>CM055072.1:17084347-17118794 GCA_029204045.2 Tillandsia leiboldiana
CCTAGAAGTTGACGCCATAGGAGCTTTCCCCCGCCCTGAGAGCTGTGGCGTGGGTGTAGAAGCTGCAGAGGACCGCAGATCCCCCGCCTAAGGGGGCAGTTGCGGCGAAAGTGCCCCGGTTGCCGCACTGAAGCGTGGTCGCCTCCTTTGGGGCACTCTCCGACAGGTGCCCTCCCCCCGCATATGAAACCCGGCCTATTCCGGCCCCGGCTCCTACTGGCGCGCTCCGGGGCCCCGCCTGTGGTCTCCACCGTTTGCGGGGCCCCGCCCCCACTCCAAGAGCCTCCCCCGAGTTCTGCTGTTGCCGTTTTCGGTCCTCCAGCCGCTCGAGGTCTACCTTCTGGCGCGGGTGACCGCAAAACCCCGCTCCACCGTAGTGGCTCTCTGTCGACAATTTCTGGAAGGTGTGGCAGTTCGGCTGCTTGCACCACCTCGAAGAATTGCTCCGCAAGCATCCACAAAGAGTTGCGCCTTGTGGCCTCGTCCCTTATGCCGAACGGGACGCAGTTGCTAGCCGGACGAACTCACGCTGGACTCCATGGACCGTCCTATCCCTGCTGGATGTGGTTCAGTCATCCTCCAACTTTTCTTGACACTGCTGGTGAAGAAGGCCCCAAACAGCTCGTTTGAATGTTGCCAGGGCAGGAAGTGCGTTACCCTTAGCAGGATCGGGGCGTACCGTCTTAACAAAGCGGGGTTCGTCCAAGCGTGTGGGTCGTATATAATACGGATCTAAATAGGGGAAGAAACACCTAGAGGGGGGTGAATAGGTGTAAACGTATAAACACTCCAAAAATCGTTGCGATAAAACCCAATGCGGAAAATAAAATAACACGCAAGATTTTTACGTGGAAAACTCCATCACCGGAGTAAAAAACCACGGGACCGATAACACGGCAGAAATCCACTAGAATTAAAACACGTACAAGGTGATTTACCGTACACACTTACGACTCAACCTTTTCCATACGCTCCTAGAGGATCTTCTCCGCTCGCTCCAGACGCTTCTCGAATCCACGATCTGCGCCCAACGCCGAATCCACGGCGTCCAACGTCGAATCCACGACGTCCGACCGAATCCACGGTCTTCACCCAATAGCACCGTTCGAATCCACGAACGTGCCTCGCTCCGAATCCACGAGAGCGATTGAACCTTGAATCCACAAGGACACGCGAATCCACGCGCCGATTTTTGGGGTAAATCGTTGTTTTTGGGTGGTGATGATCCGCCGAATACTTAGATCAAAGATAGATCGGAAATACCATCTAAGTATTCATTAGTTTGATTCAACTCAAGATGTGAGTATGAAAACCTAGAATCAAACTAATCAATATAGATGAAGAAACATAGAGTATTCTCTAATGATTTCCTTTCTTCTCTATATGTGGATCTATAGCCGTATAAGATGATACAAGAAAATGACGGCTATGTGGATTCACCCTAGAAAAGGAGTCATAGGGTGTATTTATAGGTTAGAAACCCTAGGAAGGAGATAAGAATCAAAAACCTGCCATTTCTGGATTTTTACGGACGGCGATCCGGATCGTGATAACTAGGATCCGGATCGTCATAACGAAACAGCCAATTCCAGAAAAACGAAGGTTCGGGATCCGGATCATGTGACTACGATCCGGATCGTTCATACAGTTCACCAAACATCAACGTTCGGGATCCGGATCAAGAGACTACGATCCGGATTGCGACGATGTATGAACGAACCACCTTCGGGATCCGGATCGAACAACCTGATCCGGATCCTGAACATGTCCCAAGTCCAGTTTTTGATTTTTATGCAATGAAAGATTCTTCCAAGTGTTTCTACACTACAAGAAGTATTCGGATCACACAAATTCTTTAGTTAAACATACCTGATCCTTTTGAATTCTTCTTTCTTGAGATTGAGTTAAATGATCCAACTTTCTTCACCTTCAATCTTCAAGACTTGAGACTTTCACGAAACTACGCCAACTCAAATTCCGTAACAATCTCCCCCTTTGGCGGTTTCGTGACAAAACATAGATCCACTAAAGAAAATTCAAAAAGATATTTTTGTTGCTATCACCATACAACAAAAATTTACAATGGAGATCCAAAATACAATACATGAGTTAAACTCCTAAAACAGACTCTAGACTTAGACATCTGTACTCTCTGCAAAAAGAAATCATTCTTGACAAAAGAAATCGTTAGATACCTCAAGAATTTTGTATTATTCAAAAACCACAAACAGAGATGAAGTTTAAACTCATTTATACTTACCATGACATTTATATTCAGATATGTAAACAGATCATAGTTAAAAAACACCAACATATCTTCTTTGCACGTAAAAACCAAATGTCATGAACATGTTTGTGACAAACTTATATATATAGATATGTAATTGATCAGAGTTAAGAACCAACATATCTTCTATGCAATCAAAAACCAAGTGTCACAAACTTGTTAGTGAACATCAACTTGTTAGTTATATTACATGCCCAAATAGTTAGCAAATAGTTAGTCGAGGCATGCATTCAAACAAATGGAAAAACCAAAAGTTGAAGTTCTACTTACCTTTGTGTTTCAACTTACCTTTGATGTTCCAACACATCATCATGTTCAATCAATCATTGTTCAAGTTCTCTATAAACTCTCTCCCCCTTTTTGTCACAAAATTAGCCAAAAACACAAAAATTTAAGGAGAGTTAAAGATTTCAAAAATTGTTCCGAAAAATAAGAACTAGAACTAAAAGTAAGTCCTAAAAGCTGAACTAAAGTCTAAAAAGATAAAATCCTGCCACAAATCTGCACAAAAATTGTTAAAACACAAATTAGTCATCCGAGTCTGAGTCCTCAGACGCACTATATCCATCTTAGTGAACATGTTCTTGATCAATTTCCTCATTGAATTTACTTTCTTGGTCAATGTAATTTGGGATGCCGTTATGATCTCGAGTTCTTCAGACATTCGCCTTTGTTCTGATGCTTGTTGAGACGGTGAGGCCGAGGTGCCGACACAAGGTTTCTTTCCAGTGGAATGTGTCGGAGTAACATGTGGTAATTTGTGAAGTGACTTCACAATCGTTGACTCATCTATCATCCCCCAACAGTGTTGATAAGATGTCGAGCTTATATCAATGTCAAACTTTTGTAAGATCCTCATGATGATTAACGGAAACGGAAGTCGCTCAGAAGGATGAGGATGCACAATATATCTTGACATTCTATTCCAAATTATGTAGGGGATATTCATGTTCAATCCTACAGCCTCAGAGGGATGACCTAAGAGATATAGGAACAGCAGTCTCTCCCATCTCACGACCTTAGTCTGCATGTTAGGTAGAATGTTGTAACACGTGATGAAATTTAGAAATCGGTACTCCAGTCGAAGATGTTTGGATTTTACACTTTTACCATTAGCTGAATTCGTTCCTTCCAAACAAATTTTATCTATCACTGTTCGCCACAAGGCATTCGTCAAACTTTTTCCTTTCAAAAAGTTGACCCCCGATGTGTTAGATTCCATTCCAAGAACTTCGCCAATTAGCTGCGGAGTGATTTTAAGTTTCATCCCTTGGATAATTGTATAGAAATGCATTGATCCATGTTCTCCTTCTTGAAGATGTGTTGCATTCGTGTAAAAGGTCCTTACACGATACAAACAATACCCAAGTAGTTCGGGGAATCGGCAGACTTGGATGAGATTAGCTTGCTCAATCAAGGTTCCAAAACTTAGGTGAGTGATTTCGGAGAGCTTCAATGTTGCCCATGACGTTCACCGATGCATTCACGCCGTTCAAACGCTCGAACGCGATCCATGCTGACGAACACTCCTTCACGCGAGGCGGGGAGTCAGGAACTATTGGTGTGTTAAAATCAGCGGTCTCGTCGTAGTCCAAAACGGTCTAGTTACTCGTTTCCTTTTCACAGAGATGGTTGGTTTAGTCATAGGCGCCTTTCCTTTGTCCATGGGTGCTTTTCCTTTCGAAGCATCAGACGCCTTTGTTCAGGCAATGATTCATCATCATCTGTCAATGCAGTCCAATCTATCTCGTGACAATCCACCTCTGTATCACTGACCTCGACAAATTCACCTTTTTGTTGTGTTTTCTTAGCTCTCTTTAATTTGTTTGTGGCCCGAGTGTGCACTATTGTGACCAACAAAAGAATGATCCATGAGAATCCCATTGATCCAAGTGCTTTGAGAAGATTTAAATCCTGTGAAGACCACTCAAGAACACAAAAATTCTTAGTTTTCAAAAATTGAAAAATTATATCCAAAGAATCTTATCCATGTAGAGAGACTAAGAATCAAATTAGTTTTTGCAAAAGGACTTTTAAAATAGATCAATTGCATGAATTTCGAAATCCTTATTATATGCCCTAAAACCGAAATTTTAGAAATCGAAGCCTAAAAATCCGTTTAATCAGGAGAAAACCTAGCATATAATCAAAACTAATCAACCCAGAGTTCTTATTTCAAAAGAAATTTGATCAAAAACCATCCACAAACAAAGTTGATCCAAGAAATTCGTGCGTTTGAGGAGGAAAAGAGAAAAACGGTGAAAAACCGAGATTTTGATCAATAAAACTTACTTGGAATTGAAGAACTTTGAGTTTGAAAGCTTCCAAGGAGGATGAAATCTAGAGAGAAGCGCTCTGGAAACTTCGGAACAAAAGATTGGAGTAAAGAAATCAAAAACCCCTTCGTTCCTTATAAAACCTAGCCGCGATCCGGATCAGTTCATAACTGCGATCCGGATCGGCTACCCGCAGTAAGAAACTGCGTTCGGGATCCGGATCGGCAGATACAATCCGGATCGTTAGCCCGCAGAAGAATTCCTGCGTTCGGGATCCGGATCATCTAGCCCGATCCGGATCGGCCCCAACTTTTTCTTTAGAAAATTTCAGAGAATTCAAGGAAAATCCAGAAAAAGATTGTAAGCACAAATGTGTATCAACTTTAAACAAAAATCATCGTTTCATACAACAAGGAATTAGATTATGCCAAATCTATCAATAATATCCAAAAATGAAACGAAAATTTACAAAAATTAAATCCCTTAAAGTTGAACACCTTCAATCACAATCTAACTTGATCTTATGAGTAATGCCTTTATCAAATCATCAATTCAGTAAAGAAAATGAAATACAAAGATCAATAGATGTTTGAAATCCCAAATATGGTAGATAATATTTCTAGACAATCTGTTGAAGAGAGTGGCTCTTTGAGCATCTTTCGTTAAAATCCCACCTTATACCAACCTTGAAATTTGACAGAGTCAAGTATTTCAACATGCATTTTACTTAATCAAAAATTTGAACAACCATGCTTGGTATACATGTGGTAGCTGCACACAAAACCTCGGACGACCGAGGTGTAGCTCTTTCCTCCATGTGGTGGTAGTTTTCACACTCCTCATTGGGATGTAACTCTTTCCACATCTTTTGAGCATATTACATTATCTTTGACTCCCCCTCAATTGGCTATCAATTATTTAAGATATAAAGTATTCAACCAAAAATTGATCTCGATTTCATACTCGACTAAACAGTCAAATAAGATAATGACTATACCAAGAGATCATTGAGAGAGAAATTGACTTTGATCACTTTAGAAGATGATTTAATTAACATAAATGATCATTGCAACAGTGAAATATTATGATGGCAAAAGCATAATAAATTTCTAAATGTATGAACAGATGCAATTAAAGTCAATTATGATCTATGCTCAATTAATGTCCTATGTACAAACATAGATACAGAACAAACAAAAACAAATACAAAACCTATCCTAAGCAAAGATTTCAAAAAGAAGATTATTTCAAGGAAAGCATCCCAATTGCTTTTCGTAAATGAATAAAACGTTTTTGATCCAAGGTTTTGTTAAAATGTCAGCTAATTGATCCTCAGTTGAAATATATGAAAGTTGAAGAGTATTTGATTCAACTAGCTCTCTAAGAAAATGATATCTAAGTTCAATATGTTTTGTTCTAGAGTGCAACACAGGGTTTTAGAAATGTTAATAGCACTAGTGTTGTCACAAAGAATTGTTACCGAAGATGCTGAAATGCGGAAGTCACTCAATACGCTTTTCATCCAAATGAGTTGAGTTGAGCAACTTCCAGCTGAAATGTATTCCGCTTCGGCAGTCGAGAGTGCTATGCAATTCTGCTTTTTACTGTGCCATGCAACAAGGCAATGGCCAAGATAGAAGCATGCACCACTCGTGCTTTTCCGATCATCCACTGATCCTGCCCAATCGGCATCTGAGTATCCAACAATGTCCAGACTTGTTCCCATAGGATACCAAATTCCGAAATTAATTGATCCTTTGATGTACCGGATGATCCGTTTCACCGCTTTCAGGTGAACCTCCTTTGGTGCTGATTGATATCTCGCGCAAATCCCAACACTAAAGGATATATCCGGGCGACTAGCCGTGAGGTAAAGTAGACTTCCAATCATACTTCTATACAGTTTCTCGTCTACATTCTCACTATGTGATTCACTTCCAAGTCCCTTGTGGCTAGTTCCCATTGGAGTTGGAAAAACTTTACAGTTTTCTAGATCAAACTTTTTGACCAACTCCAGTGCATACTTGGATTGACTCAAGTGAATACCTTCATCATTTTGTTTAATTTGCAATCCAAGAAAATAAGACAGTTCGCCCATCATGGACATCTCAAATTCGCTTTCCATGGTCTCCGCGAATTTAGAAGCATCATTATCTTTTGTTGCACCAAATACAATGTCATCGACATAGATTTGTGCTACAATGAAATTATTTAGATAATGCTTCACAAAGAGAGTCCTGTCAGCTCCCCCTCGAGTATAGCCCTTCTCCAAAAGGTGCTTTGTTAACCTTTCGTACCATGCTCGCGGTGCTTGTTTCAGACCGTAAAGAGCCTTTTTCAAACGAAAAACATGGTTAGGTTGTTTATGATCTACAAAACCTTTCGGTTGAGCTACATAAACTTCCTCATTTAAAAACCCATTTAGAAATGCGCTCTTGACGTCCATTTGAAATAATTTGATTTTAAAATGACAAGCAATAGCAAACAATATACGAATGGACTCGAGTCTAGCTACAGGGGCGAAAGTTTCGTCAAAGTCTATACCTTCTACTTGAGAGTAGCCTTGAGCAACTAGTCGTGCCTTGTTCCTGATGATAGTACCATCTTCATCTTTCTTGTTCTTGAAGATCCATTTGGTACCTATCACATTATGTTGCTTTGGAGGCTTCGTTAATTCCCAGACTTTGTTTCGCTCAATTGATGGAGCTCTTCCTGCATTGCTTTAATCCAGTAGTCATCCTGAAGAGCTTCATCTATTGTCTTTGGTTCGATTAAAGATACGTAGCAAGCAAATCCGCAAACCAACTGCCTTCGAGTTCTAACTCCTTCTTGTGGATCTCCAATGATGTTCGATTCCGGATGATCCTTGGAGATTCGTAGCGTTGTTGAAACGGAGTACTCGGAGGTACACGAGATGATTCCTGCACATCAGATAAACTAGAAGAACCATTAGATGCATCATTAATATTGGAAGTGTTATTATGAGAAGATGCACTAGCAGGAGAATCATCATCTAGAGAGATATCGAGGGTAGATTTTTCAGATTCAAAATGAGAAGCTTCATCTACTTTAACATTTATAGATTCTACGATCGTCTTAGATTCAATGTTAAATACTCGATATGCTCTGCTATTCGTAGAATAACCCAAAAAGATCCCTTCATCACTTCGAGAGTCGAACTTTCCGAGATTTTCACGGTCACGTAAGATGTAACATCGACTCCCGAAGATACGAAAGTACTTGATATCCGGTTTTCTACTAAACCACAGCTCATATGGTGTATTCAAGGTTCCTGGGCGCAAATACACTCTGTTAATGACATAGACAGCGGTGTTCACAGCTTCAGCCCAAAAATGTAGCGGTAATTTCCGGCTATGAAGCATCACACGCGCCATCTCTTGAACAACCCTGTTTTTGCGCTCAACAACACCATTCTGCTGAGGTGTATAGGGTGCCGAGAATTCATGCTTAATGCCATTTGAAGTACAAAAGTCAATGAATTTTGAATTTATGAATTCTCCACCCCTATCACTTCTAACACGAATGATCTTTTCATTCTTTTCAATCATAATACGATGGCAAATCTCATGAAAAGAGTCAAACGTATCAGCTTTCTCTCTCAAAAATGCTACCCAAGAAAACCGAGAGAAATCATCAACCAATAAAAAGATGTACCATTTACCTCCCAAAGATGGTTGACGGGTCGGCCCCATTAAGTCCATGTGCAAAAGTTCCAAGGGCCGTTTTGTACCAACGTGGTTCAAGTTCTTGTGTGCAGTCCTAAACTGTTTTCCCTTTTGGCAACCACCACACACAACATTTTGTTTAAATAAAAGCTTTGGAATCCCCTTGACCACGTCCTTGTTTGAAATTCTAGTAAGTTCCTTAAAATTTAAGTGACCTAGCCTTTCATGCCAAAGAGTTTCATTATTCAAAGCGGCTAAGTTACAATTTTCAGAAAATTTATTAGGAACAACATAACAATTGTTTTCAGATCTAACCCCTTTTAGAAAGAAAACATGGTCCTTATCAGTTACAACGCATTCAACCGATGAAAAGTTAACTGAAAAACCATTGTCGCAAAGTTGACTTATGCTTATGAGGTTAGTCTTAAGGCCATCAACAAATAAGACGTTTTTCAATATCGGGCCATCTGGAATAGCTACGGTCCCTTTTCCAACAATTTTGGAAGATCGACCGTCTCCGAAAACAACGTGTCCTCCGGAGATTTTCTCAAGATTTTGAAAACTATTTTTGTCACCGGTCATGTGACGGGAACACCCGCTATCCAGATACCAAGACGAGCTATCATATGCATGCAAGGAAATATTGGAAACAAGACAAGGGAAAATTTCACCTTTGCGCACCCAAACCTTTTTGGAATGCGTCTGTAATGGTCGTGAAGTTTTGTGCCTAGGTGAAAGCGTCTTGTTAAAACGATTGTTGCTCCTTGATGAAGTCGTCTTGCGCGGTGAACTACCAAGTCTCTTTTCATTTGAAAAGTTTTGCTTTGATTTCCGGAAAGGAGCCTTTTTGGTAGTTGATGCAAGAGGTGCTTGAGATGAGCGTTCGACTCCCGTCTTGCAATATCTTCTTATGTGCCCTGAAACACCACAACGAAAACATACCTTAGATCTTGACGATCCCAAAGAGGATGAAGTAGGTTTGTTGTCGTTGTTTGTCTTGAATTCCGGTGTCGGAGGAGGAGATACCGACTGAGGCACAAAAAACTGTCCCACTCAAACTTGGACTGTTTCCAGTTTGAGTGTATCCGAGGCCGAACCTATTTGATTGACCAAGACCAAGAAGTCTATCCAACTTACTCCTTCCTGAAGAGAATCGCTGTAAGTCATTCTTGAGTTGGAAAATGGTCTTTGTCATTTCCAGGTTATCCTGTCGAGCCTCGTTGTAGAGCTTTGAAAAGTGATTCGCGTTATCCACCAGATTTGTATGTTCCTTTTCAAGTTGCTCATTGGACTCTTGAAGGGAAGCATTTTCTTTTATCAGGTTTTCCCTTTCCACTTCAAGAGCGTTTGAGAGAGAAGTCGCTCTTTTTGCTTCTTCTTCGAGATCATGCAATCTCCCTCTCAAACTCTTGTTTTGCTTAGCCACTTTCTTTGAGTCCCTCAAAAGTCTGTGGTAGGCTAGAGCAAAATCTTCACCTTCCGAATCATCTGATTCGTTGTCCGTTGCGTTCTTTTCAACAGTGGAGTTGGACAACGACTCGGATGTATTTGCCATAAAGCACATGAAGGGTGAAGATACGGACGCGTGGAATGCGATGGAGCTCTTTTCTTCATCACTCGAAGACGACTCATTTGACGTTGAGTTGTCATCCCAAGTGACGACTTGCATCGCCTTCTTCTTTGCCGGATACTTGTTAGGACACTCCGTTGCAATGTGGCCGTAGCCTCGACATTTGAAGCATTGCAGTTGTCCTTCTGAACTTTTCTTATCCTTTGAGAAGTTCTCCTGCTTTCTTGACTTGTGACTTGGAGTACCCTTGCCTTTGTTCCACTTTCTGAAGGATGGAGATTTGCTTGAATTACCCCTTCGAAAGTTGCGGCGAAAATTCCTTGTCAAGAGAGCGAGCTGCTTCTCAAATTCCTCCATAGAAAGGTTCTCGTCATCGTCCGAGGAGGATGTATCCGCGTCTTCTTCCTTAGTTGTTTTCAACGCATAACCTGAAGACTTAGAAGTGGATGCTTTTCCAGAAGAATTGTTAGTATTAAAAGTCATTTCATAAGTTTGTAATGAACCAACTAATTCTTCTACACGTATTTCGTCCGGGTGTTTAATAGTTTCAATGGCAGTAACCTTTGGGCGAAATCGTTCAGGAAGAGTTCTTAAGATTTTTCTTACAATCTTAAATTCTGGAATCTTCTCTCCCAGATTAGCACATGAGTTTACGATGTCTTGCAATCGTGTATAGTAGTCCGTGAAAGATTCATTTTCTGCCATCAAAATAGAGTCAAACTTGCTCGTAAGCATCTGCAGTTTCTGAATCTTCACGAGGTTAGTTCCCTCATGTGTAACCTGGAGAACATCCCAGATTTCTTTCGCAGTCTCACATGCCGAGACGCGAGAGAATTCAGTTTGAGATAAGGCATTAAAAATAGCATTAATTCCCTTGCCATTGTAAGAGGATAACTCAAACTCTTCCTTGGTCCATTTCGACCTAGGTTTTAAGGTGTGAACATCAGAGATAAGTTCAGTTGGATTAGTCCATCCTGATTCAATTGAATGCCACACCCTTTCGTCGATGGAAGATAAAAAGGCTTTCATCCGTACTTTCCAGTACGCATAATTTGTTCCATCAAAGAAAGGGGGTCGATTGATGTTTCCACCTTCAACCATTGTTCACAACCCTATTCCCGCTCTGATACCACTTGTTGGGTCGTATATAATACGGATCTAAATAGGGGAAGAAACACCTAGAGGGGGGTGAATAGGTGTAAACGTATAAACACTCCAAAAATCGTTGCGATAAAACCCAATGCGGAAAATAAAATAACACGCAAGATTTTTACGTGGAAAACTCCATCACCGGAGTAAAAAACCACGGGACCGATAACACGGCAGAAATCCACTAGAATTAAAACACGTACAAGGTGATTTACCGTACACACTTACGACTCAACCTTTTCCATACGCTCCTAGAGGATCTTCTCCGCTCGCTCCAGACGCTTCTCGAATCCACGATCTGCGCCCAACGCCGAATCCACGGCGTCCAACGTCGAATCCACGACGTCCGACCGAATCCACGGTCTTCACCCAATAGCACCGTTCGAATCCACGAACGTGCCTCGCTCCGAATCCACGAGAGCGATTGAACCTTGAATCCACAAGGACACGCGAATCCACGCGCCGATTCTTGGGGTAAATCGTTGTTTTTGGGTGGTGATGATCCGCCGAATACTTAGATCAAAGATAGATCGGAAATACCATCTAAGTATTCATTAGTTTGATTCAACTCAAGATGTGAGTATGAAAACCTAGAATCAAACTAATCAATATAGATGAAGAAACATAGAGTATTCTCTAATGATTTCCTTTCTTCTCTATATGTGGATCTATAGCCGTATAAGATGATACAAGAAAATGACGGCTATGTGGATTCACCCTAGAAAAGGAGTCATAGGGTGTATTTATAGGTTAGAAACCCTAGGAAGGAGATAAGAATCAAAAACCTGCCATTTCTGGATTTTTACGGACGGCGATCCGGATCGTGATAACTAGGATCCGGATCGTCATAACAAAACAGCCAATTCCAGAAAAACGAAGGTTCGGGATCCGGATCATGTGACTACGATCCGGATCGTTCATACAGTTCACCAAACATCAACGTTCGGGATCCGGATCAAGAGACTACGATCCGGATTGCGACGATGTATGAACGAACCACCTTCGGGATCCGGATCGAACAACCTGATCCGGATCCTGAACATGTCCCAAGTCCAGTTTTTGATTTTTATGCAATGAAAGATTCTTCCAAGTGTTTCTACACTACAAGAAGTATTCGGATCACACAAATTCTTTAGTTAAACATACCTGATCCTTTTGAATTCTTCTTTCTTGAGATTGAGTTAAATGATCCAACTTTCTTCACCTTCAATCTTCAGGACTTGAAACTTTCACGAAACTACGCCAACTCAAATTCCGTAACAAGCAGTGGACTGCTAGGGGAACCCGCTCGTCATCCTCCATGAGTAAGTCTTCAAAAAGTTTCTCCATCGACCCCACCCATTTCTCGACGACCCAAGGATCAGTCGTGTCCCCTTCGAACGTGGGTGGGTCGTATTTCTTGAAGTTCTTTAAGTTGGCTCGCACCCGATCTCGCTCAGTCATCAAAACCGTCCCCTCTCCCGCGGCGGCGACAGCCACGGTAGGGGTAGGTGTGACTACCGTCTTCTCCAGAGTAACCCTGCTGGTTGTCCCCGGCGCCAGTCCCGTAGTCGCCGCCGGCGGTGGCGCTGTCGGTGGTGCCGCAGCCGGTGCTGTCGGCCCCTGTGGAGGAACCGGGGCGGCCGTCACCGTCGCGGCCTGCTGCTGTTGCGTCAACTGACTCACGTGATCAGTGAGGTTTGCCAGATTCCCCGCCATCTCCCGCAATTGCTGCCGCAGGAGCTGGTTCTCAGCGGCCATCAACGTCGTCGGATCTGCCTCTGCGTCCCCAGCCGATGATCTAGTACGGGCCATGTCTGTCACACATCACAAGAGTCAACTTTAGACTACCCTACTAACAACAACCATAAAGTGAGAGAAAGGACTCAACATTCTCCCCCCCCCCCCCCCCCCCCCTCGGACACTCACGTTCTACAGTCCTATGCCCTACCCATTTCATTCATGTGTAGGCAAGTGAGGTATTCCCACGGATGTCGGCACTAACTGTTGTGATTGAAAGAACGCTCTGATACCATCTTAATCTGTCACGCCCCGGGGGTTTGTTTTAGCGGAAACGATTCACAAAAGTCAAACATTTGACGTATGAATTTTTTTTTGATAAAAGAAAACCTATCTTCCCCGGCGCGTGCCCAGACCCGCCGCATATACAGAATCTCTCTGCAAACGGACAGAGTCTCCTCTGTATATGCACGGCGTAGCGTTTAGTACATGTTCCCAACACAAGCAACCATTCAATCACAACAGTCACTAACATACAACTAGTACCACAATTTATTAAAACGCACGGCCGATCATTTTGAAAGGATAAATCCACAGTCGTTGAAACGGTGCCAACCCAGCACTCAGGTTTTGAAAACGTGTTCGAAAGCAGCATAAATCCACAGGGTTTTCAAAACAGTGCCCACACGACACCTGAGTTTTGAAATTCGTTTTCGCAATCCATAAATCCACAGGGTTTTGAAATCAGTGCCCACACGAGACTTAAATTTTAAAAACAGTTTTCGCAGTCTTTTCTTGGGTTTTCTTTTTCTTTTTCAAACGGCCAATAGAAACAAAAGGAAAGATAAATGCACAAGAGAACCACCGAAAAGAGACCATGCCGACATCCACACCGACCCCACGAGGGTATCGAGAACCTCACAAATAACTACAACGTAAATGAAATGTAAAGATGCAGAAGGAAAAACAGTCCAGGGTCCCCAGCGACCCAGAAACTCCTGCCCCGTCCTCACCGTCGCCTACCTCTCCCCCCGTCTGGACCCTGTCACGAAGTGGGAAGTCAGTGACGAATAATAGTAGAGCAGGACAATATAATAAAACAAACCGTGAAGACAACCGGAGCAACCACCCTCTCACGAGGGAAACGATAACCTGTACTCCCGTGTCCTGCAATACCCGGCCACGTCGGACAACTAAACCGACGGCCCATACCGTACCTGCAAAAATCCGACCGCGTCGGACAACTAAACCGACGGGTCGCACCGCTCGCACCTCGGCGCCTCAAACCCCACCACTAATAAGGGGCCCCACTACGTCACCTCGTGGGTATACACGGGTCATAGACCGCTTTTCCGAAAAAGCGCACCCTTCGCGGTGGCCAAACCGCGGGTGCGCGTGTTGCAACCTCGAGCATAGTAACCGTGAAATAATATATACATATCCATGCATGAGAACCATATGAAACAGTATATGAAACGACATATATAAATACGTGTAAGCGAACCATGTGAAACAGCATATATCCAAGCGTAAGAACCGTAAGACCATAAGCGATTAATTTATGCCTTCCTACAATGTTTAACCCAAGTACGAGATCCATAGAATTTTTAAGAGTCAGCACAATTAAACGTGTAGTGTCTATCACCCATCAGTATTTAACCCAAGTACACATAAGATTGACCCCGTCCAACATGATAGAGCTAAATGCTAAAACATAAAAATAAAACCCACTTGTCACTTATAACGTTCCACGCTCGACTCCCCCGTGTCCCGGCACGCTCCCCGAAGCTACTAACAGGATCCCCGGGCAAGAAGTCAAAACCCGATAGATGAAATCAAAGAAAAGCCCCGAACACTAACCTGCTCCCGACGGCGGCGGCTAAGCCCTGCGCCGCCCTGCTGCCCGCGCGGCGCCTCGCATGCGCGGGCTGCCCCGCGCGGTGCCCCCGCATGCGCGGGCTGCCCCGCGCGTCGCCCCGCATGCGGGTGCCCCGCGCGGTGCCCCCGCATGCGCGGGCTGCCCAGCGCGGCGCCCCGCATGCGGGTGCCCCGCGCGGCGCCCCCGCATGCGCGGGCTGCCCAGCGCGGTGCCCCGCATGCGGGTGCCCCGCGCGGCGCCCCCGCATGCGCGGGCTGCCCAGCGCGGTTCCCCGCATGCGGGTGCCCCGCGCGGCGCCCCCGCATGCGCGGGTTGCCCCGCGCGGTGCCCCCGCATGCGCGGGCTGCCCCGCGCGGCGCCCCGCATGCGGGTTGCCCCGCGCGGTGCCCCCGCATGCGCGGGCTGCCCCGCGCGGCGCCCCGCATGCGGGTGCCCCGCGCGGCGCCCCCGTATGCGCGGGTTGCGCAGCGCGGCGCCCCGCATGTGGGTGCCCCGCGCGGCGCCCCCGCATGCGCGGGTTGCCCCGCGCGGCGCCCCGCATGCGGGTGGCTCGCCCCTCTCCCTCCACCTCCGACGAAATCAAGAAAACCCCCCCTCATTCGTAACGAGAAAAGACAAGGAACGAAAACGAAAGCACGGCTCACCTTGTTTTCGTCGGTACCGGGCGAAGGAGAGGGATCGTCCTCTTCGCGTTCGTCGGATCTTTGCGGGGAGGCGATCAATCTCTTCTCTTCTCCTTGTCACGATCCCGGTTCTTCACGCCGCCTTGTTAGAGATGGGGAAGAAAATGGGGCTCTCACGCACAAGAAAGGGGAACGATAGGGAACCCTAGTTTCCCAAGGGTTAATTAGCTGTTTGGGTGCAATTGACGGGGACTTGATCCCAAAATCCCTAAGTCATAAAATTGGGTGATCGGGTGAATCAAGAAGCGGAAAAGGAAAACCCCACCTTTGACTATAAGTAAAACCAGTTTGGGTACTAACCAGGGTCCGGCTCGCCTCGATAATCGTGTAAGTCGCCTAAACTGCTAAACGAACTTCCGGAATTTATTCCGGGAGATTCCGGAGTCGGAATCCAAAACCGATCGCGCCGCCGGTCTCCGTTTCGCGAGCTTTATTATCCAAAAATACCCGCGAGCCCCGACGGTCTGCCCAGAACGAAGAAAAATAAATCACACCCCGGACCCCTTAGTTGAAAAGTGGTTCAATAAAACTTCAAAAGAAAGGCCAAAAAGAAAATAAACCCGCGGTTATTACAATCATCATGCGCATTCTTCGAAAATTTAAAGCTGACACGAATGCGAGTTCCTACATGCACAGTCTGGGAACGATCAATGAAACAACGATTGTAAAGTCTCTCTCGACAAAGCCAGACGAGCCCATATTACCTCCTCACCGACAACGAGCACAACAACAACAAGCGACAACTTCTGCACCGGCAGCAACTCCTCCAGTCCAACCAGCACAACAAACACCTCCATCAACTTCTGATGATGATGCATCAGTTACCTCAATCTATAAAGAACAGCAAAGGCTCTCCAACGAGCAAGAACGTATATCAAATGAGCTCATTGAGGTAAAGGAAGAAATAAAGAAGGTAAATAAGAATCAGTCATCAATGAACAAGAGATTAAAGAAAATCTTCCAAATTCTTGGCTGTATCAGTTCAGAGGAGTCTGAATAATCCGTATCCTTCCAATTTCTGTTTATTATGCATATGTTTAATCCTTTTCTTCTGCAGGAACTTCATTTTTTTTTTTTTTGTGCAGGTTTTGACGTTTTAGTTTTTAGTTTTAAGTTTTAGTTTCTCAAACTTGTGGAACTTGAACTGTTAACCATTCTCTCCATTTTGGT
Source organism: Tillandsia leiboldiana (assembly GCA_029204045.2). Lineage (NCBI taxonomy): Eukaryota > Viridiplantae > Streptophyta > Magnoliopsida > Poales > Bromeliaceae > Tillandsia > Tillandsia leiboldiana. The sequence goes on from CM055072.1 coordinate 17,100,767, forward strand.
ATTTTTTTGGCTAACTTCTGTGACAAAAAGGGGGAGAGAGAAGTATAAACAAGGATACTATGATACAATGGTTACTGAGAAAACTTGAAACTATAGAGGTAAGTATAACCTCAACTTGAAAGGTAAGTAGAACTTCAACTTTCGGTTTTCAATTGTGTTTGAATGCATGCCTCGACTAACTATTCGACTAACTATTTGGGCATGTAATATAACTAACAAGTTGATGTTCACTAACATGACATTTGGGTTTTTGATTGCATAGAAGATATGTTGGTGTTTTAACTATGATCTGTTTACATATCTGAATGTATAAATGTCATGGTAAGTATAAATGAGTATAAACTTCATCTCTGTATGTGGTTTTTGAATGATATAAAATTCTTGAGGTATCTAACGATTTCTTTTGTCAAGAATGATTTATTTTGCCGAGAGTACAGATGTCTAAGTCTAGAGTCTGTTTTAGGAGTTTAACTCATGTATTTTATTTTGGATCTCCATTGTAAATTTTTGTTGTATGGTGATAGCAACAAAAATATCTTTTTGAATTTTCTTGAGTGGATCTATATTTTGTCACGAAACCGCCAAAGGGGGAGATTGTTACGGAATTTGAGTTGGCGTATTTCGTGAATTCGGCTAAGTCTTGAAGATTGAAGGTAAAGGAAGTTGGATCATATAACTCAATCTCAAGAAAGAAGAATTCAAAAGGATCAGGTATGTTTAACTTAATATCTTTGGTGATCCGAATACTTCTTATAGTGTAGAAACACTTGGATGGATTTGTTATTGCATAAATATCAAAAACTGGACATGGGACATGTTCAGGATCCGGATCAGACTGTTCAATCCGGATCCCGAAGGTGGTTCGTTCATACACCAGTTCAATCCGGATCGTAGCTTCCCTTGATCCGGATCCCGAACATTGAGTTTACCATTTTCCTTGAACGATCCGGATCAGGCTTCGCAATCCGGATCCCGAAGGTGGTTCGTTCATACACCAGTTCAATCCGGATCGTAGCTTCCCTTGATCCGGATCCCGAACATTGAGTTTACCATTTTCCTTGAACGATCCGGATCAGGCTTCGCAATCCGGATCCCGAACGTTGATGTTTGGTGAACTGTATGAACGATCCGGATCAAGCACTTCGATCCGGATCCCGAACCTTCATTTTTCTGGAATCTGTTTTTCTCGCTACTGCAATCCGGATCGCCGATCTCCGATCTGGATCGTCGTCATGTAAAAACTCCAAAAAAGGTTAGTTTTTGATCCTTATCTTCTTCCAAGGGTTTCTAACCTATAAATAGACCCTATAATTCTTTTTCTAGGGTTAGTCCAAAAAGTAGCCGTCATAAGCAAATATCATTTTATACGGCTTCAGATCCACATATAGAGAAGAAAGGGAATAACTAGATTAATTCTATGTTTCTTCATCTATATTGATTAGTTTGATTCTAGGTTTTCATACTCACATTTTGAGTTGAATCAAACTAATGAATACTTAGATGGTATTTCCTATCTATCTTTGATCTAAGTATTCGGCGGATCATCACCACCCAAAAACAACGATTTACCCCAAAATCGGCGCGTGGACTCGCGTGGCCTTGTGGATTCAAGGTGCAACCGCTCTCGTGGATTCGGAGCGAGGTACGTTCGTGGATTCGAAGCGTGCTACTGGGTGAAGACCGTGGATTCGGTTGGACGTCGTGGACTCGACGTTGGACGCCGTGGATTCGGCGTTGGGCGCACATCGTGGATTCGAGAAGCGTCTGGAGCGAGCGGAGAAGATCAACTAGGAGCGTATGGAAAAGGTTGCGTCATCTGTGAGTACGGTATATCACCTTGTACGTGTTTAATTCTAGTGGATTTCACCGTGTTATCGGTCCCGTGGTTTTTTACTCCGGTTTGGAGTTTTCCACGTAAAAATCTCTACGTGTTATTTATTTTTCCGCATTGGGTTTTTATATCGCAAAGATTTTTGAGTGTTTATGGTTTACACCTATTCACCCCCCCTCTAGGTGTTTTTTCCCCTATTTAGATCCTATTATACATATAACCCAACAGGTGGAGCCACGGGAGTTTCAGATTTCTCGACAGTTACCCTGGTCCGAGTTTCGGCGTATGGTATTGGATACCTATTTTCCGACCAGCGTGAAGAGCAAACTAGAGGACGATTTGAAGAACCTCCAGCAGGGCGATCGGCCGGTTCAGGATTACCATCAGGAGTTCATGCAGTTGCTTAACTGTGTGCCCTATGTCGCCCGTGATGGGCCACATCAGGTTGAGTTATTCGAGGCAGGACTCCGCAGCGAGATTTATACCCTAGTGCATGCACAGCGACTCCAGACTCTTAAGGAGGCCGTCGAGCATGCTGAATGGGTGGAGAGAGGCGACACAGTGGTGGCGAGGCGAGGCGGGATGGTCGCCCAGAGTTCCATTAGGAAACGACCAGTACCTGAGGACGAGGGACAGACTAGCTCGTGGAGACCACCGCGGTCTCAGTTACCTAGCCGTGGGCGTGCGGAGCAGCGAGAGCCTAGTGGATTTCAGAGGCCATCGCAGTAGCAGCCGGAGTCTCAGCGTCAGACACAGAGACAGCATCAGCCGGGACAGCCACGGCTCCGTGACAGAGACATATGTATATTCTGCGGGGGACCTCATTTGTCGCACACCTGTGATCAGAGGTGGGGTCGTTGTTACAAGTGTGGACAGCCAGGCCATATTCGAGCTTCGTGCCCCTTTTCGACTTCAGCGGCACCTTCATCAGCATCGGCTCCTTTTCCGCCTCAGCAGCAGTTGTCAGCTCAGCGGCTTTATGCTTCAGCGAGCCGATCACCTTCTTTTTACCCTGCTGAGCATCGGGTCTATGCCGCTCAGGTGGAGGATTTTACAGCAGCCGACCTTGTGGTCATAGGTATTATTTTACTTTATCGACCGGCATTAGGTTTTGCATTGTATTGCACTTGCGCATCCTAGTCCTTTGTTAGGAGTGCATTTACTACTTTGCATAAGTTAGGGGTAGGACGGTCACCTGGTGTTCGGGAGGTTCATATTTTCGATCCTCGGCGCGTAGGGGTGTGTTGTTAGTCCTGCCCGGTGCAGTGGGTCCTCGATAGTACCAGTAGACCTGATGGTCTTAACATAGTTATGGGACTTGGTTTTGGTACTTAGGACAGTTTGGCTGGCTCGGTTTTCTTCTTTTTCGCGGCGGTTGATTGTGCCGCGAGGACGGTCCTCTTAGGAGGGGCTAGGCCAGGAGTAGATGGAGTGCTGGGATTACTTAGGGGCTGTCTTTGCCTCTTTTGTTTCGACTTCGCGTGCGGGACGAGTGTTCCGCCGTGGGTGCGCAGCCTTTTTGGCTAGCGTGGTTGCGGGATACCCCGGGAGTGCGGTGGTACTCGGATTGAGCTTTTGTGCCTTTGGACTTGGTAGTTAGATTATCGGGGCCCTGGTAGGGGCGGATGCTTGTACCGATGCAGACTACTTGGTAGCTCGAGCGGTTAGCCCAGCTGTACTTGGTTGAGGTGGTGCAGCTTCTGGAGTGCCCGCCTCCTGTTTGTTCTAGTTAGAGACACGAGGATGGTATCACGTCTCTGGAGGAGGCATTAGACAGCTTTGGGAGCTTGAGTGGTGGATGATTGGATAATTACCCCCTCTATTTGGTTGAGGTTCCGGGTTAAGGAATGACTTTAGTTTCGAGGATGAAACTTTCTTTTAGTGGGGGAGGATGTGATGACCTGGATCTTCGCAGAGCTGTTGTAGAGTAATGGGTGACTTCTGGGGGCTTGTACTGTGTGTTGGAGGTGTTAGTGCACCAATTGGACACAAGTGGCGGACTTCGGGTTTAAATGGATCACATGGGTGATCGGTTGACTCCGTCGGATTTTAGAAGTGGTTTCGCGCGAAACGGATATTAAAATTGAGCTCAGCGTGAAGTTGGGACCAAAGAACGCCTTTCCAGATGCCTTCGACAATTTTTGGAGTTGGAATTTGGCAAATCGGACACCGGATTTGGACTCAGCGCGCGAAAACGGTGAAAATGGACTACTTATATGTATTTTTCGGAGCCCGGATGCCAAAACACGGATTTTGAGGCATCTGGGCACTGTTCCGGCCGGCGGGCAGCGCCGGCGGCGGCGGAGCGTGGCGGCGCGGCCGCGGGCAGCGCGGCGAGCAGAGGCGCGGGCCGCCCGGTGCACGGGCCGGGCGTGCACCGGGGCAGGGGGGGCACGTGGAGCCTTCCGGTTGGACGGCGCAGGGGGCGCGGCCCACGGGGGGCTCGGCCGGGTGCGTGGACCGGGGCGCGCCACGTGGCGGCCCTGGGTTGGACTGCTCAGGTGCGCGCGGCGCACCCACGGGCACGCGGCTGCTGCCGTACGCTCACGCGGTCGCTGACACGCGGGCGGTGCGCTGACCGCACCGGCGGGCGTGTCGGGTGGGGCGGCGTCGTGCCACGTGGCACCGCGCCAGTGGCTGGCGCCACCCACCGCGCTGACCAGGCAGGGGGACACGTGGCGTTTCCCCGCGGGGCTTGCACGGCTGCCGCCTGTTCGGTGGACACGTGGCAGGTGGCGAGGCGGGTCGGACGGCGGCGAGGCGGGTCGGACGGATCCCGTGCGCGGGTGGGCTGGGCCGGGCCGCACTGTGCGCGCCCGAATCGGGCCGGGCGCCCGAATCTTGGGACAAATCCGGAATTTCCGGATTTGTTCTCCTCAGCCTATAAAAAGGGACCCGAGCCTGTGTTTTTGAGACTTTTCTCCCTCTTCCAGGCCTCCTCACCCCGAGCTCCCTTCTACACTTTTTTTCTGCTTCGAGTGCTGCATCTACTGGAGGAGTTCTAGGATTTTTGGTGGCACGCATCCCGAGGTTTCGGATTTTACGGCGTGGCACGACGTTTCATCTCCGCTGATCTTCTTCGTCGCAGTGCGATGTGAGGACTCCCCTGGCCCACCCCGACCTCCGATTTCGATGATTCTTACGCAGGAATACTCCCGAGAGGTAGGGCTTCATCTTTCTTGTTGATTACGTACCCTCGTTTCAAGTTTTTGCACGGTTCCCGAGGTGCCTTTGTGACCTCTTTTTCTATGTGGATTTTGGGACAGCACTGGAGTATTTTGGCGATATCTTCGCGCACAGGCGTCGAATTGAGTCGCGCCATGAGGCGTTTTTCATCTACACAGCTCAAGGAACACCCTCAAATTTTCTGGGAATTTTCTGAATATTTTTCGAAGGTGAGGAATCCCTGTTCACAGAAATGAATGCTACAGATTTTGAGGTTGATTTATTTCGGGGCGGTTCCCTTGTCAGATTTATTTCTCAGCGTAGGAAACTCGGATTTAAACGTGCAGGTACTCGTTTCGACGGGCTCGTCGCGATGATCGCGACGGTATTTTTTTGGGAATTTTCTGTGCAGAGCTCGCAGGTGAAAATATTGCTTCTTTGGGACTGAATTCTGGACAGCGTGTTCTCGTGTTTAATTGTATGTTTTGGGGTAATTGTTGTGCAGTGCTTGTGGCGGTTGGCTTGTTTGGGCGGGAGCACTATTTGGACTTGGAATTAGCGATCGATGTGGGTGGTTGTTGCATACCTCTACTTTTGACTTGCTCACTAAGTTTATTAGAGAAGCCCTCTATTGGACATATTGATTGATTACCATGCATGATTAAATGAGATAAACGTGAGCCTATCATCGAGACTAATATTGTGGACTTAGCATGTTGGAAATATTATTGGGATAATATTGTTGTGGAAACATAATTGCGGGGATATTTTAATAGTGATAATTAACATGCCATGTTAGCACATAGATTTTACGAAAGCGGGTTAAACGGATTAATTATGGGGATATGATGACATATCTATGTGCGGGTGCCACTTTGGTGATTTATGATGGATCAGGGATTATATACATGTGTAGTTGGCTGATGATTTTAGCATGATGGTTATATCTATGCGGATTTATTCTTTAATACACATGTGGAACTGTTATTTGATATTTCTCTTTCATCTTGCATGAGGACATTTGCATGCTTGTATGGACATCTAGATAGGCCACTATTTATTGCTACACTATCATATTGGAATTTGACTTAGGAGAAACCATGATTGTTTTCTTTCTCCTTCTCATTTAGACTGTTGAGTCTTGTTGCTCGGGTTTGAGCAGGGATACGGGATAGTGTAGCCGGGACCTTGGGGTCGGGGACAGGTGGTATTATGGTTATGGGTTGTGGGTTATTGCGGCAACCGCGGACAGTAGGCGGTTGACCGAATATTGATTATTTTACCCGATTGTGGATTGTGGGTTATTATGGTAACCGCGGACATTGGGCGGTTGACCGGATGTTTACTTATGCATCAGATTGGGCATCAGATTTCTCTAGTGGAGGGTGTCTCCCACTTATTGAGTACTCTTGCATCTGATTGAGGACCGGGGTTTTCTTTTAGTGGATGGTTTTTCCACTTAGATCAGTGTCATGATCCAGTCCTGCTGACTTATTCTACTGTGATACTTATTACTCAGGCTTTTTACTCGTGTGGGTCGCTCCCCTCGAGTGCCACTCCGGAGTGTGCGATATACAGGCTTCGAGTCCTCGAGACTCCCATCCCCTATCGGTGTTATGCATAGGCTGGCATTCCCGGTTTGGCAGGCATAGCAGGCAGTACCAGTGCTTACTGGTGTATAGATTGGGTCTAGACAGGCAGGTATTTATATTCTGATGCATACATTTAGCTATTCTTGTAGCTTGGCTTATTAGAGGCATAGTAGTGGTAGTTTTCCTTTATTCAGCAGTTCTGTTTACAGCCTTACCACTTACCCCTTTTCTTACCTCTGGTAGACCTAGTGGGCGTGTCAGAGTTTGAGGTTTTACCCACTAGGGGAGGCTACTGGTTCACTAGTAGTTCTCACCCCCATTCTTCTTTTTCCTTTCTTCTCCTTTGTTTTGTAGAGCCATCTGCGGGTGCTGCCGGACATACCGCGGCGGGTCGAGGAGAGAGGACGGCAGAGTAGCTAGACGGTGGGGCTGACAGTGAGTAGCTAGACTTGTACCTCTTATGTATCTTATCTCAGACGGTAGTACTTTTACTTTCGGGGTCTGGCTTTAGCCAGCTGGTTGTATATTCAGGGTGAGCTGGGAGTGAGACTTGTACTTTATTTTACAGTCACTTTGTATTTTTACTTCCTATTCAGTCTGAGATGTAGTATTTACAGTTTAGCTCTGCTTTATTGCTCTATTATTGTATTTTGATTTATTTGAGCAGGTTACCGGCCCTTCATGTATGCGGAAAACTCCGTGTGCACGGCGAATCTGTAGACGAGCTCGAGTTCTGGTTTACACTCGGGGCGTGACAAATTTGATCTAGGTTTTCATACTCAGATTTTGAATAGAATCAAATTAATGAATACTTAGATGGTATTTCTGATCTATCTTTGATCTAAGTATTTGGCGGATCATCACCACCCAAAAACAACGCTTTTCCCAAAATCGGCGCGTGGACTCGCGTGGCCTTGTGGATTCAAGGTGCTACCGCTCTCGTGGATTCGGAGCGAGGTATGTTCGTGGATTCAAGACGTGCTACTGGGTGAAGACCGTGGATTCGGTCGGACGTCGTGGATTCGACGTTGGACGCCGTGGATTCGGCATTGGACGCTAATCGTGGATTCGAGGAGCGTTGCGGAGCGAGCGGAGAAGATATACTAGGAGCGTATGGAAAAAGGTCGAGTCGTCTGTGAGTACGGTATATCACCTTTGTACGTGTTATAATTCTAGTGGATTTCGCCGTGTTATCGGTCCCGTGGTTTTTACTCCGGTTTTGGAGTTTTCCACGTAAAAATCTTGCGTGTTATTTTTCATTTCCGCATTGGGTTTTATTGCACAACTATTTTTGAGTGTTTATTGTTTACACCTATTCACCCCCCCTCTAGGTGTTTTTTCCCCTATTTAGATCCATATTATACACAACCCATCAATTGGTATCAGAGCGGGAATAGGGTTGTAAACAATGGTTGAAGGTGGAAACATCAACAGACCCCCGTTCTTCGATGGAACAAATTATGCCTACTGGAAAGTACGAATGAAAGCATTTTTAATTTCCATCGACGAACGGGTGTGGCAATCTATCGAGTTAGGATGGTCAAATCCATCTGAAGTTATTGTTGATGGTCACACCATCAAACCTAGGTCGAAATGGACCAAGGAAAAGATTGACTCAATGGCAAAGGAATTAACGCCTTATTTAATACTTTGTCGCAAACTGAGTTCTCTCGCGTCTCGGCATGTGAGACTGCGAAAGAAATCTGGGATGTTCTTCAAGTTACGCATGAAGGAACTGACCTTGTGAAGATTCAGAAACTGCAAATGCTTACGAGCAAGTTTGACTCTATTTTCATGGCAGAAAATGAATCGTTCACAGAATACTATACACGATTGCAAGACATCGTGAATTCATGTGCTAACTTGGGAGAGAAAATTCCAGAATTTAAAGTTGTAAGAAAGATTTTAAGGACTCTTCCTGAAAGATTTCGTTCCAAGGTTACGGCCATTGAAACAATTAAACACCCGGACGAAATCCGTGTAGAAGAATTAGTTGGTTCATTATAAACTTATGAAATGACATTTCCTACTAACTATTCTTCTGGAAAGGCATCCTCTTCTAAGTCTTCAGGTTTTGTGTTGAAAACAACAAAAGAAGAAGACGCGGATTCATCCTCCTCAGACGATGACGAGAACCTATCTATGGAGGATTTCGAGAAGCAGCTTGCTCTCTTGACCAGAAAATTTTGCCGAAACTTTCGAATGGGTAATTCAAGTAAAACTCCATCCTTCGAAAAGTCGAAGAAAGGCAAAGGTTCTTCAAGCTACAAGTCAAGAAAGCAAGAGAGTTTTTCAAGGGATAAGAAAAACTCGGAGGGACAAGTCCAATGCTTCAAGTGCTGAGGATACGGCCATATCTCAACGGAGTGTCCCAATAAGAATCCGTCGAAGAAGAAAGCGATGCAAGCCGTCACTTGGGATGACACCTCAACGTCAAATGAGTCGTCTTCAAGTGATGAAGAAAATAACGCAACGGTGTTCCACGCGTCCACATCTTCACCTTTTGTATGCTTTATGACGAGTACATCCGATTTATTGTCCAACTCCTCTCATGTTGAAAAGAATGCCACGGACGACGAATCGAGTAATTCCGAAGGTGAAGACTTTGCTTTTGTCTACCATAAACTTTTGAGGGATTCAAAGAAACTGGCAAAGCAAGACAAGAGGTTGAGAGGGAGATTGCAAGATCTCGAAGAAGAAGTAAAAAGGGCAACTTCTCTCTCGACCGGTCTTGAAGTGGAAAGGGATAACCTGATCAAAGCAAATGTTTCACTTCAAGAGAAAAATGAGCATTTCGAGAAGGAACATGTAAAAATGGTTGATAAAGCAAATTACTTCTTGAAGCTCTACTCCGAGGCTCGACAAGAAAAAATGGAGATGACGAAGACCATTTTCCAACTCAAGGATGACTTAAAGCGATTTTCTTCTGGAAAGAGCAAGTTGGATAAGATGCTTGGTCTTGGTCAAACAAACAAATTCGGCCTCGGATACAGTCGAACTGGAGACAGTCCTAGTTCGAGTCAGACAGTTTTTGTGCCCTAGTCGGTAACTCCTCCTCCGACGACGGAAATCACTGCGTACAACGACAACAACCTTACCTCACCTACTTCGGGATCGTCAAGTACAAAGGTATGTTTTCGTTGTGGTTATGCAGGGCACATAAGAAGAAATTGCAAGATTGGAGCGAAACGAACAAATCAAGCACCTCTTGCAACTACTACCAATGAGTTCACTCCCTGGAAATCAAAGAAGGATTTTTCAAAAGAAAAGAACATTGGTAGTACATCAAACAAGACGACGATGTCAAGAAAAAGCGATAAATCAATCAAGACGCTTTCACCAAAGGTAATAACTTCACAATCATTGCCGACGTATTCCAAAACTCAAAAGGTTTGGATACGCAAAGGTGAATTCTTCCTTCATCCTTGAACCACGTTGGTACAAATCGGCCTTTAGAATTACTGCACATGGACTTAATGGGGCCGACTCGTCAACCATCTTTGGGAGGTAAATGGTACATTTTTTTTTTGGTTGATGATTTCTCTAGATATTCATGGGTAACATTTTTAAAAGAGAAAGCGGATACTTTCGACTCATTTCATGAGGTTTGTCATCGTATTATGATTGAAAGAAATGAAAAGATCGTTCGTGTTCGAAGTGATAGAGGTGGAGAATTCATAAATTCTAAATTCATTGATTTTTGCACTTCCAACGGCATAAAACATGAATTCTCAGCACCCTATACACCTCAGCAGAATGGTATAGTTGAGCGCAAAAACAGGATTGTTCAAGAGATGGCGCGTGTGATGCTTCATAGCCGGAAACTCCCGTTACATTTTTGGGCAGAAGCTGTGAACACCGCCGTCTATGTAATTAATCGAGTGTATTTGCGCCCGGGAACTTTAAATACACCATATGAGCTGTGGTTCTGTAGAAAACCGAATATCAAATATTTTCGTATCTTTGGGAGTCGTTGTTATATTTTGCGTGATCGCGAGAATCTTGGAAAATTCGACTCTCGAAGTGACGAAGGGATTTTCATGGGTTATTCTACAAATAGCAGAGCATATCGGGTATTTAACTTGGAATCTAAAACGATGGTAGAATCCATAAATGTTAAAGTAGATGAAGCTTTTCACTTTGCATCTGATAAATCTACCCCTGATATGTCTCTAGATGATGATACTCCTGTAAATGCATCTTCTCGTAATAACTCTTTCGATAAAGTTGATGCATCAAATGGTTCTTCTAGTTTATCTGATGTGCAGGAATCATCACACGCACCTCCGAGTACTCCGTTACCTCAAACGCTACGCATCTCCAAGGATCATCCGGAATCGAACATTATTGGAGACCCACAAGAAGGAGTCATGACTCGGAGACAGTTGGTTTGTGGAGTCGCATGTTACATCTCCTTGATAGAACCAAAGAACATAGATGAAGCTCTTCAGGATGACTACTCCGTTACCTCAAACGCTACGCATCTCCAAGGATCATCCGGAATCGAACATTATTGGAGACCCACAAGAAGGAGTCATGACTCGGAGACAGTTGGTTTGTGGAGTCGCATGTTACATCTCCTTGATAGAACCAAAGAACATAGATGAAGCTCTTCAGGATGACTACTGGATTGAAGCAATGCAGGAAGAGCTCCATCAGTTCGAACGAAACAAAGTCTGGGAATTAACGAAGCCTCCGAAGCAACACAACTTGATTGGTACTAAATGGATTTTCAAGAACAAGAAAAACGAGGATGGTACCATCATCAGGAACAAAGCACGCCTAGTTGCTCAGGGCTATTCACAAATAGAAGGAATAGACTTTGATGAGACGTTCGCCCCAGTAGCTAGACTCGAGTCAATTCGTATCTTATTCGCAATTGCTTGTCATTTTAAAATCAAACTCCTTCAAATGGACGTTAAGAGCGCGTTTTTAAATGGGTTTTTAAACGAGGAAGTTTATGTGGCTCAACCGAAAGGTTTTGTAGACTATAAACAACCTAACCATATTTTTCGTTTGAAAAAGGCTCTTTACGGTCTAAAACAAGCACCGCGAGCATGGTATGAAAGGTTAACAAAGCACCTATTGGAACAGGGCTACACTCGAGGGGGAGCAGACCGGACTCTCTTTGTGAAGCATTATCAGGATAACTTCATTGTGGCACAAATCTATGCCGATGACATTGTATTTGGGGCAACAAGAGACAATGATGCTTCTAAATTCGCAAAAATCATGGAAAACGAATTTGAGATGTCTATGATGGGCGAACTGACATACTTTCTTGGATTGCAAGTGAAACAAAATGATGAAGGCATCCACTTGTGTCAATCCAAGTATGCAAGGGAGTTGGTGAAGAAATTCGATTTAGAAAACTCTAAAGATTTTCCGACTCCTATGGGAACTAGCAATAAGGGATTAGGAAGTGAATCTCTTAGTGAAAGTGTAGACGAGAAGCTTTATCGCAGCATGATTGGAAGTCTACTCTATCTCACGGCTAGTCGCCCGGACATATCCTTTAGTGTTGGGATCTGCACGAGATATCAATCAGCACCAAAGGAGATTCACCTGAAAGCGGTGAAAAGGATCATCCGGTACGTCAAAGGAACACTGAATTTCGGAATTTGGTATCCTATGGGAACAACGCTTGACATTATAGGATATTCAGATGCCGATTGGGCAGGATCTGTGGATGATCGGAAGAGTACGAGTGGTGCATGTTTTTATCTTGGCCACTGCCTTGTTGCATGGCATAGTAAAAAGCAAAACTGCATTGCACTCTCGACTGCCGAAGCGGAATATATCTCAGCGGGTAGTTGTTCAACTCAACTTATTTGGATGAAAAGCGTGTTGAGCGACTTCCGAATTTCAGCAACTTCGGTAATAATTCTTTGTGACAGCACAAGTGCTATAAATATTTTAAAAAATCCTGTGTTGCACTCAAGAACAAAACACATTGAACTTAGATATCATTTTCTAAGAGAGCTAGTTGAATCGAATATTCTTCAAATTTCTTATATTTCAACTGAGTATCAATTAGCTGACATTTTAACAAAACCTTTGGATCAAAAATGTTTTATTCATTTGCGTAAAGCAATTGGAATGCTTTCCTTGAAATAACATCTTTTTGAAATCATTGCTTAGGTTAGGTTTTATTTTGTGTTTTTGTTCCTTGTCTATGTTTGTGCATAGAACATTAATTGAGCATATGTAATTGACTTTACTTGCATCCTTTCATATAATTTGAAATTTATTATGCTTTGGATATCATAATAATACATTTGATGCAATGATCATTTATGTCAATTAAGTCATCTTTGTTTTGATCAAAGTCAATTTCTCTCTCAAATGATCTCTTGGTATAGTTTTTATCATATTTGAAAATTGAGTTAAGTATGAAACTCGAGATCAATTTTTGGTTGAATACCTTATATCTTAAATAATTGATAACCAATTGAGGGGGAGTTTGTTAGAATATTTATGCTCTAAGATGTGGAAAGAGTTACATCCCAATGAGGAGTGTGAAAACTATCACCACATGGAGGAAAGAGCTACCACCTCGGTCGTCCGAGTACTGTGTGCAGCTACCACATGTATACCAAGCATGGTTTTTCAAGTTGATTAGATCAAATGCTTTTTGGAATACTTGACCCTGTCAAATTCCAAGGTTGGTATAAGGTGGGATTTTATTAAAAGATGCTCGAAGAGCCACTCCTTACAACAAATTGATTAGATACATTATCTAACATATTTGAGATTTCAAATATCTATTGATCTTGGTACTTCATTTTTTTAGCAAGATTAATGATTTGATAAACGCATTACTCATAAGATCAAGTTAGATGTGATTGAACTTGTTCAACTTTAAGGGATTTAATGTTCATAAATTCTCATTTCATTAATTGGATATTATTGATAGATTTTGCATAATCTATTTCTTTTGATGTGAAATGATGATTTTTGTTTAAAGTTGACATGTAAAAGTGCTTACATACTTTTTCTGGATTTTCTGGAATTTTTCTAAATTTTTTCTGAAGAAAAAGTTTGGAGCCGATCCGGACCGGATCATCCGTTCCGGATCCCGAACGTAGGAATTTCCTGCGGGTAGCCGTTCCGGACTGCATTCATAGGGCGTTCCGGACCGCGGCTAGGGTTTATATGAAACAAAAGGGTTTTTGATTTTATTTCACCTCAAGCTTTTGTTTCCAAGTCTCCAGAGCTTCTCTCTCTAGAATTCATCTAATTTGGAGCCTTTCCAACAAGAGTTCTTCGATTCAAAGTGAGTTTTCTTGATCAAAACTTCGGTTTTTTCACTGTTTTTATCTTTTTGCTCAAAACGTGAAGGAAATCATGCAACTTCTTCGTTAGAGATTGGTTTTTGGTCAAATTTCTTTTGAAATAAGAACTCTGAGTAGATTAGTTTTGATTATATGCTTGTTACTCTCTTGATTAACGGATTTTTAGGCTTCGATTTTTGAAAATTCGGTTTTAGGGCATATAATAGGAATTTTTGAAATCATGGGATTGATCTATTTTTTAAAATTCTTTTTGCAAAACTAATTTGATTCCTAGTCTCTCTACATGATAATGATTGTTTAGGTACAATTTTTCAAATTTTTGAAAATAAACAATTTTTCGTGTTCTTGAGCTCTTGCTCGCAGGTTGTTCTAAACTATTCCAATAGCAGAGATGGTTTTTTTCTTGGATATTGTGATTATTGTAGCAGTAGTGGGAACTCGAGCATCTGTTAAAAGGAACAAGATGAAGCAAGTCAGGAAAAGACAAAGCCTGCTCCTCAAATTGAGTCAGAATCAGAAGATGAAGAGGATTGGGACACATTTTGTAAAGAAGTACAACAGGGTGTTGATGACGACGATAGGTTCTATTTAAAGAACAAGAAGCTGATGAAGTCTTCCTCAACAACCAAGGAGTATACTAGGCGACAGAATTCGAGGGGGTAGTGGAATTCAAATTAGTGAATCCCCCGCCAAAGCACGCTCTCTGCCTAGAGAATCTCCATGGAATGAAGGTCAGAATACACCTTCAGCATCCACACAACCTCCTTCTACCTCCAAGAGAAACACCACAAAAGCTGATATATATTTATGCAACGAGAACAGAGGAGAATGTCTGAAGAACAAGAAAGAATGTCGACTGACATTCACAAGATGAAAAGGAATTGGTTCCAAAATATCAAGAATGCTTAAAGGGATTTTGAACAAATTGACTGCAGTAGCTCTGAGGATTCTGAGTCCGACAATTGATTTTCTTTCTAACTTTCTTTTGCAGGTTTTTAAGTTTTTAGTTCTTACATTTTCATTTACTCTTTGAACTTTAACTCTCCTTCAGTTTTTGTAATTTTGGCTTGATTTAGTGACAAAAAGGGGGGAGAGAACAATGAACAATGGTTACAAACAATGGTTACAATGGTTTGTAAGAACTGTGAACTTTGAACTTTGAAGGTAAGTATCAAAGCAACTTTTGGTTTTGAATTGTGATTGAATGCATGCCTCGACTAACTATTCGACTAACTTTTTGGGCATGTAATATAACTAACCAGTTGTTGTTGACTAACAATTCTGTGACATTTGAAATTTTAATGCTTAGAAGATATGTCTATTTCTGATTATGATCTTATTACATATCTGAATTCGTGAATGTCATGGGTGAGTATAAACTCTATCTCTGTTTGGTATTGAATGCTAAATACTCTTGAGGTATCTAACGATCTCTTTTGTCAAGAATGATTTATTTTTGCAGAGAGTACAGATGTCTAAGTCTAGAGTCTGTTCTAGGAGTTTATCTCATGTATTTATCTTTATTGGTTCTCAAATGTAAATTTTTGTTGTATGGTGATAGCAACAAAAATACTTTTTTTTTTTAATATTCTTGAGTGGATTTTTGTTTTGTCACGAAACCGCCAAAGGGGGAGATTGTTAAGGAATTTGTTTGGCGTATTTCGTGAAAGTGGTTAAGTCTTGAAGATTGAAGATGAAGAAGCTTGAATTCATATACCTCAATCTCAAGCAAAGAAGAATTCAAAAGGATCGGGTATGTTTAACTAAATAATTTGGTGATCCGAATACTTCTTATAGTGTAGAAACACTTGGATGGATTTTTAATCGCATAAAAATCAAAAACTGGACATATTATATGTTCAGGATCCGGAACAGGCAACCACAGTCCGGACCCCGAACATAGGGTAATTCATGCGCAATCCAGTCCGGAACACACCTGGTTTTGTTCCGGACCCCGAATGTGGGTTTTGCTGAAAATGCATGAACAGTCCGGACCGTGGCATTTCGTTCCGGACCCCGAACGTGTGTTTTTCTGGAAATAGTCTGTTTAGCCACGACAGTCCGGACCGCCGATTTCCAGTCCGGACCGTCGTCCTGAAAAATTCCAGATAAGGTTAGTTTTTATTCTTATCCTCTTCCAATGGTTTCTAACCTATAAATAAACCCTACGATTCATTTTTTAGGGTATCCAAAATATGGTCGAAAAAGAGAAATCCACTATAGAGAAGAAAGGAAATAACTAGATTTAATTCTATGTTTCTTCCTCTATATTAATTAATTTGATTCTAGGTTTTCATACTCAGATTTTGAGTAGAATCAAATTAATGAATACTTAGATGGTATTTTCGATCTATCTTTGATCTAAGTATTCGGCGGATCATCACCACCCAAAAACAATGATTTTCCCAAAATCGGCGCGTGGACTCGCGTGGCCTTGTGGATTCAAGGTGCTATCACTCTCGTGGATTCAGAGCGAGGTACGTTCGTGGATTCGAGACGTGCTACTGGGTGAAGACCGTGGATTCGGTCGGACGTCATGGATTCGACGTTGGACGCCGTGGATTCGGCGTTGGACGCTAATCGTGGATTCGAGGAGCGTTGCGGAGCGAGCGGAGAAGATCTACTAGGAGCGTATGGAAAAAGGTCGAGTCATCTGTGAGTATGTATATCACCTTTGTGTTATAATTCTAGTGGATTTCGCCGTGTTATCGGTCCCGTGGTTTTTTACTCCGGTTTGGAGTTTTTCTACGTAAAAATCTTGCGTGTTATTTTTTATTTCCGCATTGGATTTTATTGCGCAACGATTTTTGAGTGTTTATTGTTTACACCTATTCACCCCCCCTCTAGGTATTTTTTTTTCCCTATTTAAATCCATATTATACACAACCATTAGTCCGGACTGAACCAAGGTGTTCCGGACTGGATTTGCGCATGAACCTACCTACGTTCGGGGTCCGGACTGTAGTACCCTGATCCGGATCCTGAACATATAACAGTCCATTTCTTGATTTTTATGCAATTAAAAACCCATCCAAGTGTTTCTACATAATAAGAAGTATTCGGATCACCAAGATTGTTTAGTTAACGTACCTGATCCTTTTGAATTCTTTTTTCTTGATTGAGGTATATGATCCAAACATCTTCATCTTCAATCTTCAAGACTTAAACACTTTCACGAAATACATCAAAACAAATTCCTTAACACTCGAACCTAGTAATCTTTTAGAGATCTAGCAAAATAGAGAATAGCAGAAAGATAGTACTATAAAGTTCATAGTATAGGTCTAAAAAGAGGGAAAGGAAAATGTGACGCCCCACTTCCCAGGGGGTCACCCATCCTAGAACTACTCTAGCTCTAGCACGCTTAACTCTCATGTTCCTCTTGGATCTTGCTACCATCCCAAATGCTATAGCCTGGTTAGAGATTTAGTCCTATTATATCATTATATAGAGGACTAATCCAAATTCCGGGGTGTCACATTCTTCCCCCCTTTAAGCCCTGAGTCCACGTCAGGCTCAAGCACACTCACAAGCACCAGGCGATGTGAGACTCGTCTCGCTAGCCTTAGCCGACCTTGTGAGGAGCTGCACTCCACTCACAACGGTAATTAGCCTGGAGCCTCGCTCTACCCGCTATATAACCCTGGCTCAGCCGAGACTCATCTCACATTTCCGGCTGGTGAATGGCTCTGATACCAACTGTGACGCCCCACTTCCCAGGGGGTCACCCATCCTAGAACTACTCTAGCTCTAGCACGCTTAACTCTCATGTTCCTCTTGGATCTTGCTACCATCCAAAATGCTATAGCCGGGTTAGATTTAGTCCTATTATATCATTTATATAGAGGACTAATCCAAATTCCGGGGGTGTCACAGAAAAGGAGGAGATCACCCCTCAACACTTGAGCCTTACTTTCCTATATAGCAAACTTGCCGCAACCAGCTGACCAATAGTATGGCCCAACGGCTATTTTGACCGCTCTTTAGTTAGCCAGTGGACCATACCCGAAAAGGTTCAACTCAGTTGAGCTAAAAAGACAAATAAAAAATTTTAATGGGTATGTGAATAAACCGGATAGTCAAGACCCCGTGCGTGTGCTATCGAGCGAGGCCTGGCTCATGCTAGTGCTTGTTTTGCACCATTC
>CM055072.1:17118894-17146394 GCA_029204045.2 Tillandsia leiboldiana
GGACGTCGTGGATTCGACGTTGGACGCCGGGATTCGGCATTGACGCTAATCGTGGATTCGAGGGCGTTGCGAGCGAGCGGAGAAGATATACTAGGAGCTTATGAAAAGGTCGAGTCGTCTGTGAGTACGGTATATCCCCTTTGTACGTGTTAGAAATCTAGTGGATTTCGCCGTGTTTCGGTCCGTGTTTTAAACTCGGTTTTGGAGTTTTCACGTAAAATCATTGCGTGTTATTTTTCATTTCCGCATTGGGTTTTATTGCACAACTATTTTTGAGTGTTTATTGTTTACACCTATTCACCCCCCCTCTAGGTGTGTTTTTTTTCCCCTATTTAGATCTCATATTATACACACCCATCAATTGGTATCAGAGCGGAATAGGGTTGTAACATGTTTGAAGTGGAAACATCAACAACCCCCGTTCTTCGATGGAACAAATTATCCTACTGGAAAGTACGAATGAAAGCATTTTTATTTCCATCCCCGCTAACGGGTGGGCAATCTATCGAGTTAGGATGGTCAAATCCATCTGAAGTTATTGTTGATGGTCACACATCAAACCTAGGTCGAAATGGACCAAGGAAAGATTTACTCAATGGCAAAGGATAACGCCTTATTTAATACTTTGTCGCAAAACTGAGTTCTCTCGTCGTCTCGGCATGTGAGAACGCGAAAGAAATCTGGGATGTTCTTCAGTTACGCATGAAGGAACTGACCTGTGAAGATTCAGAAACTGCAAATGCTTACGCGCAGTTGACTCTATTTTCATGGCAGAAATGAATCGTTCCGAATACTATACACGATGCAAGACATCGTGAATTCATGTGCTAACTTGGGAGAGAAATTCCGAATTTAAAGTTGAAGAGAAAGATTTTAGACTCTTCCTGAAGATTTCGTTCCAAGTTACGGCCATTGAAACCTTAAACACCCGGACGAAATCCCGTGTAGAAGAATTGTTGGTTCATTATAAACTTATGAAATGACATTTCCTACTAACTATTCTTCTGGAAAGGCATCCTCTTCTAGTCTTCAGGTTTTGTGTTTGAAACAACAAAAAGAAGACGCGGATTCATCCTCCTCAGACGATGACGAGAACCTATCTATGGTAGGATTTCGAGAAGCAGCTTGCTCTCTTGACCAGAAAATTTTGCCGAAACTTTCGAATGGGTAATTCAAGTAAAACTCCATCCTTCGAAAAGTCTAAGAAAGGCAAAGGTTCTTCCAGCTACAAGTCAAGAAAGCAAGAGAGTTTTTCAAGGGATAAGAAAAACTCGGAGGGACAGTCCAATGCTTCAAGTGCTGAGATACGGCCATATCTCAACGGAGTGTCCCAATAAGAATCCGTCGAAGAGAAAGCGATGCAAGCCGTCAACTTGGGATGACACCTCAACGTCAAATGAGTCGTCTTCAAGTGATGAAGAAAAATAACGCAACGGTGTTCCACGCGTCCACATCTTCACCTTTTAGTAGCTGTTATGACGAGTACATCCGATTTATTGTCCAACTCCTCTCATGTTGAAAAGAATGCCACGGACGACGATCGAGTAATTCCGAAGGTGAAGACTTTGGCTTTTGTCTACCATAAACTTTTGAGGGATTCAAAGAAACTGGCAAGCAAGACAAGAGGTTGAGAGGGAGATTGCAAGATCTCGAAGAAGAAGTAAAAAGGGCAACTTCTCTCTCGACCGGTCTTGAAGTGGAAAGGGATAACCTGATCAAAGCAAATTTTCACTTCAAGAGAAAAATGAGCAATTTCGAGAAGGAACATGTAAAATGGTTGATAAAGCAATTACTTCTTGAAGCTCTACTCCGAGGCTCGACAAGAAAACATGGAGATGACGAGACCATTTTCCAACTCAAGGATGACTTTAAAGCGATTTTCTTCTGGAAAGAGCAAGTTTGGATAAGATTGCTTGGTCTTGGTCAAACAAACAAATTCGGCCTCGGATACAGTCGAACTGGAGACAGTCCTAGTTCGAGTCAGACAGTTTTGTGCCTAGTCGGTAACTCCTCCTCCGACGACGGAAATCACTGCGTACAACGACAACAACCTTACCTCACCTACTTCGGGATCGTCAAGTACAAAGGTATGTTTTCGTTGTGGTTATGCAGGGCACATAAGAAGAAATTGCAAGATTGGAGCGAAACGAACAAATCAAGCACCTCTTGCAACTACTACCAATGAGTTCACTCCCTGGAAATCAAAGAAGGATTATTCAAAAGAAAAGAACATTGGTAGTACATCAAACAAGACGACGATGTCAAGAAAAAGCGATAAATCAATCAAGACGCTTTCACCAAAGGTAATAACTTCACAATCATTGCCGACGTATTCCAAAACTCAAAAGGTTTTGGATACGCAAAGGTGAATTCTTCCTTCATCCTTGAACCACGTTGGTACAAATCGGCCTTTAGAATTACTGCACATGGACTTAATGGGGCCGACTCGTCAACCATCTTTGGGAGGTAAATGGTACATTTTTTTTTTGGTTGATGATTTCTCTAGATATTCATGGGTAACATTTTTAAAAGAGAAAGCGGATACTTTCGACTCATTTCATGAGGTTTGTCATCGTATTATGATTGAAAGAAATGAAAAGATCGTTCGTGTTCGAAGTGATAGAGGTGGAGAATTCATAAATTCTAAATTCATTGATTTTTGCACTTCCAACGGCATAAAAACATGAATTCTCAGCACCCTATACACCTCAGCAGAATGGTATAGTTGAGCGCAAAAAACAGGATTGTTCAAGAGATGGCGCGTGTGATGCTTCATAGCCGGAAACTCCCGTTACATTTTTGGGCAGAAGCTGTGAACACCGCCGTCTATGTAATTAATCGAGTGTATTTGCGCCCGGGAACTTTAAATACACCATATGAGCTGTGGTTCTGTAGAAAACCGAATATCAAATATTTTCGTATCTTTGGGAGTCGTTGTTATATTTTGCGTGATCGCGAGAATCTTGGAAAATTCGACTCTCGAAGTGACGAAGGGATTTTCATGGGTTATTCTACAAATAGCAGAGCATATCGGGGTATTTAACTTGGAATCTAAAACGATGGTAGAATCCATAAATGTTAAAGTAGATGAAGCTTTTCACTTTGCATCTGATAAATCTACCCCTGATATGTCTCTAGATGATGATACTCCTGTAAATGCATCTTCTCGTAATAACTCTTTCGATAAAGTTGATGCATCAAATGGTTCTTCTAGTTTATCTGATGTGCAGGAATCATCACACGCACCTCCGAGTACTCCGTTACCTCAAACGCTACGCATCTCCAAGGATCATCCGGAATCGAACATTATTGGAGACCCACAAGAAGGAGTCATGACTCGGAGACAGTTGGTTTGTGGAGTCGCATGTTACATCTCCTTGATAGAACCAAAGAACATAGATGAAGCTCTTCAGGATGACTACTGGATTGAAGCAATGCAGGAAGAGCTCCATCAGTTCGAACGAAACAAAGTCTGGGAATTAACGAAGCCTCCGAAGCAACACAACTTGATTGGTACTAAATGGATTTTCAAGAACAAGAAAAACGAGGATGGTACCATCATCAGGAACAAAGCACGCCTAGTTGCTCAGGGCTATTCACAAATAGAAGGAATAGACTTTGATGAGACGTTCGCCCCAGTAGCTAGACTCGAGTCAATTCGTATCTTATTCGCAATTGCTTGTCATTTTAAAATCAAACTCCTTCAAATGGACGTTAAGAGCGCGTTTTTAAATGGGTTTTTAAACGAGGAAGTTTATGTGGCTCAACCGAAAGGTTTTGTAGACTATAAACAACCTAACCATATTTTCGTTTGAAAAAGGCTCTTTACGGTCTAAAACAAGCACCGCGAGCATGGTATGAAAGGTTAACAAAGCACCTATTGGAACAGGGCTACACTCGAGGGGGAGCAGACCGGACTCTCTTTGTGAAGCATTATCAGGATAACTTCATTGTGGCACAAATCTATGCCGATGACATTGTATTTGGGCAACAAGAGACAATGATGCTTCTAAATTCGCAAAAATCATGGAAAACGAATTTGAGATGTCTATGATGGGCGAACTGACATACTTTCTTGGATTGCAAGTGAAACAAAATGATGAAGGCATCCACTTGTGTCAATCCAAGTATGCAAGGGAGTTGGTGAAGAAATTCGATTTAGAAAACTCTAAAGATTTTCCGACTCCTATGGGAACTAGCAATAAGGGATTAGGAAGTGAATCTCTTAGTGAAAGTGTAGACGAGAAGCTTTATCGCAGCATGATTGGAAGTCTACTCTATCTCACGGCTAGTCGCCCGGACATATCCTTTAGTGTTGGGATCTGCACGAGATATCAATCAGCACCAAAGGAGATTCACCTGAAAGCGGTGAAAAGGATCATCCGGTACGTCAAAGGAACACTGAATTTCGGAATTTGGTATCCTATGGGAACAACGCTTGACATTATAGGATATTCAGATGCCGATTGGGCAGGATCTGTGGATGATCGGAAGAGTACGAGTGGTGCATGTTTTTATCTTGGCCACTGCCTTGTTGCATGGCATAGTAAAAAGCAAAACTGCATTGCACTCTCGACTGCCGAAGCGGAATATATCTCAGCGGGTAGTTGTTCAACTCAACTTATTTGGATGAAAAGCGTGTTGAGCGACTTCCGAATTTCAGCAACTTCGGTAATAATTCTTTGTGACAGCACAAGTGCTATAAATATTTTAAAAAATCCTGTGTTGCACTCAAGAACAAAACACATTGAACTTAGATATCATTTTCTAAGAGAGCTAGTTGAATCGAATATTCTTCAAATTTCTTATATTTCAACTGAGTATCAATTAGCTGACATTTTAACAAAACCTTTGGATCAAAAATGTTTTATTCATTTGCGTAAAGCAATTGGAATGCTTTCCTTGAAATAACATCTTTTTGAAATCATTGCTTAGGTTAGGTTTTATTTTGTGTTTTTGTTCCTTGTCTATGTTTGTGCATAGAACATTAATTGAGCATATGTAATTGACTTTACTTGCATCCTTTCATATAATTTGAAATTTATTATGCTTTGGATATCATAATAATACATTTGATGCAATGATCATTTATGTCAATTAAGTCATCTTTGTTTTGATCAAAGTCAATTTCTCTCTCAAATGATCTCTTGGTATAGTTTTTATCATATTTGAAAATTGAGTTAAGTATGAAACTCGAGATCAATTTTTGGTTGAATACCTTATATCTTAAATAATTGATAACCAATTGAGGGGGAGTTTGTTAGAATATTTATGCTCTTAAGATGTGGAAAGAGTTACATCCCAATGAGGAGTGTGAAAACTATCACCACATGGAGGAAAGAGCTACCACCTCGGTCGTCCGAGTACTGTGTGCAGCTACCACATGTATACCAAGCATGGTTTTTCAAGTTGATTAGATCAAATGCTTTTTGGAATACTTGACCCTGTCAAATTCCAAGGTTGGTATAAGGTGGGGATTTTATTAAAAGATGCTCGAAGAGCCACTCCTTACAACAAATTGATTAGATACATTATCTAACATATTTGAGATTTCAAATATCTATTGATCTTGGTACTTCATTTTTTTAGCAAGATTAATGATTTGATAAACGCATTACTCATAAGATCAAGTTAGATGTGATTGAACTTGTTCAACTTTAAGGGATTTAATGTTCATAAATTCTCATTTCATTAATTGGATATTATTGATAGATTTTGCATAATCTATTTCTTTTGATGTGAAATGATGATTTTTGTTTAAAGTTGACATGTAAAAGTGCTTACATACTTTTTCTGGATTTTCTGGAATTTTTCTAAATTTTTCTGAAGAAAAAGTTTGGAGCCGATCCGGACCGGATCATCCGTTCCGGATCCCGAACGTAGGAATTTCCTGCGGGTAGCCGTTCCGGACTGCATTCATAGGGCGTTCCGGACCGCGGCTAGGGTTTATATGAAACAAAAGGGTTTTTGATTTTATTTCACCTCAAGCTTTTGTTTCCAAGTCTCCAGAGCTTCTCTCTCTAGAATTCATCTAATTTGGAGCCTTTCCAACAAGAGTTCTTCGATTCAAAGTGAGTTTTCTTGATCAAAACTTCGGTTTTTCACTGTTTTTATCTTTTTGCTCAAAACGTGAAGGAAATCATGCAACTTCTTCGTTAGAGATTGGTTTTTGGTCAAATTTCTTTTGAAATAAGAACTCTGAGTAGATTAGTTTTGATTATATGCTTGTTACTCTCTTGATTAACGGATTTTTAGGCTTCGATTTTTGAAAATTCGGTTTTAGGGCATATAATAGGAATTTTTGAAAATCATGGGATTGATCTATTTTTAAAATTCTTTTTGCAAAACTAATTTGATTCCTAGTCTCTCTACATGATAATGATTGTTTAGGTACAATTTTTCAAATTTTTGAAAATAAACAATTTTTCGTGTTCTTGAGTTCTTGCTCGCAGGTTGTTCTAAACTATTCCAATAGCAGAGATGGTTTTTTTCTTGGATTATTGTGATTATTGTAGCAGTAGTGGGAACTCGAGCATCTGTTAAAAAGGAACAAGATGAAGCAAGTCAGGAAAAGACAAAGACTGCTCCTCAAATTGAGTCAGAATCAGAAGATGAAGAGGATTGGGACACATTTTGTAAAGAAGTACAACAGGGTGTTGATGACGAAGATAGGTTCTATTTAAAGAACAAGAAGCTGATGAAGTCTTCCTCAACAACCAAGGAGTATACTAGGCGACAGAATTCGAGGGGTAGTGGAATTCAAATTAGTGAATCCCCCGCCAAAGCACGCTCTCTGCCTAGAGAATCTCCATGGAATGAAGGTCAGAATACACCTTCAGCATCCACACAACCTCCTTCTACCTCCAAGAGAAACACCACAAAAGCTGATATATTATTTATGCAACGAGAACAGAGGAGAATGTCTGAAGAACAAGAAAGAATGTCGACTGACATTCACAAGATGAAAAGGAATTGTTCCAAAATATCAAGAATGCTTAAAGGGATTTTGAACAAATTGGACTGCAGTAGCTCTGAGGATTCTGAGTCCGACAATTGATTTTCTTTCTAACTTTCTTTTGCAGGTTTTTAAGTTTTTAGTTCTTACATTTTCATTTACTCTTTGAACTTTTAACTCTCCTTCAGTTTTTGTAATTTTGGCTTGATTTAGTGACAAAAAGGGGGAGAGAACAATGAACAATGGTTACAAACAATGGTTACAATGGTTTGTAAGAACTGTGAACTTTGAACTTTGAAGGTAAGTATCAAAGCAACTTTTGGTTTTGAATTGTGATTGAATGCATGCCTCGACTAACTATTCGACTAACTTTTTGGGCATGTAATATAACTAACAAGTTGTTGTTGACTAACAATTCTGTGACATTTGAAATTTTAATGCTTAGAAGATATGTCTATTTCTGATTATGATCTTATTACATATCTGAATTCGTGAATGTCATGGTGAGTATAAACTCTATCTCTGTTTGGTATTGAATGCTAAATACTCTTGAGGTATCTAACGATCTCTTTTGTCAAGAATGATTTATTTTTGCAGAGAGTACAGATGTCTAAGTCTAGAGTCTGTTCTAGGAGTTTATCTCATGTATTTATCTTTATTTGGTTCTCAAATGTAAATTTTTGTTGTATGGTGATAGCAACAAAAATACTTTTTTTTTTTAATATTCTTGAGTGGATTTTTGTTTTGTCACGAAACCGCCAAAGGGGGAGATTGTTAAGGAATTTGTTTTGGCGTATTTCGTGAAAGTGGTTAAGTCTTGAAGATTGAAGATGAAGAAGCTTGAATCATATACCTCAATCTCAAGCAAGAAGAATTCAAAAGGATCGGGTATGTTTAACTAAATAATTTTGGTGATCCGAATACTTCTTATAGTGTAGAAACACTTGGATGGATTTTTAATCGCATAAAAATCAAAAACTGGACATATTATATGTTCAGGATCCGGAACAGGCAACCACAGTCCGGACCCCGAACATAGGGTAATTCATGCGCAATCCAGTCCGGAACACACCTGGTTTTGTTCCGGACCCCGAATGTGGGTTTTGCTGAAAATGCATGAACAGTCCGGACCGTGGCATTTCGTTCCGGACCCCGAACGTGTGTTTTTCTGGAAATAGTCTGTTTAGCCACGACAGTCCGGACCGCCGATTTCCAGTCCGGACCGTCGTCCTGAAAAATTCCAGATAAGGTTAGTTTTTTATTCTTATCCTCTTCCAATGGTTTCTAACCTATAAATAAACCCTACGATTCATTTTTTAGGGTAATCCAAAATATGGTCGAAAAAGAGAAATCCACCTATAGAGAAGAAAGGAAATAACTAGATTTAATTCTATGTTTCTTCCTCTATATTAATTAATTTGATTCTAGGTTTTCATACTCAGATTTTGAGTAGAATCAAATTAATGAATACTTAGATGGTATTTTCGATCTATCTTTGATCTAAGTATTCGGCGGATCATCACCACCCAAAAACAATGATTTTCCCAAAATCGGCGCGTGGACTCGCGTGGCCTTGTGGATTCAAGGTGCTATCACTCTCGTGGATTCAGAGCGAGGTACGTTCGTGGATTCGAGACGTGCTACTGGGTGAAGACCGTGGATTCGGTCGGACGTCATGGATTCGACGTTGGACGCCGTGGATTCGGCGTTGGACGCTAATCGTGGATTCGAGGAGCGTTGCGGAGCGAGCGGAGAAGATCTACTAGGAGCGTATGGAAAAAGGTCGAGTCATCTGTGAGTATGGTATATCACCTTTGTACGTGTTATAATTCTAGTGGATTTCGCCGTGTTATCGGTCCCGTGGTTTTTTACTCCGGTTTTGGAGTTTTCTACGTAAAAATCTTGCGTGTTATTTTTTATTTCCGCATTGGATTTTATTGCGCAACGATTTTTGAGTGTTTATTGTTTACACCTATTCACCCCCCCTCTAGGTATTTTTTTCCCTATTTAAATCCATATTATACACAACCCATTAGTCCGGACTGAACCAAGGGTGTTCCGGACTGGATTTGCGCATGAACCTACCTACGTTCGGGGTCCGGACTGTAGTACCCTGATCCGGATCCTGAACATATAACAGTCCAGTTTCTTGATTTTTATGCAATTAAAAACCCATCCAAGTGTTTCTACATAATAAGAAGTATTCGGATCACCAAGATTGTTTAGTTAAACGTACCTGATCCTTTTGAATTCTTTTTTCTTGAGATTGAGGTATATGATCCAAACATCTTCATCTTCAATCTTCAAGACTTAAACACTT
Organism: Tillandsia leiboldiana; assembly: GCA_029204045.2. Lineage (NCBI taxonomy): Eukaryota > Viridiplantae > Streptophyta > Magnoliopsida > Poales > Bromeliaceae > Tillandsia > Tillandsia leiboldiana. Next base: position 17,128,170 of record CM055072.1, read on the forward strand.
TCACGAAATACATCAAAACAAATTCCTTAACAACTCGAACCTAGTAATCTTTTAGAGATCTAGCAAAATAGAGAATAGCAGAAAGATAGTACTATAAAGTTCATAGTATAGGTCTAAAAAGAGGGAAAGGAAAATGTGACGCCCCACTTCCCAGGGGGTCACCCATCCTAGAACTACTCTAGCTCTAGCACGCTTAACTCTCATGTTCCTCTTGGATCTTGCTACCATCCAAAATGCTATAGCCTGGTTAGAGATTTAGTCCTATTATATCATTTATATAGAGGACTAATCCAAATTCCGGGGGTGTCACATTCTTCCCCCCTTTAAGCCCTGACGTCCACGTCAGGCTCAAGCACACTCACAAGCACCAGGCGATGTGAGACTCGTCTCGCTAGCCTTAGCCGACCTTGTGAGGAGCTGCACTCCACTCACAACGGTAATTAGCCGGGGAGCCTCGCTCTACCCGCTATATAACCCTGGCTCAGCCGAGACTCATCTCACATTTCCGGCTGGTGAATGGCTCTGATACCAACTGTGACGCCCCACTTCCCAGGGGGTCACCCATCCTAGAACTACTCTAGCTCTAGCACGCTTAACTCTCATGTTCCTCTTGGATCTTGCTACCATCCAAAATGCTATAGCCGGGTTAGAGATTTAGTCCTATTATATCATTTATATAGAGGACTAATCCAAATTCCGGGGGTGTCACAGAAAAGGAGGGAGATCACCCCTCAACACTTGAGCCTTACTTTCCTATATAGGCAAACTTGCCGCAACAGCTGACCAATAGGTATGGGCCCAACGGCTATTTTGACCGCTCTTTAGTTAGCCATTGGACCATACCCAGAAAAGGTTCAACTCAGGTTGAGCTAAAAAGAAAAATAAAAGATAAGTTTTAAGTGTAGGTGAATCAAACCGGATAGTCAAGACCCCGTGCGTGTGCTATCGCAGGCCTGGCTCATGCTAGTGCTTGTGTTGCACCATTCTCATTATCTCCTAAGACGGTGAATCGAACCCGAACCGAATAGTCAAGACCCCGTGCTTGTGCTGCCGCCAGCCTGGCTCATGCTAGTGCTCTAGTTGCACCATTCTCATTATCTCCTAAGCAGGTGCCTTGGAGATGGTTGAGTATATAAGCCGCTACTACATGTCGTGAGTTTTTCATGTGGGACTAAACTCATTTGTAGTAACCTTGCACAAGCTGTGACATTGCCGGAATTTGAAATAGTCCTATATAAAAAAATATAATATGTCTAAATCTCTTAACCCGGCTATAGCATTTTGGATGGTGGTTAGGTTCAAGAAGTTAAAAGGGTTAATCATGCTAAAACTAGAGTAATTCTAGAATGGGTAATATCCTGAAAAGTTGGAGTGTCAGGGTTAATATCAAAGCCAATCATCAGCTGAAAATATGAGATGAGTCTCGGCCAGAGTTATACAGCTGGCAGAGTGCGGTTTCTCGACTAATAACTGTTGTGGGTGGAGCGTATCTCCACGTGGGTTAAGACTAGCGAGAAAAATCTCACATCACCGGTGCTTGTGACTTGTGAGTGTGCCTGAATCTGAGGAAGACATCAAGGCTTAAAGTGTAGTAATCTAGAATTTAAAAGTCTCTGTTTGCTTTTAAATATTTAAAATTTGTCAATTTTGGCAAAAGTGGAGAGATAGTGGGTCAATAGTGGGCCCAGAGATATCGACTTTTGATCGGGGTCTGATCTGGAAAATCCGAGGTCACCATTGCGATCGTCTCGTCGAAACATAGAAGTTTCATATTCATATGTTTTCGATCCGACGGTCGGATCTTCCAGAAATCTGAAATCAAAAAGCGGGCCCCGCAACTTAAAGTGAATAGTAACCCTCGATTTTTAATCCCTCGCAAGCACTAACGGCCAAACTACTATCTGGGATTTTAACATAGAAGTATGAGTAATGGATCCTAGCTAATTTCGACGTTCTGAGGGCACTGACGGATTTCACGTTTGGCGACCCGGGTGCATCGAAGTGCGTGCCACGCGCGATAATTCGACGAACTTTATGGAACGACTTTTAATCCGAGCGTCGAACAAACCAAACAAACGTGCTACCTGACAGGTCTCGACGAGCCGGACGTCGTGGCGAAGTCCGCTTCGCAATTCGGCGAACAGTTTGTCTCAAAATGAGTGAAAAGTGCCGAAAGAGTCTTTTATTTTGCAAGAAACTTAATGTTTCTTGGGCCTAAGCTATTGGGGCTTTGGAGCTGGGCTCCTGCTAGCATTTGGAGCCCACGAATGGGTGCTAGAGGCTGGAAGCAGGCCTGGTGGGGTAGGTAAAAGAACATTCGAAATTATTTTATTCTCCACCATGTCTCTTGGGCTACTCGTGTGAGAGTTACACGAGGTGACTCTTGTGATTTCATAACTCCCAGGAGTTATTTCTTCATAACTCTTGTGCGGGGATGGCTGAGGAACCATTTCCTTTGAGGCCAACCCGAGGAGAAGAATCCGAGGGAGAGTGAAGAGAAGAGGTTGGAACCAAGTAGAACAAGGTTGGGTTCTGGAGCTCCTGTGGTGATCCTTGTGACTGGAGGACCATCCCGGAAGCTTGTCGTGGCCGCGCGAAGGAGGGGGAGTGTGAACCGGCTTCTTCCATTCTTCATCAACTCCGGCAAAGGTGAGGTTTTTAATAACCCCGGTTTGTTTGCACCCGAGACCCCTAGCAGTAGGTTTATTAGGTCTTTGTGATGCTCCATGCACAGCCTGAGTCTCCCATGCAAGTTGGTTGGCCGGCGGGAGCAAAGTCTCGCCGGAAACCTAGATGTGCTCCGCCTCGAAAGAACTCGGCAACCACTGAACCAAAATAGCTAAAAATTTGTATGCAAGGAATTTAGGATATGTAGATTAAATCTGCAAAGTTTCATTGAATATGGCTAAGTATTTAGAAAGAAAATGGATGCCCTAGCTTTTTGAATTATTGCAAGTTGGCCGAGCTTCTTGCTCCGGCGCCGGCGGGCTTCTCCGACGCCGGCCACATGCCCGGAACTCTTCTAGGGACCGAGGGGAGTCCATCCTTGCACTTGCATGGCAACCATGCAGCGCGATTGAAGCGCGGCCAAGATGGGTTCAAAATGGGATCAAACTCGGCCGCCGGCGTTCCGGCCATCTCCGGCCGGGGAGGCATGGTCCGGAAGCTTCCTGGGAATGTCTTGAGACTTTCCATCCATGTTGGAGGTCTTCAAAGTGGCTCTGTGGAATTCCGCCATTAGAGGGCATGAGCTCCAAATCAGAGCTTTGCTCCACCGCGCCGCCGCCGCACCCCGAGTCCAGCCAAGGGTATGGGAAGCTTCCAAGAGGCAAATGGCACCTATTGGTGCATTTGGTTGAGCCCCAGACCCTCTGGATGGAACATCACGAATTTCAAGAAAACATGTCATCTTCTTCCTCGAGCCAAGCCCAACTTGGAGGGTTTTCGAGTTGCTCCAGTTGAGGGGAAATGTTCCAGAATCTCTGGGGATCTAGTTGATCCAAGTTGGAAGCCCTCAGGTGCCCTGGTTGCAGAGAACCAAGTTTCCCATGGTGTTGTGTGTATGTGTTGCAAATGTGCATGCCACCTGTTTGTAAAAATGCCCCAAAGAACTTTGAATTAGAATTTGACAAAACTGTAAACATAAAACTTGCTTCCAATGAGCCCCTGAGCTGTGTGCTCACTTCAGTTCAAACAGAAACTGAGTGGAATAAAAGTTGGAGCAATGTGAACTTGTGTGTTTGCAAGATGAAGGATCACTGTGATCCAGCACACCTGGGCTGCAACCAGTGCAAGCCCTGGCACCCTAGCAATGTTTAGAGACAGATTGATATACAAACTTTAGTTGTTTGAAGTTTAGAACAAAAGTTATAGTGAAATCTACTTTAAACTATAATGTTGGAACAAAACCCTATTTTAGGTTGTTTGCGAAGCCGCGACAGTGCATTCCTGGCTAATTTGGGGTCACTGGACGCGATGCTCGTGTTAGAATTAGTGTCTGAGGTCTCGAAGAAATAAAATGGCATTTAGGCTAAGTTAGAGCATAAATTATGGGCCAAAGTTTGCCTCGGGTTCCGTGCTGACACAAATGGGTGAGCACGGTGTCCAGCAAGACATAAGTACCTGTTGGAAGTGACGGAATGTTAAAATGAATCTCCAGTTGAAAGAACGAGCGAAAACAGTGCCCAAACTGGCACTAAAAGTGAAAATTTAAAAGCCCTAGGGGTCTAGATGCAAAAGTCACATCATTTACTGGTTAGTAAGTTGATTCCTGAACCTTAATTCACATTCAGGGTTATTCGGTAGCATCTGGTGTGCTGAGCGTACAGTTGGTTCAGTTTAGCCGCCTGCGTTATATCAGGTGGGTTATCTTCGGTCCGGGCTTTATCAGTTCGGCCCTCGGTGTACGGTATTGGTTGGACTCCTGTTTTTGGTAACCTAGTTTATCTTGAGCCTGCCTGCCTTTGGTTGCAATATATATTACTGTTAGTTGCTTTGACTGATTGGTCATTTCGTAGTTGCACTCCTATGCTTGATTATTATATTGATCTACCAATGCTTGAGCCTGCCCTTCCTATGATTCAGTTAATTGCTACGTTATACCTGCTTTATGCCTGATTGTGATCTTCTTTAGTGATCTTTACCATATCTGCTGATTAGTTGTTTCCAGTGGTTATATTATTGCTCTACATATTGCCATGCCTGTTTGGTCATCTGATAGTTGAGCTTGCTTCCTTGTTGTTCGCCTGTTATGCTGCTAAATACATGATCTTCTAAAATAAATATTTTTACCAAGCCTTGTAGGGTAGCCTGAGTCTGTTCTTGTTTGATAGGACAAGGGCAACGCTCTACGAGGTTTGGGACCCAAAAACCTATTATTTTCAAAGGTTTTCTTAAAAACATGTGTTTAGTTGCATAAGGGGTTAGTCTGTCTGATTGGTTGTTAGATGTTGAGCTACGCCTGTTATCAGTTCTATTCTGCCTTACATGATTATTCATTGTACCTCTGGTATTTATATCTTATCTTGGAACATTTCCATGTTGGATTGGTGAGCTTGCTTGTCCTGCTGATCAAATGATACACTGCTGAACACATAGATTTATTTAACTGATGTTTTACCGAACTTCGTAGGGTCGCCGGAGTCTGTTCTTGTTTGATAGGACAAAGGCACTACTCTGCGAGGTTTAGACCTAAAACCCAAGCTTCGTAGTGTCGCCTGAGTCTGTTCTTGTTTGATAGGACGAGGGCAATGCTCTTCGGGGTTTGGACTTTTCAAAACAGTTTTCTTAAAAATATGTGTTTAAGTTTTGTATCATTTGGTTGGTCTGCATGATTGAGTTGAGTTTTTCGGTTGAGCTTATGCTGAGTTGAGATTTGCCTTGGTCTTGCATATGAGTTGAGATTCAGTTGATTTTGCCCTTACATCCCAGTGGGGATTTCCCGGCTTGTTGCCGATTACCCGGTCAGTGGACCGAGAGCTTGAGCATTTGCATTATGATCGCCCGCACTGTTGTTCTTCACGTACACTAGCGGGCTGATCCCCCGTAGCGGTGTACTTTACCGGTAAAGTGGTTAGCTGTGGCAACCCGTGACCCTTGTGAAGGGAATGTCAACCAGGTTGGTGCTAGGTTGGGCAGCCTTGCCTGAGGTCTTGTGAAGGCCAATATGGTAGCTTGTGATTGGGTCTTTGTGTTTTCATCTATTTGATGCATGTGTTGTTAAGTTGCTTTAACATGCTTCTTTGATTCTTTGATCTGGCTTCTAGTTATCTACCTATATATGATTCCATGTGATGCCTTTGATTATAATCTCATTGTTATATTGCTGATTGTCCTAACTCCTTGATGCTTTGATTATAGTTTCATTATTATCTTGCTGATTGTCCTACTCCTTGATGCGTTGATTATCCTGATACATGTTTGTCCTATTTTAAATTCTGCTAAAAGTATCTCCTATGCTTGTACCCAGATTATAAGTTTTGCTTTCTTTACAGCACCAGTTATATATCTGCATATCCTAACTGTGATTATATATCTGTTGATCTTCATGATTGCCTATCTGATTATTCTAACCCCTGATTATTACTATCCTCTAGTATTGTATACCAGTAGGTACGATCTGCTATTTCTCGGCTCGTCGTGCCCACTGGGATACACTCCGGTGTATCTCACACCCTCGGGTGACTGTTTTTCAGGCCGAGCGGGTGCTGGGATGTCGGGACGTGTTGGTGAGATTCCGTGTTAGATGTTGACCATGGACAGCCGAAAGTTCATGTATTATTTGATGTTAAAGGAAAGAGTTGTAATTCAGATGTAAATAATTGTAAGTTAATTGTAACTTTTGCTTGTAGTTGTACGTAGTTAGTACTCTGATGTTGTTGCCAAGCTAGCCGTGCATATATAGAAAATGCTCAATTCCAAAGGGGATTGGGACTCTTCTATATATGTGGCGGTATGTTGCGCCCTGGCTGGTCTTAAACCCTGATTTCAAAAAAAAAAAAAAAAAAAAAAAAAAAAAAAAAAAAATTAGATGCTGGTTTTTTATTAAACTCGGGGCGTGACATAAAGGGTTGAGGAATGTGACACCCCCAGAATTTAAAATAATCCTATATAAAATATATAATAGGTCTAAATCTTTTAACTCGGTTATATCATTTTGAATGATGACTAGGTCTAAGAGATTAAGAGAGTTAAGCATGTTAAAGTTATAATAATTTTAGGATGGATGACTCTCTGGAAAATTGAGGCGTCACACAAGCACCCAGGCAAAGCCCATTTGACCTTGGGCCACCCAAAAAGCCCATGGGCCAAAATAAAATTTAAAATTACTTTAAATTAAATAAATACTAACACAGTAAAGGTACAACAATAAGCTCTAAGTATTGTAATCAATGAAAGAATTTCTCTGTACATAAAACCACATGGTAAAGCAACTACATTCAAGGAGAAAATGATAGAGAATATGAGAAGCGAGAAGACCTTGAACTCTTCCATGGCCCCATGCTTGTTTACTGCTCGGTGTACTTCCAATTTATATATTACCATCCATCTTTTCTAGAAGAAGACTCGATGAAGCTGCCAGTGTCACTACCTTCTTTTTTTTTCTCTTCATCCCTCTTGATTCTGAGCAATCGAGCTAATTAAGTTGCTTCCGAAGTGCTTCTACACCATCTTTACTTTGCCTCTCGATTCGTCAACTTCTTTGACACTTACATTAGACGTACTTTCATCACCAGTAGAAGCTACTGAAAACTAGATCAATTTGATTATTACCCACCCATACTAACAATTTTGGATTTTTAGGAAGGCGTTGAGGGCTCAGTATGGAAAATGAAAGGAGGAACATTTCAACGCTTTCTATGAGAGACTTGGATTTCCACTCTGGGTCTCCATAAAGTCTAAAGGGAGATAAGAGTACTTGAACTCTTTGACCGCTGCCCTAATACCAAACTGTTGTTTCTGTTGGATGTTTGGTGCATCTTGTTTTCTTCTTAAATCAATAAAGAAGCAGCAGTGGAATTTCTTCGAATTGATGAAGAAACAGCTCAGGTTTGCATGGTATTGGTGTTGGATTTTATTTGGGATTTATTGGTGATTTAAAACTTAATTTGTCTCTTGAGGAGCTCAATCCATAATGGGCCTCACTTGGGAGCCCATGCTTTGGTTACCACATGTGAGGTTTAGTCCCACATTGGAAACCAATGACTTATTGTTGCTATTTATATACTCTTTCATTCTCTTGTTAGATACTTGGGTAAAAGTGAGAGTTATACTCTCGACTAAATGCACGCACGAGCCGGGCGGCGGCGCGCGATCCGTTACCCGGTTCATTTTATTTTTTATTTGTCTTAATTCGAAAATTGGTTGCCTTAATCCGTAAGTCACGGGCACGTAAACCCGAACGTTATCCGAGGTCTTACGGTGCCATCTCCTTTTTCCCCCAATTCTACTATTCCAGATTTTACCGTCTTCGCTTTGTTCTTTCTTTCGATTTGCTGGATCCCTGAAAGTTTGCCGGGTTCATCTTGCGCCACCTTGAAATCGTGCCGACGGGGTGGAACGTGGACGTTGTATCGCTGGAAGGGATTGCCGGGAAGCCTCGCACGTAGAGGGGCAATCTCGCTTCTAGGACAGTGCCCTGCACGCCTCGATCCACAGGCCTTTTCTAAACCTTTTCTCTTACAGCATTTATTATTTAACTCCTGATGGGATTTTTACAAATTGAATTTGCTGGTTTTAAATCATTTAAAAGAACTAACTTGAAAAGATAAATATTTTACAACATTCTAAAAGCGAGATTAAATTAATTTATCTTTTCATATAATTATCATACTGTGAATAAGATAAACATTTAATTAGTAATTTTATTATTAATTCTGTTAGTACTACAAATCATTTTATTAACTAATTTGTTTGTTCTGTTAATATTGTTAGTATTAATATTGTGTTAGATTAATTAGATTGTGTTAATTCTGTTAGTACTACGATTCATTCTAAATTGAGCATGCTAAGTATTGTGTTAGTATTAACATGCGTAAATTAAAAATATTAATTAATTTTTAATACTGTTAGTATTAATATTGTGTTAGATTAATTATATTGTGTCAATTCTGTTAGGACTACGATTCAGTCTAAATTGAGCATGCTGAGTATTGTTTGCTGAGTATTGTGTTAGTATTAACAGGCGTAAATTAAAATTATTAATTAATTTTTAATACTGTTAGTATTAATATTGTATTAGTATAATTAATTAATCTACATTGTTGATCTATACAACTCTTTAGTATTGTTGACATATAATATTAATTGTTAATACAACATATTTAAATTGTTTAACTGTTGCACTGTTAATTAAAACATAGTGTTTGATTATTACACTGTCAATTAAAATCTTAATATAATTATTGTTGATTAAATTTAAACTGGTCAACTTAGATTAATTGTTTTAAATTTAGAATAATTTTGTGACTTGCGGTAGGATTGTTTGTAAACAGATTTTTCATTATGGACAATTCGGCGAAACCTTTCACGTTTGATGGTCGTAATTTTAGAAGGTGGCAGAATCAAATGAGGTTCTGGCTCACCACGCTTGGGCTGGTTTCTGCTATTTCAGATTCTACCAAAAATAGTAATGGCTCTGCACCTGAAGGTGCAATTCAGACTGAGGTCACTAGACCGTTTACTCGGAGTCAAGCCCAAGCTGGTTCCACTCCTCCCTCTGCTGATGCTGATACTACTACTACTTCTGCACCTAGACCTGCACTTCCTATTAACCCTGATATGATTAATTATCACTGCATGAACCGGATTCTTAGCACCCTATCAGATAAACTTTATGACATCTACTGTAGTATGAAAACTGCTAGGGAGCTTTGGACATCTTTAGAGAATAAGTACGGTCAGGTTGATCCTACCCAGAAGAGATACCAGGCGTCAGATTTGATTAAGTTTAAACTGGTAGATAATAAGTCAATGTCTGACCAGCTTCATGATTTTGAGCATATAGTTGAGCAACTTAGATCTAGTGGTGTAGATCTTAATGAGAGTTTCTTAGTTGCTGCCCTTATAGATAAGTTGCCACCCTCTTGGACGAGCCATGCTAATGATCTTAACCACAATCAAAGAGAGCTATCCCTGAATTTTGTCCTAAGATCCATTAGGATAGAAGAGTCGAACCGAGCTAGGGATAAGAAGCTTAATGAGTCTACTACCCAAGCCAACCTAGTAGAGCACCCTAAAAATAAGGGTAGAAACTTTCAGCCTTATAGAAACTTTAAGAAGAAGCCATTCCATCATAGAAAGTTTAACCCAAACTTTAAGAAGCCTAAACCTGAGGGAAGTGGAGGCAACTCTGGTTGCTTTGTGTGCGGAAAGACGAACCACTTTGCGAAGGATTGCTACTTTCGCAAGACTCGGCCTTCTGCGCCAATGAAGAAGAATGGAGCTCCACCTGAGCGTCAGACGAATATGCTGACTGCCGGTTCTGACCCTTCTGACTCCACTATCAGGTTAGAATCTAGTTTACCTGAGCTTAACCTTGCCCTTTCTTCTTCTGATTGGTGGATAGATACTGGAGCTAATGTCCATGCTTGTTCTGATCGTTCGTGGTTTTCCACTTATCAGGACGCATGTGGAGGATCGGTGAACATAGGGAATGCAGCCTCTTCTCGTGTGCTTGGGACAGGTCGAGTGGATTTGAGGTTGACCTCTGGGAAGACCTTAACCTTGCACGGAGTCCATCATGTTCCCGATATTAGGAAGAATTTGATTAGTGGTTCTCTTTTAGTTCAGCAGGGTTTTAAGTTAGTTTTTGAATGTAATAGGGTAGTAATAACAAAATGTGTGAATTTTGTAGGGAAGGGTTTTTTGAGTGATGGTTTGTTTAAACTTTCTGTATCTTCTTTTCCAATGAATAAAAGTGTTGTTGTTTTGAATGTTGTTTCTACTAATATTTGGCATGGAAGATTAGGACATGTGAATTTTAATACTGTCAAAAGATTGATGCATCTTGATTTGATTCCCAAATCTGATTTACCTAATCATAGATGTGAAATATGTGTGCAAGCTAAGGAACCTAGAAAACCTTTTAAATCTGTGGATAGAGATACTGATCTTCTAGAACTTGTGCACAGTGACGTTTGTGACGGAAGTAGACTTAGTAGAGGTGGAAATAAGTATTTTGTGACTTTTATAGATGATCATTCGAAATTTTGTTATGTCTACTTGATTAAATCAAAAGATGAGGTTCTTAGCAGATTCAAAATTTATAAAGCTGAAGTAGAAAATCAGTTGGATAAGAAAATCAAAATTTTGAGATCTGATCGAGGTGGTGAATACACTTCAAATGAGATGACTAGTTTTTGTCGAGAATTTGGAATTGTACATCAAGTGACTGCTCCCTATACACCTCAATCTAATGGAGTTGCTGAACGTAAGAATAGGACTTTGATGGATATGATAAACTCGATGATTATTAGTTCAGGCGCACCTGAGAACTTGTGGGGGGAAGCTTTGATTTCTTCATGTATGATTTTAAATAGGATTCCTCACAAGAACTCTGATGTTTCTCCCTATGAACTTTGGAAAGGTAGGAAGCCTAGTTTGAATTATTTTAAAGTGTGGGGGTGCCTAGCTAAAGTGAAGATATCTGAGAATAAGAAAAGGAAGATTGGACCTAAGACTGTCGATACGATTTTTGTGGGTTATGCACAGGATAGTAATGCCAGCAGATTTCTAGTGGTGAATTCTGAAATTAGTGAGATTTCTAACAATACAATCATTGAGGCTAGAGATACTGTGTACTTTGAGGATGTTTTTCCGTTTAAGACTAGAGTAGATAGATCTATTCCTGCTGAACTCGTTGGTAGCTCTAGCAGACCTAAAGTCAGTGAACCGATAGAAGAGATTGAGCCTAAAAGAAGTAAGCGTCCTAGAGTAGAGAAGACTTTTGGAGATGACTTTTGTGTCCTACTTGTAGAAGACACCCCATCTACCTTTGACCAAGCTATGACGTCTGTAGATGCATCGTTTTGGAAAGAGGCTATTAATCTTGAGATGCAGTATATTCTACAGAATCATACTTGGGAGTTATCTGATTTATCTCTAGGATGTAGGCCTGTAGGCTGTAGGTGGATTTTTAAGAAGAAGTTGAATCCTGATGGATCTGTAGATAAGTATAAGGCTAGATTAGTGGCACAGGGTTTTGCACAGGAGCCTGGGGTAGATTATTTTGATGTTTATGCTACTGTTGCTAGGATTACCTCTATTAGAGTGTTGATTGCTTTAGCCTCTATTCTTGATCTGATTGTTCATCAAATGGATGTTAAGACAGCCTTTCTAAATGGTGATTTAGATGAAGAGATCTATATGAAGCAACCTGAAGGATTTGTGGTTTCTGGACATGAGAACAAAGTGTGCAAATTGACTAGATCTTTATATGGATTAAAGCAAGCTCCTAAACAGTGGCATTTAAAATTTAATTCTTTGGTTGTTTCAAATGATTTTCACGTGAACATGTCTGATGAATGTGTATATTCGAAAGAGTATGATGGACAGATTGTGATCTTATGTTTGTATGTTGATGATATTTTGATCTTTGGTACAAACATGAATGTGATAAATGATGTGAAGAAATTGTTGAATAAGAATTTTGATATGAAAGATCTGGGACAGGCATATGTGATTCTCAATGTGAAAATCACTAGAAAGTCGAAAGAAATTATTATGAGCCAATCTCACTACAGTGAACAATTTTTGAAGAAGTTTGGATATTCTGATATTAAACCTGTAGTGACACCTTATGATTCTAGCGTTCATCTTAAGAAGAATAGAGGAGATCCAATAGGCCAGAATAGATATTCACAGATTATCGGATCCGTAGGATATCTAGTGGATTACACTAGACCTGATTTGGCTTATGCTGTAAATCGATTGAGAAGATATACCCATAATCCGAACAGAGAGCATTGGAATGCTTTAGAAAGAGTGTTGAGATATTTGAAAGGGACTGTATCCTATGGATTGCATTATAGTGGTTTTCCTGCAGTATTAGAAGGTTATAGTGATGCGAATTGGATTAGTGATACAGCTGATGTGAAGTCTACTACAGGATTTGTATTTCTCCTAGGAGGAGCAGCTGTTTCTTGGAAGTCAACTAAACAGTCTTTGATTTCTAGAAGTACTATGGAATCTGAATTGATAGCTTTATATACTACTGTAACAGAGGCTAAGTGGTTGAGAGAATTTCTTTATGATCTGCCACTGATGGAGCAACCTTTAGCACCTGTGTCTATTCATTGTGATTGTAGAGCTGCAATTGACAAATGTGCCCAAGAGAATGTGGAGACTAAGATGAACAGATTTATGAAATTGAGACAGAAGTTCATTCGACAGAATTTGAAAGAAAATGTGATTGCATTAGAATTTGTGAGATCTACAAGAAACTTGGCTGATCAGCTCACCAAGGGTTTGTCTAGGACCGTGATCCTAGAATCGTCGAGGGGGATGGGGCTTAGCCCACAATAGAAGTTACCGGCGATGGCAACCCAACCTGTTGCAAGTTCAATGGGTAGTAACAAGTCGAACAGGTAGCTTGAGGAGCACTGTTTTTGTATCCTCATCCCTATGGTGACAGTGCTCATATTTGCAAGTGGATAGGAAAGGCTTTGACCCTGAATGGTTCCAAGACCCATGAGGCAGGGTACGACCTTGCAAATACCCTCTGAGGACCTACTATATGTGTGGAGTCGTGAGGCCGCGATTATGGAAAGCGGGCGGTTTCATAAAACACACATGAATCGATACCAGCGCGTGACCATTATAGCGCTCACCCGCTTTGAACCCAAACGACTGTACCACGTGTGCATTTTGTGGAAATCCGATTCACCGGTCTTGGTTCAAGGCATAGTCCACCATTGTGCCCTCGGATATACATAGACAAGTACTAAGTGAAGGTTCAAACCCAAAAGGTACCTTCGCCGAATACGTGGTATAAGAGATCCAGCGTTCTTTTGAGTTGTTTTTCAGTTTTGTTTACTGTCTTTATTTGAAGTTTTAAATCATGTGGGGGATTGTTGGATTTTATTTGGGATTTATTGGTGATTTAAAACTTAATTTGTCTCTTGAGGAGCCCAATCCATAATGGGCCTCACTTGGGAGCCCATGCTTTGGTTACCACATGTGAGGTTTAGTCCCACATTGGAAACCAATGACTTGTTGTTGCTATTTATATACTCTTTCATTCTCTTATTAGATATTTGGGTAGAAGTGAGAGTTATACTCTCGACTAAACACACGCACGAGCTGAGCCGGGCCGGGCGGCGGCGCGTGTGATCCGTTACCCGGTTCATTTTATTTTTTATTTGTCTTAATCTGAAAATTGGTTGCCTTAATCCGTAAGTCACGGGCACGTAAGGGCTTATCTTCCGGAGCCTTCAAATCATGCCGTTGGAGCACGTTCTCTCGCTGCTTCGGGTGTTTAAGAGGAGATTAACCCGAACGTTATCCGAGGTCTTACGGTGCCATCTCCTTTTTTCCCCAATTCTACTATTTTAGATTTTACCGTCTTCGCTTTGTTCTTTCTTTCGATTTGCTGGATCCCTGAAAGTTTGCCGGGTTCATCTTGCGCCACCTTGAAATTGTGCCGACGGGGTGGAACGTGGACGTTGTATCGCTAGAAGGGATTGCCGGGAAGCCTCGCACGTAGAGGGGCAATCTCTCTTCTAGTACAGTGCCCTGCACACCTCGATCCACAGGCCTTTTCTAAACCTTTTCTCTTACAACATTTATTATTTAACTCCTGATCGAATTTTTACAAATTGAATTTGCTGGTTTTAAATCATTTAAAAAAATTAACTTGAAAAGATAAATATTTTACAACAATTGGTGCATGCCTAACATGTGCTTTTCGATCTGTTGATTTGAAAAAATATAATAGTGAAGATCAACACACTATATCATTGGTTCGAACAAAGCTAAGATCTATCGCATATAAAGGAAAGAAGCAAGCTAGATACCTCTTGGACGTAGATAGGGGACCTGATCATACTGGAAGAGTAAAATAATCATCTTTCAAAAGAAAAGAAAATTTGAGTAAATTGGTCATGAACAGAATTCTTAAAGATATTAACAGTTATATTGGTAATTAGTGTGCATGACTTGAGTTATGTAAAGAAACTGGTCTCAACAAATGAAAAAGGGCAGGCTGAAATTTTCCATCGGTTCATTATGAAAACCTAAATATTTTAATTATATAGCACTAACATTTTTTTATATATAATATTGGAGGCATCAAGATTAGTGTTTCTTCTCTCCACCCTGCATACCTCCCTCCCCTTGAGAAACAATAACTAAGAACCGAGTTGAATCGAAACTTTCAATTAAAAGAAAAGGCGGCTATTCATATCAATAAATAATGAGTAGAAAACAAACATTGGAAGAAACTACAAATACAAATTTGCAAATTATTTGTGTTTCATTCATTCATTTTATTGCGATGAAACATAAAGTGGAAAGCCAAGTACCCCTAGATTGTAAGAACCAAGAGTGATGATCTTCACAGTTGCTTCTTGTCACAAATTGCTCAACGAAACCCTTTGCCTTGCTCACCTTTTTACTCAAATAGGTACATAAGTCACTCAAGGACACATCTAAGTAGGAGGTAGTTTGATAGAATATTTTCTAATACCTAGTTCATCCGAATAAACAAAGATTAAGATGAATAAAGAAGTAAAAATATACAGGTATCAAACATAATCTAGCTGTACTTTTGCAGCATAGGCTTTGAGAGCAATCGATTTTGTGGCTTTGAGAGCTATCAATTGATTTCCAAAACATATCCTGTAGCACAAAAAGCAACTCGCATACACACCTTTTCCCAAAATCCCATAGATCATAGAGTTGAGTAAACAAGAAACTTTACCAACTTCTATATTAATTACAAACTGGGAAAAACAGAAGAAATTTAGTGGTTATGTTTTACGTGCCTTGCTATTGGAAGAGAAAAAGCTTCACAGGTAGTATATCCGATGCGAAATCAACGGCTTGACATGGTTTCCTTGCAATAGTAATATTCTCATCACTGAGTTGTTTTCTGCTCGTATATTGAACATATTTGATTCATGTTGGACAGTGACATAACCAAAAAATGGGATTGACTTTCTATGACGAGTCTGACTGTAAAATATGTCGCATCGATGAAGTTTCTCAATTCATAAATATGGCCCACTTTGCTTTCACTCGTTTGACTTTAAATTTGAATTCAACATTTCTTTGAAACATTGAGTTCCTGCATCTGATGTAGACTCCCTTTCACTTTAATTACTGGTATGACAACACATCAATAGGTGGTGAACAAGAATACTTTTCTTTTTTGCTCCGATTGCGTGTCATTTTTCAACATCATTGTATGCTTAAAATGATGCGGCCATTCCTTTTACAATTATGGTTCTTCACATCATTCATTAAATAGTTCACTTGTTCTCTTCACTAATAAAAAGGAAAGAACCACAAACTTGCTGGTTACCAGTAATCTCCACAAGAACATGAACCATTCTTAAAGTAATGGAAGCGAGTTGAATCCCTCAAAACAATCTCACGCCCTACAATAACCGATATGAGCTTTATGGCTGAGTGGCAGTCACCACAAACCCGGAGATTCTTCATAACCCTAATCGTGCTTCCTTCTACAGTGCATAGAAGCCCAAAAGCAATAGCAAGCTTCTCACTATGGTATGAAAGCACCACTTCCTTCTGCTCATCATCCACATCATGCAACGCAAACCTCTTATCGTAAACATACCCATACTCCTTGAGCCTACCTTTCAGCCAATCCAACTTTCTGTAAATCTCTTCGGCCATGGGATGAGACCTATCTCCACAAACAAACTCATGCCTCGACTCTCTTATTGTGATCCAACTAAATCCTGGTAATTTCACCACCCCTTGAAATCTCATCATAACCCTAGTTTGTAAGACATCATTCCACCTGCTATTAGAAGCATATATGTTGGACATCAGTACATAAGCCGCGCTATTATGTGGGTCAAGATTGAAGATCTCCTTGGATGCTCTCCGGGCCACTTCGACATTAGAGTACACTCGACAAGCACTTAACAAAACCAACCATATAGTGACATTCGGTTTCATCGGCATGCTTCGAATGAAATCTTCTGCTTCTTCCAAGTTTCCACACCTACCCAAAAGATCAACCATGCAAGCAAAGTGCTCAAGCTTCACTTCCACCGAAGTGTCCTCTTTCAGTTGTTGGAAAAAGTACTTTCCTTTCTCGAGCAACCTAGCATGGCTACAGGCAGTTAAGATACCTATGTAAGTAATCTCATCAGGCTGAATATGGTAATAACTCATATCGTCGAATATTTTTAAGGCCAGTGATGCATAGCCATTCTGCGCGCACCCAACAATGATAGAGTTCCATGTTACAAGATTCCGCCTCATCATACTGTTAAGCACAGTCAAACCCGCATCAACATTCCCACACTTGGAGTACATGACAATTAAAGAGTTCCCGACAAACACATCAAGTTCCAATCCAAGCTTAATCGTGAACGAGTGGATCTTTTTTCCCCTTTCAAGAGCCTCTAACCCGCAACATGAATTCAATGCGCTGGTGAACGTAGATTGGTTTGGCCTAATTCCGAACACAACCATCTTATTGAACTCACCCAACGCCTCTTCGTGCCTACCATGTAAACCATAAGCTGTAACAAGAGCAGTCCATGAGGCCACATTCCTATCCCCACTCTCATCGAACAACTTTCTCGAATTCTCGATTTCTTTGCAGTTGGCATAGAATGTGAGAAGAGAAGTGGATACATAAGTGTCCGAAAGATAGCCCATTTTTTTAACATGTGCATGCAGTTGGCTGCCTAGTACTAAATCGGACGCATTGGCGCAAGCAGTTAACACACAAGCAAAAGTGCTTGAGGAGGGTTCAATAGCCGAACGGCACATCTGGCGGAAGAGGCCCAATGCATTCTCACTCTCCCCGTTCTGATCATAACCTCCAATCATTGCCGTCCAAGAAACAACATTCGGGCATGGTATTTTCTCAAACAACAGGTGAGCATCTACAACTCTACCATTGGTGCAATACCCAGATATCATGGCATTCCATGCTGCCGTGTCCCTATAAGGCATCTTTTGGAACATCTCTTCGGCCTCACCAAGACGACCAACCTGCGCAAGCCCATTTAGAACCGTAGTCCAAGAGATCACATTCCGTTCAGACATTTCGTCGAACAGCTTAAGAGCACGTTCTACATCGCCGCAGCCTACGCAGGCCTTGATGATGCAATTCCAAGCAGCAACGTCCCGCGTCGGCATTACGTCAAACAGGCGGAAGGCATCAGCCACGCGGTCAGCTCGCGAGTAGCCGCCGATCATCATGGTGAAAAGTTGAATATCGGGAAATGGAATCTGATCGAACACTCGGCGTGCTTCGTCGATAGGACGGTCCCGGAGAATTCGAAAGAGGACAAGCTTCGGAGAATTATTGGGTATCAGCAGATTGGAGGTTATGGAGGGGGCAATGGGAGGGAGAAGAGAGGAAGGGTGTCTTTTAGGGTTCGAAATTAGGGAGGGAAACCTCCTCATCGGCGGAGGGATTTTCAAGTATTCAAGAAGCCGTTTGTATCAGTGCCTACGCAACACATGAACATTCTCTAGCGGCTCCATTGGAATTTTCTAGAAGCCCAGCTCAAGATGGAA
>CM055072.1:17151394-17170562 GCA_029204045.2 Tillandsia leiboldiana
TGGCAGACGGGCGAGATGCGTGGGACGGGTCGCTCGGTTAAGCAGACGAGCGGAACGCGCAGGGGCAGCTCGCTCGGGCCCATTCGAATGGACTAAATTGTGAGAACTTGTATTGTCCTTGATGTTTGCTTCGGGGGCAAAGGGACATTCGGTTAAGTAGCACTCTCGAGGAGAGTTTGTCCGGTTAGGCGGAATATACTCGGCTTGAAGGCCAACCTCGTGGACGGGGTTGTTTGTTCTGAACTCGCGGAGTTCGACAAAGGGTTCGACGCAAGGCGCGGCGCTGGGCAGTCAGGCTCGTGGAGGAGCATGCTTGGTTAATGCTTGAGTTGTGATCCCGCTGTTTAAGTTCGAGGGCGTGTCCGTGGCAAGGGACTCGGGAAGGCTGGCTCGGGTGTGCGACACTTGAGCGCCGCACGGGGTAATTTTAAGGCGAAAAAGCTAACCCCGTGACAAGTGTGCTAAGTATACATAAAAGACAAATGCTTATTTATATGAAAGTTTTGAATAAAAAAAATATATAAATATAGTTGTAATCAATAATTTAAAATTCAAGTTAAATCAGTCGGGTCGATCTGTCCAGCACTGATCTAGTCCACAAAGTGGTTCGATTCAACCCTTTGAAGCGGATAAGTCAAAAAACTATTTTGAATCACTCAGATGATTCAACTATCGAATCGACGAAACAATCCAGTTTTAATCAAACTGAATTTTTTTTTATCAACTGTATTAAAATTTTATAGCTTAAAATTAACTTAGTATGATTTTATTTTTTTGTTATCAACACAGGTTACTCTTATAAAAATTAAAACTTAAAAGCTCATATCTATCTAATTTGGTCTAAAAATCAAAATTTTATAATTAAGTATGATACTTGAATAACAATATATAATTTTTTTATATATATAATAAATTAAAAATAATAATTAAATTTTTATCAACCAATGGTTGACTCACTGTTACCCTCAATCCAATAACATTTTTGAGTCACTATTACTATTCTGCTTTGATTTTTAAAGATTGCTCCTAATTAGTTGATGTGACTGATAAAAAATTTTTTAATCTAGAATGTAGTATATGAATATTATTATTTTTTTAAAAAAATAAATAATATTTGTATATCCTAAAAAATGTGTTTATCTTACATTCCATCGACCTATTCTAGAATGAAGTGAGCTCTACTAGTATGATGTGAATAGTGAAAAAGTTTTCATCCTGAGATAGTGAGATGTATATTATATTTCTCAAATAGTGTATGGAGAGTATTATTTTTTTCTTAAAAAAAATAATATTTATATATTTCAAAAAATATATATATATTTTATACTCTATATATTTTAAAATAGAGTGAAATTTACAAAGATGTAATTAGTGAGAAAATTTTTATTCTAAAATGAATGGAATGTATATTATGTATGGATAAAATTGTATTAAGAAATCCTCACCAATGCGCCATTCTTGATGGGCTGCTTTTATGGGATTCACCCCCAAAAACAAAGGATTTATTTGGATGCTGAAAAGACTCTTTTTGAGTAAGACTTTTCTAAAATCCAAAATACATAAATTTCACTAATACCCCTAACATTTCTTGATGTAGCTATTTTAAAACGTGAAAATTCGATTCATATTTGTTAAAAATACGATCAAATTATTATTAAAGATAAAATAAAATTAGTAGTTAGATTTTTTTTTTTTACTATGTTATTATAAAAAAAAAAAAAAATTAAATTGTTAATCAATTTAGAGCTTGGTATTTAATTTCATAATTATCCAATGTGTTATGTGTACGAGTCATGCACTATGAAAGGTTGCGACTTCGTAGCGCAATTGTCACGATCGCATATTTCTGACGCTATCATCCAAAACTCTAACAACTCTTGCCGCCAGCATTCACATCAATCGTTGAGTTCTGTTTGTTTCTTATGTAGACTATGAGTTGAAGTGAATTTGGAATTAAATTAGACTTCGGGTAAAAATTATTTTACTTTTACTGTTTGTTTGGATAGCTATGAAAGTAAATTTATGTCAATTCTACTGTTTGTTTGGTAGAAAATGAATGATATAAAAAATACAGTTCTCTATTTTTTCTATTTGTTTCACATAAAATTATTCAATTCCTACTAGTAAACCTACCTGCCACATAACATTATTGTCTCTTTTATAACTTAATAAATAATAAATTATAATATAATAAATAAAAAATAATATAATTATATTTATATGCCATTATAAAATAAAATTTAAAATAATTATATTAAATTTTTAATATATAAATTATAATAATGCTTGTTGAAATTAGAGAACAGCGAAAATTTACAAATTGGATAACCAACGTATCTAGGAACCGAAATCAGATCGGATAGCTTGTCTTACTAGCCTTCTTGGATCGTCCTTTGTCTTGATAATTCTTGATCTTCCCACGTATCTTCTACAGGTTTCGGATCGGATGCGCAGTCCTTTGTCTTGATGATTCTTGATCTTCCACGTATCTTCTACAGGTTTCGGATCGGATGCGCAGGATCGAAGATTAGATGCGAATACGGATGCGCGGATCTATTGCGAAGAGGGTGCGCGGGATCGAAGATTGGATGCGAATACGGATGCGCGGATCTATTGCGAAGAGGGTTACTAGTGTCCTCTTCTATGTCCACACTCCAAAACCCCGAGAACGTAGGTGGAAATCCAGAGATAACGTAGAGAGAGAATAGAGAAAGAAGAAATCGATTTTTCTTCTTACGTTATTTTTCCTTGTGTATAAAACTTAAAGGAAGGGGTTCAATTTATAGATTATTAAGACCCCTTAAGATATTCTGTTTCTCACATACATGAGAATATTAAGATATGTTTCTTAACTAATAAGGAACGTATAACTTATCATCCTTATCCTTAACCTATAAGGATAAATCATAATCATATCCTTAACATATAAGGATAAATTTCGATCTTATTCTTAACACAAAAAGATAAATCTTAATCCACATCTTATATGGATTTGATCAAATTAGAACGACCAATGTGGACACACCGCATGGCAACAATCTCCCACTTGGCCACATTGGCTAATTTTCTCTCATATTCATTCTACTCTTCATACGGGTTACAACACAGGAGTGCCATATTAAGTCACCACCCAACTAACATAGCATATCACTGACTAAAATCGTCTATGCCCCAGATATTTCAACACACATCGGATCAAGCATCACAAATCCCCCTCCTGTAATCACAAGGCTCGACCTAACAACATCTATATAGGCTGAAATCCGGACGAAAAAATATACATTGGGGGACATTTTCCGGGCGCCCGAAAGTTTCGGGCGCCAACAGTAGCGCCCGATCTGGCCGTCCATCTCGCGCCCGGATGCGCCTGATTGCGCCACGTCACCCCCCGAACAGGCAACAGCCAAAACAGCCAACCACCAAGCGCCGCGTGGCCCGCGCGGAGGCTGACGCGTGGCGCGCCCACGCGCGGGAACCGCGCGTCAACGCGTTGGTCGTCGCGCCCACGTTCGCGCGCCAGCGCCGCCTGCGCCCACCTGCCGCGCACGCTTCCCGAGGCCAGCCGCACTGCTCCGTGGACCACGCCCACTGCACCAGCGAATCACCTACTGGCACGTGTCCAAAGCCAGCCAACGAGAAGCCTCCACGTGGCACGCCGCCCCTGTGCACCGCGCTCACCCGCGCGCTGCCCGCGCCTACTCCCGTGGGCCAGGTCCACAGCGCCGCCACTCTAGCTCTGCCACGTGGCGTACGGCGCCAATCGGAAGCCGCCACGTGGCACGCTCCTCGGTCCACCAGTCCACCGTGCACCCAAAACACTAGAAATTTTCTGGGTGTCCGTTTTCGGCCGTCTGGACTTAGAAAAATGCAACCAAGTAGTCGATTTCCATCATTTTCGCACGCTGAGTCCAAATCCGATGTTCGTTTTGCCTAATTCCACTTCTAAAATTCGGTGGGGCATCAAATACACTCGTGATCCATTTTTCACACTAAGTCCACCACTTGTGTCCAATTTGCTAAAAAACAACTCCAACACTCAACATAAGCCTCCAGAAGCTGCCAATCCAACAGTAATCCTAACGCAGGGATTCGGATCCTCACATGGAGAGGCGGCGCAGTGGGCTCGGCCCAAGGGAGCGAGCGCGGCAGGTGCGCGGGCCGGGCTGGCGCGTGGGCAGGGCGCGCGGGCTGGCGCGGTGTTCAGAGTTGGTGTACCACATGGCGGCTCCCCATTGGGCGCGCTGGGGACACGTGGCGGCTTCGGGTTCGGCGGGTGCATCGGGTGCGTGCACCGGGCGCAGCGAGTGGAGGCGGTGACACGTGGCGCACAGGGATTGGTCGGTCAACGCACGCGGGACAGCGCGTGATTCGCGCCGGGCGCGGCGCACGGTGGACCGCCTCGGGCCACGTGTCGCCCGTTCATTGGCGGGTGCAGTGACCCGGCGAATCGGGCGTGAACCCCGGTCCACGCTTCCCGCTGTGGACCGCGTCGCCACGCGGCGCGCCGCGATTGGTGGGCGCGCGTGCGCCGGGCGCGCGGGGCGCGGAGCAGGGTGACGTGGCGCGCCGAGGTGGTTTCGGGTGCGCACAGTAGCGGGCCGTGGGCCGGATTCGGGCGCTCGAATCCGGGAGGTCTAGTGGACTGGGCTGGGCCTATTTATACCCCTCCTCTCTCTCTTTTTCTGCTTTTTCCGAGACTTAGAGAGGGATTGAGAGGGAGAGCCCTTTAGAAAACTTGTTCTTCTTGATGTTTTTGATCTCGCGGTGGATCCCCAGGATTTTTGGAGGCTCGGCAACGGCGATCTTGGTTTTACAGTGCGTTTCGACGTTCCCCTTTTTGGCCCGTTTCCATCACAGTTCAGTCGGAAAATACCCGTGCGCAAACCAGGAGGAATTTTTGGGCGATTTCTGCGACAGTGTGTTCCTAAGAGGTAAGCCTTCGATTTTTGTGTTGATTTTTTTGCTCCGTTTTGGGTTTTTGGCACGGGTCCCTAGGCACCTTTTGACCCCATTTTCTATGGTGGATTTTTGGACAGCATAGGCTTGTTCGATTTTTATCTTGGCCTACGAGCATTGGATCAGGGCATGTAAGTACTTGTTTTGGATCTACTCGTCGCAAGGATCGCAGCTATAATTTTTCTGGATTTTTCTGAGGGCCGCACACAGGTGAAAAATCCCCTTTTACTGTGCTGTTTTGTAAAACAGCAAATGTTGTTCCCGGGGAAGGCCCATTAATGCTGTGTTCGGATATCTTGCAATGTTTCGCAGATTCTAAGGTTGCGGGGACAGTTGTTGGACAGCGGGGAGTTCTTTTACAGTTGGGGGGTTTTGTGGACTTGGATTTGCGTTTCCAGGTGGATGGTTGCTATATCCCTCTATTTATGACATACTCACTAGGAATATTAGAGAGATCCTTTTATTGGACTTATTGATTGATCAACAATCGTGGTTGGGATTATGCATATGGGTTTGGACATGTGGATTGCTATGTTAGTACATAACCTTGCATGTGGATTTGATTATGATATTGAGGCCATGTAATTTACCTGGATGGTGGGTACCACTTGGGGATATTTTTGGACATGCATATGTGGATAGTTATTTGTTGACGAATAGCAGTTTATATGTTTAATATTTGCTATTCATGTGGGAACGGTATGGGACTTGGGATATCATGCTATATTGAATGTCAGGAACTGTTATCATGCTAAAACATAAGTCAGAAAATGATATCTGTACTCTTTCTATCTTCTCGGAACTTTTGCATGCTTGTATGGACATTTAGTTAGGCCATTTCTTATCGCTACACTATCATGTTGGAACTTGACTTAGGAGAAACCATGCTTGCTTCTTTTCTCCTTATTCTTTAGTCAGGTGGTTCTTGTTGCTCGGGTTTGAGCAGGGGTACGGGATAGTGTAGCCGGGACCTTGGGGTCGGGGACAGGTGGTATTTGATTATTGGTTGTGGGGTATTGCGGCTACCGCGGATAGTAGGCGGTTGACCGGATATTGATTATTTTACCCGATTGTGGATTGGGAGTTATTGCGGCGACCGCGGATATTGGGCGGTTGACCGGATGTCGGTTGCGGGACATGGTCGTGGATTGAGGGGTATTGCGGTAACCGCGGATAGTGGGCAGTTGACCGTATGTGTATTTATGCATCAGATTAGGGATCGGGGTTTTCTTTAGTGGAGGGATTTGTTCCACTTAGGCATTGTAGTGATCCAGTCCTGCTTTTATGATACTTGTGACATGGTTACTTTCCTCGTGTGGGTAGCTCCCCTCGAGTTCCCCTCCGGAGCGTGGGGGTCAGACAGTGATTGAGTTTTTGCTATCACATCGGTGCGGCTTTATTTGCCCGATGATGAGGGCGGTAGCAAGAGTTTTGCTATCACATCGGCGCGGCTTTATTTGCCCGATGATGAGGGCGGCAGCAGGAGTTTTGCTATCACATCGGCGCGGCTTTATATGCCCGGTGATGATTGGGTCACCAATTTTTACTAGCGGTTAGATTGGGTTACCGGGACAGTTTGGTTACTGATGTATTTAGAGGCATAGTAGTGGCAGTTTCCTTTTTCAGCAATTTCATTGCTTACCACTCTTCCTCCCTTTTTTGCCTCTGGTAGACCTAGTGGGTGCGTCGGAGTTTGAGGCTTTACCCACTAGGGGAGGCTACTGGTTTACTAGTAGTTCTTAGCCCCATTCTTTTTTTCTCTTTTTCTTCTCCTTTGTTTTGCAGTGTTTTCTGCGGGTGCTGATGGGTTTTCAGCGGCGGGTCGAGAAGAGAGGACGGCTGAGTAGATAGATCTCGAGGTAGGATGAGCGAGTTAGCTGGACTGTTGGTGTACCCTTTTTCCTCAGACGGTTGTACTTTACCTTTGGGTCTGGCTTTAGCCAGCTGTTTGTATCTTTTTGGTAAGCTGGGAGAGACAGATGTATTATTTTTACAGATGTACTGTATTTTATTTCCAGCTTCTTTCTGAGATGTATTAGTTTTTAGTTCAGCTCTATTTTATTCTCTTTATTATTATCTCCTTTATCTGAGCAGGTTACTGGCGCTTTGTGTACGCGGAAAATTCCGTGTGCACGGCGGATCTGTAGACGGGCCCGGGTTTTGGTTTACATTCAGGGTGTGACAAACCTTATGAGTTTTGGAATACGTCGGCAATGATCGTGACATTAATCTCCTTGGTGAACGCATCTTGTTCGGTTGATCACTTTTCTTTGGAATCCATGATGACGTCGTCTTGTGGGGTGTACTACCATTGTTGTTGACCTTTGGTTGATTTCTTATTGAATTCCGGTCTTTGTTCTTGATGGTAGTTGTTGCAAAAAGTGCTTGATTTGATCGCTTGGCTCCATTCTTGCAATTTCGTCTAATGTGCCCTGCAAAACCACAACGAAAACATACCTTTGTGAAAGTTGAACCCGAAGTAGATGAGGTAGGCTTGTTAACGTTGGATGCGATGATTTTCGTCGTCGGAGGAGAAACCGACTGGGGCACAAAAACCATCTTGCTCGAACTTGGTTCCCCACCAGTTCGAACGTATCCATGACCCAAACGGTTCGTTTGATCGAGACCAAGCAACTTGTCCAACTTGCTCCTTCCAGAAGAGAATCGCTTCAAATCTTCCTTAAGTTGGAGTATGGTCTTCGCCATGTCCAATTTTTTTTGTTGAGCCTCGTAGTAGAGCTTTGAGAAGTGATTTACATTATCCACCAATTTGATGTGCTCCTTCTCGAAATGCTCGTTCTTCTCTCGAAGGGAAACATTTATTTTGACCAAGTTATCCTTTTCCTCTTCAAGAGCGTTTGAGAGAGAAGTTGCCTCTTTAGATTGTTCTTTAAGATCCCGCAATCTTCTTCTCAAACTTTTGTTTTACTTTGCCAATTTCTTTGAATCCTTTAATAATTTATGGTAGGCAAAAGCAAAGTCTTCACCTTCAGAATCGCTCGGTTCATCATCCGTTGCATTCTTTTCATTCAAGGAGTTGGATAATGAACCAGAGGAAGTCGCTGAAAAGCACATGTAAGGTGAAGTTGTGGACGCGTGGAATGCTGTGGCGTTGTTATCCTCATCACTGGAAGATGACTCATTGGAAGTGGAAGTGTCATCCCATGTGACGGCTTGCATAGCCTTCTTCTTTGACTGATTCTTGTTGGGACACTCTGTTGAGATATGGCCATAACCTCAGCATTTAAAGCACTGGATTTGTCCCTCAGAGTTCTTCTTGTCTTTTGAAGAACCCTCTTGCTTTCTTAACTTAAAGCTTGAAGATCCTTTGCCTTTCTTGGACTTAACGAAGGATGAGGATTTACTTGAATTTCTCCTTCGAAAGCTTCGGCAAAATTTCCTCGTCAAGAGTGCAAGTTGTTTCTCGAAATCCTCCATGGATAGATTATTATCAGCGTCTGTGTAGAACACCGGGATTTGGATGACGCACCGACCTTGCAGGATGGTGTGGTGCGGAGGAATTTGCCTTGGATGTGTCCCACTTGTGTTTTCAGAGGAGTTCGGGTTGAATTGGATCCCCGCGGAGGCCTCTGCTTGTTTCGGGCTTTGTACGCGTTAGGTGACTGGTACGGGAAGCTCCGACACCGCTTTTGGTTGCAGAAAAATCGGGAAACACTTGGAGCAGGTGTACTTTTGATTTACTGCGAGGTTCGGGAGGTTCCGGACTGACGCGGAGGACCCGGAGGCAAAAAGCGAGTCGGAACTGGCATTTTTGGAGCCGGTATTTGATTTGAGCACCCCGACTCAATGGTTGAGCTTTTTGAAGAGAAAAAGCTGTGAGCGCGTGTATTTTGGATTTACAGCGGAGCTCGGGAGGTTCCGGGCGGCGGCGGAGGGCCCGAGGGCAAAAAGTGAGTTGGAGTTGGGTTTTTGGAATTAAATTAATTAAGTTAATTAATTTATATAAAGTTTTTCTTTATAAAAACCCCACCCCTCCACCTCTGCAGCATAAGGAAAAAGAGAAAGAGAGAAAGAAAAGGGAAAAGAGAAAGAAAGAAAGAAAAGGAAAGTGAAGAAGAAGGAGAAGAAGAAGAAGAGGGCTTTGGAGGAGGCTTCTCTTGGGCGTTTTCTTCTCCGAGCGTGGGCATGGAGCCGAGCGAGGACCGGCGTGCCGCGAGGAGGTTGGTTTATTTTATTCTATTTCTTCATTTTTCACTCTTTTCTTCTCCCCGGTGGCCGGAGCCGTGCGGCTAGTCGTCCGGCGCGTGGCCGGGAGGGGGCGCTTGGGCGCCGCGCACAGCTGCGCCCTGCTGCCAAAGTGGGACAGCAGGGCGCCGGGCTGCACAGGGGCGGCATGGTGCCGCGCGGCCCTGCAGGCTGCGCGCTGGGCGCGCGGCACTGCAGGGGTGCCGCGCGGGCATCCCCTGTGCCGCGCGCCTGGCAGGCCGCGCGGGGCGCGCGGCCCTGCAGGGGTGCCGCGCGGGCGGCCCCTGTGCCGCGCGGCCTTGCAGGCCGCGCGGGGCGCGCGGCACTGTAAGGTGCCGCGCGGGCGGCCTTGGGGCCGCGCGGCCCTGCAGGCCGCGCGCTGGGCGCGCGGCCCTGCAGGCCGCGCGCTGGGCGCGCGGCACTGCAGGGGTGCCGCGCGGGCAACCCCTGTGCCGCGCGACCTTGCAGGCCGCGCGCTGTGCGCGCGGCACTGCAAGGTGCCGCGCGGGCCTGCGGGCCGCGCCCGTGGGCGCGCGGCCCTGCGGGGGGCCCCGCGCGGGCGGCCCTGTGCCGCGCGGGCCCGCGGGCCGCGCCCGTGGGCGCGCGGCCCTGCGGGGGCCCCGCGCGGGCGGCCCTGCGCCGCGCGGGCCTGCAGGCCGCGCCCTTGGGCGCGCGGCCCTGCAGGGGCCCCGCGCGGGCGGCCCTGCGCCGCGCGGGCCTGCAGGCCGCGCCCTTGGGCGCGCGGCGCTGCAGGGGCCCCGCGCGGGCGGCCTTGTGCCGCGCGGGCCTGCAGGCCGCGCCTTTGGGCGCGCGGCGCTGCAGGGGCCCCGCGCGGGCGGCCCTGCGCCGCGCGGGCCTGCAGGCCGCGCCCTTGGGCGCGCGGCGCTGCAGGGGCCCCGCGCGGGCGGCCCTGCGCCGCGCGGGCCTGCAGGCCGCGCCCTTGGGCGCGCGGCCCTGCAGGGGCCCCGCGCGGGCGGCCCCGCGCCGCGCGGGCCTGCAGGCTGCGCCCGTGGGCGCGCGGCCCTGCAGGGGCCCCGCGCGGGCGGCCTTGTGCCGCGCGGGCCTACAGGCCGCGCCCTTGGGCGCGCGGCGCTGCAGGGGCCCCGCGCGGGCGGCCTTGTGCCGCGCGGGCCTGCAGGCTGCGCCCGTGGGCGCGCGGCCCTGCAGGGGCCCCGCGCGGGCGGCCTTGTGCCGCGCGGGCTTGCTGGGCGCCGCGCGGGCGGCTGGGCCAGCGCCGCGCGGCTGGGTTTTGGGGGCCGTGCAGCTGCGCCGCATTGGCCGCGCAGGCTGCGACTCGGCGACGCGCCGCGGCGTGTGTGCGCGATGGGTTTTCCGTGCAACGCGCGGCGTTTCTCGTCGCCGGATGGGTTTCTTTCGCCTTTGTGAGCGCGGTTTTAGCCGCATGTTTTTCTGATCCCGGTCCCTCTTCTTATCTCGCAGTTGTGGCATAGTGTTAGCTTCTCACGTGGCCGGTGGCGCGTGTTTTGCCGCGTGGAGCTGCGGGATCGCATCGGGACCTCCGTTTGGCGCACGGTTTTCGCGGATGGATCGCAGGTGGGTTGGTTTCTCCCAATGAACTACGGAATGCCCTTTTATGCTTCCGAATGCAAAGGTATCGTATCCTTACTATCAGGTATTTGCGGAACAGTCGTGCAAGTCGAGGGTTGTCGTTTCCGACTTGGACACGAGTGTTAGTCGCATCGTTAGAGTATACGAGACCAGATGGGTATAAATCACTGGCCGAGTTACCAGATGAGCAGATACCACTGGCGGATGTTACCAGATGGGTATAAATCACTGGCTGAGTTACCAGATGAGTAGATACCACTGGCGGAGTTACCAGAGGGGTATAAATCACTGGCCGAGTTACCAGATGAGCAGATACCACTGGCGGATGTTACCAGATGGGTATAAATCACTGGCTGAGTTACCAGATGAGTAGATACCACTGGCGGAGTTACCAGAGGGGTATAAATCACTGGCCGAGTTACCAGATGAGTAGATACCACTGGCGGAGTTACCAGAGGGGTATAAATCACTGGCCGAGTTACCAGATGAGCAGATACCACTGGCGGATGTTACCAGATGGGTATAAATCACTGGCTGAGTTACCAGATGAGTAGATACCACTGGCGGAGTTACCAGAGGGGTATAAATCACTGGCCGAGTTACCAGATGAGTAGATACCACTGGCAGAGTTACCAGATGGGTATAAATCACTGGCCGAGTTACCAGATGAGTAGATACCACTGGCAGAGTTACCAGATGGGTATAAATCACTGGCTGAGTTACCAGATGTGTAGATATCACTGGCTGAGTTACCAGATAGATAGTTATGCCCTGGCCGAGTCACCAGGCGGTTACTAGAAGGGATTGTGGTGACCTTCTAGTGTCTTGTAGAGTTCTAGCAGTCCCAGTGCGGGGGCGGAAACTATGGGCGCCTAAGCCTACAGCATGTTCTTGTTTGATAAGGGCTGTAGGGGGCGCAGACGTTCGTAGTTTCCAGGCCTCCCGTGAGAGAGACTGAGAACTTACTTCCAGCATTGCATTGAGACATGTAGCGATAGATTCTTTTCCAGTTATCTATCTATCTATCTATCTATCTATCTATTTGTGTTTTTGTCTCCAGCAGACTGAGTGGGTGTACCGTGGGGTTAGCTTTGGTGCCCACTGAGATCTGACTGTTGCAGTAGATCTCACACCCGCTGTGATGACAGGTGTTCCTGAGGCGACCGTTCCAGGTTAGGCTCATTCGGAGCTTTCTGACCGAGGTTTGCGCGTGGCTGGCTAGCTCCTACCCGAGTCGGTGGTGTCGGTGTTGTGTCTCTTGTACTTTTAGTTTCCACTTTTGTACTTATGTTGTGGGTGCTAGTGGACTGGTGTACTTGGACTTTTCACCGCTTAGTGTTTCAGCTTCCTTTCAGCTCTGATACTTGTTAGCTATGGATCTCTTTTGCAGGGTAGACGCTTCGTCTGTACGGCAGTTTCCGTACAGACGGCGGATCTGTTGGCGAGCCCGGGTCGCAGTTCGACCCCGGGGCGTGACAGATTAGGTGGTATCAGAGCCTAGGAATATAGGTCGTTGGGGACTTAGAGACCCTAGGCTTTTGGCTGGACAGTGGGAAGACTGTCGTGTGAGTTGTGACCTTAGCGAGAGTCTTGTCTGAGGGTGTACCTCCCCCTGAGGATTGGGGTGAGTGACCTCGCATGTTATTGTCTCTAAAGGTGATCGTGTTGGCTGCAGACAGCATGATGCTTTAGAAAGGTTAACATGGTTAGACTTTCGTTTGTTTGGGTCGAGAAAGTCTTGGTCCTAATGTTTTTCTGTTGCAGTGGTTTTTGGATGCTTCCGAGACGCCGTGCAGCGGCGAGGGCGTGTTGGACCCGGGATGAGGGGCTCGTATAGCGGAAAGCTAAATGGATAGAGCCGAGAGAGGCTTGAGAGATCCAGGCCAAGCAGTTCTGGTATTTGAGGCGTTACGGCGCCAGGAAGAGAGAGCATGGAGCGTATGATGCACATGCTTGGACCGAGAGCATCTCCCGGAGTATCGTCAGTAGTACCTCCGGCCGCGACTTGGTCGATTTCTGTTCCTGATCGCACCATTGATGGTGCGGAAGCAGCGAGAGGTTACTGATAGGTTGTGTACCGCATCCAGTTCCATCCCTTGAAGATTTCGGACCGAGTTGGAGCCGTGAGAGGCCGAGAACTGGAACGCTGTTATGGAAGATTTGTTCGAGGATTTGTTCATCCAGGATAAGCATCAGGGCGCTTGGTTATGTACTTTTCTTTGGGACGCCAAGAGAGCTGGTGGCGTCGGTTTCGTCTTGTTGGACCATCGGGAGCGCAGTTGGTGTTCTGGGGTGAGTTTCTGTGACAGTTGAGCGGGGTATCCCTGGACGCCCAGGATGAGGCTTAGAGGTTGGTTGTGTTCGAGTGGGAACCGCCTCAAGATGCCTATCTCTTTGTGCATTTTCGGCGATTGCCGACCGTGGATGCAGTGAGCGTGCATGCTCGATGGTTTGACCGAGGATCAGTGATCCCGTCCGAGGGAGACGGTGAGCGGGGGACCCGCTTCGGAGAGAGAGCTCCGGCATCGCCGATTTTGTGATAGTCGCGTGATTCGAGGTTGCCGTGTTTCCACCCTCTGGATCAGGGGCCTCAGAGGAGACAGAGACCAGGAGGTTCTCGACAGTGCTCGCTTCAGCAGCAGTGCCAGGATGTGAGTTTCCCTGCTGCATGGGCCGCATTCTTCGTCAGGGTTGAGGATCGCGTTTCACCTGGTGTGGCCGTCGGGTTAGAGCTTGCTTAATGCCAACGCCGTGTGTGCGTTTCGGTAAAGCGGGGGTACCTTCGTGTGGGCCAGTGTCTGGACTGATGGTTTTGCACGTTTGGATCGATTTTCAGATCACGTGAAGCACGTGGATGAGTGCTGCCTGTCCTGCCAGTGCAACTAGGACCTTGGATTGTTCATCGAGATGTTAGTCCTACATCGGAGCTGGGGTGTTGATACGAGGTTGGATAGGAATCGGTCGTCCCAAATTATGCTATCATGGATTGTCGAAAGAGAAGACTTTGACCCTCCGTAGACCTGGTCAGGAGGAGTGTATTTTTATAGCATGCGAAGAGATATTTGATGCCCTGGCTGAGTTACCAGGAGGTTACCTGCCCCTGGCTGAGTTACCAGGAGGTTACTTGCCCCTGGCCGAGTTACCAGGTGGTTGAAGCCCCTGGCCGAGTTACCAGGTAGTTACTTGATTGGGACTGAGATCGAGACAGTCATTGACGTGGTTTGGTAACCGCGCCAACTTCGACAGCACCTCGTGGAGTATCAACCGTGAGACAGGGAGAGCTGTGAGCGCAGCTGCGAGTTTTGACGGATCGAGAGGTCTCTGAGACCTAGTGCCTCGTCGTGGGGATACGACAGTGAGGATCCAGGCGGTTGTTACACCGTGGTGATGTCACGTTGTGGGCATACAACCGTGTGAGTCCTTGTAAGGTTCGAACTTGATTAGTCTCGCCTTGTGCTTGGGCAGATGCCTTCGAGTGGTTGGTGTCATTGTGGAACCTTACAGCCGAGGGCTGTGCCTGGATACTGATCCGGAATCAGTAGGGCAGTTTGGGCGGTTTGCATGGTCAAGTAGATTGGCTAATGCCCTACTGATTTGTGAGCTGTGTTTTTCCCTGTTTCACAGGACGGGTTGGTGGTGTTACCATCTTGGGTTTTTGCTTACTTCCGAAGCGACTTGGAGCTTGAGGGGCTCTTGTGGATGGTGCTACAACTTCTATGGAGGAAGAAGTCGGTTGCCTAGCTTTGAGAGTTGCACTTGGGCATCGAAATTTTTGTGTTTAGGCCTTGTGATTCAGCCGCGTGAGCGACGGGGGACCCAACGAGGTGAGATACCGTTTGGGTCGGGCCTGGACCCATGTTAAAGTCAGAGATCAGAAGCTCTTGGACTAGACAAGGCCAGTGTAACTTGCGAGAGGCAAAGCTGAGGAAGATACCAGCATTGATCCGGATATTGCCGTGATAGTGAGGTCATGGAATTTTTTTTCTTGAATCCTCGAACCTAAAGTACTTGGGCACTCAGGAGGTCGGGTTGAGGTAACGCCGGTGGATAAGTTTCGCAAGTTATATGATTGCTTTATCCCGGCGAAGACTTTTTGTTCGGCTACGCCCTGTTTTGGCGAGCAGTGTAACCCTAGGATTTGAGTGCCAGGACTGAAAGAAGGTTCTCGAGGTTGTAAGTTTTTCCCCTGTTAAGGGAGGTGATATATGTTTTGTAGACTGGAGCTTTGGTGGCTATGAAGCATCTGAGGAGTTTTGCCTTAAGGAGGCTTGAACTTCGGTTTTTGAGATCTCGAATCAGGGGAGACTACCAGCCTGAGAGTTATATATAGAAACGAGTTATGCGAGTTGTGGATCCTCGAGTTGTGATCAGGCTGGATGAGGCCTATTTGAACCCCGAAAGTTTTGTTTTGCTTTCCCTTCCTTGGTGATGGGCGAGGACTGCGTTATCCTCATCGACCGATGCGATTCTTGTTGGTGAAACCAAAGAATTTTGCAGTCGAATCATACCTTGGGGAAGGTTCAGTGTTGTCAGCATGAGGAATGTGAGTGACCACTTGAGAGCCTTGGGCAATCTGAGGATCTTCTATCCCTTTTGTTTTTGATTTACCCTCCTAAGTATGGATTTTGTTGGATTTCGAGGACGAAACCCTTTTAAGGGGGGGAGAGTGTAGAACACCGGGATTTGGATGACGCACCGACCTTGCAGGATGGTGTGGTGCGGAGGAATTTGCCTTGGATGTGTCCCACTTGTGTTTTCAGAGGAGTTCGGGTTGAATTGGATCCCCGCGGAGGCCTCTGCTTGTTTCGGGCTTTGTACGCGTTAGGTGACTGGTACGGGAAGCTCCGACACCGCTTTTGGTTGCAGAAAAATCGGGAAACACTTGGAGCAGGTGTACTTTTGATTTACTGCGAGGTTCGGGAGGTTCCGGACTGACGCGGAGGACCCGGAGGCAAAAAGCGAGTCGGAACTGGCATTTTTGGAGCCGGTATTTGATTTGAGCACCCCGACTCAATGGTTGAGCTTTTTGAAGAGAAAAAGCTGTGAGCGCGTGTATTTTTGGATTTACAGCGGAGCTCGGGAGGTTCCGGGCGGCGGCGGAGGGCCCGAGGGCAAAAAGTGAGTTGGAGTTGGGTTTTTGGAATTAAATTAATTAAGTTAATTAATTTATATAAAGTTTTTCTTTATAAAAACCCCACCCCTCCACCTCTGCAGCATAAGGAAAAAGAGAAAGAGAGAAAGAAAAGGAAAAGAGAAAGAAAGAAAGAAAAGGAAAGTGAAGAAGAAGGAGAAGAAGAAGAATAGGGCTTTGGAGGAGGCTTCTCTTGGGCGTTTTCTTCTCCGAGCGTGGGCATGGAGCCGAGCGAGGACCGGCGTGCCGCGAGGAGGTTGGTTTATTTTATTCTATTTCTTCCTTTTTCACTCTTTTTCTTCTCCCCGGTGGCCGGAGCCGTGCGGCTAGTCGTCCGGCGCGTGGCCGGGAGGGGGCGCTTGGGCGCCGCGCACAGCTGCGCCCTGCTGCCAAAGTGGGACAGCAGGGCGCCGGGCTGCACAGGGGCGGCATGGTGCCGCGCGGCCCTGCAGGCTGCGCGCTGGGCGCGCGGCACTGCAGGGGTGCCCGCGCGGGCATCCCCTGTGCCGCGCGGCCTGGCAGGCCGCGCGGGGCGCGCGGCCCTGCAGGGGTGCCGCTGCGGGCGGCCCCTGTGCCGCGCGGCCTTGCAGGCCGCGCGGGGCGCGCGCACTGTAAGGTGCCGCGCGGGCGGCCTTGGGGCCGCGCGGCCCTGCCGCCGCAGCCCTGGGCGCGCGGCACTGCAGGGTGCCAGCGCGGGCAACCCCTGTGCCGCGCGACCTTGCTAGGCCGCCGCGCTGTGGCGCGCGGCACTGAAAGTGCCGCGCGAGGCCTGCGGGCCGCGCCCGTGGGCGCGCGGCCCTGCGGGGGGCCGCCGCGCGGGCGGCCCTGTGCCGCGCGGGCCCGCGGGCCGCGCCCGTGGGCGCGCGGCCCTGCGGGGGCCCCGCGCGGGGCGGCCCTGCGCCGCGCGGGCCTGCAGGCCGCGCCCTTGGGCGCGCGGCCCTGCAGGGGCCCCGCGCGGGCGGCCCTAGCGCCGCGCGGGCCTGCAGGCCGCGCCCTTGGGCGCGCTGGCCCTGCAGGGGCCCCGCGCGGGCGGGCCCTGCGCCGCGCGGGCCTGCAGGCCCGCGCCCTTGGGCGCGCGGCGCTGCAGGGGCCCCGCGCGGGCGGCCTTGTGCCGCGCGGGCCTGCAGGCCGCGCCCTTGGGCGCGCGGCGCTGCAGGGGCCCCGCCGGGGCGGCCCTGCGCCGCGCGGGCCTGCAGGCCGCGCCCTTGGGCGCGCGGCCCTGCATGGGCCCCGCGCGGGCGGCCCCGCGCCGCGCTGGGCCTGCAGGCTGCGCCCGTGGGCGCGCGGCCCTGCAGGGGCCCCCGCGCGGGCGGCCTTGTGCCGCGCGGGCCCTGCAGGCCGCGCCCTTGGGCGCGCGGCCCTGCAGGGGTCCCCGCGCAGGGCGGCCCTGCAGGGGCCCAGCGCGGGCGGCCTTGTGCCGCGCGGGCCTGCAGGCTTGCGCCCGTGGGCGCGCGGCCCTGCAGGGGCCCCGCGCGGGCGGCCTTGTGCCGCGCGGGCTTGCTGGGCGCCGCGCGGGCGGCTGGGCCAGCGCCGCGCGGCTGGGTTTTGGGGGCCGTGCAGCTGCGCCGCATTGGCCGCGCAGGCTGCGACTCGGCGACGCGCCGCGGCGTGTTGTGCGCGATGGGTTTTCCGTGCAACGCGCGGCGTTTCTCGTCGCCGGATGGGTTTCTGTCGCCTTTGTGAGCGCGGTGTTTTAGCCGCATATTTTTCTGATCCCGGGTCCCTCTTCTTATCTCGCAGTTGTGGCATAGTGTTAGCTTCTCACGTGGCCGGTGGTGGCGCGTGTTTGCCGCGGGAGCTGCGGGGATCGCATCGGGACCTCCGTTTGGCGCACGGTTTTCGCGGATGGGATCGCAGGTGGGTTGGTTTCTCCCAATGAACTACGGAATGCCCTTTTATGCTTTCCGAATGCAAAGGTATCGTATCCTTACTATCAGGTATTTGCGGAACAGTCATGCAAGTCGAGGGTTGTCGTTTCCGACTTGGACAGAGTGTTAGTCGCATCGTTAGAGTATACGAGACCAGATGGGTATAAATCACTGGCCGAGTTACCAGATGAGCAGATACCACTGGCGGATGTTACCAGATGGGTATAAATCACTGGCTGAGTTACCAGATGGTAGATACCACTGGCGGAGTTACCAGAGGGGTATAAATCACTGGCCGAGTTACCAGATGAGCATATACCATGGCGGATGTTACCAGATGGGTATAAATCACTGTTGAGTTACCAGATGAGTAGATACCATGCGGAGTTACCAGAGGGTAGATAACCACTGGGCGAGTTACAGATGGGTAGATACCACTG
Source organism: Tillandsia leiboldiana (assembly GCA_029204045.2). Lineage (NCBI taxonomy): Eukaryota > Viridiplantae > Streptophyta > Magnoliopsida > Poales > Bromeliaceae > Tillandsia > Tillandsia leiboldiana. Next base: position 17,169,565 of record CM055072.1, read on the forward strand.
GCGGAGTTACCAGAGGGTAAATCACTGGCCGAGTTACCAGATGAGCAGATACCACGGCGGAGTTACCAGATGGGTATAAATCACTGGCTGAGTTACCAGATGAGTAGATACCACTGGCGCGGAGTTACCAGAGGGGTATAAATCACTGGCTGAGTTACCAGATGAGTAGATACCACTGGCAGAGTTACCGATGGGTATAAATCACTGGCCGAGTTACCAGATGAGTAGATACCATGGCAGAGTTACCAGATGGGTATAATCACTGGCTGAGTTACCAGATGTGTAGATATCATGGCTGAGTTACCAGATAGATAGTTATGCCCTGGCCGAGTCACAAGGCGGTTACTAGAAGGGATTGTGGTGACCTTCTAGTGTCTGTAGAGTTCTAGCAGTCCCAGTGCGGGGGCGGAAAACTATGGGCGCCTAAGCCTACAGCATGTTCTTGTTTGATAAGGGCTGTAGGGGGCGCAGCGTTCGTAGTTTCCAGGCCTCCCGTGAGAGAGACTGAGAACTTACTTCCAGCATTGCATTGCGACATGTAGCGATAGATTCTTTTCCAGTTATCTATCTATCTATCTATCTATCTATCTATTTGTGTTTTTGTCTCCAGCAGACTGAGTGGGGGTACCGTGGGGTGAGCTTTGGTGCCCACTGAGATTGACTGTTGAAGTAGATCTCACACCCGCTGTGATGACAGGTGTTCCTGAGGCGGACCGTTCCAGGTTAGGGCTCATTCGGAGCTTTCTGACCGAGGTTTGCGCGTGGCTGGCTAGTCCTACCGAGTAGTGGTGTCGGTGTAGTGTCTCTTGTACTTTAGTTTCCACTTTTGTACTTATGTTGGGGTGCTAGTGGACTGGTGTACTTGGACTTTTCAACGCTTAGTGTTTCAGCTCCTTTCAGCTCTGAACTTGTTAGCTTCATAGATCTCTTTGCAGGGTAGACGCTTCGTCTGTACGGCAGTTGTACAGACTGGCGGATCTGTTGGTCGAGCCCGGGTC
>CM055072.1:17170662-17203850 GCA_029204045.2 Tillandsia leiboldiana
CCTGCAGGGGCCCCGCGCGGGCGGCCCGCGCGCGCGGGCCTGCAGGTGCGCCCGTGGGCGCGCGGCCCTGAAGGGCCCCGCGCGGGCGGCCTTGTGCCGCGCGGGCCTGCGGGCGCGCCCTTGGCTCGCGCGGCGCTGCAGGGGCCCAGCTGCGGGCGGCCTTGGGACGCGCGGGCCTGCAGGATGCGCCCGCTGGGCGCGCGGCCCTGCAGGGGCCCCGCGGGGGCTTGTGCGCGCGGGGCTTGCTGGGCGCCGCGCGGGCGGTGGGCAGCGCCGCGCGGCTGGTGTTTTGGGGGCAGTGCAGCTGCGCCGCCATTGGCCGCGCAGGCTGCGACTCGGCGACGCGCCGCGGCGTGTTGTGCGCGAGGGTTTTCCGTGCAACGCGCGGCGTTTCTCGTCGAGGGATGGGTTTCTTTCGCCTTTGTGAGCGGCGGTTTAGCCGCGTTTTTAGATCCCGGTCCCTCTTTATCTCGCAGTTGTGGCATAGTGTAGCTTCTCACGTGGCCGGTGGCGCGTGTTTTGCCGCGTGAGCTGCGGGGATCGCATCGGGACCTCCGTTTGGCGCACGGTTTTCGCGGATGGATCGCAGGTGGGTTGGTTTCTCCCAATGAACTACGGAATGCCCTTTTATGCTTACGAATGCAAGGTTTATCGTATCCTTACTATCAGGTATTTGCGGAACAGTCGTGCAAGTCGAGGTTGTCGTTTCCGAATGGACACGAGTGTTAGTCGCATCGTTAGGTATACGCGACCAGAGGGTATAAATCACTGGCCGAGTTACCAGATGAGCAGATTCGGCCACTGGGGTGTTCAGATGGGTATAAATCACGCTGAGTTACCAGATGAGTAGATACCACTGGCGGATTACCAGAGGGGTATAAATCACGCCGAGTTACCAGATGCGCAGATCCACTGGCGGATGTTACCAGATGGGTATAAATCACTGGCTGAGTTACCAGATGAGTAGATACCACTGGCGGAGTTACCAGAGGGGTATAAATCACTGGCCGAGTTACCAGATGCGTAGATACCCATGGCGGAGTACCAAGAGGGGTATAAATCACTGGCGATGTTACCAGATGAGCAGATACCACTGGCGGATGTTACCAGATGGGTATAAATCACTGGCTGAGTTACCAGATGAGTAGAGACCCACTGGCGGAAGTACCAGAGGGGTAAATCACTGGCCGAGTTACCAGATGAGTAGATACCACTGGCAGAGTTACCAGATGGGTATAAATCACTGGCCGAGTTACCCAGATGAGTAGATACCACTGGCAGAGTTACCAGATGGGTATAAATCACTGGTGAGTTACCAGATGGTAGATATCACTGGCTGAGTTACCAGATAGATAGTTCTGCCCTGGCCGAAGTCACCAGGCGGTACTAGAAGGGATTGTGGTGACCTTCTAGTGTCTTGTAGAGTTCTAGCAGTCCCAGTGCGGGGGCGGAAACTATGGCGCCTAAGCCTACAGCCTGTTCTGTGTGATACGGGCTGTAGGGGGCGCAGACGTTCGTAGTTTCCAGGCCTCCCGTGAGAGAGACTGATGAACTTACTTCCAGCATTGCATTGAGACATGTAGCGATAGATTCTTTTCCAGTTATCTATCTATCTATCTATCTATCTATCTATTTGTGTTTTTGTCTCCAGCAGACTGAGTGGGTGTACCGTGGGTTATGCTTTGGTGCCCACTGAGATCTGACTGTTGCAGTAGATCTCACACCCGCTGTGATGACAGGTGTTCCTGAGGCGGACCGTTCCAGGTTAGGCTCATTCGGAGCTTTCTGACCGAGGTTTGCGCGTGCTGGCTAGCTCCTACCCGAGTCGGTGGTGTCGGTGTTGTGTCTCTTGTACTTTTAGTTTCCACTTTTGTACTTATGTTGTGGGTGCTAGTGGACTGGTGTACTTGGACTTTTCACCGCTTAGTGTTTCAGCTTCCTTTCAGCTCTGATACTTGTTAGCTATGGATCTCTTTTGCAGGGTAGACGCTTCGTCTGTACGGCAGTTTCCGTACAGACGGCGGATCTGTTGGCGAGCCCGGGTCGCAGTTCGACCCCGGGGCGTGACAGATTAGGTGGTATCAGAGCCTAGGAATATAGGTCGTTGGGGACTTAGAGACCCTAGGCTTTGGCTGGACAGTGGGAAGACTGTCGTGTGAGTTGTGACCTTAGCGAGAGTCTTGTCTGAGGGTGTACCTCCCCCTGAGGATTGGGGTGAGTGACCTCGCATGTTATTGTCTCTAAAGGTGATCGTGTTGGCTGCAGACAGCATGATGCTTTAGAAAGGTTAACATGGTTAGACTTTCGTTTGTTTGGGTCGAGAAAGTCTTGGTCCTAATGTTTTTCTGTTGCAGTGGTTTTTGGATGCTTCCGAGACGCCGTGCAGCGGCGAGGGCGTGTTGGACCCGGGATGAGGGGCTCGTATAGCGGAAAGCTAAATGGATAGAGCCGAGAGAGGCTTGAGAGATCCAGGCCAAGCAGTTCTGGTATTTGAGGCGTTACGGCGCCAGGAAGAGAGAGCATGGAGCGTATGATGCACATGCTTGGACCGAGAGCATCTCCCGGAGTATCGTCAGTAGTACCTCCGGCCGCGACTTGGTCGATTTCTGTTCCTGATCGCACCATTGATGGTGCGGAAGCAGCGAGAGGTTACTGATAGGTTGTGTACCGCATCCAGTTCCATCCCTTGAAGATTTCGGACCGAGTTGGAGCCGTGAGAGGCCGAGAACTGGAACGCTGTTATGGAAGATTTGTTCGAGGATTTGTTCATCCAGGATAAGCATCAGGGCGCTTGGTTATGTACTTTTCTTTGGGACGCCAAGAGAGCTGGTGGCGTCGGTTTCGTCTTGTTGGACCATCGGGAGCGCAGTTGGTGTTCTGGGGTGAGTTTCTGTGACAGTTGAGCGGGGTATCCCTGGACGCCCAGGATGAGGCTTAGAGGTTGGTTGTGTTCGAGTGGGAACCGCCTCAAGATGCCTATCTCTTTGTGCATTTTCGGCGATTGCCGACCGTGGATGCAGTGAGCGTGCATGCTCGATGGTTTGACCGAGGATCAGTGATCCCGTCCGAGGGAGACGGTGAGCGGGGGACCCGCTTCGGAGAGAGAGCTCCGGCATCGCCGATTTTGTGATAGTCGCGTGATTCGAGGTTGCCGTGTTTCCACCCTCTGGATCAGGGGCCTCAGAGGAGACAGAGACCAGGAGGTTCTCGACAGTGCTCGCTTCAGCAGCAGTGCCAGGATGTGAGTTTCCCTGCTGCATGGGCCGCATTCTTCGTCAGGGTTGAGGATCGCGTTTCACCTGGTGTGGCCGTCGGGTTAGAGCTTGCTTAATGCCAACGCCGTGTGTGCGTTTCGGTAAAGCGGGGGTACCTTCGTGTGGGCCAGTGTCTGGACTGATGGTTTTGCACGTTTGGATCGATTTTCAGATCACGTGAAGCACGTGGATGAGTGCTGCCTGTCCTGCCAGTGCAACTAGGACCTTGGATTGTTCATCGAGATGTTAGTCCTACATCGGAGCTGGGGTGTTGATACGAGGTTGGATAGGAATCGGTCGTCCCAAATTATGCTATCATGGATTGTCGAAAGAGAAGACTTTGACCCTCCGTAGACCTGGTCAGGAGGAGTGTATTTTATAGCATGCGAAGAGATATTTGATGCCCTGGCTGAGTTACCAGGAGGTTACCTGCCCCTGGCTGAGTTACCAGGAGGTTACTTGCCCCTGGCCGAGTTACCAGGTGGTTGAAGCCCCTGGCCGAGTTACCAGGTAGTTACTTGATTGGGACTGAGATCGAGACAGTCATTGACGTGGTTTGGTAACCGCGCCAACTTCGACAGCACCTCGTGGAGTATCAACCGTGAGACAGGGAGAGCTGTGAGCGCAGCTGCGAGTTTTGACGGATCGAGAGGTCTCTGAGACCTAGTGCCTCGTCGTGGGGATACGACAGTGAGGATCCAGGCGGTTGTTACACCGTGGTGATGTCACGTTGTGGGCATACAACCGTGTGAGTCCTTGTAAGGTTCGAACTTGATTAGTCTCGCCTTGTGCTTGGGCAGATGCCTTCGAGTGGTTGGTGTCATTGTGGAACCTTACAGCCGAGGGCTGTGCCTGGATACTGATCCGGAATCAGTAGGGCAGTTTGGGCGGTTTGCATGGTCAAGTAGATTGGCTAATGCCCTACTGATTTGTGAGCTGTGTTTTTCCCTGTTTCACAGGACGGGTTGGTGGTGTTACCATCTTGGGTTTTTGCTTACTTCCGAAGCGACTTGGAGCTTGAGGGGCTCTTGTGGATGGTGCTACAACTTCTATGGAGGAAGAAGTCGGTTGCCTAGCTTTGAGAGTTGCACTTGGGCATCGAAATTTTTGTGTTTAGGCCTTGTGATTCAGCCGCGTGAGCGACGGGGGACCCAACGAGGTGAGATACCGTTTGGGTCGGGCCTGGACCCATGTTAAAGTCAGAGATCAGAAGCTCTTGGACTAGACAAGGCCAGTGTAACTTGCGAGAGGCAAAGCTGAGGAAGATACCAGCATTGATCCGGATATTGCCGTGATAGTGAGGTCATGGAATTTTTTTTCTTGAATCCTCGAACCTAAAGTACTTGGGCACTCAGGAGGTCGGGTTGAGGTAACGCCGGTGGATAAGTTTCGCAAGTTATATGATTGCTTTATCCCGGCGAAGACTTTTTGTTCGGCTACGCCCTGTTTTGGCGAGCAGTGTAACCCTAGGATTTGAGTGCCAGGACTGAAAGAAGGTTCTCGAGGTTGTAAGTTTTTCCCCTGTTAAGGGAGGTGATATATGTTTTGTAGACTGGAGCTTTGGTGGCTATGAAGCATCTGAGGAGTTTTGCCTTAAGGAGGCTTGAACTTCGGTTTTTGAGATCTCGAATCAGGGGAGACTACCAGCCTGAGAGTTATATATAGAAACGAGTTATGCGAGTTGTGGATCCTCGAGTTGTGATCAGGCTGGATGAGGCCTATTTGAACCCCGAAAGTTTTGTTTTGCTTTCCCTTCCTTGGTGATGGGCGAGGACTTGCGTTATCCTCATCGACCGATGCGATTCTTGTTGGTGAAACCAAAGAATTTTGCAGTCGAATCATACCTTGGGGAAGGTTCAGTGTTGTCAGCATGAGGAATGTGAGTGACCACTTGAGAGCCTTGGGCAATCTGAGGATCTTCTATCCCTTTTGTTTTTGATTTACCCTCCTAAGTATGGATTTTGTTGGATTTCGAGGACGAAACCCTTTTAAGGGGGGGAGAGTGTAGAACACCGGGATTTGGATGACGCACCGACCTTGCAGGATGGTGTGGTGCGGAGGAATTTGCCTTGGATGTGTCCCACTTGTGTTTTCAGAGGAGTTCGGGTTGAATTGGATCCCCGCGGAGGCCTCTGCTTGTTTCGGGCTTTGTACGCGTTAGGTGACTGGTACGGGAAGCTCCGACACCGCTTTTGGTTGCAGAAAAATCGGGAAACACTTGGAGCAGGTGTACTTTTGATTTACTGCGAGGTTCGGGAGGTTCCGGACTGACGCGGAGGACCCGGAGGCAAAAAGCGAGTCGGAACTGGCATTTTTGGAGCCGGTATTTGATTTGAGCACCCCGACTCAATGGTTGAGCTTTTTGAAGAGAAAAAGCTGTGAGCGCGTGTATTTTGGATTTACAGCGGAGCTCGGGAGGTTCCGGGCGGCGGCGGAGGGCCCGAGGGCAAAAAGTGAGTTGGAGTTGGGTTTTTGGAATTAAATTAATTAAGTTAATTAATTTATATAAAGTTTTTCTTTATAAAAACCCCACCCCTCCACCTCTGCAGCATAAGGAAAAAGAGAAAGAGAGAAAGAAAAGGGAAAAGAGAAAGAAAGAAAGAAAAGGAAAGTGAAGAAGAAGGAGAAGAAGAAGAATAGGGCTTTGGAGGAGGCTTCTCTTGGGCGTTTTCTTCTCCGAGCGTGGGCATGGAGCCGAGCGAGGACCGGCGTGCCGCGAGGAGGTTGGTTTATTTTATTCTATTTCTTCCTTTTTCACTCTTTTCTTCTCCCCGGTGGCCGGAGCCGTGCGGCTAGTCGTCCGGCGCGTGGCCGGGAGGGGGCGCTTGGGCGCCGCGCACAGCTGCGCCCTGCTGCCAAAGTGGGACAGCAGGGCGCCGGGCTGCACAGGGGCGGCATGGTGCCGCGCGGCCCTGCAGGCTGCGCGCTGGGCGCGCGGCACTGCAGGGGTGCCGCGCGGGCATCCCCTGTGCCGCGCGGCCTGGCAGGCCGCGCGGGGCGCGCGGCCCTGCAGGGGTGCCGCGCGGGCGGCCCCTGTGCCGCGCGGCCTTGCAGGCCGCGCGGGGCGCGCGGCACTGTAAGGTGCCGCGCGGGCGGCCTTGGGGCCGCGCGGCCCTGCCGGCCGCGCCCTGGGCGCGCGGCACTGCAGGGGTGCCGCGCGGGCAACCCCTGTGCCGCGCGACCTTGCAGGCCGCGCGCTGTGCGCGCGGCACTGCAAGGTGCCGCGCGGGCCTGCGGGCCGCGCCCGTGGGCGCGCGGCCCTGCGGGGGGCCCCGCGCGGGCGGCCCTGTGCCGCGCGGGCCCGCGGGCCGCGCCCGTGGGCGCGCGGCCCTGCGGGGGCCCCGCGCGGGCGGCCCTGCGCCGCGCGGGGCCTGCAGGCCGCGCCCTTGGGCGCGCGGCCCTGCAGGGGCCCCGCGCGGGCGGCCCTGCGCCGCGCGGGCCTGCAGGCCGCGCCCTTGGGCGCGCGGCCCTGCAGGGGCCCCGCGCGGGCGGCCCTGCGCCGCGCGGGCCTGCAGGCCGCGCCCTTGGGCGCGCGGCGCTGCAGGGGCCCCGCGCGGGCGGCCTTGTGCCGCGCGGGCCTGCAGGCCGCGCCCTTGGGCGCGCGGCGCTGCAGGGGCCCCGCGCGGGCGGCCCTGCGCCGCGCGGGCCTGCAGGCCGCGCCCTTGGGCGCGCGGCCCTGCATGGGCCCCGCGCGGGCGGCCCCGCGCCGCGCGGGCCTGCAGGCTGCGCCCGTGGGCGCGCGGCCCTGCAGGGGCCCCCGCGCGGGCGGCCTTGTGCCGCGCGGGCCTGCAGGCCGCGCCCTTGGGCGCGCGGCCCTGCAGGGGCCCCGCGCGGGCGGCCCTGCAGGGGCCCCGCGCGGGCGGCCTTGTGCCGCGCGGGCCTGCAGGCTGCGCCCGTGGGCGCGCGGCCCTGCAGGGGCCCCGCGCGGGCGGCCTTGTGCCGCGCGGGCTTGCTGGGCGCCGCGCGGGCGGCTGGGCCAGCGCCGCGCGGCTGGGTTTTGGGGGCCGTGCAGCTGCGCCGCATTGGCCGCGCAGGCTGCGACTCGGCGACGCGCCGCGGCGTGTGTGCGCGATGGGTTTTCCGTGCAACGCGCGGCGTTTCTCGTCGCCGGATGGGTTTCTTTCGCCTTTGTGAGCGCGGTTTTAGCCGCATATTTTTCTGATCCCGGTCCCTCTTCTTATCTCGCAGTTGTGGCATAGTGTTAGCTTCTCACGTGGCCGGTGGCGCGTGTTTTGCCGCGTGGAGCTGCGGGATCGCATCGGGACCTCCGTTTGGCGCACGGTTTTCGCGGATGGATCGCAGGTGGGTTGGTTTCTCCCAATGAACTACGGAATGCCCTTTTATGCTTCCGAATGCAAAGGTATCGTATCCTTACTATCAGGTATTTGCGGAACAGTCATGCAAGTCGAGGGTTGTCGTTTCCGACTTGGACACGAGTGTTAGTCGCATCGTTAGAGTATACGAGACCAGATGGGTATAAATCACTGGCCGAGTTACCAGATGAGCAGATACCACTGGCGGATGTTACCAGATGGGTATAAATCACTGGCTGAGTTACCAGATGAGTAGATACCACTGGCGGAGTTACCAGAGGGGTATAAATCACTGGCCGAGTTACCAGATGAGCAGATACCACTGGCGGATGTTACCAGATGGGTATAAATCACTGGCTGAGTTACCAGATGAGTAGATACCACTGGCGGAGTTACCAGAGGGGTATAAATCACTGGCCGAGTTACCAGATGAGTAGATACCACTGGCGGAGTTACCAGAGGGGTATAAATCACTGGCCGAGTTACCAGATGAGCAGATACCACTGGCGGATGTTACCAGATGGGTATAAATCACTGGCTGAGTTACCAGATGAGTAGATACCACTGGCGGAGTTACCAGAGGGGTATAAATCACTGGCCGAGTTACCAGATGAGTAGATACCACTGGCAGAGTTACCAGATGGGTATAAATCACTGGCCGAGTTACCAGATGAGTAGATACCACTGGCAGAGTTACCAGATGGGTATAAATCACTGGCTGAGTTACCAGATGTGTAGATATCACTGGCTGAGTTACCAGATAGATAGTTATGCCCTGGCCGAGTCACCAGGCGGTTACTAGAAGGGATTGTGGTGACCTTCTAGTGTCTTGTAGAGTTCTAGCAGTCCCAGTGCGGGGGCGGAAACTATGGGCGCCTAAGCCTACAGCATGTTCTTGTTTGATAAGGGCTGTAGGGGGCGCAGACGTTCGTAGTTTCCAGGCCTCCCGTGAGAGAGACTGAGAACTTACTTCCAGCATTGCATTGAGACATGTAGCGATAGATTCTTTTCCAGTTATCTATCTATCTATCTATCTATCTATCTATTTGTGTTTTTGTCTCCAGCAGACTGAGTGGGTGTACCGTGGGGTTAGCTTTGGTGCCCACTGAGATCTGACTGTTGCAGTAGATCTCACACCCGCTGTGATGACAGGTGTTCCTGAGGCGACCGTTCCAGGTTAGGCTCATTCGGAGCTTTCTGACCGAGGTTTGCGCGTGGCTGGCTAGCTCCTACCCGAGTCGGTGGTGTCGGTGTTGTGTCTCTTGTACTTTTAGTTTCCACTTTTGTACTTATGTTGTGGGTGCTAGTGGACTGGTGTACTTGGACTTTTCACCGCTTAGTGTTTCAGCTTCCTTTCAGCTCTGATACTTGTTAGCTATGGATCTCTTTTGCAGGGTAGACGCTTCGTCTGTACGGCAGTTTCCGTACAGACGGCGGATCTGTTGGCGAGCCCGGGTCGCAGTTCGACCCCGGGGCGTGACAGTCTGAGGAGGATGAATCCGCGTCTTCTTCTTTTTGTTGATTTTAATGCAAAACCTGAAGACTTAGAAGAAGATGAAGGCTTTCCAGAAGAATAGTTAGTAGGAAAAGTCATTTCATAAGTTTGAAGTGCACCAACTAATTCTTCTACCTTGATTTCGTCCGGGTGTTTTACTGTTTCAATGGCTGCGACCTTAGGGCGAAATCTTTTAGGAAGAGTTCTCAAAATCTTTCTTACAACTTTAGATTCTGGAATTTTCTCTCCCAACTTAGCACATGTATTAACGATATCTTGCAATCTTGTGTAATAATCTGTGAACGATTCATTTTCTGCCATATGAATAGAGTCAAATTTGCTCGTAAGCATTTGCAGTTTTTGAATCTTCACCAAACTTGTTCCCTCATGTGTAACTTGTAGAGTATCCCAGATTTCTTTCGCAGTCTCACATGCCGAGACGCGAGAAAACTCAGTTTGCGACAAAGCATTAAATAAGGCATTAATTCCTTTGCCGTTGTAAGAAGATGCATCAATTTCTTCCTTAGTCCACTTCGACCTAGGTTTGATGGTGACAACATCGACAATAATCTCAGTAGGATTTGTCCATCCAAACTCAATTGATTGCCAAACCCGTTCATCGATGGAAATTAAAAACGCTCTCATGCATACTTTCCAATAAGCATAATTTGTTTTATCGAAGAACGGTGGTCTATTGATGTTTCCACCTTCAACCATTGTTTACAACCCTATTCCCTCTCTGATACGACTTGTGGGTTATGAATAATATGGACCTGAATAGGAGAAAAACCACCAAGAGGGGGGGTGAATAGGTGAAAACAATAAACACACCAAATCATTGCGTAAAAAATAACCCAATGCGGAAAATAAATAAAGTACGCAAGATTTACGTGGAAAACTCCATCACAGGAGTAAAAAACCACGGAACCGATAACACGGCGAAATCCACTAAGATTAAACACGTACAAGGTGATTTACCGTAACCCTACGACTCAACCTTTTCCATACGCTCCTAGTTGATCTTCTCCGCTCGCTCCGAACGCTCCTCGAATCCACGATTTGCGTCCCAATGCCGAATCCACGACGTTCAACGTCGAATCCACGACGTCCAACCGAATCCACGGTCTTCACCAATGCGGCACATCTCGATCACATGAACGCACCTCGCTCCGAATCCACGAGAGCGGTAGCACCTTGAATCCACAAGGCCACGCGAATCCACGTGCCGATTTTTGGTAAAATCGTTGTTTTGTTTATTGGTGATGATCCTCCGAATACTTAGATCAAAGATAGATACAGAAATACCATCTAAGTATTCTTCAATTTGATTGTACAAGAAATAGGATTTTGAAAACCCTAGAATCAAATTGAACAATATAGATGAAGAAACATGAATTTAATCGTGTTTTCCTTTTTTCTCTATATTTATGGATTTTTCTATAATTTTTCGATTATCTCGATTAATTCTCGGTTCCCCTAAAAGATGAATGTAGGGTGTATTTATAGGTTAGAAACCTTTGGAAATAGATAAGCATCGAAAATTGACTTAACAGAATTTTTCCCGCACGGCGGTCCGGACTGGATTTGGCTGATCCGGACTGTCGTCTTTTTCCAGCAAATTTCCTGAAAAAATAGTTCGGGGTCCGGATTGAAACAGGGGAGGTCCGGACTGTTCATGCAATTTCAGCAAACACATAGTTCGGGGTCCGGACTGAACAGGGGATGGTCCGGACTGGAATTCCGCATGAACTAAACTATGTTCGGGGTCCGGACTGGAATGGTCTGATCCGGATCCTGAAAATCCAACTTGTCCAGTTTTTGATTTTTATGCACTGAAAACTTATCCAAATGTTTCTAAACTACACAAATGTATTCGGATCATCAAAATTATTTAGTTAAACGTACCTGATCATTCCGAATCCATTTTTCTTGAGATTGGTGTAATTGATCCACAATTCTTCATCTTCAATCTTCAAGACTTATACCACTTCATGAAATACGCCAAAACAAAATCCTTAACACACATGATGTATGGTACATACTAAGTAAATGAGAGTTTTATGTTGGAATGATCCATGCTTATAATTGAGAGCTTTATGTTGGAATGATCCATGCTTATGATTGAGAGCTTTATGTTGGAATGATCCATGCTTATGATTGAAAATCGCATGTAGAGATGAACCATGCTTTAAGATCAAGACTATGTTGAATGAAATGCTCGCTTCATGTTGTTTGTGTAGCAAACTGGTATGATAGAGTTAGTAATTAATCAGTGCTCTTAACAATGATTTTATTGGAACTTTGGCCTAGCACACTGTCATATGTTGCATGTGTAAACCAGACTAGTAGAGAACCCTCATTTGGGCTAGGTTCTTTTATGCGTTAGATATTCACACTTTACATCCTTATTCCTTGGATATAGTATTTTCCTCGCCCGGGTAGTGGGCCGAGTGATCGGGATTTCTTTTAGAGTAGGATGCATGTTGCACTCGTGCTTGGAGGCCGAGTGGAGTCTGGTAGCTGTGGCTAGTTATGTACTATTGTCGGGAGCCGTTTGGATAAACGGTGGTCCCGGGTCGTCGAGTTTTCTCCGATCTAGTTGTCGTCACTGTGTTCGTGGCAATAGTATACTGGTGATAGCAGGACCATGAACCCAGAATCTTTTTTGAACACACATGATTTCAGTAAACCAATATTTTCCTTCCAAATATCGAAGGGTCGCCGGAGTCTGTTCTTGTCTGATTAGGCGAAGGCATTAGCCCTTTGGGGTTTGGGAATAAAATTTGTTTTCTAACTAATTTTCCTAGAAGAGCTAAAATTCATTAAAATGGGTTTTCTTAAATCAAGATGGTTTTATAAAAATGAACTATTTTTAATCCTCACCCCGAGGGGGTTCGAGTGAAAATGGTTTTCAGCAATAAAGATCGCTTTTTCCAGTAAACTTCCTCACCTGAGAGGGTTCGAGTGATCTGGGTTCTGAGGGTTGTTTTCTTCTATGGGTCGAGAACAACGGGAGGCTATACCGAAAGCCTGTTCTTGTTTGATTTGGGTTGTAGGTTCCAGTCTTTCGGGATTTTCAGACCTTTTGTTGTCGTCGACTGTGGAGTATCTCCAGCCAGCGAGTTTTAGCATGTTGAGTTTGATGTCCTGATTTGGGAGCCGTTGGGTTGATGGTGGTCCCGGCTGTTGAGTACCTCCGGCCAGTGGGTTAGTGTTGTGAGTTGGACATTATCGATCTGATTGATCATGGATTTGGACTATAGCCTGCATGAGCCATATGGAGCTCGACAGAGATGCGCGGATACTTTCCTCGGTGGGGTCGCTCCCCTAGAGTGCCGCTCCAGAGCTAGGCCTATTACTTTACTATCGTGACTTGTCGATACTGACCTCGTTGACTGGGCCCTTTTTGGGCAGTCTTAGACGCCCTACGTAATTCCCATCCCAGTGTGGATGTGTGGTAGTAGGTGGGCGCAAATTTGACTGGACCCTATGTGGCAGTCAGTGTGATTGGGTTGATTGAGTATACTGGGATAGAGTCGGTGCATTATTTTCATCTGTATCACCCATTGAGCATTATAGATAGACGCATGATAACTGTAGATTTCTTTTCAGCTTATCTTTTCATTATTATAGTATTATGTTATCTTTTGCCTCTCGTAGACTTAGTGGGCAGACCGTTGGTCTTGGAGACGGTACCCACTAAGAACTACTGTAGGTTGTAGTTCTCACACTCTCTGTCGGTGACAGGTTTGCCCAGACTTTATCCTCCGTTCCTGCTCTAGCTAGCATGACGGACCGAGGACAGGGAGTCGCGATATAGATCGCTACCAATATAGTTCATTTTGGTGAGATAGATGTACCATCCCGAATTGTAGAATTTTATTGTACACTGATGTATTATTGTTTTAGTTATCTCCCTTTTTGGATTCATAGATATTGTATAGGTGGATTTTTATTTGTACTATTTCTGTGGATCGGACTTTGTATTATTTATATTTAGGAGATGGATATTATACCTTTATTCTAGTTGTACAGTGGTTTGGATTTTATATTACAGCAGTTTATTTTTTTGCTCTTATATTGTTATAGTTGTAGTACTATCTTTTGCAGGTTGGATGCTTCATCTATACGGGGCTTCCCGTATGGGCGGCGAATCTGTTGGCGAGCCCGGGTCGCAGTTTCGACCCCGGGGCGTGACAGATTAAAGTGGTATCAGAGCCTAGAATGTAGGTCATTGTGGACTCAGAAACCCTAGGCTTGTGGTTGGACCTTAGGATGACTACGTGAGAGTCGTGACTTATAGCGAGAGTCCTGATTGAGTTTTATACCTCTCCCAAGGGACAGGATGAGTGATTGGCATGTTTATTCTCCTAAGCGATTATGTTGGTTGCATACAACATAATGCTATGGAATGGGTGACATGTTCTAGACTTTCGCTGGATTGGGTCGTGTATTTGTTGTGTGTTCTGTTGTGCGGTTCGTTGCAGTGAGCGGTGTCTCCCCGACGCTGTGTTTCGACCCGTGTGCACCCGGCTTGGCAGAGGAGTTAGAATAGGCAGATTCGGGCTGGATACCCAAGTTGAGTTCAGAGAGCTCCGGACCTAGATGATAGGTTTGTTAGTGGCATACCAGCAGCGGAGTGAGCAGCTGGATAGGATGATACAGTTGTTGGAGCAGTAGGCATCCCGACAGTGCTTCCCGTCGAGACCACCCCAGATGCAGTATCCCATGTTGTAGCATTTCTAGTGGCTCAGATTGAGCGAGCAACCCCCTCCGTGCCGACGAGTAGTGCCGAGGCACCGAGGCAAGGTGGATAGCTGACAGTAGATGAGCTGTGGGACATCATTGATCGATTGAGCCAGTTCCGGCAGTTTGACCCACCCCGATTCGCAGGATTAAGTTTGGAGCCTTGGGAAGCAGAGTCATGGACGGCAGTGATTGAGAGACTGTTTGAGAGCCTCTTTGTGCCTGAGAGTTTACACCGCCTGAAGGAGGATGCCATGGCAGCAGACAACATCGTCGCAGAGCATTTGCATCCCTGCATGGACTGGAGGTTGGACCATTGCCACGTGCACTTGAGGTACAGATTCCTGGTCATGTCGGGCATGTGGAGAAGGCTGGTGGATCATGTCCAATGCAGTAGAGGCCGTGGATTATACCGGCAGACTTATTAGCCTTGAGGCAGTTGTCGGAGTGTTATGGATTGGTAGGCATGGTATCATGCATTGATGGATGGCAGAGAGAGGACCGTGACCTTCTGCGAGCCGAACATGGGGACTATACCTACAGAGGCAGCTTGGGTACATTGTGTGCAGTGACAGTTTCATCGGCGAGAGACAATCAGATGATGAGCCGAGGATGTATTGCCCTTTTAGCGATAGTGTTAGAGATGCCTATGACGGCATCGGGACTCAAGGGTGCCCTTATTTGCTCACGAGTTCCCAGGTGTGAGTCCACCAAAGCTGATGATGATGCTACTGGATAGGGAGATGAGTTGCGATTAACGTGGTGCTGGGAACCGCGCTGATCTCGAAGGCACCTTATTGGATGACACCAGTAAAGCTGAGAGAGCTGATGACACAGTTACTGGAACTAATGGATAGAGGGTTGTTAGACCCAGTGTCTCACCTTGGGGAGCACTTTCTTTTTTGTCAAAGAGACAGTGAATTATTTGGCCTGTCAGCAGAGGTTGACTTACAGTGACGCCCGACAGCGGCCTTGGATGTGTACGGATCCCTTTGACAGGACAGTGGTGCTGAGCTTGAGCCTGCTGATTGCGTGACAGCCGCCGCTATTGGTGTAGAGGAGACGATTAGGGCTAGAGGTTGTGTCCCTAGTGGTCACGGTTAGACTGTAGCCTTCGTTTGTGCGGCCATAACAAGGATAGCTTCAACACTTCTCTCCCTTTTTCACATCTATAGGCCGAGGCTCACGAACGGGCCGAAAACTTTGAAAGGCTGCTCCAGAATGGAGACGGTGCCGGAGCATGTTCTTATTTGATTGGGGTGAAGGAATTGGCCTTTCAAAATTTTTGAACTTTTCGCCATTGTCAGCGGTTTTCTAAAATTGAGAGTTAGAGTTGATGAAATTCCTGATGTTGGGCTTTTCCCTTTCTTGTTTGGTTGTGCGAGTGCGCTTTGAGTCGTTCTGGTTGAGTTGGTATCGAGGGATTGATCTTTGGAGCTTCTTGCCCTTGTTGTTTTCCCCCCGCGATTTGTTGGAGTCCTCATTGTTTTCAGCATCTCAGCTCAGTGGTGTTATATTTTGGATCCCTCGCTCGTGGTTGACTCGCTCCATTTACGATCTGTGAGTGTCTAGGGTACGAGGGACGCCCGTGGCGAATTCTGGCTCGAGAGATGAGGGAATTGCGCAACTTGGCCATACTGTACATGTTGATGTTGATGTTGAGGAGTAGTCACGGGGAGCGAGTGGCGATTTGAGAGGTGGTGACGGTGGTGATGGATACCCACCCTTCTGATTTGAGACTCTCGTTGAGGTTTGTTAGTTTCGAGAATGAAACATTCTTTTAGTGGAGGAGGATGTGATGATCTGGATCTCCGCGGAGGTTTTGTGGTGTGATCAGCGGCTTCTAGAGGCCTATGTTGTGTGATGGAGATGGTTGCGCACAAATCAGACCTTAGGATTGGACCCGACGCGAAAATTGGATCAAGTTTACCTATCCGGATGCCTTTGTCGAAATTTAGAAGTGGTTTCGCACAAAACAGACATCGAATTTGGATTCAGCGTGGAAAAATAATGGAAATCGGCTATTTGGATGTATTTTTCTGAGTCCGGACACCCGAAAACTGGAATCGGGGAAGTTTTTACTATAGCTCGGTGCACGGGAGCCGTGGACCAGAGGGATGCCACGTGGCGGCGCGTGGTTGGGCCGGCGCAGCAAACTCGGTCCACACAGGCAGCACGGGCAGCCAGGTAGGCAGGGGACGCGGCGCGGTGCGGCGACCGAGGGCGCGCCACGCGGCAGCGCGTGGTTGGGCGCGCTGCAGATAGGGGCGGACGTGTGGCGCTCTTCTATTGGTCATTTTCGGATTGCGGTCGGCCACTCAGCAAGCGACTCGTAGCAACCGGATCGGGCGTTGGCGCGGGTTGGCGGAGCTACAGGATGGGCGACGCGTGGCGGGCCGCGGTGCGGGCCGTGGGCCGGGGGAGATCGAGCCTATTACTGTAGCATCAGGGAATTGATTTCCTCTTCTCTTCTTCACCTTGGGTTATTTATAGTAAGCTTCTTCCTCTTTGCTCCCTTTTGACAATTAGATTTTTGAGGGACACCTTCAGAGCATCCCACCTCACTTCCTCTTTATCTTCTTCAACAAGAGAAGGATCCAAGGAGGCTTTTTGAGCATCATCTTCCCCAAGAGTCAAGCTTCACCATTGTTGCAGTTTGTGAACCTCTCCGTTGTGTTTCAGTGCAAAAAATCTCCAGAGCTCATTTCTTGTAGTTTTTACTTGATTTTTGTTTCTACGTCTTCACAATAGGTAGGCCTACAACTTTGGTATTCAACTCTCTTCATGGATCAAGATATTTCTCAGAGTTTTTATCCCATCTTTGGGACCCTTTATTTCAGCCTGGAATTATGGATAGTTCTCAGTGTTTTGGCTTTTCTGCACAGTAAGATAGGACTTTTGGAATGCTCTTTATGGGAAAATTTCTAGGACTCGAAGATCTACAACATTGGTATGTATCATTCCCCCTGGATCTGAGTTTTTATTCAGGTTTATTTACCATCTTTGGAACACTTTGCTGCATTCATGCACAGATTGAACTTGTTGGATAGTTCATAGTATTTATGGGTTTTCTTCTTCATTAGTGCATGGATTTTGGAGTTCTTTAGCTTGATTTATATCTACTCTCGACAAGAAATCCAATGGCACATCTCTTTCTAGATTTGGAGCACATTTGACCAGGTAACTTTAATGATCTTCCCAGCTCTATTTTAGGGATTACAGCAATGCAGTTTTTGGTTGCTTCTTTGAGCATAGAACCTTTGTATGAGGATAGCTTTGGAAATATTATGTATTTTTCGGGATTTCAAGGTATGAATATCTTTTTAAGATGTAGATGAGCAATTCCTCTTTTGAAACCTATGAGAAATTCCCTATGGATTGACCCCTATAATTAAAAGAACTTCATGGAAATTTTTGGTTCTCTGTTTTTGGACAGCAAGTGTAAGATCTTATTTTTCTTAATTAAAAGGGGTTTAAGATGAGTTCTTGATGCTTGGGAAAGGTTAATTTAATTAGGGACACTTTGATATTACTACTGGGAGCTTCCCTTGGACTTGTATAATGCCGAATTTTATTCCCTTAATCATCTAGGTCCATACTGAAATATTAGAAATTGATTGCGCAGCGTGTAGTATTTCGGTGATTGCGCTCAATCCGGGGGGCGGATTGAGTTGATTCTTGCAGCATCGGATTTCTAAGAGGCGAAGCTTTCTACAGGCCAAAATACAGATTGATCGGGCTTTGGATAGTTTTTAGGTGGGTTGATTTGGCCTCCAAAATCGGCGGACGGTTCTCTAACTCTATTTGTTAGTAAGCATGCATGTTAAATGTACAATTTGTATGATTGGAATCTAAGCATGAGGAATGTTCTAAGATATGATGATTGATGCTTACTTGAGTGTTGTACATATTTAATAGATTTAAGAACTTGCATGTGTTAATGTCCATCTAATGTGAATGAGATTTATGTGGTGTTTTATGTATCATATGCTAATAGAGAGCATATTTATGGTAGTTGAAGCTCATATAGGTTGTTGTTCGAGCTTATGTTGATGCAATATCCTCAGTTGATGTTTATTAGAATCTACATGATGTATGGTACATACTAAGTAAATGAGAGTTTTATGTTGGAATAATCCATGCTTATGATTGAGAGCTTTATGCTGGAATGATCCATGCTTATGATTGAGAGCTTTATGTTGGAATGATCCATGCTTATGATTGAAAATCGCATGTAGAGATGAACCATGCTTTAAGATCAAGACTATGCTGAATGAAATGCTCGCTTCATGTTGTTTGTATAGCAAACTGGTATGATAGAGTTAGTAGTTAATTAGTGCTCTTAACAATGATTTTATTGGAACTTTGACCTAGCACTCTGTCATATGTTGCATGTGTAAACCAGACTAGTAGAGAACCCTCCCTTGGGCTAGGTTCTTTTATGCGTCAAACATCCACACTTTACATCCTTATTCTTTGGACATAGTGTTTTCCTCGCCCGGGTAGTGGGCCAAGTGATCGGGATTTCTTTTAGTGTAGAATGCATGTTGCACTCGTGTTTGGGGGCCGAGTGGAGTCTGGTAGCTGTGGCTAGTCTTGTACTAGTGTCGGGAGCCGTTTGGATAAACGGTGGTCCCGAGTCGTCGAGTTTTCTCCGATCTATTTGTCATCACTGTGTTCGTGGCAGTAGTGTACTGGTGATAGCAGGACCTTGAACCCAGAATCTTTTTTGGACACACATGATTTCAGTAAACCAATCTTTTCCTTTTAAATATCGAAGGGTCGCCAGAGTCTGTTCTTATCTGATTGGGCGAAGGCATTAGCCCTTCGGGGTTTGGGAATAAAACTTGTTTTCTAACTGATTTTTCTAGAGGAGCTAAAATTTATTAAAATGGATTTTCTTAAATCAAAATGTTTTTATCCTAGAAGAGCCAATCACGGCGCGCCGCGTGGCCGCGCGGTCCACGGCAGGAACCGTTGGCCGCGGTTCACGGCGGGCCGCGGAAGGGACACGTGGCGGCCTTAGGGCGTTCCGGTCGCGGTTTTGTGGGCTGGGCCGGGGCGGGTTCGGGCACTGTAGCAGCTCGAAACCCCCCGGGCGCCCGGAAGATTGGGCCCAAAAGCCCAATTGGCTTTTTTTTTTTTGGGAAAAGCCTATAAATAGGCCTCTTCCTCTTCGGTTTTGAGCTTTTTCCCGAGTCCAAATCCTCTGGAGTCCTATAGAAACTTTGTTGATCTTCTTGTTCTGAATCTTGTGAAGGAGGTTCGGATTTTTTGGAGGCCGCGGCATTGATGTCTTCGGCGAGTTAGCGCAGTGCGACGTTCTTTCTTCGGTGGCCCATTTCCGTCGTGTTTTGGTCCACGAGGTCCTCAGAGCTACTCCGACGGAATTTTTGGACGATTTTCATGGCGTCGGATTCATGAGAGGTAAATCTATAATTTTTGTATTTTTCACTCATCCCAGATTTGAGTTTTTTTAGGGTTTCTAGTACATCTTTAAGCCCTTGTTTTGCTGGTGGTCTTCCTGGATAGCAACGCATTGTTGGATTTTTATCTCTGCACTCGGATATCGGATTTCAGCATGTGAGGACTCGATTGACATCTGCGCTTCGCGAGGATCGCCATCATATTTTTATTGGAATTTTTGAAGTTTATCTCACAGGTGGTATTTGCGCATCTTCAGGACTGATTTTTCAGCAGTTGTAACTTGGAAATTTTGTGTTGATTGTAATGTTTGGACCATATCTTTGTACCCAGGAGGAATTTTTGGGTGTTTTTGGGCCTGTTGGAATCGTGGGAATCAGAAGATTGTCCCTGTTCAGTTTCAACCATTTTGGACTTTGGATCAATTTGCACATCTAGGTGGGTTTCTTCGTCTTCAAAATCGATGGACGGTTCATTAACTCTATTGAGTACGGAACATGCATGATTTTGAGTTGTATTAGGAAACATGCTAGAAAGAGAAAATTGATACTCTTGTGTTGCTGTGTTGATTAGTGTTGTTTTATTGCTCCATAAATATGTTAAATTATTGTTATCATTAGAACTTGACCTAGCACCCCGTCATATGTTACATGCTTAACCAGACTAGTAGAAAACTCCAACTTGGGCTAGTTTATTTATGCTTTAGACACTCCCACACTTATATTCATTCTTTCACCTGGACTTAGAGTTTTCTCGCCCGGGTAGTGGGCCGAGTAGTCAGGTTGTTGTGGGATGCATTTTACACTCGCGTCTGGGGGCCGAGTGGAGTCTGATAGCAGTGTTTAGATCAGTATTTTATTCTGGGAGCCGTTTGAGTATACGGTGGGTCCCGGCTGTGTGGTTTTTCAGCCTATGAGTGAGAGTTGGTATTGTTGGTTACTGTCGATCTTGTTGATCGTGGATTTGGACTATAGCCTGCATGAGCCGCATTGAGCTCGACAGAGATGCGCGGATACTTTCCTCGGTGGGGTCGCGCCCCTCGAGTGCCGCTCCAGAGCTGGGCCTGTTTCTTTGCTATCGCGACTTGTCGACGCAGTCCCTCTGGCTGGGCCAGTTTTGGCAGTCACGAACGCCCTACGTAAGTACGGTCCTCCTTGGATGTAACGGTAGTAGGTAGGAGCAGGTTTGACTGGACCCTATGTTGCAGTCAGTATAGATTGGGTGACTGTATTTATAGAGATAGTAGATGCATCATGTTTCCATCTGTATCACTCCTTGAGCATTTAGATAGAGGCATAGTAGCTGTAGAGTTATTTTCCAGCTCTTTTCCTTTCAGTATTGCATTTGTTATTTTATGTCTCTAGTAGACTTAGTGGGCAGACCGTCGGGCTTGTTGGCGGTACCCATTGAGAACTACTGTGGGATGTAGTTCTCACACCCGCCGTGGTGACTTTTCCCCAGGGACCTCTAATCCAGTTTCTGCTGCTCTAGTTGCTGATCCTATTGATCGAGGTAAGGGAGTCGCGAGCTAGATCCTTACCAGTCTTCTTCCAGTGAGAGTAGATGTTCCCTTTTGGTGATGTATTAGTACTGTTAGTGATTTTGGGATTGTATCATGTACATTTTACTTTTGAGAGTTTTAGTTTTGGAGAGACTTATGTATTGTGAGGACCTGGCATGTACTATTTGAGGAGTTGTATATATTTATTTCAGTAGTTTACTTTTCAGCTCTGATATCTGTATAGTGTAGTTGATCTTTTGCAGGTTAGTCGCTTCGTCTATACGGGGCTTCCCGTATGGGCGGCGGATCTGTTGGCGAGCCCGGGTCACAGTTTCGACGCCGGAGCATGACTGATTAGAGTGGTATCAGATCCTAGGATGTAGGTCATTGTGGACTTAGAAACCCTAGGCTTGTGGTTGGACCCTAGGATGACTCACGTGAGAGCCGTGATTTTTAGCGAGAGTCCTAATTGAGTTTCTTAACTCGCCCAGGGATGGGATGAGTGATTGACATGTCTTCTCTCAATGGCGACTATGTTGGCTGCAGACAACATAGTGCTACAGGAAGGGGGACATGCCTTTGACTTTCGCTAGATTGGATTGAGTGTTGTTTTGGTTCTGTTCGTTTTCTTTTGTCTAAGGTGTGAGCGATGCCTCCGCGGCGCAGGATGCTGACGCGTTCGCAGCCTTCTTCCTCTGAGCCCGAGCAGGAGGAGTGAGAGCAGGGCCAGCAGAGTGATGTACAGAAGCTTCGGGCTCAGATGGCCCAGATGTCGGAGGCTGTTCGACATCAGGAGGAGGCTTCTCGGCACCAGGAGGAGGCCACGGACCGGATGATGCATATGTTTGAGCAGAGGGCACAGCCTATTGCAGCACCCCCTGAGAGTTCCCCTGCACCTTCTTCGACGGTTGTGGCACCCCCTGTTGTACCGACGGCACCGGCAGCCCCTATTGCGCCGGTTACTAGCAGGCAGCCGTTTGGGTCGACGGGACAGTTGACCCTTGCAGAGCAGCGAGAGGTGGTAGATTGTTTGATGAGATTCCGCCAGTTTGACCCGTCTCGTTTCTCGGGGCAGAGTTTGGAGCCGTGGGAGGCTGAGTCGTGGATCACGGTGATGGAGCGACATTTCGAGAGTTTGTTCATCGATGAACGGTTTCAGGTTCTGCTGGCGACGAACTTCTTGAAGCACAACGCCGAGGCCTGGTGGCAGCGTGTTCGACCTGTTGGTCCGCCCGGGACTCAGCTTCTTACCTGGGCGGAGTTCCGCAGTTTACTTCTTGGAGCCTTTTTTCCCGGAGAGTGTTAGGCAGAGGTTGGAGGAGGAGTTGAAGAATCTCCAACTGTGAGATCGTCCCGTGCAGGCGTACATCGCAGACTTCAATCAGTTGTTGGCTAGTGTACCACACGCGGCCAGGGACGAGGCGCATCGGATCTACATGTTCGAGCGATGTTTGCGCCGAGACATTTATCAGTTTGTCCGTTCGCGCAGACTACAGACATTGGATGCCTCGATAGAGTAGGCACTTTATGTAGAGCGTGGGGAGGCAGTGATGGACGAGGTGGCTCCAGCTCCCCCAGTGATTCCGGGGACGAAGCGCCCAGCACCGATTGATGAGGGACAGTTGAGTCGGCAGGGACCTCCGAGACCTCCACGATTCCCTCCTCAGGGTCATGGGTTTCAGGGGCGCTAGAGGTCAGATGCACCCCGTCCCTCTCAGCAGTAGTAGCAGCGCCGACCGCCTCAGCCGCAACAGTCTCAACAGCAGCAGCAGTCCCAGCGGCAGCCACCGATCCAGTGTACTCAGAGGCAAGGCCGATGTTTTCGCTGCGGGCAGACTGGCCACTTCCAGGCGTCGTGCCCCAGAGCAGGCTTCCCAGCACCTTCGACGGCATCAGCACCCTCCATTCCACTACAGACGGTTGGACCTTCTGCGGCCTATGGTAGGCCTGATCGTGCTTCTTCTTCGCGACAGCCAGAGCGCACAGGTTGAGGATGCTTCGGCGGCCGACCACGTCGTCGCAGGTATTATTTTGATTTCTGCGGTTTGTGCTTGAGCTCTTTTTGATACCGGTGCTTCATACTCATTTATCAGTAGAGCATTTGCATCCCTACATGGTATAGAGATAGATTCATTGTCGCATGCATTAGAGGTTCAGATTCTAGATCATATTTTGCATGGTGAGGAGTGTTGTAGGGCTTGCCCCGTGCAGTTGGGATCTTGGATCTTGTCGGCAGACTTGCTTGTCTTGCGGCAGCTTCAGGATTTTGATGTTGTATTTGGTATGGATTGGTTGTCGCGGTACTTTGCCACCATCGACTGCAGAGAGAGGACTGTGACCCTCCGCGAGCCTGGACAAGAGGAGTTCGTCTACAGAGGCTGTTAGAGCACGCTGTTCGCAGCGACCGTTTCCTCGGCGAAGGCTAGGGGATGATGAGTAGAGGGTGTACCGCTTTCTTGGCGACTGTTGTTGAGGTGACTACGGCAGTACTGGGACTCGGGGATATCCCCATCGTCCGCGAGTTTCCAGATGTGTTTCCCCCTGAGTTGACGATTATACCGCCGGAGAGGGAGATAGAGTTTGTGATTGACGTGGTTCCAGGAACCACGCCAATCTCAAAGGCACCTTATAGAATGGCACCTGCTGAGTTGAGGGAGCTGAAGGCACAGTTGCAGGATCTGATGGACATGGGTTTTATTAGACCTAGTGTATCACCGTGGGGAGCGCCGATTTTGTTTGTAAAGAAGAAGGATGGGTCGCTTAGATTGTGTGTGGATTACAGAGAGCTGAACAAAGTGACCATCCGGAATAAGTATCTATTACCACGGATTGACGACTTGTTTGATCAGCTGCAGGGAGCTTCGGTGTTCTCGAAGATTGATCTTCAATCCGGTTACCACCAGTTGAGGGTGAGGGCCGAGGACGTCCCCAAGACAGCTTTTAGATCCCGGTACGGGCATTATGAGTTCACAGTGATGCCATTTGGTTTGACTAATGCCCCTGCCGTATTTATGGACTTAATGAACCGGGTATTCCAGCCGTACTTGGACTTGTTTGTTGTGGTATTCATCGACGACATTCTAATATACTCCCGGAGTGATATGGAGCATGAGGAGCACTTGAGGATAGTGTTACAGCTTCTAAGAGAGAAGCTGTATGCCAAGTTTAAGAAGTGTGAGTTCTGGCTTCGGGAGGTTGCATTTCTAGGCCATATTGTATCAGCTGCAAGAGTGGCAGTGGGTGTTGGGTTACGTATAATTGGATCTAAATAGGAAAAAAAAACACCTAGAGGGGGGTGAATAGGTGTAAACAATAAACACTCAAAAATCTTTGCGATATAAAACCCAATGCGGAAAAATAAATAACACGCAGAGATTTTTACGTGGAAAACTCCAAACCGGAGTAAAAAACCACGGGACCGATAACACGGTGAAATCCACTAGAATTATAACACGTACAAAGGTGATATACCGTACTCACAGACGACTCAACCTTTTTCCATACGCTCCTAGTTGATCTTCTCCGCTCGCTCCGCAACGCTTCTCGAATCCACGATCTGCGTCCAACGCCGAATCCACGGCGTCCAACGTCGACTCCACGACGTCCGACCGAATCCACGGTCTTCAGCCAGTAGCACGCTTCGAATCGACGAACGTACCTCGCTCCGAATCCACGAGAGCGGTAGCACCTTGAATCCACAAGGCCACGCGAGTCCACGCGCCGATTTTGGGGAAATCGTTGTTTTTGGGTGGTGATGATCCGCCGAATACTTAGATTAGAAATAGATCGGAAATACCATCTAAGTATTCATTAATTTGATTCTACTCAAAATCTGAGTTTGGAAAACCTAGAATCAAATTAATAAAATAGATGAAGAAACATAGAATTAAATCTAGTATTTCCTTTCTTCTCTATCTGTGGATTTTTCTATTTCGGTCGTATTTTTTCTATTTTTCGTCGTACCCTCAAAGATGAATTAAAGGGTCTATTTATAGGTTAGAAACCATTGGAAGAGGATAAGAATAAAAAACTAACCTTTTTTGGAATTTTTCAGGACGGCGATCCGGATCGGATTTAGGCGATCCGGATTGCAGTAACGAGACAGACAGTTTCCAAAAAAACAAAGGTTCGGGATCCGGATCGAAGTACCTGATCCGGATCGTTCATACAATTCACCAAACACCAATGTTCGGGATCCGGGTTGAACTGCCTGATCCGGATCGTTCATAAATTACAGTAAAGACCAGTGTTCGGGATTCGGATCAAAGGAGGCTACGATCCGGATTGAATTTGCGTATGAACTAACACCTTTCGGGATCCGGATCGAAGTGTCTGATCCGGATCCTGAACATGTCCCATGTCCAGTTTTTGATTTTTATGCAATTAAAAATTCATCCAAGTGTTTCTACACTATAAGAAGTATTCGGATCACCAAAGATAATTAGTTAAACATACCTGATCCTTTTGAATTCTTCTTTCTTGAGATTGAGTTACATGATCCAACCTTCTTTATCTTCAATCTTCAAGACTTAACCGAATTCACGAAATACGCCAACTCAAATTCCGTAACAATCTCCCCCTTTGGCGGTTTCGTGACAAAACACAAATCCACTCAAGAAAATTCAAAAAGATATTTTTGTTGCTATCACCATACAACAAAAATTTACAATGAGATCCAAATAAAGATAGATACATGAGTTAAACTCCTAAAACAGACTCTAGACTTAGACATCTGTACTCTCTGCAAAAGAAATCATTCTTGACAAAAGAAATCGTTAGATACCTCAAGAATTTTATGTCATTCAAAAACCACACACAGAGATGAAGTTTATACTCATTTATACTTACCATGATATTTATACATTCAGATATGTAATTGAATCATAGTTAAAAAAAAAACAACATATCTTCTATGCATTCAAAAACCAAATGTCACAACATTGTTAGTCAACATCAACTTGTTAGTTATATTACATGCCCAAATAATTAGCAAATAGTTAGTCGAGGCATGCATGCAATCAGAAAAGAAAACCCAAAAGTTGAAGTTATACTTACCTTCATGGTTCACAACTGGACAAACGAAGTTTCATTGTTCAGCTGTTCTGTTTCATTGTTCAACTGTTCTAATATTCTCTCCCCCTTTTTGTCACAAAGTTAGCCAAAATTGCAAAATAAGGAGAGTCAACAAGTTCAAAAATTGAAGGAAACGTAAGAACTAAAACTAACAACCTGCAAAAGAAAAAGAAAGAAAAAAAATAGACAAAATCAATCATCCGATTCAGAGTCTTCAGAGCTCGTGCAGCCCATCTTAGAGAACATCTTTTTCACCAGCCCATCTTCTTAGTTATGGTAATATGAGCTGCCGTGATGAGCTCAAGCTCATTGGAAATTCTCTTTTGTTCCTTCGAAATCTGTTCCTGCTCAAAGGATAATCGTTGTTGTTCTTTGTAGATGGATGAGACTGATGCTTCATCCGCTGGTGCGGGTGCTGGTTGTGATGGTGATGCGGAAGTGCCGGTACTGGGTTTCGTTCCGCATGGAGGAACTGGAGTGACATGGGGCAACTTATGAAGGGACTTGACAATGGTGGACTCATCGATCATGCCCAAGCAGTGATGATAAGTTGTTGAACTAATATCAACCTGAAATTTCTTTAAGATCCTCATTATAATCAATAGAAATGGGATTCTTTCAGTGGGATGAGGATGCTCAACATATCTCGTCATTCTATTCCAAATAATGTATGGAATGTTGATATTTAATCCCATTGCCTCTGACGGATGTCCTAAGAGATACACAAACAGCATTCGATCCCATCTCAAGACTTTCGTCTGCATATTTGGAAGGATATTGTAACATGTGATGAAGTTTAGGAACCGGTACTCAAGACGAAGTTCTTTGGATTTGACAGATTTCTCCGTTGATTGAGTTCCCTCCAAACAATTTTCCTTTATAACCATTTGCCACATCGTGTTTGTCAAACTCTTTCCCTTCAAGTAATTAACTCCTGTCTTGCTGGCTTGCATTCCCAAAACCTCGCCAATCAATTGTGGAGTAATTTTAAACCTTGTGCCTTGGATATTCGTGTAAAACTCCATCGGACCGTTTTCATTTTCTTGAAGGTGTCGTGCATTTGTATAGAAGGTCCTCACGTGATGCAGACAGTATCCAAGCATTTCTGGGAATTGGCATACTTGAATAAGGTTTGCTTGTTCAATCAGAACACCAAACTCAGGGGAGTGGTCTCGTAGAGCCTCAATATTAACATGCCTCTCGCCAATGCATTCACAATTCTCAAATGCCCTTAGGCGATCCGTATTAACGAACACTTGTTCCTCACGGGGTGGAGAATCCGGAACTATTGGTTCGTTAATCTCGAAACCTCGTGCTCGTCCAAATCGTCGAGCCAGTCTCTTTCTTTTCCTAGAGATAGAGGATGCCATTGGCGCTTTACCTTTTGATGTGTCGAAAGTCTTTTGCTTAGGTTGAACAGGCATTGATTCATCATCCGACAATTTGTCCCAATCTACTTCTTGATTATCTGCTTCAGCCTCTGAATCGCTGACAAGAAGAAACTCACCTTTCCGTTGAGTTTTCTTAGCTCTTTTCAGTTGTTTGTTGCTCGAGTGTGTACCATTGCAACTAGCAGAAAGATGATCCATGAAAACGTCATTGTTGCTATTACTTGTAAAAAGAAATCCTGTGAGCAACAACTCAAGAACACGAAAAATTGTTAATTTTCAAAAATTTGAAAAATTGTACCCAAACAATCATTATCGTGTAGAGAGACTAAGAATCAAATTAGTTTTGCAAAAAGAATTTTAAAAATAGATCAATCGTATGATTTTCGAAAATTTCCATTATATACCCTAAAACCGAAATTTTTGAAATCGAAGGCCAAAAATCCGTTTATCATGAGAATACCTAGCATATAATCAAAACTAATCTACCTAGAGTTCTTATTTCAAAAGAAATTTGATCAAAAACCATCCACAAACGAAAAAGATACAGAAATTTCATCACGTTTTGAGGAAGAATATGAAAAACTGTGAAAAACCGAGATTTTGATCAATAAAACTTACTTAGAATCGAAGAACTTGAGTTTGTAAACTTCCAAGACGGATGAATTCTAGAGAGAGAAGCTTTGGAGACTTTTGAACAAAAGATTGAAGTAAAAAGAAATCAAAACCCTTTTGTTCTATATAAAACCCTAGCCGCGATCCGGATCAGTTCGTGAATCCGATCCGGATCGGCTACCCGCAGAGAATACCTGCGTTCGGGATCCAGATCGGCTTGTCCAATCCGGATCGGCTCCAACTTTTTCTTCAGAAAAATTCAGAAAAATTCTAGAAAATCCAGAAAAAGATTGTAAGCACTTTTGTGTATCAACTTTAAATGAAAATCATCGTTTCATACAACAAAAAATAGATTATGCCAAATCTATCAATAACATCCAACAAATAAAACGAAAATTTATAAAAATTAAATCCCTTAAAGTTGAACAACTTCAATCACATCTAACATGATCTTATGAGTAATGCCTTTATCAAATCATCAATTTGGTAAAGAAAATGAAATACCAAGATCAATAGATGTCTGAAATCCCAGATAAGTTAGATAATATATCTAGTCAATTTATTGAAGAGAGTGGCTCTTTGAGCATCTTTCATAAAAATTCCCACCTTATACCAACCTTGAAATTTTGGCAGAGTCAAGTATTTCAACTTGCATTTTATTTAATCAAACTTGAAAAACCTTGCTTGGTATACATGTGGTAGCTGCACACAGTACTCAGACGACCGAGGTGGTAGCTCTTTCCTCCATGTGGTGGTAGTTTTCACACTCCTTATTGGGATGTAACTCTTTCCACATCTTTTGAGCATAACACTTCTTTGACTCCCCCTCAATTGGCTATCAATTATTTAAGATATAAAGTATTCAACCAAATATTGATCTCGATTTCATACTCGACTAAATAGTCAAATAAGATAAAAACTATACCAAGAGATCATTGAGAGAGAAATTGACTTTGATCAAAACAAAGATGATTTAATTCACATAAATGATCATTGCATCAAATGAATTATTATGATATCCAAAGCATAATAAATTTCTAAACATATAAAAGGATGCAGTTAAAGTCAATAAAACTAATGCTCAATTAATGTTCTATGTCTAAGCATAGATAATGAACAAAAACACAAAAACAAAACCTAACCTAAACAAGAGTTTCAAAAAGAGGTTATTTCAAGGAAAGGATTCCAATTGCTTTACGCAAATGAATAAAATGTTTTTGATCCAAATGTTTTGTTAAAAAGTCAGCTAATTGATCTTTAGTTGAAATGTAGGAAATTTGAAGAATATTTGATTCAACTAGCTCTCTAAGAAAATGATATCTAAGTTCAATGTGTTTTGTTCTTGAGTGCAACACAGGGTTTTTTGAAATGTTTATAGCACTAGTGTTGTCACATAAAATAGTTACCAAAGTTGCTGAAATCCGGAAGTCGCTCAACACGCTTTTCATCCAAATGAGTTGAGTTGAACAACTACCCGCTGAGATATATTCCGCTTCGGCAGTTGAGAGTGCAATGCAGTTTTGCTTTTTACTATGCCATGCAACAAGACAATGGCCAAGATAAAAACATTCACCACTCGTACTTTTCCGATCATCCACAGATCCTGGCCAATCGGCATCTGAGTATCCAATAATATCTAGACTTGTTCCCATAGGATACCAAATTCCGAAATTAGTGGTTCCTTTGATGTACCGGATGATCCGTTTCACCGCTTTCAGGTGAACCACCTTAGGTGCTGATTGATATCTCGCGCAAATCCCAACACTAAAGGATATATCCGGGCGACTAGCCGTGAGGTAAAGTAGACTTCCAATCATGCTGCGATAAAGTTTCTCATCTACATTCTCACTAAGAGATTCACTTCCTAATCCCTTATTGCTAGTTCCCATAGGAGTAGGGAAATTTTTAGAATCTTCTAATCTGAATTTCTTTACCAACTCCTTTGCATACTTGGATTGACACAGATGGATGCCTTCACCATTTTGTTTCACTTGCAATCCAAGAAAGTATGTCAGTTCCCCCATCATAGACATCTCAAATTCGCTTTCCATGGTTTCTGCGAATTTAGAAGCATCATTATCCTTTGTTGCTCCAAACACAATGTCATCGACATAGATTTGTGCAACAATGAAGTTATTTTGATAATGCTTCACAAAGAGAGTCCGATCTGCTCCCCCTCGAGTATAGCCCTTCTCCAAAAGGTGCTTTGTCAACCTTTCGTACCACGCTCGCGATGCTTGTTTTAACCCGTAAAGAGCCTTTTTCAAACGAAAAACATGGTTAGGTAGTTTACAGTCTACAAAACCTTTCGGTTGAGCCACATAAACTTCCTCATTTAAAAACCCATTTAAAAATGCGCTCTTAACGTCCATTTGAAAGAGTTTTATTTTAAAGTGACAAGCAATAGCGAATAAGATACGAATGGACTCGAGTCTAGCTACAGGGGCGAACGTTTCATCAAAGTCTATACCTTCTATTTGAGAGTAGCCTTGAGCAACTAAACGTGCTTTGTTCCTGATGATGGTACCATCCTCATTTTCTTGTTCTTGAAAATCCATTTAGTACCGATCACATTGTGTTGCTTCGGAGGCGTCGTTAATTCCCAGACTTTGTTGCGTTCAAACTGATGGAGCTCTTCCTGCATTGCTTCAATCCAGTAGTCATCCTGAAGAGCTTCATCGACGTTCTTTGGTTCGATCATGGAAACGTAACAAGCGAATCCACACACCAACTGTCCTCCGA
Organism: Tillandsia leiboldiana; assembly: GCA_029204045.2. Lineage (NCBI taxonomy): Eukaryota > Viridiplantae > Streptophyta > Magnoliopsida > Poales > Bromeliaceae > Tillandsia > Tillandsia leiboldiana. Next base: position 17,201,214 of record CM055072.1, read on the forward strand.
GTTTTGACTCCTTCTTGTGGGTCTCCAATAATGTTTGATTCGGATGATCCTTGGAGATGCGTAACGTTTGAGGTAAAGGAGTACTCGGAGGTACATGAGATGATTCCTGCACATCAGATAAACTTGAAGAACCATTAGATGCATCATTAATATTGGAAGTATTATCATGAGAAGATGCATTTACAGGAGTATCATCATCAAGAGAGATATCAGGGGTAGATTTATCAGATGCAAAGTGGAAAGCTTCATCTACTTTAACATTTATGGATTCTACAATCGTTTTAGATTCCAAGTTAAATACCCGATATGCTCTACTATTTGTAGAATACCCCAAGAAAATCCCTTCATCACTTCGAGAGTCAAACTTTCCAAGATTTTCACGGTCACGTAAAATGTAACACCGACTCCCGAAGATGCGAAAATATTGATGTTGGGTTTTCTACCACACCATAGTTCATATGGTGTATTTAACGTTCCCGGGCGCAAATAAACTCGATTAATAACATAGAGTGCAGTGTTCACAGCTTCAGCCCAAAAATGTACGGGTAAATTCCGGCTATGAAGCATAACACGTGCCATCTCTTGAACACCCTGTTTTTGCGCTCGACAACACCATTCTGTTGAGGTGTATAGGGTGCTGAGAATTCATGCTTAATACCGTTGGAAGTGCAAAAATCAATGAATTTAGAATTTATGAATTCTCCACCTCTATCACTTCTAACACGAATGATCTTTTCATTCTTTCAATCATAATACGAAGGCAAATCTCGTGAAAAGAATCAAAAGTATCAGCTTTCTCTTTTAAAAATGCTACCCAAGAATACCGAGAGAAATCATCAACCAATAAGAAAATATACCATTTACCTCCCAAGGATGGTTGACGTGTCGGCCCCATAAGATCCATATGCAATAATTCCAAGGGCCGTTTGGTACCAACGACGGGTTCAAGTTCTTGTGTGCAGTCCTAGATTGTTTTCCCTTTTGACAACCACCACACACAATGTTTTGATTAAGTGAAAGTTTAGGAACCCCCTTGACCACGTCTTTGTTTGAAATTCTAGCAAGTTCCTTAAAATTTATGTGACCTAGCCTTTCATGCCAAAGTGTTTCATTATTCAAAGAGGCTAAGTTACAATTTTCAGAAATTTTATTGGGAACAACATAACAATTGTTTTCAGATCTAACCCCTTTTAAAAGAAAACATGGTCCTTATCAGTTACAATGCATTCAACAGATGAAAAATTAACTGAAAAACCATTGTCACAAAGTTGACTGATACTAATGAGGTTAGTCTTAAGGCCATCAACAAATAATACATTATTCAGAATCGGGCCATCTGGAATAGCTACGTTCCTTTTCCAACAATTTTGGAAGACTGACCGTCTCCGAAAATACAAGTCCTCCGGAGATTTTCTCAAAATTTTGAAAGCAGTTTTTGTCACCGGTCATGTGACGGGAACAACCGCTATCCAGATACCAAGACGAATTATCATATGCATGCAAGGAAATATTTGTAACAAGACAAGGGAAAACTTCACCTTTGCGTACCCAAACCTTTCGAGTTTTGGTGTACGTCGGAAATGATTGTGAGGTTGATACCTTTGGTGAAAGCGTCTTGTTTGATCCATCGCTTTTCCTTGACGTCGTCGTCTTGTTTGATGAACTACCAGGCTCTTTTCCTTCAAATAATTTGCATTTGATTTCCGAGGAATCACCCTTTGGTAGTCGTTGCAAGAAGTGCTTGAGTTGACCGTTTGGCTCCCATCTTGCAATTTCTCCTTATGTGCCCTGCAAAATTACAACGAAAACATACCTTAGTGCTTGACGATTCCGAGGAGGGTGAAGTAGGCTTGTTGTCGTTGCTTTGTCGTGAATTCCGGTGTCGGAGGAGGAGATACCGACTGAGGCACAAAAACTGTCCCAACCGAACTAAAATTGTCTTCAGTTCGATTGTATCCGAGGCCGAACTTGTTTGATTGACCAAGACCAAGAAGCTTATCCAACTTACTCCTTCCTGATGAAAATCGCTGTAAGTCATCCTTGAGTTGGAGAATGGTCTCTGTCATTTCCAATTTTTCTGTCGAGCCTCGCCATGAGCTTCAAGAAGTAATAACCCAAGAAAATCCCTTCGTCACTTCGAGAGTCAAATTTTCCAAGATTTTCGCGGTCACGTAAATGTAACACGGACTCCCAAAGATACGAAAATATTTGATGTTTGGCTTTCTACAAAATCATAGTTCATATGGTGTATTTAACGTTCCCGGGCGCAAATAAACTCGATTAATAACATAGATTGCAGTGTTCACAGCTTCAGCCCAAAAATATACAGTAAATTCCGGCTATGAAGCATGACACGTGCCATCTCTTGTACACCTGTTTTTGCGCTCGACTACACCATTCTGTTGAGGTGTATAGGGTGCTGAGAATTCATGTTTAATGCCATTGGAAGTGCAAAAAATCAATGAATTTATAATTTTGAATTCTCCACCTCTATCACTTCTAACACGAATGATCTTTTCATTCTTTCAATCATAATACGAAGGCAAATCTCGTGAAAGAATCAAAAGTATCAGCTTTCTTTTTAAAAATGCTAACCATGAGTATCTAGAGAAATCATCAACCAATAAGAAAATATAC
>CM055072.1:17203950-17347785 GCA_029204045.2 Tillandsia leiboldiana
GGCTTGCATTCCCAAACCTCGCAAATCAATTGTGGAGTAATTTTAAAACCTTGTGCCTTGGATATTGTGTAAAACTCCATCGGACCGTTTCATTTTCTTGAAGGTGTCGTGCATTTTGTATAGAAGAGTCCAGTGATTTGAAGCAGTATCCAAGCATTCTGGGAATTGGCATACTGAATAAGGTTTGCTTGTTCACATCAGAAACACCAAACTCAGGGAGGGTCTGTAGAGCCTCATATTAAAATGACCTCTCGACAATGCATTCACCAATTCTCAAATGCCCTTAGGCGTCGTATTAAAGAACACTTGTCCTCACGGGGTGGAGAATCGGAACTAGGGCTGTCCTCCCCCGTTCGTAATTCGAAAACCTCGTGCTCGGCCAAATCGCGAGCGTCTCTGTCTTTTTCCTAGAGATAAGAGTGAGCCATTGGCGCTTTACCTTTTGATGTGCAAGTCTTTTTGCTTAGTGAACAGGCATGATTCTCAGTCCGACAAATTTGCCCAATCTACTTCGAATATCTGCTAGCCTCCGAATCGCTGACAGAGAAGAAACTAACTTTCGTTGAGTTTTCTTAGCTCTTTTCGTGTTTGTTGCTCGCAGTGGTGTACCATTGCAACTAGCAGAAAGATGATCCATGAAAACACCATTGTGCTATTACTTGTAAAAAGAATCCTGTGAGCAACCAACTAAGAACACGAAAAATTGTTAATTTTCAAAAATTGAAAATTGTACCCAACAATCATTATCGTGTAGAGAGACTAAGAATCAAATTAGTTTTGCAAAAGGAATTTTAAAAATAGATCAATGCATGATTTTCGAAAATTCATATATGCCCTAAAACCGAAATTTTTAGAACGAAGCCCAAAAATCCGTTTATCAGGAGAATACCTAGCATATAATCAAAACTAATCTACCCAGAGTTCTTATTTCAAAAGAAATTTGATCAAAAACCATCCACAAACGAAAAGATACAGAAATTTCATCACGTTTGAGGAGGAATAAGAAAAACTGTGAAAAACGAGATTTTGATCAATAAAACTTACTTGGAACGAAGAACTTGAGTTTGAAAGCTTCCAAGATGGATGAAATCTAGAGAGAGAAGCTCTGGAAACTTTGGAACAAAAGATTGGAGTAAAAAGAAATCAAAACCCTTTTGTTCTATATAAAAACCTAGCCGCGATCCGGATCAGTTCGTGAATCCGATCCGGATCGGCTACCCGCAGAGAAATACCTGCGTTCGGGATCCGGATCGGCTTGTCCAATCCGGATCGGCTCCAATTTTTCTTCAGAAAAATTCAGAGAAATTCTAGAAAAACCAGAAAAAGATTGTAAGCACTTTGTGTATCAACTTTAAACGAAAATCATCGTTTCATACACAAAAAAATAGATTATGCCAAATCTATCAATAATATCCAACAAATGAAACGAAAATTTAAAAATTAAATCCCTTAAAGTTGAACAACTTCAATTACATCTAACTTGATCTTATGAGTAATGCCTTTAATCAAATTCATCAATTTGGTAAGAAAATGAAATACCAAGATCAATAGATGTCCTGAAATCCCAGATAAGTTAGATAATATATCTAGTCAATTTATTGAAGAGAGTGGCTCTTTGAGCATCTTTCATATAAAATTCCCACCTTATACCACCTTGAAATTTTGGCTAGAGTCAAGTATTTCAACATGCATTTTATTAATCAAACTTGAAAAAACCATGCTTGGTATACATGTGGTAGCTGCACACAGTACTCGGACGACCGAGGTGGTAGCTCTTTCCTCCATGTGGTGGTAGTTTTCACACTCCTCATTGGGATGTGTAACTCTTTCCACATCTTTTGAGCATAACACTTTTTTTGACTCCCCCTCAATTGGCTATCAATTATTTAAGATATAAAGTATTCACCAAAATTGATCTCGATTTCATACTCGACTAAACAGTCAAATAAGATAAAAACTATACCAAGAGATCATTGAGAGAGAAATTGACTTTGATCAAACAAAGATGATTAATTCACATAAATGATCATTGCATCAAATGAAATATTATGATATCCAAGGCATAATAAATTTCTAAATATAAAAAGGATGCAGTTAAAGTCAATAAAACTAATGCTCAATTAATGTTCTATGTCTAAGCATAGATAATGAACAAAAACACAAAAACAAAACCTAACTAAACAAGAGTTTCAAAAAGAGTTTATTTCAAGGAAAGCATTCCAATTGCTTTACGCAAATGAATAAAACGTTTTTGATCCAAAGGTTTGTTAAAATGTCAGCTATTGATCCTCAGTTGAAATAGGAAATTGAAGAATATTTGATTCAACTAGCTCTCTAAGAAAATGATATCTAAGTTCAATGTGTTTTGTTCTAGAGTGCAACACAGGGTTTTTTGAAATGTTTATAGCACTAGTGTTGTCACATAAAAATAGTTACCGAAGTTGCTGAAATCCGGAAGTCGCTCAACACGCTTTTCATCCAAATGAGTTGAGTTGAACAACTACCCGCTGAGATAGATTCCGCTTTCGGCAGTTGAGAGTGGCAATGCAGTTTTGCTTTTACTATGCCATGCAACAAGACAATGCCAAGATAAAAACATTCACCACTCGTACTTTTCCGATCATTCCACAGATCCTGGCCAATCGGCATCTTGAGTATCCAATAATATCTAGACTTGTTCCCATAGGATACCAAATTCCGAAATTAGTGGTTCCTTTGATGTACCGGATGATCCGTTTCACCGCTTTCAGGGAACCACCTTAGGTGCTGATTGATATCTCGCGCAAATCCCAACACTAAAGGGATATATCCGGGGCGACTAGCCGTGAGGTAAAGTAGACTTCCAATCATGCTGCGATAAAGTTTCTCATCTACATTCTCACTAAGAGATTCACTTCCTAATCCCTTATTGCTAGTTCCCATAGGAGTAGGGAAATTTTTAGAATCTTCTAATCTGAATTTCTTTACCAACTCCTTTGCATACTTGGATTGACACAGATGGATGCCTTCACCATTTTGTTTCACTTGCAATCCAAGAAAGTATGTCAGTTCCCCCATCATAGACATCTCAAATTCGCTTTCCATGGTTTCTGCGAATTTAGAAGCATCATTATCCTTTGTTGCTCCAAACACAATGTCATCGACATAGATTTGTGCAACAATGAAGTTATTTTGATAATGCTTCACAAAGAGAGTCCGATCTGCTCCCCCTCGAGTATAGCCCTTCTCCAAAAGGTGCTTTGTCAACCTTTCGTACCACGCTCGCGATGCTTGTTTAACCCGTAAAGAGCCTTTTTCAAACGAAAAACATGGTTAGGTAGTTTACAGTCTACAAAACCTTTCGGTTGAGCCACATAAACTTCCTCATTTAAAAACCCATTTAAAAATGCGCTCTTAACGTCCATTTGAAAGAGTTTTATTTTAAGTGACAAGCAATAGCGAATAAGATACGAATGGACTCGAGTCTAGCTACAGGGGCGAACGTTTCATCAAAGTCTATACCTTCTATTTGAGAGTAGCCTTGAGCAACTAAACGTGCTTTGTTCCTGATGATGGTACCATCCTCATTTTTCTTGTTCTTGAAAATCCATTTAGTACCGATCACATTGTGTTGCTTCGGAGGCGTCGTTAATTCCCAGACTTTGTTGCGTTCAAACTGATGGAGCTCTTCCTGCATTGCTTCAATCCAGTAGTCATCCTGAAGAGCTTCATCGACGTTCTTTGGTTCGATCATGGAAACGTAACAAGCGAATCCACACACCAACTGTCTCCGAGTTTTGACTCCTTCTTGTGGGTCTCCAATAATGTTTGATTCAGGATGATCCTTGGAGATGCGTAACGTTTGAGGTAAAGGAGTACTCGGAGGTACATGAGATGATTCCTGCACATCAGATAAACTTGAAGAACCATTAGATGCATCATTAATATTGGAAGTATTATCATGAGAAGATGCATTTACAGGAGTATCATCATCAAGAGAGATATCAGGGGTAGATTTATCAGATGCAAAGTGGAAAGCTTCATCTACTTTAACATTTATGGATTCTACAATCGTTTTAGATTCCAAGTTAAATACCCGATATGCTCTACTATTTGTAGAATACCCCAAGAAAATCCCTTCATCACTTCGAGAGTCAACTTTCCAAGATTTTCACGGTCACGTAAAATGTAACACCGACTCCCGAAGATGCGAAAATATTTGATGTTGGGTTTTCTACCACACCATAGTTCATATGGTGTATTTAACGTTCCCGGGCGCAAATAAACTCGATTAATAACATAGATTGCAGTGTTCACAGCTTCAGCCCAAAAATGTAGCGGTAAATTCCGGTTGTGAAGCATAACACGTGCCATCTCTTGAACAACCCTGTTTTTGCGCTCGACAACACCATTCTGTTGAGGTGTATAGGGTGCTGAGAATTCATGCTTAATACCGTTGGAAGTGCAAAAATCAATGAATTTAGAATTTATGAATTCTCCACCTCTATCACTTCTAACACGAATGATCTTTTCATTCTTTTCAATCATAATACGAAGGCAAATCTCGTGAAAAGAATCAAAAGTATCAGCTTTCTCTTTTAAAAATGCTACCCAAGAATACCGAGAGAAATCATCAACCAATAAGAAATATACCATTTACCTCCAAGGATGGTTGACGTGTCGGCCCCATAAGATCCATATGCAATAATTCCAAGGGCCGTTTGGTACCGACGTGATTCAAGTTCTTGTGTGCAGTCCTAGATTGTTTTCCCTTTTGACAACCACCACACACAATGTTTTGATTAAGTGAAAGTTTAGGAACCCCCTTGACCACGTCTTTGTTCGAAATTCTAACAAGTTCCTTAAAATTTATGTGTCATAGCCTTTCATGCCAAAGTGTTTCATTATCCAAAGAGGCTAAGTTACAATTTTCAGAAATTTTATTGGGAACAACATAACAATTGTTTTCAGATCTAACCCCTTTTAAAAAGAAAACATGATCTTTATCAGTTACAATGCATTCAACAGATGAAAAATTAACAGAAAAACCATTGTCGTAAAGTTGACTGATACTAATGAGGTTAGTCTTAAGCCCATCAACAAATAATACATTATTCAGAATCGGGCCATCTGGAATAGCTACCGTTCCTTTTCCAACAATTTTGGAAGACTGACCGTCTCCGAAAATCACAAGTCCTCCGGAGATTTTCTTAAAATTTTGAAAGCAGTTTTTGTCACCGGTCATGTGACGGGAACAACCGCTATCCAGATACCAAGACGAATTATCATATGCATGCAAGGAAATATTTGTAACAAGACAAGGGAAAACTTCACCTTTGCGTACCCAAACCTTTCGAGTTTTGGTGTACGTCGGAAATGAGTGTGAGGTTGATACCTTTGGTGAAAGCGTCTTGTTTGATCCGTCGCTATTCCTTGACGTCGTCGTCTTATTTGATGAACTACCAAGGCTCTTTTCCTTCAAAGAATTTCCATTTGATTTCCGAGGAATCACCCTTTTGGTAGTCGTTGCAAGAAGTGCTTGAGTTGACCGTTTGGCTCCCATCTTGTAATTTCTCCTTATGTGCCCTGCAAAATTACAACGAAAACATACCTTAGTGCTTGACGATTCCGAGGAGGGTGAAGTAGGCTTGTTGTCGTTGCTTGTCGTGAATTCCGGTGTCGGAGGAGGAGATACCGACTGAGGCACAAAAACTGTCCCAACCGAACTAAAATTATCTTCAGTTCGATTGTATCCGAGGCCGAACTTGTTTGATTGACCAAGACCAAGAAGCTTATCCAACTTACTCCTTCCTGATGAAAATCGCTGTAAGTTATCCTTGAGTTGGAGAATGGTCTCTGTCATTTTCAATTTTTCCTGTCGAGCCTCGCCATTGAGCTTCAAGAAGTAATAACCCAAGAAAATCCCTTCGTCACTTCGAGAGTCAAATTTTCCAAGATTTTCGCGGTCACGTAAAATGTAACACGGACTCCCAAAGATACGAAAATATTTGATGTTTGGCTTTCTACAAAATCATAGTTCATATGGTGTATTTAACGTTCCCGGGCGCAAATAAACTCGATTAATAACATAGATTGCAGTGTTCACAGCTTCAGCCCAAAAATATAACAGTAAATTCCGGCTATGAAGCATGACACGTGCCATCTCTTGTACAACCCTGTTTTTGCGCTCGACTACACCATTCTGTTGAGGTGTATAGGGTGCTGAGAATTCATGTTTAATGCCATTGGAAGTGCAAAAATCAATGAATTTATAATTTATGAATTCTCCACCTCTATCACTTCTAACACGAATGATCTTTTCATTCTTTTCAATCATAATACGAAGGCAAATCTCGTGAAAAGAATCAAAAGTATCAGCTTTCTCTTTTAAAAATGCTAACCATGAGTATCTAGAGAAATCATCAACCAATAAGAAAATATACCATTTACCTCCCAAGGATGGTTGACGTGTTGGCCCCATAAGATCCATATGCAATAATTCTAAGGGCCGATTAGTACCAACGTGGTTCAAGTTCTTGTGTGCAGTCCTGGATTGTTTTCCCTTTTGACAACCACCACACACAATGGTTTGTTTAAGTGAAAGTTTTGGAACCCCCTTGACCACGTCTTTGTTTGAAATTCTAGCAAGTTCCTTAAAGTTTATGTGACCTAGCCTTTCATGCCAAAGAGTTTCATTATTCAAAGAGGCTAAGTTACAATTTTCAGAAATTTTATTAGGAACAACATAACAATTGTTTTCAGATCTAACCCCCTTTAAAAAGAAAACATGGTCCTTATCAGTTATAATGCATTCAACAGATGAAAATTAACTGAAAAACCATTGTCACAAAGTTGACTGATACTTATGAGGTTAGTCTTAAGGCCATCAACAAATAACACATTATTCAGAATCGGGCCATCTGGAATAGCTACTGTTCCTTTTCCAATAATTTTGGAAGACTGACCGTCTCCGAAAACTACAAGTCCTCCGGAGATTTTCTCAAAATTTTGAAAACAGTTTTTGTCACCGGTCATGTGACGGGAACAACCGCTATCCAGATACCAAGACGAATTATCATATGCATGCAAGGAAATATTTGTAACAAGACAAGGGAAGATTTCACCTTTGCGTACCCAAACCTTTCGAGTTTTGGTGTACGTCGGAAATGATTGTGATGTTGATACCTTTGGTGAAAGCGTCTTGTTTGATCCATTGCTTTTCCTTGACGTCGTCGTCTTGTTTGATCCATTGCTTTTCCTTGACGTCGTCGTCTTGTTTGATGAACTACCGGGGCTCTTTTCCTTCGAATAATTTGCATTTGATTTCCGAGGAATCACCCTTTTGGTAGTCGTTGCAAGTAGTGCTTGAGTTGAGCGTTTGGCTCCCATCTTGCAATTTCTCCTTATGTGCCCTGCAATACCACAACGAAAACATACCTTGGTGCTTGACAATTCCGAAGAGGGGGAAGTAGGTTTGTTGTCGTTGTTTGTCGTCAATTCCAGTGTCGGAGGAGGAGATACCGATTGGGGCACAAAGACTGTCCCAACTGAACTAAAATTGTCTTCAGTTCGATTGTATCCGAGGCCGAATTTGTTTGATTGACCAAGACCAAGAAGCTTATCCAACTTACTCCTTCCTGATGAAAATCGCTGTAAGTCATCCTTGAGTTGGAGAATGGTCTCTGTCATTTCCAATTTTTTTTGTCGAGCCTCGCCGTTGAGCTTCAAGAAGTAATTCGCTTTGTTCACCATATCTACATATTTCTTCTCGAATTGCTCATTGGACTCTTGAAGGGAAACATTTGCTTTAATCAGGTTATCCCTTTCCGCTTCAAGAGCGTTTGAGAGAGAAGTTGCCCTTTTTGCTTCTTCTTCGAGATCCTGCAATCTCCCTCTCAAACTCTTGTTTTGCTTTGCCAGTTTCTTTGAATCCCTCAAAAGCTTATGGTAGGCAAGAGCAAAGTCTTCACCTTCTGAGTTATCCGATTCATCGTCCGTTGCAATTTTTTCAACAGTGGAGTTGGACAATGACTCGGATGTATTAGCCATTAAGCACATGAAGGGTGAAGATGTGGACGCGTGGAACGCCGTTGCGTCATCTTCTTCATCACTTGACGATGACTCATTTGACGATGAGGTGTCATCCCAAGTGACGGCTTGCATCGCTTTCTTCTTTGACGGATTCTTATTGGGACACTCCGTTGAGATATGGCCGTACCCTCGGCACTTGAAGCATTGGACTTGTCCTTCTGAGCTTTTCTTATCCTTAGAAAAACCCTCTTGCTTTCTTGGTTTGTAACTTGAAGAACCTTTGCCTTTCTTCGACTTTACGAAGGATGGAGTTTTGCTTGAGTTACCCCTTCGAAAGTTTCGGCGAAATCTTCTCGTCAAGAGAGCAAGCTGCTTCTCAAAGTCCTCCATAGATAGGTTTACGTCATCGTCTGAGGAGGATGAATCCGCGTCTTCTTCTTTTGTTGTTTTCAATGCTAAACCTGAAGACTTAGAAGATGATGCTTTTCCAGAAGAATAGTTAGTAGGAAATGTCATTTCATATGTTTGTAAAGAACCAACTAATTCTTCTACACGGATTTCGTCCGGGTGTTTAATAGTTTCAATGGCCGTAACCTTGGATCGAAATCTTTCAGGAAGAGTTCTTAATATTTTTCTTACAACTTTAAATTCTGGAATCTTCTCTCCCAAGTTAGCACATGAGTTTACGATGTCTTGCAATCGTGTGTAATAGTCTGTGAACGATTCATTTTCTGCCATGAAAATAGAGTCAAACTTGCTCGTAAGCATTTGCAGTTTCTGAATCTTCACAAGGTTAGTTCCCTCATGTGTAACTTGAAGAACATCCCAGATTTCTTTCGCAGTCTCACATGCCGAGACGTGTGAGAACTCAGTTTGAGACAAAGCATTAAATAGAGCATTAATCCCTTTGCCATTGTAAGAAGAAGAATCTATCTCTTCCTTGGTCCATTTCGACCTAGGTTTGATGGTGCGAACATCAGCAAGAATTTCAGTTGGATTAGACCATCCTAATTCAATTGATTGCCACACCCGTTCGTCGATGGAAATTAAAAAGGCTTTCATCCGTACTTTCCAGTAGGCATAATTTGTTCCATCGAAGAACGGGGGTCTGTTGATGTTTCCACCTTCAACCATTGTTTACAACCCTATTCCCTCTCTGATACCACTTGTTGGGTTATGTATAATTGGATCTAAATAGGAGAAAAAATACCTAGAGGGGGGTGAATAGGTGTAAACAATAAACACTCAAAAATCTTTGCGATATAAAACCCAATGCGGAAAAATAAATAACACGCAGAGATTTTTACGTGGAAAACTCCAAACCGGAGTAAAAAACCACGGGACCAAAAACACAGTGAAATCCACTAGAATTATAACATGTACAAAGGTGATATACCGTACTCACAGACGACTCAACCTTTTTCCATACGCTCCTAGTTGATCTTCTCCGCTCGCTCCGCAACGCTTCTCGAATCCACGATCTGCGTCCAACGCCGAATCCACGGCGTCCAACGTCGACTCCACGACGTCCGACCGAATCACGGTCTTCACCCAGTAGCATGCTTCGAATCCACGAACGTACCTCGCTCCGAATCCACGAGAGCGGTAGCACCTTGAATCCACAAGGCTACGCGAGTCCACGTGCCGATTTTGGGAAAATCGTTGTTTTTGGGTGGTGATGATCCGCCGAATACTTAGATTAGAAATAGATCGGAAATACCATCTAAGTATTCATTAATTTGATTCTACTCAAAATCTGAGTTTGGAAAACCTAGAATCAAATTAATAAAATAGATGAAGAAACATAGAATTAAATCTAGTATTTCCTTTATTCTCTATCTGTGGATTTTTCTATTTCGGTCGTATTTTTTCCATTTTTCGTCGTACCCTCAAAGATGAATTAAAGGGTCTATTTATAGGTTAGAAACCATTGGAAGAGGATGAGAATAAAAAACTAACATTTTCTGGAATTTTTCAGGACGGCGATCCGGATCGGATTTAGGCGATCCGGATTGCAGTAACGAGACAGACAGTTTCTAGAAAAACAAAGGTTCGGGATCCGGATCGAAGCGCCTGATCCGGATCATTCATACAATTCACCAAACACCAATGTTCGGGATCCGGATTGAACTGCCTGATCCGGATCGTTCATAAATTACAGTAAAGACCAGTGTTCTGGATCCGGATCAAAGGAGGCTACGATCCGGATTGAATTTGCGTATGAACTAACACCTTTCGGGATCCGGATCGAAGTGTCTGATCCGGATCCTGAACATGTTCCATGTCCAGTTTTTGATTTTTATGCAATTAAAAATTCATCCAAGTGTTTCTACACTATAAGAAGTATTCGGATCACCAAAGATAATTAGTTAAACATACCTGATCCTTTTGAATTCTTCTTTCTTGAGATTGAGTTACATGATCCAACCTTCTTTATCTTCAATCTTCAAGACTTAACCGAATTCACAAAATACGCCAACTCAAATTCCGTAACAGTGGACCCAACGAAGATTGATGCTGTTCGGGATTGGCCTAGACCGACGACCGTTACTGAGGTTCGGAGTTTCTTGGGCTTAGCAGGTTATTACCGTCGGTTCGTAGAGGGCTTTGCGAAGCTCTCTACCCCCCTGACCAGTTTGACTAGGAAGGGGACAAAGTTCATTTGGACTGAGCAGTGCCAGCAGAGCTTTGAGGAGCTGAAGAGGAGATTGATATCAGCGCCGATTTTAGCATTGCCAGTGATGGGTGATGGATTTGTGATCTACAGCGACGCCTCTCACAGCGGATTGGGTTGCGTACTGATGCAGCATGGTAGGATAATTGCTTATGCCTCGCGACAGTTAAAGGATTATGAGAAGAATTACCCTACGCATGATTTGGAGCTTGCAGCCATTGTGTTTGCTTTGAAGTTGTGGCGGCATTACCTCTATGGAGAGCACTGCGAGATCTACACTGATCATAAGAGCTTGAAGTATTTGTTTATTTAGAAGGAGCTGAACTTGAGGCAACGCCGGTGGTTAGAGTTACTGAAGGATTATGATGTGAGCATCCTGTATCAACCCGGCAAGGCCAATGTCGTGGCAGATGCTTTGAGCAGGAGGTCAGTGCAGAGTTTGAGTATGATGATCACACAGCAGACACCGCTAGTCGAGCAGATGAGGCGATTGCAGATCGAGGTCGTATCCCCTGGGGTCTCTGCTAGACTTATGTCTATGGTCGTGCAGCCCACTCTGTTGGACAGAATTAGAGAGGCACAGAGTGAGGACCCCCACTTGACGAGGATTAGAGGGCAGATTCAGACAGAGCAGATAGGGGATTTTTCAGTGGATTCCACGGGAGTACTTCGGTACAGGGACTGAGCGTGTGTGCCTATGGATCCTGAGATCAGAGAGCAGATTTTGAGAGAGACCCATTATACACCTTATACCATTCATCCTAGTGGGACTAAGATGTATAAGGACCTCAAGGCACACTTTTGGTGGACTCGAATGAAGCGGGATATTGGGAGATTCGTGGCTCACTGTTTAACTTGTCAGCAAGTGAAGGTAGAGCACCGTGTTCCTACTGGCAAGTTACAGAGTCTTCCAATCCCCGAGTGGAAGTGGGATCACATCACCATGGATTTCGTCACGGGACTACCGAGGGCGCAGAGTGGAGCTGACGCGATCTGGGTTATCGTGGGTAGACTCACCAAGTCTGCTCACTTTCTACCCGTTCAGGTGAGTTGGCATTTGGAGCGACTTGCGCAGTTATACCTGGATGAGGTGGTGAGGCTTCATGGTGTACCCGACTCGATTGTATCTGATAGGGACCCGAGGTTTGTCTCGCATTTCTGGGAGAGTCTACAGACAGCCTTAGGGACACAGCTCCGGTTTAGCACGGCATTCCACCCACAGACCGATGGACAATCTGAGCGCACCATACAGACCCTCGAGGATATGTTGAGAGTGTGCGTCCTGGATTTTGGATGCGGGTGGTACCGACACATAGCATTGGTTGAGTTTGCGTACAACAACAGCTATCAAGCGAGCATTCAGATGGCTCCGTTTGAAGCATTGTATGGACGCAAGTGTCGGTCGCCCTTATATTGGAGTGATGTGGGTGAGAGGAGGACTTTGGGACCTGATTTACTGCTGGAGGCAGAGGAAAAGGTCAGATTGGTTCGCCGACATCTTGAGATAGCCAGAGTTGACAGAGGAGCTACGTTGATACTCGGCGGCGAGACCTAGAGTTTCAGGTTGGTGATCATGTCTTTTTGAAGGTCTCACCTTCGAAAGGGGTCCGGAGATTTCGAGTTCGTGGGAAGCTCAGCCCCCGCTTTATTGGACCCTTTGAGGTACTTGAGAGAGTAGGCCCTGTGGTATACCGAATTGCTCTTCCTCCACGCCTGGTCGGAGTTCATGATGTTTTCCACGTCTCAGTTCTGAGGAGATATGTCTTCGATCCTTCGCACGTGATTGACTTCACCCCACTGGAACTCGGCGAGGACCTTGGATATGAGGAGCGCCCGTTGCGGATTCTGGCTCGGGAGGTGAGGGAATTGCGCAACCGGGCTATTCCTTATGTGAAGATTCTGTGGAGCAATCACGAGGAGCGTGAAGCCACTTGGGAGCTAGAGACGATGATGAGAGATACCTATCCTTTCCTGTTCGAGGCTTCTGACTGAGGTACGTCTGTTTTGTTTTCTTAGTTTCGGGGACGAAACTTTCTTTTAGTGGGGGAGGATGTGGTGTCCCGGTTTTACCGTATGACTTGTCTGGGTGGTCGGGGGTGAGAAAATACCTATTATTGGTGTATCGAGCCCGTTGTGCTTCAAACGAATGCCAAAAACAGACTCAGCGCGCGAAAACATTGAAAATCGGCTATTTTCGGGCGAAACGAGCCTAACGAGCCGATTTTTCGGGTGGGCCGGTCCACGGCCCACTTGGCGTGCACCGGGACCAGCGAAAACGGCGGAGTGCCACGTGGCGCGTGCCGATTGGGGGGTCAACGCACGCACGACAGCGCGCGAACCGCGCCGGGCGCGGCGCACGGTGGACCGCGCCAGGCCACGTGTCGCCCGCTCTTTGGCAGGCGCAGTGACTCGGGCGGTCCGCCGTGAACCGCGGCCCTCGGTTCCCGCCGTGGACCGCGCGGCCACGCGGCGCGCCGTGATTGGCGGGCGCGCGTGCGGTGGGCGCGCGGGGCTGGGCGCACGGGGCGCGGAGGGGACACATGGCGGCCTTAGGGCGTTCCGGGTGCGGTTTTGTGGGCCGGGCCGGGCCGGGGCGGGTTCGGGCACTATAGCAGCCCGAAACCCTCCGGGCGCCCGAAAGATTGGGCCCAAAAGCCCAATTGGCTTTTTTTTTGGGAAAAGCCTATAAATAGGCCTCTTCCTCTTCAGTTTTGGGTTTTTTCCCGAGCCCAAATCCTCTGGAGTCCCGTAGCAACTTTGTTGATCTTCTTGTTCTGCATCTTGTGAAGGAGGCTCGGATTTTTTGGAGGCCGCGACATCGACGTCTTCGGCGAGTTAGCGCAGTGCGGCGTTCTTTCTTCGGTGGCCCGTTTTTGTTGTGTTTCGGCCCACGATGTCCACAGAGCTACTCCAACGGAATTTTTGAACAATTTTTGTGGCGTCAGATTAACGAGAGGTAAATCTACGATTTTCGTATTTTCCACTCCTCCCAGATTTGAGTTTTTTTAGGGTTTTCTAGTACATCTTTAAGCCCCTATTTTTCTGGTGGTTTTCCTGGACAACAGCTCATTGTTGGATTTTTATCTCTGCACTTTAGTATTGGATTTTGGCGTGTGAGAACTCGATTGACATCTACGCTTCGCGAGGATCGCTGTCGTATTTTTATTAGAATTTTTCAACTTTATATCATAGGTGGTATTTGCGCATCTTCAGGACTGATTTTTCAGTAGTTGTAACTTGGAAATTCTGTGTTGATTGTAATGTTTGGACCATATCTTTGTACCCAGGAAGAGTTTTTGGGTGTTTTTGGGCCTGTTGGAATTGTGAGAATCAGAAGATTGTCCCCGTTCAGTTTCAGCCTTTTTGGACTTTGGATCGATTTGCACATCCAGGTGGGTTGCTTCGTCTTCAAAACCGATGGACAGTTCATTAACTCTATTGAGTACGGAACATGCATGATTTTTAGTTGTATTAGGAAACATGCTAGAAAGAGAAAATTGATACTGTTGTGTTGCTGTGTTGATCAGTGTTGTTTTATTGCTCCCTAAATATGTTAAATTATTGTTATCATTAGAACTTGACCTAGCACCCCGTCATATGTTACATGCTTAACCAGACTAGTAGAAAACTCCAAATTGGGCTAGTTTATTTATGCTTTAGACACTCCCACACTTATATTCATTCTTTCACCTGGACTTAGAGTTTTCTCGCCCGGGTAGTGGGCCGAGTAGTCGGGTTGTTGTGGGATGCATGTTACACTCGCGTCTGGGGGCCGAGTGGAGTCTGATAGCAGTGTTTAGATCAGTATTTTATTCTGGGAGCCGTTTGAGTAGACGGTGGGTCCCGGCTATGTGGTTTTCCAGCCTGTGAGTGAGAGTTGGTATTGTTGGTTACTATCGATCTTGTTGATCGTGGATTTGGACTATAACCTGCATGAGCCGCATTGAGCTCGACAGAGATGCGCGGATACTTTCCTCGGTGGGGTCGCGCCCCTCGAGTGCCGCTCCGGAGCTGGGCCTGTTACTTTGCTATCGCGACTTGTTGACGTAGTCCCTCTGGCTGGGCCAGTTTTGGCAGTCATGGACGCCCTATGTAAGTCCGGTCCTCCTTGGATGTAACGGTAGTAGGTAGGCGCAGGTTTGACTGGACCCTATGTGGCAGTCAGTATAGATTGGGTGATTGTATTTTGAGAGATAGTAGATGCATCATGTTTCCATCTGTATCACTCATTGAGCATTTAGATAGAGGCATAGTAGCTGTAGAGTTATTTTCCAGCTCTTTTCCTTTCAGTATTGCATTTGTTATTTTATGCCTCTAGTAGACTTAGTGGGCAGACCGTCGGGCTTGTTGCCGGTACCCACTGAGAACTACTGTGGGATGTAGTTCTCACACCCGCCGTGGTGACTTTTCCCCAGGGACCTCTACTCTAGTTCCTACTGCTCCAGTTGCTGATCCTGCTGATCGAGGTAAGGGAGTCGCGAGCTAGATCCCTACCAGTCTTCTTCCAGTGAGAGTAGATGTACCCTTTTTGTTGATGTATTAGTACTGTCAGTGATTTTGGGATTGTATCATGTACATTTTACTTTTGAGAGTTTTACTTTTGGAGAGACTTATGTATTGTGAGGACCTGGCATGTACTATTTGAGCAGTTGTATATATTTATTTCAGTAGTTTACTTTTCCACTCTGATATCTGTATAGTGTAGTTGATCTTTTGCAGGTTAGTTGCTTCGTCTATACAGAGCTTCCCGTATGGGCGGCAGATCTGTTGGCGAGCCCGGGTCGCAGTTTCGACGCCGAGGCGTGACAACGAGAGGCTATGCTAAGAGCCTGTTCTTGTTTGATTTGGGTTGTAGGTTCTAGTCTTTGGGTTTTTGGACCCTTCATTGTCGTAGGCTATGGAGTATCTCCAGCGAGTGAGTTTTAGCATGTTGAGTTTGATGTCCTGATTTGGGAGCCGTTGGGTTGACGGTGGTCTCGGCTGTTGAGTACCTCCGACCAGTGGGTTAGTGCTGTGTGTTGGACATTGTCGATCTTATTGATCGTGGATTTGGACTATAGCCTGCATGAGCCATATGGAGCTCGACAGAGATGCGCGGATACTTTCCTCTTTAAGCCCCTATTTTGCTGGTGGTTTTCCTGGATAGCAACGCATTGTTTGATTTTTATCTCTGCACTCGGGTATCGGATTTCAGCGTGTGAGGACTCGATTGACATCTGCGCTTTGCGAGGATCACCGTCATATTTTTATTGGAATTTTTGAAATTTATCTCACAGGTGGTATTTCCGCATCTTCAGGACTGATTTTTTAGCAGTTGTAACTTAGAAATTTTGTGTTGACTGTAATGTTTGGACCATATCTTTGTGCCCAGGAGAAATTTTTGGGTGTTTTTGGGCCTGTTGGAATCGTGGGAATCAGAAGATTGCCCCCGTTCAGTTTCAACCGTTTTGGACTTTGGATCGATTTGCACATCCAGGTGGGTTGTTTCGTCTTCAAAACCGATGGACAGTTCATTAACTCTATTGAGTACGGAACATGAATGATTTTGAGTTGTATTAGGAAACATGCTAGAAAGAGAAAATTGATACTCCTTGTGTTGCTATGTTGATCAGTGTTGTTTTATTGCTCCCTAAATATGTTAAATTATTATTATCATTAGAACTTGACCTAGCACCCCGTCATATGTTACATGCTTAACCAAACTAAAGAAAACTCCAACTTGAGCTCGTTTATTTATGCTTTAGACACTCCCACACTTATATTCATTCTTTCACCTGGACTTAGAGTTTTCTCACCCGGGTAGTGGGCCGAGTAGTCGGGTTATTGTGGGATGATGTTACACTCGCGCCTGGGGGCCGAGTGGAGTCTGATAGCAGTATTTAGATCAGTATTTTATTCTGGGAGCCGTCTGAGTCGACGATGGGTCCCGGCTGTGTGGTTTTCCAGCATATGAGTGAGAGTTGGTATTGTTGGTTACTGTCGATCTTGTTGATCGTGGATTTGGACTATAGCCTGCATGAGCCGCACTGAGCTCGACAGAGATGCGCGGATACTTTCTTCTGTGGGGTCGCGCCCCTCGAGTGCCGCTCCGGAGCCGGGCCTGTTACTTTGCTATCACGACTTGTCGACGCAGTCACTCTGGCTGGGCAAGTTTTGGCAGTCACGAACGCCCTACGTAAGTCCGGTCCTCCTTGGATGTAACGGTAGTAGGTAGGAGCAGGTTTGACTGGACCTTATGTGGCAGTCAGTATAGATTGGGTGACTGTATTTTGAGAGATAGTAGATGCATCATGTTTCCATCTGTATCACTCCTTGAGCATTTAGATAGAGGCATAGTAGCTGTAGAGTTATTTTCCAGCTCTTTTCCTTTCAGTATTGCATTTGTTATTTTATGCCTCTAGTAGACTTAGTGGGCAGACCGTCGGGCTTGTCGGCGGTACCCACTGAGAACTACTGTGGGATGTAGTTCTCACACCCGCCGTGGTGACTTTTTCCCAGGGACCTCTAATCCCGTTCCTGCTGCTCCAGTTGCTGATCCTATTGATCGAGGTAAGGGAGTCGCGAGCTAAATCCCTACCAGTCTTCTTCCAGTGAGAGTAGATGTGCCCTTTTGGTGATGTATTAGTACTGTCAGTGATTTTGGGATTGTATCATGTACATTTTACTTTTGAGAGTTTTAGTTTTGGAGAGACTTATGTATTGTGAGGACCTGACATGTACTATTTGAGGAGTTCTATATATTTATTTCAATAGTTTACTTTTCAGCTCTGATATCTATATAGTGTAGTTGATCTTTTGCAGGTTAGTTGCTTCGTCTATACGGAGCTTCCCGTATGGGCGGCAGATCTGTTGGCGAGCCCGGGTCGCAGTTTCGACGCCGGGGCGTGACAACGAGAGGCTATGCCTAGAGCCTGCTCTTGTTTGATTTGGGTTGTAGGTTCTAGTCTTTGGGTTTTCGGACCCTTCGTTGTCGTCGGCTGTGGACTATCTCCAGCGAGTGAGTTTTAGCATGTTGAATTTGATGTCCTGATTTGGGAGCCGTTGGGTTGACGGTGGTCTCGGTTGTTGAGTACCTCCGACCAGTGGGTTAGTGCTGTGTGTTGGACATTGTCGATCTTATTGATCGTGGATTTGGACTATAGTCTGCATGAGCCATATGGAGCTCGACAGAGATGCGCGGATACTTTCCTCAGTGGGGTCGCTCCCCTCGAGTATCGCTCCGGAGCTGGGACTGTTACTTTGCTATCGCGACTTGTCGATGCTGACCTCGTTGACTGGGCCCTTTTTGGGCAGTCTTAGACGTCCTACGTAATTCCCATCCCAGTGTGGATGTGTGGTAGTAGGTGGGCGTAGGTTTGACTGGATCCTATGTGGCAGTCAGTGTGATTAGGTTTATTGAGTATACTGGGATAAAGTCGGTGCATCATTTTCATCTGTATCACCTGTTGAGCATTATAGATAGAGGCATGATAGCTGTAAATTTTTTTCCAGCTTATCTTTTCATTATTACAGTATTCTGTTATCTTTTACCTCTAGTATACTTAGTGGGCAGACCGTTGGTCTTGGAGACGGTACCCACTGAGAACTACTGTAGGATGTAGTTCTCATACCCTCTATCGGTGACAGTTTGCCAAGACTTTTCTCTCTGTTCCTGCTCTAGCTGGCGTGACGGACCGAGGACAAGGAGTCGCGAGATAGATCCCTACCAGTGTAGTTCTTTTTGGTGAGATAGATGTACCATCCCAGATTGTGGGATTTTCATTGTACACTGATGTATTATTATTTTAGTTACCTCTCTTTTTGGATTCATAGATGCTGTATATGTGAATTTTTATTTGTACTATTCCTGTGGATCAGACTTTGTATTATTTATATTTGGGAGATGGATATTGTACCTTTATTCTAGTTGTACAGTGGTTTGGATTTTTATATTACAGCAGTTTATTTTCCCTCTCTGATATATGTATAGCTGTAGTACTATCTTTTGCAGGTTGGATGCTTCGTCTATGCGGGGCTTCCCATATGTGCGGCAAATCTGTTAGCGAGCCCGGGTCGCAGTTTCGACCCCGGGGCGTGACACCGTGCATCGGCCCGCCTAAACATTGAGCCCGGTGAGCCCGATAAGCCTATTTAAGCTATTTTCAGCCGCTGAGTTCATTTTTCGCGTCTGTTTGACGCGTAGCGCACTCGATACACCAATAATAGGTGTTTTCACGCCGCCGACCACCCGGTCAAGAAACACGAGAATTCGGGTCACCACATATGTGGCTATAATTGCATCTATACCCCTATTTGAGCTAGTAATTGCATAATAATTAGTATAATTACATGTTTCGAGTCGTTACCCAAGTCCGGGGGGTTTCGCGACCAACCGACAACACTCATTGGCAGGTCTCGATGTATCGAAGACCATGCTCGCTGTTCGGAGTGTGCACGAAGGCTGGGAAGCTCGCTGGGGCAAGTTGGAAAACCGAGATTGAGCTCATACTTGAGATTTGTTCCCTACAACCAATTTAATTGGAGCAAAGGTGAGCACAAGGTCTAGAGGGTTTTGAGGGATGCCATGATCGCTTACCCGAAGTTCGGAGATCGCCCAAGTCGCCGGAGAAGCAACCTCGGCCAAACCCCACCAAGCTCGGGCTAGGGCTGGAGCTGCTTCCTTGAACCTGAACTCCAGCAGCTTGGGAGTGTGGCCATTGGTTAGAGGAGGTGGAGACCAACGAGGAAGGACCAGCCAGAGGTGTCCCCGGTGACTAGGAGCTGCGGTGGCGATGCAGGGCCACTTGCGGCCAAGTTAGGGCATGAGCGACTGGCCTCATGCTCCGGCGGCAAGGGGGTGCAAATGCCGGTCAAGGGAGGTCAGGTTCGATGGAAGGAGGTCGATCAGAGTCTTTGTTTGTAGCCAGAAGCGATGGTGGCGTTGGGTGTAGCTCGGCTTGGATCAATCCCGAGTAGCTAGGGCTCGGGTTTCAAGGCAATGCATCTGGTCGTGGGTGCCAAGGATGCACTTGGAGAGGTCTGGGTTGAGTAGGAGTCCTCCCTATCCCTTATGTCCATAGAGAAGTTAAGGTGGCAGCCGGGGATGAGTGTGGCCCGATGTTGCCCTAGATCGGGCCCGCGGTGTTTCCGGCGGCGGGGCTTAGTTCCAGGTCGCCGAGGTTGGCTGAAGGGGGTCGCAGGGACCAGTTGAGGGTTGTGGCATGGCTCCTGGGTGATGCGGCCACAGTTGGTGGCCTTAGATTAACTCCAGCCCGAGAACAAGAAAGAGGGAAAGAGATATAGTGATGGTGGGGAGATTCCGAGGGCTGACGGCAGCACAGTCGACCGGAGGCGAGGCAGCAAGGTGAGGGTAGGCGTGGGTGGCAAGTTCTACGTGATATGGAGGCAGGGAGAGATGCGACTAGGGTTTCTTTGTAAGAAACCCTAGTTGATGCTTATATATTGCTTTGAAAACTTGCAAATAACTCCTTCTTTTTTCAATGTTTTCAATTTAGTCCTTCATCACGTGTGTAAAACACAACGAGGACCCTCCACGTGCGATTTTGCGCGATTAGATACATAAAATGTCATGACTTTTGCGAAAAACCCTCAAAATAACACTATTTTTATTTTTTTTTTTGTAGTTTTTCTTTGTCGAATTCAAAATCGAACTTCACCATGACATTCAGCACGATCCGACTGTTCAGATAGCAATTTTATTTCATTAGATTCGAGTCTTGTTTCGCGAAGTTAGCCGTTTCATTACAAACACCCATCAAAATTCAAAATTTAAAATTTAAAATTTCACATAATTTAATTTAATTTTACAGTTATTACAGCGGGATCATAGCAGGCGTTGTGAGTTAGGTAGATCATTTAAAGGCCGGTCTAGAAAGTACCGATTTTGATTTTGTTCAAACAAGAATTATGTGGTATTTGTGGGGAGGATATATTTGTAACCTCAAAGATGTTGAATTGTAATTACTTCAGCTAAAAGTTAATTTTACTCTAATACTTTATTGTATCCATATTTCTTATGTTTTTGTACAGGTTGATATATATTTTTGCTTTGTGCGGGTAGGAAAAACCTTACCCGTTTGGCAAGTCTGTTGCACACGCCCGTTTGGCAAGTCTGTTGCACACGCCCGAGCGAGTCCTTTGGGAAAGTCTCGGGGCGTGACATCATCCTCAAACTATAAAGCGTATGATATTTTGGTCATCAAACTTTAATTTATTATAATTTCTAACTTAGAATTTTTTAAATTATTGCAATCACTTCCCATAATCTAATTTAGTAGGCTAATTTTGATGTGTTGCTGATGTGGAAATGATGTAATGATATTTTGATTGATAATGCGATAATAATTAAAGAGCAACGCTACATGTACACCCCCAAAGGGGGTGTACATCTTACACCCACCCATCTAAGGGTGGGGGGGTCACTTCACAAATTGTGAAGTGACCCCTCATCACACCCCACCCATTGGATGGGTGGGGTGTGCGATGTACACCCCCAAATGGGGTGTACAAGTAGCATTTTCCATAATTAAAAGGCTACATTATTTTCATATAAGTGACTCGTGTAACTTTATTTCAAGATGAAATCCTATTTTAATTAATTTTGAAATAAAAGAATTGGATTTAAAAATAGCTTTAATTCTATTTTTTTAGAGCGAACAACCTGATACTACTTATTACTTATAATGTAGGGTCTACCGACTCTGTTTGGAATTAGATTGGATAGGTTGATGGGAAATCAATTTAGGAGTTGTGGAAAGGAGTGAAGATACTTTGTATCCATACTTAAAAAAAGCAACCATCCACTAAATCTATGAAGATGCCCAATAATTAACATTAATTAATTTTATTATTCTTAATTTTAATCATAATCAATGATTTCTTATATAGTTAGAACTACTTTCAAAAATTGCGGATACTAATTGAACACCATTATAAGTGCATTTAACATATACTAGTGAAGGCCCGCGCTGCGCCGCGGGTATAATTTCTTTAATAAATATTATTTTTTATTTTATTTTTTTCGTTAACTATTACCTAACCTACAAAATAACCTTGCAGTCCATCAACACAGGTATAGAACAAAAGCCAGGTAAACACAAAAGAATATAAGTAAACTAAGCATAAATAACCTTGCAGTAGTCAAGCAATTCCAGTTTCAATATCCAGCACAATAATCTACTAACAAACTCAGCCAACTTCAACCAGTGCCAACTTCACACATTGTCAAAAGGCAACGCAATAGTCTACCGAGTTCATTCAGAGTTAACAGACAGGGAAAATAATAAATGTTTAAGAAACTCATAAGATACAGGAAAAATAATAAATGTTTACCAAACTCAATAGATACACTCCTCGCAAAGAAACCTAGCAGCAGAGTATTTATGTTGCATCATTGCCCAGTACCAAAACATCAAATATAGCCAAGGAGATGTTAAGCAAAAAACAAAAGCTGAGAAGAGAAGAAGAGACAAATGCAGCTTAGAAAGAAAAGAAGAGTAAATTTTAGATACATAAACAATAGAGAGAATGGACACATTTCATGAGAGGAATGCAGCTTGCAGAGAAGAGAAGAACAGGAAAAAACTTACAAATTGACAATAGAATCCATTTTGCATTTGGGGAACCACAACAACATTTAGAAATGATTAGCAAAGTGCGGTAACATTCACGAACTTACAAAGTTACAAAAGGAAATAAACTTACAAATTGACAATAGAATCCACTTTGCATTTGGGGAACCACAACAACATTTACAAATTATTAGCAAAGTGCGGTAACATTCACATTCGAAAACTGCACTAAATGGAGGTTGGGCAATATATTTTAGGATTAAATAAAAAATTTTAGGATCAAATGTAGGTTGGGTAACTTATTTCTTTTGTATTTGCCAACCAGGAACAGTTCAGCAGCATCAGAATCAACAGTAGCTGGGAGAAGAAGCAGCATCAGTAGTTGGAAGCACCAGTAGTTGCAGCAGCTGGTTTTTTGATCAATTCTTCAATTTTATCATCATCCTCTTTTTGTTCTCCTCGTCTTTGTATCCTTATATTCTGTTACCAGCAACAGGTAGAGAAGCACCCTGCAAACTAAGTTCAAATTGATTTCAGTTATTTCATCTAAAGTAATTTTGTAAATATAAGGATCAAATTTCAACATATTTGGAGATAACAGTTCTTTGTTCAGGAAGTGATGCACTCAAAAGAATATGAAGTTTAGCATGTTATTAAAAATTGTTTAGTTTGTTGTTTAGTAGGTGATGCACAAAGAGGACCAGTTCTGTTTTTTGTTTCGGGGTACTTGTTGAAGTAGTCCATTTTATATGCAATAGAACATCAAGAAAGTTTTATTACCATATACTAAAGGGAACCATGAAAAAAAATTAATTGAGCAGAATAAAATTTTACGTCTAACAACTTGGCAACTATTCAATTTTTCCACATAAATTAGGATCCAAGGCTGCAATTCCAATTTCACAAATAAAAGTTGATTTCAAAGAAGTTTAAATTTTCATTCTTCTGGCAGTTTAAAATTTATTTCAGTCATTTGATCTAAAGTAATTATGCAAATATAATAAAAATGCAAATATAAGGATTAAACTTCAACATATTTTGAGATAACAGTTTCTTGTTTAGGCAATCTTGTGTAATAGTTTTGCTGGTTTTGGGCTAAAGTTTTGAAAATTACGGAATAGTTATAGCACATCACAGTTAGATAATCAAATGAGCAGCAGAATAAAATTTTACCTCTAACAACTTGGCAACTATTCAATTTTTCCACATAAATTACTTTTCTTACCTCTATTACTTATTCCCAATTCCTTGCTGCAGCATAAACATTGGAGACCAATGAGTACACCCCTGGATCATTAGGATTCAGGTTTAGAACTTTTTATGCTATATATTGTTCAAGCTCCAATGTTTTATGATTGAGACACCCAGAAAGAAGAGCGACCTACACTGCGATCCCTGGCTCAATCACCATTGATTTGATTAGCTCGTGAGAGCTAGCAATCATAGTGTTCCAGGAGATCAAGTCTCTTGAACTAATCCGATCAAAAAGGGCGCGGGCACTTATTAAGGAACCACATTTTGAATACATGTCAATAACTGCAGTACCCGACATCCTTTCAAATTCAAGCCTTCGTTGGATGAAACAATGGATCGACTTACCCAATTTCAAAAATCCAATTTGAGCACAAGCTAGAATGGCACTCACAAGTGCAACCAAATCAGGCTCCAGCCCACAATCCTGCATCTGGATTAGCACCGACAGAGCATCCCCCACAAACCCATTTTGACCATAGCCCGAAATCAAGGCGCTCCAAGAAACCACATTCTTATACGGCATTCTATTGACTATAAAAAGTGCTAAAAATAAATAAATAAATTAACTGTTAGTTGATCTACGCTAATATGCGGACATTTTTCAAACCATAAAACCAAACAGCTGGTGAGAGACACTGCATATATATATATATATATATATATATATATATATATATATATATATATATATATATATATATATATATATATATATATATATATATATATATATATATATATATATATATGTATAGGTTGATCATCTTTGTTGATCTTACAAGTTGTGGTAGTGAGCAAGTCATGGGCTTAAATCTAGAATGATTTGATTTGATTCGATTCGATTCGATTTGATTCGATCGAAAGTTGATGCCAGTCCCAATCTTCCCACTTTCGAGTGGTTTGATTCTTTTGATCCAAAGTCGCTCTACACATTTAACTCCAAATGACTCATTTATTCTACTTTATTCTCGTTAACATATTAGTTTCAATATAATAAAAAACCGTACGTACTCAATTCAAAATATGGATATCATAGACCATGCGAGTTGGGTTTCAAATCAGATGATCGGAATCCGATTGAGAATTTCAAACTTCTTAACTTGTTTTTTTGTTAGCTGGAACTCAACCAACTATCATTTAAAGCTGTTAGTATCATTTTTCTACTTGACAAAATGATCGAAAAGTTATGTTATTAATGAGAGTAAATTGTAATTGATGTTTGAGTACTGCTGTAGTACCATACCAAATAGTGCTAAGTTGCTTAGAGTGGCTAGCTATAGACTCTAGAGTTGCTATATTACTTACTCAACATTAAACAGCTAAATTGTTAAACAGTTTGTACCAATAATCAAGCATTACTCATTAAGTGTACATTGAAAGATTTCTTTAATTATTACTAAAAATATGACAAAATTTGTAAATTGTGATTTGTCTTGATCTATAAAAACAGGTAGTGAATTTTCTCGCGTGAAACGAAGATAACAGATGGTAGAACAATATCATATCCTTCATTTGATAAAGTAAGGCTGAAATAATTGAAAGATAATCAGTTTGTTCATGTATCTTTCGAAGGTTGTTCCTATATATTTGATAATGATATTACATGGTTGTTGATTATAACAATATTAATTGAAATTCCATATGCGATTCAAGGAGTAACAATTGGTGGCCTAGTTTAGCAGTCCATAGACATCATAATGCACTTTTTAAATTACCTCATCCTAATTACTGACTAAACATCTGTATAAAAAATTTTATTTCTTAACTGGAGAAACTCGATTCATTTACCAGATTATGAAGAGAAGCAAATCCATAATGGTTACCAAGGGGAAAAAATGGGGTCAATAATTATTTGCTTATCCTTATGAACCTGATGTATATGTGAAGCATGTCTGAGCTCCAACTATTAGCGCTACAACCTTAGCTGCATGAGGAATGAAGCAAAAGTAAACCACCATGTACTTATATTTTAAGCGATAAAAAATGGGAAAAAAAGAAGGAAAAAGCAGTAACTAAATGTAAAAGCTCAAAAAGAGTGAAAGCCATACGCACCAGTGAGAAAGCCAAGTTGCTCAAATATCTATAAGCCTTTTCAAGATGATGCCTGAGAATACAACATGTTAAGAGCAAGAACAAAGACTAATCAATTAAAGTTGTAGTATAGATAAGAAGATGTGTATAATTACTTGGTATACTTGGTGAAGAATGGGTCTGTCATGATATACAGCGCCCGCACGAACCAAGCCGAGAGTATACTGTATCAGCCAAACCAAAAGCATAAGGTACCGAGGGAAAGAGCAAGCTGTAGTATACAGGAAAGCGAAAGGTTGCCTACAAAATAGGCCATCCAATATTTGCTAACCATAAACCTACAATTTACAACTCATAACTAATCCATAAAGGATTTAGTATCGAAGGGCAAATGTCAATGTATGAGCTTCTTTGATTCAACAACTATCTTTAGTGGCAATATGCCATCAAATTAGGTAAAAAGATAACTCATTAATAAGTTTCATTAGACGCTAACTGACACTGACAGATAATGATGGGAACCTGTCACGCCCCGGGGGTTTTGTTTTAGCGGAAACGATTCGTAAAAGTTGAATATTTGATGTGTAAATTTTTTTTTTTAAAAAGAAGAAACCCCTCTTCCCCGGCACGTGCCCAGACCCGCCACACATACACGGTCACTCTGCAAACGGGCAGAGTCTCCCCTGTACATGCACGGCGTAGCGTTCGGTACATGTTCTAACGTGCGCAACCAATCAATCACAACAATCGTACATAACCAACCAGCATTCTAAACTGATAAAAGAAGATCACATGGCCGATCGTTTTGGAAAGGATAAATCCACAAATTTGAAAGGGCGCCTACCCGGCGCTTACGTTTTGAAAGCTAGTTGTCAAAATCAGCATGAATCCACAAGGTTTGAAAGCGGTGCCCACCCGACACCAAGTTTTTAAAGACGGTTTTCGCAATCCTTTCTTTGGCTTCTGCCTTTTTGGTTTTTAAATGGCCGATAGAAATAAAAGGGAAAAAATATTGTACCAAGGGCACTAAATGTAGCCCGTACCGACATCCATGCCGACCCCACGAGGGTATCGCGAACCACTCACATAACTACAGAGTAATGAAAAGCGAGAATAAAAGAATAAATACAGTCCAGGGTCCCCAGCGACCCAGCTGCTCCTGTCCCGTCCTCACCGCCGCCTACCTCTCTCCCCATCTGGACCCTGTCACGAAGTGGGATGTCAGTGACGCAGAAATAGTAAGGCAGGAGGATATAGTAAAACAAACCGTGAAGACAACTGGAGCAGCCATCCTCCCAAGGAGGAACGGCAACCTGTACACTTGCATCCTGTAATACCCGGGCACGTCGGACAGCTAAACCGACGGCCCGCACCGTACCTGCAGCACCGCGACCGCGCCGGACAACTAAACCGGCGGGTCGCTCCGCTCGCACCTCGGCACCTCAACCCCACAGCTAATAAGGGGCCCCACTACGTCACCTCGTGGGTATACACGGGTCCTACGACCTCTTTTCCGGAAAAGTGCACCCCTCACGGTGGCCAAACCGCGGGTGCACGTGTTGCAGCCTCGAGCACAGTAACCACAATGTATGAGCAATAGTAATGCAGTAATCTCAATGTATATGAAATAGTAAAGCAGTAACCATGATGCAAGAATCAGAATAAGGTAGAGGCGTGTAAACTCATGTTGCCCTACTATTAGCATAGTCGAAGGAAAGACGGTAGCTGAAGCATCAAAACACGAGACTACGTGACTATCAATGTGTAGCAATAATCCGTAGCATCTAGAATAATGATTACTGAAGTGAACGGTAACATATAATATTTGAATTAAAACAATCAATGTGGTTCGGTGCCAATTATCACACTCAACCCGTTAACATGCATAAGCCATCACCCATCAATATTTAACCCCAGTATACTTAGAATTTACCCCGTCCAATATGATAGAGTTAGATGCTAGAACCAAGGAAATAAAACCCACCTGACTGAAGGCCGATCCCGAACTCCCGTTAGACTACCGGGAGGCTGGTGTTGAACTGCTGGGCCCTGAACAGAGACTGTAGTCAGAACTAGACTCACACATACCCATCCTGACAACACAATAGTAACGTGTCTCTAATACGGTTCGATACAGCCGTTTTATCGAACGGAATCCGATACCCGATCAACGAGAGTCTACGGAACTCCAACAAAATGGCTAGCGGGTGTATATGCACTGTTTAAAGACAGCTATCAAGTCCAATTTACAATTTAGTCCAATATGTTTTTAAAATTGCATTATATTCCTTAATTAATTGACTATTTCAGCTTGTTCTTGTAATCCGGGGGTCCAAAATCGACGCCGTAAGTTTCAGCGCGTCCGTTACAACGAGACCCAGGCCGTGCTCACAAGAAATGGGCCGAGACCAAGCCCAATACCAAATTGGCCCATTTCCTTAGGTTCGATTCGCAACTATGCTTAATCCCAATATCTACTTGGTCGATTACAGAGATAACTGAAGCATCATGTACAGGAAGGTAAGTGGAGTTGAGGGCTCACCTGAGACTGGCCGGGAAGTGGCCGGAACAGCGGCCGGAGAGAGGCTGGAACTCGGGCTAGGGCTCGGGTTGGTGTTCTTGGAGCAGCACTGGTCCAGACCTGGAACCAAGGTGAGCATGGGTTAGTGGAGGTCCCCAGGAGGTTTCGGGTCCATGTGGGGTCGAGCCCCGGCGGCCGGAGGCGGCGGCGGCCGGAGGCAAGCCCGATGTGATGCTCTCGGGTGCAACTACGGGAATCCAGAACCCGACGTTAGGCTCTACATGCAAATGCATGGAAGGCATCCCCCAGACCTAAAGACCTTACCTGGGTAGCTTTCCCACTGCGAGAAGCCCCGGCGATCGCCGGAGACCGAGATCTCCCAAGCTCGGTGAAAGAACGAAGCCTCTAATGGCGGAATCCGGCCGGCGAGGCCTGGGCCGGCGCAAGGTGGACCAAAGCTTCCCCTCGGTGTCAGGAGGCTTGGTGCAGTGGTGGCCGGCGTCGGGAGGCCGCGGCGGCGCCGGACGGCGACGGTCGGCAAAGATGCCAATAACCCGATTCCTAGGGCTTTCTCGTTTGGGCTTGATCTTGATCCGATCGGGATACAACTTCGGGGAAGTGTTGCAGTCGCTCAGAGGAGCCGGATCAACGGTTCTGATCTCGATCTGGATGGCCGGAAGGAGCCCGCGCCCGTGATCGGTCTAAAAACGATAATCCGGCGATGATGGTCCCCCGCCGGAGATCGGGACGACGGCGCCGGCTGGGCCTGCACCCGAGAGGTCCTCTCGGTGTCAGCAACACCTTGGTAGAGTCTAGGTGCAAGAATAACAAGAAAAAACCTAAGAGCTTACCTCGCCGGAAAACCAAGAAGAAGGAGGGAACGGCCGCGGCGGCGCGCGGCGGCGGCTGGGTCCGAGGTCACCTTGGCTCGGATGCGGCTTCACGAGGGACCTCACCAGACTGGGTTTTGACCCTCCAAAACCTTCCTGGACACCCTCTCTCCGAGTCGCCCGAATCAAGAGGTGTCTTGATCTTCTTCTTCTCCGGCGACGTGGAGGCGGCGCCGGCGCTAGCTTCGGTTGCGAGGAGCACGCAGAGAGGGGAGGAGGTTTGTTGAGGTGCGGCTAGGGCAGAGCCTAGGCTTAGGTTTCCTTGTGCATGGAAACCCTAGCCGTACCCATGCTTATATATATAGCATTTGCTACAATTGCCATTTAGCCCCTCCAAGTCTTGCCATTTGCTATTAGGTCCCCTACAGTAGCTTTCCTTTGCACTTAAGTCCTTATCCAAGAACTGGCACGAGAAACGAGGCAACTTTAATAGGGTTTTAAGTGTAAATATCCCATTTTTCGCCCTATTTCACGTATTTCGAGGCGATCCGGTCGCCGAAACGGAAAATGGACTGCGCCATGACGTCCGGCTCGACGAGACCTATCAGGTAGTGATCTCAGATTTTTGCAAAACTGCCCGGATAAAATCTCGGTCCATAATAACTGTGTCAAAATACAGTTTTCGCGCTTTTCGAGATTCCAGAGTCGTCAAACAGAATTTTCGACTGCGCCATTACGTTCAGAACATCGAAACGGATCAAAACGACTACCTGAATCACTATGTTCGGGCTCCGAACAGTGAATTAGTCAGCGTTGCAACCGCCGTAGTCCCGAAATTGAGGTTTACTTGTCATCTACAGTGGCCACTTAAGTGACACTGTGCACAGGCACTGTTACAATGGTTGCGTTTATTCACTTGCTTCTTCATGGGTTTCTGGAAGATCCGACCGTCAGATCGAAAAGTGCTGAATATGAATCTTCGCTCAGTTCGACGAGACGATCGCAACGGTCAACTCGGATTTCCAAGATCATGTCCGGATTGGAACGTAGCCTTTTTGTCTCGCAAAACGTGCAACTCGCACACTGGCAATTGACTAAATAAGTCAACATAGGTCTTTTGAACCCGAAAACGACTACGATTCAGCTTTTAATCTATTTATTAAAAATAAAATATTTTGAGTCTTTACATCACTTACAACTTAAAAGAAGTTTCGTCCCCGAAACTTACAACTTAAAGGAGTTTCATTCCCGAAGCTTACATCCTGAAGTCAAACTCTATGAAAAGGCTCAAAAAGTTTACTCGAGGGCTACAAGTCAGTCGCAAGGCATCTACAACTCCCAGGCTACTAATTTAGACCCAATCTGATACTCCCCATTACAGGGCAGAGTATTTTCTCAGTTCTTTCGACAGTCCATTGCCTGCAGCCTACGTGCTTACCCAAAGGAACAGCGAAATACCCTAGATCCGTCGCCAACAACTAGTTGGGGACGTAACTCCTATCGGAAGGTGTATCACATACCTCCCAACACGACCTCAGTGCTAAAAACATAACCTTTATCAAGGATTACTACCACCTCGTGGTTACAACCATCACCATGACTAACGCATAGGCGAGTCCACGTCGATCCACAGAATCTGTGCAAAAGGTGGGGTCAATTTGCATCCGCCCCCAAGCAGGGTTACTATCGGCCCATAGGCCAATGAAATAAGACATGGAGACACTGAAAGGTCGGCAACTAGTTCAACCTCTAAGTAAACTGTGAGGCTAGTGCAACAATAGCAGTCATCTACTGCCGTGCCATCAGCTGGACGATTACGAAGAGAACAGTGATTTAACCCTTAACCCCCGTCACTGATCCGAGCACTCTGGATCCATGAAACATCAAGCCCACAGCCGAAACCCTGGCCGCGGTTAACCCTGCACTAACAATGATCCCAAAAATCAGAGTGCGTACGACTAATAACCGAAACAACGAGACTCAACGGTGTGAAACACACTCGGGGCTCCAACCCATTATGCCAATACCCTGCGCTCTCTCGTGAACGCAAGTCACCCTAGGGCTCGCTCCTAACTAAAATACCCAGGTATCGGACCGGGAAAGCGGAATTTCGTGCATCGGAGATCGTGCAATTCACGTACCGGTGTGCAAATCGCTAAGGTTAGATCTGCTTCCTCGCCCGTAAGCACACTAGACCGGAACAGTCGACGAAACGAAAGGTAGAGCTAAAGGTAGGGGGGGGGGCTCGCAAGGGTCTGGTAGGGTCGGGTTGCTCCGGCCCCAAACGGTGCTTCTATAGTCAAGGGAAGGGAAGGCAACAAGGAAAAATATAGAAAAATAAAATGAAAAAGTACCTGTCATTCCCTATTTCGGGACGACGCGTCGTCTACCGGGGCGGCCGGGGGAGTCCGCCCACAATCCTTGGGCCAGCGTCGCACCGCGTGTTGGGGAGGGGGTTTGCTGTCTAAAGAGCCCGCGCATCGTTGGTCGTCGGGCGAGTTCTTTGTCTGCACGGGGACCGCCGCGCTCTCTGTTCTTCTTGGCGGTGGTGGCACGGCGGCAGAGGCGGGGGTGGGCCCTTGGGGGCAGGAGAGGTGATTGTGATCTGGCAAACCGCACCGGTTACAATAGTGGTACCTCCAAGTGCATTCCGTCACTGGGTGCGCGCCCTTGCAGATGACGCAGGATCCCGGTTGCACGTGCGCGCTCCCCTTAAGTCCTCGTTCGACCTTTGGTGCTTGCGTCGGGCGTGGATTAGGTCGGCTCTCTGGATCGGTGCCCCCTTGAGGGGTGGAGGTGGCGGTTCCCTTGGGCTCGACATGTCGCGGCGCCGGGGGTCTTCTGACAGACGGCTTCAGCGGGCACTCATAACGCGTGTGGCCCGGCCTGCCACATCGGAAACAGTGTCCGTCCCGCCACGGGCAGCTCGTCATGAGGTGTGCGTTGCCGCATATGACGCACGGTTTCTGCGGCCTAGGTCTCTCCTCCGTCGTCTGCCCGAGGGTCTGCCCGGCTCTCGGGCGTTTGCTCGCCCGGCCCCTCTGATGGGGGTCCCCGGCCGACTCGGGGTAAGAGCATTCCTGCCGGGCGCACTCTGCGTTGGCGTGCACGGTCAGGTTAGTAGCCTCCTGGACGGCGGGAGGGCCCGTCGGTGGCATCCCGGGAGGGGCAACGCTTCTGCTGCCGCCCCGGAACCGGTCGACGCCCTCGAGTTCCTGTGTCAGCATGCTCAGGCGCTCCGCGAGAGTCAGCAGTTGCCCAGCCACGTCGCGCAGCTGGTTGCGGAGCAGGCGATTGGCTTCGTCGGCGATGTCCATTTCCGGCGTCGGTTGCTGGCTGAGTCGGCCCTCGATCTGAATGCACACAAAGAAGGTCGTCTTTAGTCTTTGCAAATCATCAACGGTACATCGCACCTCTTAGCGAGGGAAAGGACTCGGACTCTGACTCTGTGTCCCCGGCCGATGATCTAGTACGGGCCCTGTCTGTCACACATCACAAGAGTCAACTTTAGACTACCCTACTAACAACAACCATAAAGTGAGAGAAGGGACTCAACATTTCCCCCCCCCCTCGGTCACTCACGTTCTACAGTCCTATGCCCTACCCATTTCATTCGTATGTAGGCATGTGAGGGTTGTCCACGGATGTCGGCACTAACTGTTGTGATTGAAAGAACTCTCTGATACC
Source organism: Tillandsia leiboldiana (assembly GCA_029204045.2). Lineage (NCBI taxonomy): Eukaryota > Viridiplantae > Streptophyta > Magnoliopsida > Poales > Bromeliaceae > Tillandsia > Tillandsia leiboldiana. The sequence goes on from CM055072.1 coordinate 17,236,528, forward strand.
ATTTTAGTCTGTCACGCCCCGGGGGTTTTGTTTTAGCGGAAACGATTCGTAAAAGTTGAATATTTGATGTGTAAATTTTTTTTTTTAAAAAGAAGAAACCCCTCTTCCCCGGCACGTGCCCAGACCCGCCACACATACACGGTCACTCTGCAAACGGGCAGAGTCTCCCCTGTACATGCACGGCGTAGCGTTCGGTACATGTTCTAACGTGCGCAACCAATCAATCACAACAATCGTACATAACCAACCAGCATTCTAAACTGATAAAAGAAGATCACATGGCCGATCGTTTTGGAAAGGATAAATCCACAAATTTGAAAGGGCGCCTACCCGGCGCTTACGTTTTGAAAGCTAGTTGTCAAAATCAGCATGAATCCACAAGGTTTGAAAGCGGTGCCCACCCGACACCAAGTTTTTAAAGACGGTTTTCGCAATCCTTTCTTTGGCTTCTGCCTTTTTGGTTTTTAAATGGCCGATAGAAATAAAAGGGAAAAAATATTGTACCAAGGGCACTAAATGTAGCCCGTACCGACATCCATGCCGACCCCACGAGGGTATCGCGAACCACTCACATAACTACAGAGTAATGAAAAGCGAGAATAAAAGAATAAATACAGTCCAGGGTCCCCAGCGACCCAGCTGCTCCTGTCCCGTCCTCACCGCCGCCTACCTCTCTCCCCATCTGGACCCTGTCACGAAGTGGGATGTCAGTGACGCAGAAATAGTAAGGCAGGAGGATATAGTAAAACAAACCGTGAAGACAACTGGAGCAGCCATCCTCCCAAGGAGGAACGGCAACCTGTACACTTGCATCCTGTAATACCCGGGCACGTCGGACAGCTAAACCGACGGCCCGCACCGTACCTGCAGCACCGCGACCGCGCCGGACAACTAAACCGGCGGGTCGCTCCGCTCGCACCTCGGCACCTCAACCCCACAGCTAATAAGGGGCCCCACTACGTCACCTCGTGGGTATACACGGGTCCTACGACCTCTTTTCCGGAAAAGTGCACCCCTCACGGTGGCCAAACCGCGGGTGCACGTGTTGCAGCCTCGAGCACAGTAACCACAATGTATGAGCAATAGTAATGCAGTAATCTCAATGTATATGAAATAGTAAAGCAGTAACCATGATGCAAGAATCAGAATAAGGTAGAGGCGTGTAAACTCATGTTGCCCTACTATTAGCATAGTCGAAGGAAAGACGGTAGCTGAAGCATCAAAACACGAGACTACGTGACTATCAATGTGTAGCAATAATCCGTAGCATCTAGAATAATGATTACTGAAGTGAACGGTAACATATAATATTTGAATTAAAACAATCAATGTGGTTCGGTGCCAATTATCACACTCAACCCGTTAACATGCATAAGCCATCACCCATCAATATTTAACCCCAGTATACTTAGAATTTACCCCGTCCAATATGATAGAGTTAGATGCTAGAACCAAGGAAATAAAACCCACCTGACTGAAGGCCGATCCCGAACTCCCGTTAGACTACCGGGAGGCTGGTGTTGAACTGCTGGGCCCTGAACAGAGACTGTAGTCAGAACTAGACTCACACATACCCATCCTGACAACACAATAGTAACGTGTCTCTAATACGGTTCGATACAGCCGTTTTATCGAACGGAATCCGATACCCGATCAACGAGAGTCTACGGAACTCCAACAAAATGGCTAGCGGGTGTATATGCACTGTTTAAAGACAGCTATCAAGTCCAATTTACAATTTAGTCCAATATGTTTTTAAAATTGCATTATATTCCTTAATTAATTGACTATTTCAGCTTGTTCTTGTAATCCGGGGGTCCAAAATCGACGCCGTAAGTTTCAGCGCGTCCGTTACAACGAGACCCAGGCCGTGCTCACAAGAAATGGGCCGAGACCAAGCCCAATACCAAATTGGCCCATTTCCTTAGGTTCGATTCGCAACTATGCTTAATCCCAATATCTACTTGGTCGATTACAGAGATAACTGAAGCATCATGTACAGGAAGGTAAGTGGAGTTGAGGGCTCACCTGAGACTGGCCGGGAAGTGGCCGGAACAGCGGCCGGAGAGAGGCTGGAACTCGGGCTAGGGCTCGGGTTGGTGTTCTTGGAGCAGCACTGGTCCAGACCTGGAACCAAGGTGAGCATGGGTTAGTGGAGGTCCCCAGGAGGTTTCGGGTCCATGTGGGGTCGAGCCCCGGCGGCCGGAGGCGGCGGCGGCCGGAGGCAAGCCCGATGTGATGCTCTCGGGTGCAACTACGGGAATCCAGAACCCGACGTTAGGCTCTACATGCAAATGCATGGAAGGCATCCCCCAGACCTAAAGACCTTACCTGGGTAGCTTTCCCACTGCGAGAAGCCCCGGCGATCGCCGGAGACCGAGATCTCCCAAGCTCGGTGAAAGAACGAAGCCTCTAATGGCGGAATCCGGCCGGCGAGGCCTGGGCCGGCGCAAGGTGGACCAAAGCTTCCCCTCGGTGTCAGGAGGCTTGGTGCAGTGGTGGCCGGCGTCGGGAGGCCGCGGCGGCGCCGGACGGCGACGGTCGGCAAAGATGCCAATAACCCGATTCCTAGGGCTTTCTCGTTTGGGCTTGATCTTGATCCGATCGGGATACAACTTCGGGGAAGTGTTGCAGTCGCTCAGAGGAGCCGGATCAACGGTTCTGATCTCGATCTGGATGGCCGGAAGGAGCCCGCGCCCGTGATCGGTCTAAAAACGATAATCCGGCGATGATGGTCCCCCGCCGGAGATCGGGACGACGGCGCCGGCTGGGCCTGCACCCGAGAGGTCCTCTCGGTGTCAGCAACACCTTGGTAGAGTCTAGGTGCAAGAATAACAAGAAAAAACCTAAGAGCTTACCTCGCCGGAAAACCAAGAAGAAGGAGGGAACGGCCGCGGCGGCGCGCGGCGGCGGCTGGGTCCGAGGTCACCTTGGCTCGGATGCGGCTTCACGAGGGACCTCACCAGACTGGGTTTTGACCCTCCAAAACCTTCCTGGACACCCTCTCTCCGAGTCGCCCGAATCAAGAGGTGTCTTGATCTTCTTCTTCTCCGGCGACGTGGAGGCGGCGCCGGCGCTAGCTTCGGTTGCGAGGAGCACGCAGAGAGGGGAGGAGGTTTGTTGAGGTGCGGCTAGGGCAGAGCCTAGGCTTAGGTTTCCTTGTGCATGGAAACCCTAGCCGTACCCATGCTTATATATATAGCATTTGCTACAATTGCCATTTAGCCCCTCCAAGTCTTGCCATTTGCTATTAGGTCCCCTACAGTAGCTTTCCTTTGCACTTAAGTCCTTATCCAAGAACTGGCACGAGAAACGAGGCAACTTTAATAGGGTTTTAAGTGTAAATATCCCATTTTTCGCCCTATTTCACGTATTTCGAGGCGATCCGGTCGCCGAAACGGAAAATGGACTGCGCCATGACGTCCGGCTCGACGAGACCTATCAGGTAGTGATCTCAGATTTTTGCGAAACTGCCCGGATAAAATCTCGGTCCATAATAACTGTGTCAAAATACAGTTTTCGCGCTTTTCGAGATTCCAGAGTCGTCAAACAGAATTTTCGACTGCGCCATTACGTTCAGAACATCGAAACGGATCAAAACGACTACCTGAATCACTATGTTCGGGCTCCGAACAGTGAATTAGTCAGCGTTGCAACCGCCGTAGTCCCGAAATTGAGGTTTACTTGTCATCTACAGTGGCCACTTAAGTGACACTGTGCACAGGCACTGTTACAATGGTTGCGTTTATTCACTTGCTTCTTCATGGGTTTCTGGAAGATCCGACCGTCAGATCGAAAAGTGCTGAATATGAATCTTCGCTCAGTTCGACGAGACGATCGCAACGGTCAACTCGGATTTCCAAGATCATGTCCGGATTGGAACGTAGCCTTTTTGTCTCGCAAAACGTGCAACTCGCACACTGGCAATTGACTAAATAAGTCAACATAGGTCTTTTGAACCCGAAAACGACTACGATTCAGCTTTTAATCTATTTATTAAAAATAAAATATTTTGAGTCTTTACAGAACCTGATAAAAGCCGACAGAATTGAAACCCACGCTCAAGTTCAACAGCCCAATAGAGATTCCATTTAGTATTCCAAAGCCCATAACTGTCCTTGAATGGGCAGGCTTGTGTTCAAAAAATTTCATCCATAATGCAATGTGAAGCGAATAGAATGTAACCAGTAGATGCCATCTTGTCAAAGTAGTGGCTGCAAAAGCAAATATTATATCAATACAAATCAGCTATTCAACACTTTGTCATACTGAACCAACGCAAATCTGCATATTTTTGTCTAATATGCAAATCCACTATTTTATCCTTCCTTTCTAGGGAACTTGATGAATTCTTATGGGTAATCTATTAATGATGCAAGAAAGGACATTAAATGAACTACATTAGAAGATAAATCATAATTGTCTTAATAGTGGAAAGAGAAGAGAAAATGAAAAAGTTCAAGGAAATTCTCCAGATCAAATATACTCACACCATTTAGCATATCCTTCAAATTTTCATAGTTTAAACCAATAACTCTAACTAAACTACATCAGTATAAACTTCTAAATCTAATCTACCTATCTGGCTTGTCATTTGTATTCCACATATCTGATTCTCCAGATCAAACATACTCACACCATTTAGCATATCCTTCAAATTTTCATAGTTTAAATCAATAACTCTAACTAAACTACATCAGTATAAACTTCTAAATCAAATCTACCTATCTGCCTTGTCATTTGTATTCCACATATCTGATTGTTACTGTAAGCACTAATGATTTGCTGCTGTTAATTTCTTTACAATAAATTGCTTGTAAATTGATCAAATGGTTATCAGCATAACACCACAGTGACATTTATTCAAATTTGTGCCTTATCTTTATTACCATCAAGGCTCCAACACTATAACCTACCTTACAGCACAATTTTCTTCAGAGTTACCTATGCCGAGGAATCAACACAACTTCGACACCGCAAGCTCCACTATTTTGTTTGTCATGTTTCTTTTAAGTGTACATGCAAGTTCAATCATTTTGTTCGAGCCTTCAAATATCATAAAATAGGTGTACTATTATGAAATGTTGGAGTAATTTTGTATGAACAACTAATGAGCATCAGTCAAATATAGATAGATCTTTACACCAAACAATTACGGCAAATACCAATATTTAAAAGAGCATTTATAATTTAACAACTTTTTGAGGGTCAATACTATTTTATAGGTAATGTAAACTTCTACTACTGAGGACAAAAAATGATTTAAAAAATATGGCTCCAATTCTCAACCTTCGTAGCATTATTAGATTTTCTAGCTGTCGAATCGATAGATCCACCCACAAAGATGCTTGTTTTGACAAAATTCTCATTGAAAGGTCCAAAATTGGAACTTGAGCATGCTAAAGAGTGTCAAATAATGAATCTCAAAGCATAAAAGCAAACAGAGTCACAACCAAACAACAGTAATGATACTTCAAATACTACAATATCAAGAGATCAAAGAGCAAGCTACGGTCCATTTTACATACCAAACTAAATTGGCGTTTTACCAAAATTGATGCACACAACAGTAATTCTTGCAGATTAATGAGATTTCCCTTCTTCAAGATTGTGCAGGACTGGACAATATGCAGCACAACCATTTCTTCTGCAGATTCACATAAAGTTGTCATATGATGAATCAACTCACGAAGAATGCAAGCCAAAACAAAGTTATGGGTCTAAAAGCATGCAAAACATCTTTATATTAATAAAAAAAACTTACTGAGTTGGATCTGGAAGAATAAGCTCCCTCTTTCTCGATCTTGGGCCCTTTACCAAGAGAGTCTGAACCTTCGACGTTGCCACCGGTCTTTTTCTCATCCCTGGCTTTGTTGAATATGACAGTGAATCTCTCTGCAGAAGCAGGGTCATTGACATCCCATTCTCCAAACTTGGGTAAAGGTCGTCCTGTATCTTGCTAGAAATCCACAACAAACCTAATTTATAGGGTTTAGCATTTATGCCTTTCGAAATATTTCGCTTTTAGTTTGAAGTTAGCCCCTTTAAGTCATTAGAATCAGTTACATAAGTAATGCTTGATTAAAAAAGATTATGACCTCCTTTCATGAAAAAGAAAAGTTTGGTTTTAAGATAATGTTTTTTTTCTCTTTTTTTTTTTGGTTTTGCAACTAAGCTCCTTGAAGACGCCATCTGACGAGACCAGTACCTGAACGACTACATGTGACAGATCTTAAGCTCTCTTATAAGTTAAGATCTTCAATTGAGTATGATTTACACTTACATGACAGGAAAAGAAAGCAAACATTCTTGCTAACTTTATAGATTAATTCAATATAATTTCTTAACAAATAACAATACATAATTAAATTAGATGAAAGATTTAAAGCTAAACGAACTTCAAAACGTGAATAACCTGAATAAACGGATAACTCTGCAAATATGCCCGTGTGTAATTATGAGAACCAGGAAAATCGTACCCACAGAATAGCACTCGGGTGATGGAATCATTGCCATCCTCTACTGCCACCTCAGCCATCTTTGAATAGCCTGCACTGAAAGCATGTAATTCAGGTAGCATCATTTAAAAACATTGATTTTGATCTAACTAACATATTGTACTATTACAGACATTTTTTGAGTAGCCCACACTAAAAGGCCTCAAATTTAGGTAGCATCAGTTACAAATTGTGATTTGAAACTTCAAAAAGATTCAAACCACAAACAAGACACGTCATAATACCCTATACCCATTTCACATTCTCACTTAATCACACTGCACAACAAATTTCCATACGACAAGATTTAAATTACCAACAACAGAGCAATTTTGAGCACGGATTGGAACAATTAATCTACTTAAACCCTTCATAGAGTGTATCCAACTGAAATTCCGAGCTAAAAGAGAAAGAAAACTTACAACATCATTTAAAAATTTTGATCTGAAACTTATAGGGTTTAGCCTCTAAAACTATATCCAAAAAACCAAAATAAAATTTTCATTTGCAAATATCATAATACCCAATACCCATTGCATTTTTGTCAGACATGCTGCACAGTAAATTTCCACACAACTGAACATAGAGTATCAATAAAGGATCTATTCTGAGATCACATTAGAGACATTAACCTTCTTAAACCCCTAACTGCATGTGATTCTAACCTAAAATCCAAGGTAAAAAAGAATGAAAACCCATCATAATAGATTTAGAAAATCAAAGATGAAATTACCAAAAAAAGGGAGCAATTTTCCGCTCCAAGTGGAGCAACTAACCTAACCTGCTTAAACCCCTTCGTACAATGAAAATTAGGAGTATCATTTTTAAGATGCCAAAGTCAAAAAGAAGAACCCAAATCAAAATCAAATCCTCTCTACTTTGTTCTTTATTTTAGTGACTGAAAATTGGAGGCAAAGAAATAAATAAATCAGCTTATAAAGCTTTATATAACCAGGAAAACTACATGAGGAAGAAGAAAAACTAATAATAAAATGTTAGATTGATTCCTACCATGTCTATCAAGAGGAACAGGGAATAGAGTGCTTAAAAATAGCTACAAACTTATGTGAACAACAATGCAATTGAAAGATGAGGGCAGAACCAAAAGGTTATAAGAAGGTTGGGAACAGCAGTGCAATATACACCAAAACATATGCATGTAATATTCTAGTCAAGTTTTTGAGACATTACCGGTAAGGAAACCTGGTTCAAGTCTATCACTCCAGAAGTGCTTGGAATAGAAGCTTCTTTGTCGATATAAGACCTCTCTTCAGTAGGAGCTGCATTCCGATTAGATCGACGTGATGGGGACAGCACTTTCTGCAACTGGTTCTTCAGCCAATAGGAGGTTTTCTGAGAGGGGTTCTCGGTTAACGACTTGAATTTTCTCCTCAAGAACCTGGGCCATTCAAAAAATGCACCCATATGAGTTATTTACTGCAAATTTGATCATTGAAAGCAAGGTAAATCATCAAGAACATGTTTAACAATTCGAAGCATGCAAATTACTGGAAGCTCTTCTGATTTTACCTTTCAACTTTGATTAGGGGTCTACTTTTCTGTAATGACTTAATTCTGATTATTCCTGCTGAATAGATTAGTAGTTGTACTGAGATATCTGTCGCTGATTACTAGCCTAGCCGTGCATATATAGGGGAGTCTCTGTTCGCGGAATAGAGAGTTTCCTATATGTGTGGCGGTCTGTTACGCCTGTTTTGCAAACTCTGATTTATCCAAAAAAAAAAAAAAAAATTTCAGACCTGATTTTTAAACTCGGGGCGTGACAGATTAGATGGTATCAGAGCCAGGTTCCCAGCCGGAAGTGTGCGGCGAGTCTCGGCTGAGCCTGGGTCTAGATGACAGGGCTAGCGAGACGAGTCTCACATCGCCTGGTGATCTTGGGCTGCTGTGTGTGTGTTTGGGCTGACGAGGACGTCAGGCCTAAACGGGGGGAGTCTGTGACGCCCCCAATAGTCCCACATCGGATGTGGATGGAATTGTGATTGGGTTTATATGAGACATGGACACTAGTAATAATAACTGGGCTTAAGCATTTTGGGCTGTGGTTTGGGCCCAACGAGTTATTATTGCTAGTGGGCCGGGTCGTTACATTTTCCAGTTTATTAAGCCTAGGACTCCATAATGAACATGGATTATAAAGAAGAATCCTTTTCTCCTAAAATGTGCCATGAATTTGGCATGCTTGGGGTGGTAATTAGGAAACGACCTAACAGTACTAAGATTGTACTAAGATTCTTTTTGAGATCGCGGGAAAATTGTGTTATATACGGTAAGGAAAAGTATGATAAAAAAAATATCTAATTTGTTTTCGCATGTAATATCATATTCTTCTTAGCGAATGATGATCAAAAGATGAAATTGATACTAACTTAACTTCATTGAGAAGCTTGAGTTTCTTCTGTCTTTTTTCTAACAACTTCTTTGTTTTTTCTTCAGTTTCCTGAGAAAGGGAGAATACAGCTTTTAACATTTTTACCAAAAATTGTTGGAGAAAAGGAGATTAGTAAAAGCAGCTGGAAAAGGATTGCATATATGCTGAATTTTAAAGGGAACAAAGTACAGGCATCGCTCGCTACATCGGGACTCGTGAATAGCTCCCGGAATGACCGGAGTTTCTTGCCATTATCCATCTGGTCCCACCAAGTCCGAGTATTGTAGATACCCTGGTCTTCAGCAAAGGGAGTTCCCTTCTTCCAATGGAAGAAGTGATACCTGACCTGAATCATAATCAAATAACAATGAGTCATTGGAATAAGCAGAAAGAAAAGAGATCAATAAAAGATAATTCAACCAAAAAGAAGGCTTAGATATTATAGAATATGAATGTTCTATTGGTGTATTAAATTTTGAAATGAAGAAAGTAACTGAAGAAAAGCACATGGAGTTTATTTTGAACTCTGCTAGAACTAAATTATGCTATAGCTAAGCTCAACACCACAATTCTCAGTTAAGGAGATAACCAAATTTGAAAAATCCCCATTAGCCAAAAATGTCCAACCTCACATATGAAAGCTTCATTTATTTTTTGACAATGGAAAAGTTAAGCTTGATCAACAATGAAAGCTTGCTTAAGTTCTACTATAGCACATAATCTCAAGTTCTGATAATGCTTGAGAAGTGAGAACTCGTATAGTTAGTTTGACTGGTCATCAATAGTACTGATTCTTGTGTATCATCAATGCCGTTAGAAGAAACTTGGCGAACAACAAAGTTTCATTACATATTGTCATACAAAACAAACAACAATCTCAAATTTTGTTAACATACAAATCTATTAACCATATCATACATTGCATACAGAAAATCACACTTTGTAATTCATTGAATATCTAAAAAATTATGTTAAACTACGTACAATTCAAGATCCATAATACATGAGTGCCTAGATATCATGATTACTAAAATATGATCCTGAGAAAATTAGAGCAAAGACGTGATTTACTTCTCCATTCCAAACTTCCGAAGTTGCATCTCGCGGAAGCATGCCAACATATCATGTTAGTCTCAACTCGAGGTGGTTGCCCAAGAATTAGGCCATCCAAACCTCGCATTCGTCTTCCTCTACATCATTGTTGCCTATCATAAATTGAAAATACCTCAATTCTGTCCAAACAAACCTGAAATTCAGCTAGAAGAAATGGTCCACAAGCTCTCCCCCTCCAGTTAAACCTCGAGCAAGCCCCAAATGAGTAATTAGAAGCTTGAATTCAGCTTGCTTTCCAGCTGACTGTTGTTGCTGCCTGTTGCTGCTGTTGTTTCTGTACCTACTGTTGTTATTGCTGTTCTCCAAATGGCAGAGAGAAGAAGAAGAGGAAAAAGAAGACATGCTGCTGCTGTTGCTGTTGGTCACTGCTGCTGCTGCCTGCAGCTCCCAGCCGGCAGGGAGAAGAAGAAAAGGAGAGGAAAAGAGAAGAAGAGAAGGAGAAGTGCACAACCATGTACAGTTACACACAGACACATACACACAAAATAGATAAAACTGTAAAAAAACCTATGCAGAATCAACCGGCTTGCTTTGATGATAAAGAAGACAATATTTACAACTTGAAAACTCGAAAAAGAATTTCAAAAACGAATATCTTTTATCTATTTAGTATATTATCTTTTACTTTAGTATTAATCTCTTTTCGACGCCAATTGAAATACTGTTATTTAACACCATGCCTAAACATAGTATTGCGTTTTCTTATCTGAATTTTCAGAGAACATATTGTTAGCAAAGCAGTCAGTGATTACTAACCATTCGGAAACTTGAATTCTATCGAAAATCATGATTATATTGTGCTATAACAGAATCAGAAATAACATCTTTTAAAAGTGTAAGGTATGATCATAATGTTTCAAGGACTTGCTTTAAGGATTGAGGCTTTCGGTTATTTCCTGGAGTGCTAAACCAGTAGACCAATAATCCATGTTCCTAGTGGGCCAAGTGGAAGCAATCAACAGGCTATTCATTTCTTTTTGAGTTATTTTAGGAATTCCAAGGGAACACAGCGCTTACTCTCTTTAAGCCCCAGTTCAATGATCAATAGTAGTTTCCAACCTAAGTTACCGGTGGAAAGGCTACTTCAAAGCCCTAACTAACTAATTGGGTTATATTTCCTATTTCCTTTCTTTGCTGATAATGTTGTTATGAATTTTTCGGATCAAGAGATACGATCAAAAAAAAGAAGAAAACAAATAAATGCTTTTCTTATCACCTGATTCAAATAGTCCACATTATGATCATATCTTACACTTATAAACAGTAAAAGCAAACAGCAAATTTGAGCAGTAAAAGGCAAACAGCAAATATGAGTGGCGAAAAAAGGGAAACCGTAAAGAACATTCAATTTGGAAGGTAAGAAAAGTTTTTTTTAAAAGGAGGCTCATATATAGGGAATTCATCAAGTGCAGTGGCAGATAATCAGGCCACACTAAGGAATATAAATACAGGAAATTGCACAGAAGTGTAAAAATTGCAAAAAATCTCAATGAGTTGATTGGCTAAGAATAAAAAAATCATTAAGAGGAAACTACAATGAAAAAATTTTAAAAAGGAGGCTCAGATATAGGAATTGCATCGAGTGCAGTGACAGGTAATCAACCCATAGTAAGTATCAGATCAAAATTTGATTCTTTTAGTTAAAGCTAACAAATCTGAACAGCAAAAAACAATTAGCAACAGAGTTTGATCAAGACAACAAATTTAAACAGGGGGAAGCAAATAGTAAATTTGGGTAGGAAGAAAAAGGGAAAACAAAGGCAGGAAATTAAGATTTGGCTAATTGTTCCCAAAGATTGAAAGAAGTATGAAACTATTAATAAGTTGGTTGTCTAAGTATTAGACCATCCAGAACTTATTTTTCTACATTTATAACATCATTGCCCCCAAAAATCCAAAACAAACATAAGTAAAATAAGATAGGAGAAGCAGGATTAAACTTATAGAAGAAAATTTATAAAATATTAGGCTTAACGGGGAAAAGTACATAGTAAAATAAATGATACGGACTATGTATCATAAAGAACTAAACATTTCTTCTCAAGAATTAGGTTTACTCTATTGTAAGCAATCATTGAGCAGAAAGCAAAATAAAACAATAGAATAAATAGTTAAAACTATAGAACAACATTTGTAATATAGTAGAATTAGCAGCCAAAACTACATAGAAAAATCATAGGTATATATTTCAGAAGTGAGTAGATAATATCTTTTTTCTTCATAGCAAAGTATACTACATTGACAGCAACCATACCTATTTTCTCAAGATCTGAACATATTATATTGTAAGTGACTATATTTTTTTTATTAATAATTGAATGCACAACCCAAGTAAGGAAATAAGCATGTTAGACATAGGAGGTTCAATTAATATCTGAACCCAAGCAAGGCAAATAAGTTGAGTAGAATATGCCAAACCTCATGAGATGGTTGCTTGAGGTGTTTGCCCAAGAATTAGGCCATCCAAACTTCGCATTCCTCTTCCTCTACATCATTCCTGCCTAAAAGAATATGCCATCGAAATTTACATCAGAGGAATGTATGTTATCTTCTATGGATCGGTAACGCAGACGATCACATCTGTTTCTAAATTTCGTCATCTCTCTCTCAAAACTTTTTATGTAGAGGGGGAAAAAACAAATCTCCCTCTAAGAACTTTTCCTGCATGTGGGAGAAAAGAAAACAATTTTAGTTGCCTAAATTAATTACTTCCTCTATGTGCTATATGTATAGAAAAGAAATGTTTTATTTTTCCCCTTTTGTCCTCTTACAGTGTTTACCTGCATTAGCATGCTTACAATCATCTTTACGTAAGGTTCACACAGATATTGATTTTAACTATATTACAACAAAAGAAATATACATGAGATTCCTGATAATTTGCATTAGATAAAAATCTGCAGTAGGTAAGCATTGGGCGATAAAATATACATTAGATTTTTACCATTTTCTTCAAACTTTGCTTTAGGATATCAGCAAACTCAACATCAACATGAGTTCTTTCTTCTTTTCGTTTTTATCGTCATTGCTTTAAAAAAAGAGGAAGCAAAAACATAAGAAAATAATGAAAGCGTTCGTAAGAGTATAAATTACGAAAAAAGTAGTGTTTAGAATATCGAGTCTTCACATTTCCTATGTTCTGCTGTTAGAAAGTATATATATATATATATATATATATATTCATTCTTCGTAAGACTACAAATATATATATATATATATATATATATATATATATATATATATATATATATATATATATATATATATATATATATATATATATATATATATATATATATATATATATATATATATATATATATATATATATATATATATATATATATTCATTCTTCGTAAGACTACAAATTACAAAAAAAGTAGTGCCTACGATATCGAATCTCCAAATTTTCTATGTTCTGCTGTTCGGCAAATATTACGTGCCAGGAAACTTAATATCAATATGAGTTCTTTGTTCTTCTCTTTTTTATCGTGATTGTTTTATAAAAAAAAGGAAGCAAAAAACATCAAAAAAATAATGGAAGTCTTCGTAAGACTACAAATTAACGAAGAAGTAGTGTTTAGGATATCGAATCCTCACATTTCCTATGTTCTGCTGTTAGGAATAATATATATATATATATATATTATTCGTAAGACTACAAATTACAAAAGAAGTAGTGCCCAGTATGTCACATCTTCACATTTCCTATGTTTGGTGCATTACAGAATGTAAAGAAGAAATTTGAGCACTTCAACTAAAACATTATGCTAATCTAAATATTATGCTAATTGTCAGATTGTCGTTAAAAATACGTGCCAGAAAACTTAATATCAATATGAGTTTTTTGTTCTTCTCTTTTTTATCGTGATTGTTTTATAAAAAAAAGGAAGCAGAAAACATCAAGAAAATAATGGAATCGTAAGACTACAAATTAACGAAGTAGTGTTTAGGATATCGAATCCTCACATTTCCTATGTTCTGCTGTTAGGAATAATATATATATATATATATATATATATATTATTCATAAGAGTACAAATTACAAAAGAAGTAGTGCCCAGAATATCGCATCTTCACATTTCCTATGTTTGGTGCATTACAGAATGTAAAGAAGAAATTTGAGCAGTTCAACTAAAACATTATGCTAATCTAAATATTATGCTAATTGTCAGATTGTCGTTAAAAATATGTAAAGGGAAACGTTATCAGAGGGAATATTCAGACCCACAAGAAATGTAAATTGAACAATTTAAGATAAAGAAACAAAAGTTTTGTTACCAGCAGTCAAGAATAGAAATTTATAACATTTGCGTACTTCAATCCACAGATTAGGAAAGTACAGAGAGAGAAAGTAATAAACCACAAGGCATATGCGGGGGAAGGGTAGATTCCCATGATGACCATCCCTTCTTGTCGATATTTTCTTTATTTCACAGATTTATAATATTTCTAAATATAGACATCGATCAGTACATCGAGATCCGTGAATAGTTTCCGGAGTATCCGGAGTTTGTCATTGTATATACAAAGTAACATACATGTAAGCTTCAAAAACCAAACTTGCATAGTCAAGAAGATAAGCTAAGAACAGAATAAGCAAAAACACAAACCTGTCCAAGAAGTAACTCAGCAAGAACACATCCAGCTGACCATATATCAATAGATGTAGTATATTCAGTTGCACCAAATATGAGCTCTGGAGCTTGGTAATAGCGAGAGCATATGTATGATATGTTTGCCTCACCAATCTACCAATCAACTTCCACCAGAGAAACTACCTTCACCTAGATAGCATAAAAATAAAAATATAAGAAAGATTTAATGGAGAATCATAAGTGTAGTTAGCAAATCAACAACGAAATAAATTAATTGCGATATTTCTGTAATTAATCACACAAATCAAAGAATAAACAGAAAATTATAGAGAAAATAGAGCAAAATTCATATTAAATCCCTTTCTAAACACAAAAAAAGGAAGAAAGAAAACGAAAAAGAGGGATCAATAAAATGAAAAGGACGATAGAGATCTACAAATGTTCAAGCTGTCGGAGGACTCGCGGAGGGGCGTTGGGATGCAGCGGCTTCAGGCTTGCGGAGGGGCGAAAGGGTTGCAGGCGCGAGGGCTACAAGCGCGACCGGCTGCAGGCGACGGGCTGCAGCCGCGACCGGCTGCAGGCGCGAGGGCTGCAGGCGCGACCGCCTGCAGGTATACTTGTTAATTAACAGGGGACTTGACTTCATGCTGCCATAAAAACCAACGTAAAATATAATATGGTTCAAACTCATTATTAGACCACCCAAATTGATGAACTTGAATCTACATAACCCAAAAAAACTAAGAAACCAAAAAAAATCATAGTATTTAAAGCTCTCTTATCCGCTCATCAAACTGTAACAATCAGATGACCGACAACACCCACAGAATTTCATAGATTCCAGAAAGATCGTGTATCAAATGATTACACCCGATCATTTTGCTCAGTCAATCGATGCGTAAGAAGAAAAAAAATAGTCAGGATAAAACAGGCTATTTTCCATGGAGAGTAAAAATGTTTTGAATCATAACAACCACTCAGGCGGTTCGGCCTGTTGAATCTTGGTGATTTTAATAGCATTACATCTTTTCCAACCTAATATGAGTCAAATAGCTTTGCAATGTAGATCAAGATCAGCAAACAATTTCTTTAAACTACTAAACATATTCGTAAGATTAAACATTTTGTGTATAGTCAAATTTCTACTATTGGCATTGTCATTTACATGAGAACGAAAACTTATCTAACTGAATCGAGCTAATCCAAAGTTCACAGATATCTTATGAACTCATCTAATCCCATTTCCATTTAGTGAATCAAATTAGGGCACGAATCGAGAAACTTCTCTTACAACTCTCAGTGTCCTTGAAGCACCCGAAGATTCCGGTCGTCCACGGCTCGTCCGCGGGCGGCGCGTAGCTCTCCAGCAGCGGCTGCCCACAGTCACTGCACCTCTTCACCTCTAGCTGAAACCAAAACCAGTTCTAATCACAACTGGAACAAAAATCTCATCCCCGACTCGCCAAATTTCCCAAAATCCTAGTGAATAAACCCTGGAAAATTGCAAAAAAAAAACTCGAATCCGAGAATTGAAGGCGAATGGAAGGGACATGAGGGACGCGGACGGGTTGATTGAGCTCGCCGGGGCGGATCTCCTCCGCGGGCGCGTCCTGGACCTTGCTGAGCTTCACGTACCGCGTCGCCGGCGCATCCTCCGCCATGGCTCCACGATTCCGCGAGGCGAAACCCTAGTCGATCCCGATCCGGAGAAGAAACCCTAGAAACCCTAGAGAGGGGGCGACAGACACTTCGCGAGGGAGGGAGAAATGACTGAGAGAGAGAGAGAGTCCATCCATGTGAAGAGAGAGGAACTGGGTTGGGCGAAAATATCTGAGAAGAGAAGAAAGAGAGAAAAGAAGAGAGAAGAGGAGGCAAACCCATGTGGGCGCAGCAGGTGCAAAGCGCGAACGCGGAGAGAACGCCACCTCAGCCCAAAACGCTTAGAAGCGTTCCGTACAAATTGGGAATTTATATTCTTCTATGATTTCTCTATTCCACTCCTTCAAATCCTCGTACCATTTGGGGGAATTGAAATAATAACATACAATCAATATTTTTAGCAATTATCAATTAAAGCAATATAATGTATTTTCTAAAAAAGATTGGATTACTAATATTAAACCTCTTATTGCTTGAGCAAATATAATGCTATCCTAAGTTTCTGATATTACTATACGTTTTTTTTATTTTTTCTTCGTCTTTTTTCTTTTTTCTCGTCTCTTTCTTTTCAAAATGAAAATGTGAAAATTTTAATTCTGATCTATCAAATTGATTCATCATTGATAATTGAATATTATAACATGGAAGCTCCTTTATCCATTATAATTACGAAATTGAATTTTTTTAACTTTTTTTTTGAAGGATTTTATAAATGGTTTCAAAAAAGAAAAATTGTTTTTGGATATTTTCAAAAGAGAATTCGCCTCTCATTTTTCAAACTGGTAAAAATAAATTAGGAATCCAATATAAATTATGAATTGGATCAAATCAATTTTTTTTTGAATTGTTATACGTGTAATTCCTTCGAAACCTGAGAATATTTTTTTATTTTTTTTTTGTATATAGTTCTTGATAGAATTTCGTATTTTTCATCTTCCTGTAGCCTCCGAAATAATTTTTTGGTTGTGCTATTATTTCACAAATTAAATTGAGTTGTAGAATTTAATTAAAATAATTTACAAAATTTGAGTAAAAAATTAAAATAAATTAAAGTTTAAGAAAAAAATACCCCCCGCAAAAAAATCTGCATCTTTGCTGTCCGCTAGACCAGATCCAGGCACACTCTTCTCAAAGATGGATAAAGAGAGCGGTTACTCCTATTCTAATTCTTAATAATTATTATTATTATTATAAAACCTCGGTTTCGGAAACCCAAAAAGGTCCCTCGCTCGCTCTTTCTCTCTTCCCCCTAGGGTTTCCGCTCATCGTTGGAGCGGCCCCAAATCGAAGGCCGAAGCTGCCGATCTCCTCGATTCGATCGATCGACGTGGGCAACGAAGACGAAGCGAAGCCACTGGGAGGAATCGAGATTGTTCGGAGCGAGCGATTTCGCCAAAGGATCGGTTCCCTTTCCCCTTTTTCTAGGGTTTTGATTCGATCTATTCGTAGCTGTTCTAATTAGTTTTGAGGATAAGAATTTGAGTTGTTTCATCGAAATAGTGGAGATTAGATAGAGTTGTAATCCATCGAAGTTGTGGTTTTTAGGGTTTTCGATCGGTGATTGTTGTAATCGAAATAATGGATTTTTGTTCTTGTGATGTTTGAAACCAGTAACTCCGCACATTAGTTTTTTTTCCCCCTTTTTTTCGTTATATTATTTGTTTTCTTTTTCCTCTTCTCCTTTGTTCTTGTCATCTGGAAAGAAAAAAAAAAGAAAAGAAGAAACAGAACAAAAGAAAGATTATTAATTGCCTTTGTTCTTTTGCTTCATCACTGGAGAGGATTTTATAAGGCGTACATAAAAAAGAGAACAAAACTTGTATATTTATATAATTTTGGGGCAAAATAAAGTATTTGGCGAGGAAATAAAATAATCATCATATATGTAATGGGGAGCTCTGGAGTATCTAAGCCGAATAAAGGGTACCTTGGAGTCACCGAGCCGATTTCATGGAGTGGGCCAAATGATTTTGATGTGATCAAGACCCAGGAGCTCGAAAAGGTTGGGTTTTGATATGGATGTGTTAATGATTCTATCAATTTTGTTAGTTCTGTACTTGGAATTGTGATATTGTGGTGTTTTTTGTTTTCGTAAATCAGTTTCTTGCGGATGTTGGACTGTATGAGAGCCAGAAAGAAGCAGTGGCTCGAGAAGAGGTGTTGGGGAGATTGGATCAGGTCTGTTCTTTTGCCCCATGATACTGAAGTAGCTGGGTTAATTATAAAGTTATGACCTGAACATTGACCCAGGTTTCAATTTTGTCCCCAGAATTTCAATTGCCACAATTCAGTCCCTGAACTTTGACCTTAGTTTCAAATTTGTCCTCAAAGTTTTGAATTTAGTTACCTCAAGCTTGTTCTTGATTTCAGTTTCATCCCAGAAGTTTTGTTTCACTTTAGTTTAAATTTCGTGTTTAAAGTTTGATGACAAAGGCAAGTCCAATGATGTTACTTATGAAGCAATCTTTCATATGGTAGACCAAAGGAAGGTCCTAATTTCACACGGAAAAAAATTCGGGGAGGAATCTCTTATAATTGGAGTTATGATGATGAAAATGTAATATCGATCATTCTTTAGGGACAAAATTGTGAAAACTCCAAATGTAGCTTCTGATCTTTGTAAAGTCATTTGGCTGTGGGAGTAACATATTTGAGTATTGTTACAGATTGTGAAGGTTTGGGTCAAAAAGCTGAGCAGGGCCAAGGGTTTCAATGAGCAGTTTGTCCAAGAAGCAAATGCTAAGATCTTCACATTCGGTTCTTACCGTCTTGGGGTACTAATTATTTTCAATCTATTTTCTTTACTTCTTGATGGTAGTAAAAACTTGATGCATAAATAGCACTAATTCTACCTTTTGTTGCTACTAATTTTGTTTTTATTTAATTTCACATTAATAATGATTGTTACTTATCTTTCTCTGAATTTAAATTCGACTTAAGTTGCTTAATTATTTTTTCTCTTGGGAGGAATGAATGCAGGAAGGAGAGAAGAAACATAAATCTATACATTTAACTTGTGATTAACAAAAAATATTGATTGCTTTTATAAGTAAGCGTTTTATCTTGCATAGCGATTGCAATCAAAATCTTTTTTCTCATCTAGTGTGACCAGCTTCCTTTGCATGGCTAGTAACTATTATTCAGAACTGTGTTCATGACTACTAGTTCTTTCAACTTCTTCTTTGCTGCCACCCATCGCCTTCTTTTGGCACCTTAACGTTTCCTTCTATAGTACCATTCATGCCTTTCCCTGTTATCCTTATCAAACTTATTCATCACCTGTATAATTTATCAACCCAATTATTTAGAGATGAATAATGTCCCACCACATCTCTACTCTCTTTGGCATGATCGGAGGCTTGAACATGGAGTAATTAGTTTTGACAAAGCAGAGTCTCTGCGTTGGCTGTTTGACCATCTTAAATTATCAAGATTTGGTTCCAGCATTACATTTTGATATTTGTGTTTTGAAGGTTTGGTCTCTGTTGAGGCCTAGCGGAATCAACTACAGGGGTTTTGGTAGTTTTGGCAGCTGTAGATTATTTCTGATAGTTTCAGTGAAAGAAAAAGTTAAACTCTAAAAGAACACTAAAACTGAAGAAAAACAAAAGCAAAGCAGAGCAACATATGTCAATACTCTCAATTATGAGATGTTTTGATATTAGGAAGTTTCACTCAATACCAAATTGAGGCAAATCGAATTGGATCAGAACTTTAAACCTTGTTCTCTATACTTGACCATTAACATGCTAATGTTATAAAACCCAAACTTTAATCTTGGTTCTGTATACTCTGTCATCATCATGCTGAGACTTAATACTGATTCTTGATGCAATCCTAGTATGCTCTATTATAGGTATTGTTATAGGCATTTGTGTGTTAATATATATCCTTAATGAAATCCTTCAGACAGAGGACATATCTTATGAAATTCTTCGGCTGAAATCAGCTTTATTTTTTTGTTTGAGCATATGTCATATTGCTTTTAAAATGTGTTATATAGACTAACATGAGGATGTATTTGTTTTTTGTTAATTCAAAAAATGAAGGTACATGGCCCTGGTGCAGATATCGACACATTATGTGTTGGCCCAAGACATGCAACTAGAGAAGTAAGATTAGCAATTTAGTGATTTGTTGAAGGTCATAAGGGTTTGATGGTAACATTAACGGCTGAATCAATTCTTGGAACTTTATTATAGGAAGACTTCTTCACAGAACTACATAATATGCTAGCTGAGATGCCAGACGTGGCAGAACTACATCCTGTCCCTGATGCTCATGTACCTGTAATGAGGTTTAAGTTTAATGGAGTTTCTATAGATCTTTTGTATGCAAGGCTGTCCCTTTGGGTGATTCCTGAAGTAAGTATTATATATATATATATATATATATATATTCTTTTTCATTATGTTATTAGAAGATCATTTTGTTTTTCAATTTTGAAGATTTCCTTTTTCCTCACATTTTATTCCCTATTTAAGTACAAGAATTATTTCCTATCCCTGAGTATATAGTCGTTTGCCATTACTACTTTGTCCCTCTCCCTCTCTCTTCTTCAACCCCACCCCCACTACTACACCCCCCCCCCCCCCCCCCCCCCCCCCCCCCCCCCCGTTCTTTCTGTGTTTTCTCTATTGAATGTTTAGGATCGTTATGGAGCAAGGAACATGTGGATTGTAATGTTACTAATAAATTACTCAATGAGGTTATATATGACATGCAAATAGTTTAGATTGGGAAAACAACTTCTCAATTATGATCAAGGGGACAAGCCCTTGAAATGTAGTTGCTATTTCATGGATGTGAAGTTTGCAATGTAGGCGCTTCATTTGGAGGGGTTGCCAGTGCACAACTGGTTTGGTTTTTTCTTGTTAGTTGGAGTAGTTGGCCCTTCAACATCAAGGCAGTGTTTGGATGGAAGATAGAGTTGGGATAGTAGTAAGTATTCCCCCTATTCTACTAGACATCCTTAAAAAGTTGAAATCCCTACCTCAAATTAGGCAGTTCAAATGTCTCCTTCGGGTGCCGAAGTGACATGGATAGCAATTGTAAGGGTAAGCGTGGAATATTGCTATTGCCAGGTGCTAGATATCTACTATCCCAACATTGGAGATATCCACTTGAAATAGATCTCATGTGGGGTTTTTATCGCTGTCTCTTGGATAGGACTCCTTTATTAGGGAACTACTGATGCTTAGGCAACTATTCAAATTTTTGTCCACTCATTTGCATCTATTTTATCAGCCAATACATTTGTAAGACGATCAGCCATGTGATGAGAACAAAGAATTTATTGAATATGTGGGAAAGGATGAATCACAATTTTCTTTTCCTTTTTTTTTTTTTTATCTTTTTTCCCACTTCCTTCTCAACCTTTTGTTTAGTCGCATTCTATTACTAAATGATTTCATACACTATTACTCAGTTTGATAGAAAACCTACATGCTCCATTTGCCTAGATAGCCCTGATTGTCTTGATAACTTGTAGTATTATGCAGAATAAAATGTTCATTTTGAAACAAGAACAGAAATTGTTGTACTCCATCCTGCAAAGTGCTTTTGAACAAGAAAGCTCTGGAACAAGTTTACAAACATTTTTAATTGGCTGTTAACAAATAGTACACTTGCATTCCTGGTAAAAGTTACTCTACTAACTGAAAAATAGTTGCATTATTATTTTTGCCAGTATAATAATCATGCATAGCTTTTTCAATTGGTCCTTTATTGATAAATCAAAGTTTATTAGGCTCCATCGAAAGATGAGAGTCTAAAAATCACTCCTCTCCTTAGCGCTAAATTCTAGACGCTGCAATATTTTAACGCAATGCAAATTTATGGAAGAGGGAGGCTTGCCTTGAACCTTTCTTCACTGCTTTTCAAGAAAGAAAAACGTAGCTTATTGCTATTATTTAGGATCACACAACAAAGGATCAGCTTATTATTTAGGATCACACAACAAAGGATCCATGTTTAGCTCATTCCTGTGGACTTTGATCATGTCTAGATGGATGATAACATATATCATTTGATATAGGGATATGTGTTCATCTCTCAGGCATGTTGTCCCATAAGACATTCCAAAATGCACTCGATATATATTTTTGGACCTTTTGATCAGCTGTTGCACTGTAATTTCTGTCCATGTTATCAAAGGACTACCATTTGCTGTATCACTATTACTTACAAAAGTGAGGTGGCCTCTGACCAGCTAAACATGGATCTTGTTCATCATGTTCCTTCAGAAAATTCTGCTAATTATTTATAATTTCTTTTATTAAGTATCATCTGTTTAAATAAATCAACCCTTTTATTATTCAGTGTAGTGGAACTGCCACTGGCTTTTAATTTCTTTTTTCTTTTTTTTTTTTTTCTCTTTCAGGATTTAGATATTTCCCAGGATTCTATTTTGCAAAACGCTGATGAACAGACTGTTCGTAGCTTGAATGGGTGCAGAGTAACGGATCAAATTTTACGTTTGGTGCCTAGTATCCAGGTCCTTGATGCCTCTTTTCATTTTCTGTTTGGTCTGCTTTAAAAGTGGATGTTTATACTATCAAAATGTTGATATTGTCATTCTGTTCACTTCTTTCTATCTAATCCAGAACTTTCGGACAACCTTGAGATGTATGAGATTTTGGGCCAAACGTCGTGGAGTTTACTCAAATGTACGGTTTACCTAACTGAAATCTTGAGAATAGCATATAGTATTTACACTTTTTTGGTGCTCTTATTTATATATCCCTTCAAAATAATTTTTTTTAGTGATACAGCCATGCAAAATTTAAATTTTCACATGTAACCCTCAAGATCCTGCTGCTTAAAAATCTTTAGTTGGGGAATCATTCTACTCATGGGAAGATAGATAGTTCTTTAGGGTAGAAAGGGCATTTTTGTTAGTGCAATGGCTTGTACGTAAGAAATTAATCGTTCGAAGGACATATATGAAAATTGGTATATATATGAGACATGATTTTGTAGATGATTTTGTAACGGTAAATATGTAACATAGCTCTGTATTTTTTGACTTATTATATAATTGGTCAGGTCGCAGGATTCCTTGGTGGTATAAATTGGGCGCTCCTCGTCGCACGCATATGCCAGTTGTATCCAAATGCGCTCCCCAGCATGCTTGTCTCTCGGTTCTTTAGGGTTTACACACAGTGGAGATGGCCTAACCCGGTGATGCTCTGTGGTATTGAGGAGGGCACTCTCGGACTTCCTGTGTGGGATCCACGGAAGAATTTCAGGGACAGGCTCCACCAGATGCCCATAATAACGCCCGCCTACCCAAGCATGAATTCCAGCTACAATGTCTCTTCTAGTACTTTGCGGGTTATGACCGAGGAGTTTCAACGTGGATTTGATATATGTGAGGTGTGTAATGAACGTGGTATTCTTCTTTCTTTTTCTTTTTTAATTTCTTTTGTGGTCTATTTAGAGCTATGCTAAGTGGACAAAGTTAGACAGGCTGTTGTACTCTTGCTAGCAATTTTGTTCACGTGGTATTTTCTTTTTTTTTCTTTTTGTTGCCTATCTAGTGCTATGCTAAGTGTACAGGGTTAGACAGGGTGTTGTACTCTTGCTAACAATTTTGCAAATTTTTTTTTGCCATCTTATTGACCTCTTTACCTTTAGTGAAAACTGAGATTGACCAACAATATAAATTGTATATCATTTTCTGCTTGCTGTGAGTAATCCAAAAATTATAACAACTTGAAAAAAGATTTGAGTCACCCATATGTTACAAGAGATGAGTGGAGTTTGCGAGTTCAATAGCTTGCCTACCACAATTTAGGAAGTTCTTTGCCTTCTGTGTATAAATCAAGATGTCTCTATGTACTGCGTCGGGATGTGTATTTGTATTTTGCACTGAAAACAACCTGATCTAGCTTTTATTGATTGAGTTTAGATTCTACTTGTCACTGGAAAATTGGATGTGATAGCTTATTCGGCTAGGAATCTTCATTTGGTTTTCAAACTTGGGATGGATCATCATCGGAAACCTTAAGTGATATCTTAGTCTGGTATGAGTTCTGATTGCTAATTTACATTTATTAGATTTGGATCGAATGCTCTATGCCTCAACCAAATTTGACCAACTAAAAATACTACATAGGGGCATAGAGATAGCCTTTAGACTCCCTGCCGAGTTTTTGCTGATGTAGTTGCCTTTATAGCCTTGAGAGACTCTTTGCGTGCATATTACCCTCTTTACTATACTGCAGATGCTTGATTTTATATTCTCTCTTGGTACCAATTTATTTTTATGAGTTTATTGCAAATTTGATCCTTGAAGTGCTATTGTTTTAATTGCATTACTAGAATATTAATTGTAATAATTTAGTCCTCGCAGTTTGACCCCTATTTGATTTCATTTTCAGTTTATTTTAACTGAGCAAAGTCAGAAAACAGTATTCAGTGCTTTTTTAATATTGTATTCTATCAGAATGACTTAATTTGTTATATCAAACAACTTTTTGGAGTAAATTATTAGATTATGTATCTGTAGGATGAATTCGAAATGGAGTTCAGACTCCGGGAGTAAATTTGTAACTAGCCCTATTTTTTGTTTTCAGTATGTAAGATTCCTAATCCTTATATGTGCTGATAATTACTTATAGGCAATGGATGCAAATAAAGCTGAGTGGGGTACTCTGTTTGAGCCCTATCCGTTCTTTGAAGCCTACAAACACTATCTGGAGATTGACATAACAGCAGAAAATGAAGATGACCTTCGGAAATGGAAAGGCTGGGTAGAATCTCGTCTTCGCACTCTCACCTTGAAGGTAAAATGGCTATGAACACATTTAATTCTCCATTTTGCATAAAGTCCACTTATTTTCCATTTTTGCAACTGTAAGTCCCGTTTTCTGTTTTTGCAACTTTGGGCTATTTTTGATTTTCCGCTGAAAATGGGGGGTGCAGAGGCAAAGAAGAGGGAGGATGGAGGGACGTTATATGGATTAAAAAACAATTCCCACAGGTGCAGAAATAGTGAAAGAGGCCGTATATACATGGCAGAAGACAAAAAGGTGGTCAGATTTAATTGCATAAACTTGGCAATTAAAGAAACTGAAAAACATTAGCATAACTGAATGAGGCCTTGGGGCCTCTTTTATGTTCTTGCAGCTTCGAACCTGATTTTTTCTTTTTGACAAAAAATGCCCCACATCTCCGTGCTGCACAGAACTCAGGGGGCTGTAGTGGCTAGTGAGGGAAGGAAATTTAGGGATAGAAAAAATGTCTGAGAATTGCAATTGAAGAAAATATGCTTGTTTTCTGTGCAAAATGGCTGAGTTACTTTTCCTGTTCATATGAATGCTGTACATTATACTGATCTTCTTTGCTGATATATTTTTTAAAATCAGATTGAAAAACACACATATGGCATGCTCCAATGCCACCCCCACCCAGGCGACTTCTCTGACAAATCGAAGTTGTTCCACTGCTGCTTCTTCATGGGCCTAAGAAAAAAACAGGATGCACCGACCCGTGAAGGTGAACAATTTGATATTAGGGCAACTGTCGAAGAGTTTAAGGTTGCTATTGGCATGTACAGTCTCTGGAAACCCGGGATGGAAATCCAAGTCTCTCATATAAAGCGCCGAAACATCCCATCTTTTGTCTTTCCAAATGGCATTAGGCCCTTACGCCCTCCACCCAAAGCAGACAGAGAAGCTAGCGGTCGGAAAAAGCTGGCTTCTGAAAGTGCTCCTGCTGGTGCCGAAGGTCCTTCTGGTACAATAAACACAAAAGAAGCTGTCGAGTCGAGAAAGAGGAAACAACTGGGGGATCCCACAGAGGTGAGCCCGGAATTCAAAGTACACAAAATTGTCGAGAAAAGCTCTCCTGCTGCTAATGTGTGCCCTGAAGAAGCAGAAGCACTTGCAATCACGAAAATAATAGGTGGTGGGGGGTTATCTACAACTGGTGCAGAAGAGCCTCCCGAGCAGCTTGATGAGCTAGATTACTTGGAATCGGAGGTACAAAATAAAGATTTCGAAGGCGATAATAGCAACTCTGTTGAGTCTTTGACTGCAGAAAATAGTGCTATCCAAAATGAAAGTGTACCCAGCAATTTTACGAGCAATGGATGCGTCGAAGAGCTTGAGGTCTTTGTCTTTTGTATTCTGTATCTTTTTCTTTTCATTTATCATTTCTTGATTATTGGTTGTTGCAAAGAGAAGTTAGTAGCTGTCTTCATTATTTCATTGCAACACCATTTTTGTACTACACTACTGTTTGATTGCCACTCTGCTTTGTATAATGGGCATAGAGGAATCTCTAGTGAATACTATGTTTTATGGCATGTAAAATTGGGTGATTACTTTGCTTTTTCGAATTATATTTCGATTTTAAAGACTACTAACTGACTCTGTGAATTTTGTTTTTGAGCGAAAGCCTGCAGAGTTGCTAGCTCCATATATCGGTGGACCTCCTGCGTCAGCATCAAATGCTACTGCTCAACGCAAGCCGCTTAGGTAATTGTGACATTGATTTTATATGATTCTTTATTTATTTTGCTAATGGGATCTGCATGTAATAATATCCTTGTTATATTAGTTCTTTGAAGTACAAAAGTAAGATTTTTGAGCCTCAAGAGCAGAAGCTCCGAATTGACACTGCTTGTAGCTGTAGAGCGGGGATTTTAATGACAATCTATTAGTGTTTTTTTGAATAGCTCTTCACTTAGCCATCGTCTTGTGGCTCAAAAATTCTTTTAATTTAATTTAAAGCTGATTTTGCTTATCTGATAATTTACAGGTTAAGATTGTCTACTGTCGGGAAATCGAATGGCCAGGATTAATTCTGCGGACTGAACCACCTGATTCAGAGTGGGTACACTATGTTTTGAGAGAGAGAGAGAGAGAGTAGATGTTCTCTGTTTCACAACCTTTGGAAGAAAAACTTGATCCCCTGTTTAGGGCTTATACTATCAGCTGTATCAACGAGGGCACCTTAATAAATAATAAATGTGCAAAATTAATTTAAATATATTCCTTTTCATCCTTGTCGCATTGTTTTCTGGTGGCTGTTTTCTCTTTAGAGATTTGATTTTTTTTGTTGTTCCTGTCATTTTACTTTATCTATTTTTTGTGAGTTTTGTGTAGTTTTGTGGTTGTTGATTTGTCTACCTGTGATGATGCTAAGCTTCTTCATGCAATGCCAACATAATCAAGCTGCTCTTGGTCTAACTCGGGTATCTACTCGTGTCTAGATAAGTTAATTTCGAGTTTCAGTGATGAGCTTATATATCAAGCATTTGGATAGTTGATCTGTTTGTAACATGAACTTTCATTCAAACACAGATTAAGCTGGATCCAGTTTTAATTCTAGCTCAATCTGAATTTTGATGCTAACTAATCCTTGGATATGCCTAGCTAATGAATACGAGACTGCATGATTTACTAGAGTATATTGGCTTATATCGTAATACAAGGTAAATGACTCAAATGTCTTAATAGCGTAATACAAGGTAAATGACTCAAATGGAAAATTTTTGTTTCAGTATAATGCTGGTTGTGTGTTGCCTTGCCTGTGTGTTTCTTTATTATCGTGCAAGGTATTGTATGTTACACTCTTACACCCTTAATCTTAATCCTAAGAGAGTCCAAGATGTAGTAGAATATGTAGGAATTGGGAAAACTTCTGAGGATCTAAAACATTGTCATGCTGATAGTTGAGTTTCCAATTTTCATGTTGCCATAAAATTTTTAGGTAGCAATATAATGATTACATAAAGCATGAGGGAGTACGCATACAAGTTGTCTATAAATATGTTCCATAAAAATATGTATAATAAGAAAAGCTCCTAAAGAACACTACATGCAATTTTTTCTAGACAACTTTTGTTCTATGGCTATAAGCTTACCATTGATATATAGTGTTTAGGCAAAAAAATATTTGCCACTACGATGACAAAGAAGGCGCATTTCCTCACCAATTCAACAAAACTATTTAACACTCAAATTTAACTTACTCCCTTAAGCAACACCCCATGAGTGGCATAAAATGAAACAACCAACACCAACAAGGCCAACATGAGGGTACAAGGGCTCACATTGGGGTTTTAGCCCACTTTCTTAAAAAAAATTATTTTAAAATTAGACCTCTCAAATTTTTATTTGTAAAAATAAACTCCAGATACACAGATGGGGACATGTCAGATGTGATATCACTTAAAGGCGGGTGAACCATTCGGCACTTTTATAAATGCGGTGAATGGTTCACTGTCTTTTAGTACTTATATACACCCACTAACAGATAGTTCGATAAGATAAGATGCACAAAAAGTTGTGAATTATTCATCGTATTTATATAAGCGGTGAATAGTTCACCGTTTATAAAAGCGTTGAACTATTCACCATCTTTAAAAATGGAGAATGATTCACCGCTTTTAGTTTATTTACTGCGCCACAACAGCAATAAGTATCCATTTTTTTTCATATTTACATAATGACAACTTGTCCAATATTTCAATCACAATAATAAATATATCAATTACGACAAAAAATATATCAATTACAATATGAATAAAATAATATTCATGAATAAACAACATGAATAAAACAACATGAATGAACTAAACCAATCTCAACCAAACTTTAACATGAATTAAATAATATTATAATATAAAAATTATATGTATAAAATATAAAATAAATATCAAAATACCAAAAAGTCTTAACAAAATCAATTCCTCTCCATGCCCCTTCCACGCCCTCGCCTTTGTCCTCTACCACCTCCACGTTCGCGTAGTTGAGCCCATCCTCAAATATGCACATTATCCTCCATCTCAGGGTATACAGACTTAATGCCATGTATATGATCAATATGCTCGATGGAGGTACCCTCGACAACTGGATCATTCCTCTGCGTGTCAACTATCGATGGTAGTATCCCCTCCTGCGTCTTAACTATAGGCTCAGTAGAAATATGATTGCGACGCATTGCCTCCGTCGATATATAATATCAATATGACGAATCTTCAATGTGGATGGAACGTTGGACGGAGAGATCGACGCGAATTAAATATCAAACTAATGTACCTCCAATATAGATGGGATATCACATAGAGGGATCAACGTCGACACATGAAGGACCAATGCTGACGAGATATTGAAATAAAGGACTTCTGATGTCGAGGGGACGCCAGATGGATGAATTGGGACGGACGAGGATGGAAAATCATATGTAGGCATGGAAGTTGTAGTGTTCCGATTTTAGCTAAATAGTAAAGTGCAGCTAAATCACTCCGAACATGTTTAAAATACTATTAAGAATGGGTTAGGACTGTGTTGGTTCGAAGCAAAAGCCTTTCGGACCAAAGATGAGTTGGAAAGTGAGCTCGGAAGGTTGAAATCTGCAAAACTGCAAGTTGTAGCATGGAGTACCGGTACCCCAAGGCACGTACCGGCAGCCCATAGAAAGCAGAAAAATCAAGCTTTCGGGTTGGAGATCCAAAGTGTTGTCGTATCGGAACCAGAACCCGGGTACCGGTACCCTAGCCCGCGTACCGATACCCCATCCCGTGTACCGGTGCTCCAAGCTCCTACCAGCATGCACAGAGTTGGTGAACCATGGTTAAAAGAGGGGTTTAATTGTGGTTAATTGAGCTTAAAGCTCTCCCCCCCACAACCAAACACACACACGCCCGCTTCTCTTTCTCATTTTTTTCTTCTCTTTCTCTCTCTAGAAGCTTGGGAGAGAAACCCTAGCTTGGAAGATTGGAAGGATTGATCTCTTAGAAGGCAAGAGAATTGAAGGAGACTTTCAAAGGAGAACCTTGGGGGTGGAAAGGATCATCTTCTTCACGTTTTTGGAGTAAAAACAAGAGGTAAGTTTTTAGGGTTTTAGAAGTTTTGAGTTTTTACGAATTTAAAGGAGATAAAACTATCTCTTATGAGTTCTATTACTATTTTTAGGGAATTTCTTTGGTGATTTGAGAGATCAAACTCCCTTTTCTTTCAAAGAGAACACAAGGTGGGGGATTCTATCGAAAATAATGCTTTCTACTTTTTTTCTTTATTTTTTGAATCTAGAAGCATGCTAGTAAGAGTAGTTGTGTAGATAATGCATGACAATGACCATGTTAGGGTTTAACCCTAAGAGACAGGTGTATATAAAACCTAGATAAATGTTATTCTTGTATGACGTTAAGTGGTACTTGACTTAGGAGAAAACCTAGGTTAAGAGGTCAAGTTGTGTTGCAGGAAACCTAGGAAGAAAATCTAGATTGAAATGAGTGACATTAACTTAGGGGAAAACCTAAGGAGGAATGATAGAGTTCTCAACATAGAGTTCATAAACTCTAGGGTTAGAGTTGTTCGGTTGAGGTTGGTGTGCTTAATGGCGATTAGCGACCCTAGAGCTGTGGAATTAGGGTGAATGTGCAAACTTGAGTAAACAAAATAACTCCAACCTAAATGATGGTCCTTGAGACATCATGGCTATCCTAGAGTTAACAACCTAGGGTAAAAGGCAAAAGTAAAAGGCAAAAGTAAAAGGTAATGAATATGGTACCTTCGAATTTGGGACTCGTAAATTGGGAGATGTGAGTTGATGCTGTCTCCTCGGGCGTGGGCCTCTTTAGGCGAGGTACTTCCGAATGGTAGAGCCCCACTATGGCAACAAAGCCCCCACTACGGCTATAAAGAAAGTCGAGGCCAGGGGGCACCTCGAGGAGCTTTTGGCTGAGAGGCCAAAGGAGGACTAAGGCACGGGCCACAGTCGCGCCCATATCTAGGCGGCTCCCGCGAGAGGTTTGGCTCGGCGGGCGGTTACCCGTGCATGGGGCCGAAGCCCCGAGTCTTTTATCACGGAGGCAACAGGCTGGGGGCACGGGCTACCCCTTTAACACCTGACGTCGAGTTCCCTTGGCTTACGGAAGGGGAAGTCGATGTCTTGGCCATCCGCCTGGTAGAGGAGCTCAAAATTCAGCCGTGGCCGAAACCATGGCAGAGGCGAGAGATCCTCAGGGAACACCTGAGGGAAGTGGACCCACCGACCGATAGGCCGGCCGAACAGCAGCCCACCTCAGATAGGCCGAACCGGTGGTATGGTTCGGCCATGACCAGGACACAGAAACGTCGGCAGCAACGAGCCCAATCCGACACGATGAGGGAAGCAGCGACGACTCGAGGGCCACGACCTAACTTGAATTGAAGTTCGATCCATGCTTCGGCCGTCATGTCGGCCAATTTGAAACAATTATGAGGCCGGAGGATCAAGTGCACCGCCTCGAGTCGAACCTACCATGCCGCGGTTGGCGGCGAAAGAGCCGACGAGCGTCCGTTAGGAGCCGGACGCCCGAATTCGAGCTCTCGAGGTAATGATTCGGCGCGACCTTGACACCTCATTTGATCACGACAGACGACCTCCAAAGGAACGAGACATGGAGGTCTCGACTACACCTTCGGTTGAAGAAACCGGAGGAATGGGTGGAGAGAAACCTCGGACTGATGACGATTCGGCCGAGATAGGCCCGACAGGGGCGTATCGAAGGGACTATTGAATTGGGCTCTTCCTGAGTCCGAAAGATGAAGGCTGGCTAAGAGGGCCGGGGGGGAATTTTTTGGCAACCACAGGTTCAAAGACGAAAATAGATAAAGGCCATGATCGGCCAAAAAGGCCGAGAATGAGCAGTGCAGTCGAAGTTGTTCAGCTAGAACGCTTCGAGGAAAAGGCACTGAAATACGGCGAGAAAATTGAATAACGCAGACTGTTGTATGAACGGCTAAGAAATCAAAGCCGATTACTTAAATTGAAGTAAAGACACGATGTAAACCAGTCAAAAAATTTTATAATATCACAATCGTGGTCAATTGTTTAAATACAAAAGTGTGCGAAAAAAAGGAAGACGCCGAGTGTTGAGAACATCAAGTCATGGAGCTGCTTCCATTCGGCGTCAACCAGCGCCTGCGAATGTTGGGCCGCTTTTCTCCGTCTCTTCATCTTTGAATGCTCTCTCAGAAGATCGCTGAGCCCGTAACGGAGGGAGGCACCGAGGTTTGTCTTCGTCCGCAATCGAGCTCTAGCCGCGTCAATTGCCGCTTGATCTACAACCAAATCCCGTTTCAGGCTGGCAAGGCGGAGCTCTGTTTCGGCAATCTCCCTCTCGATCCCGGTTGAATGTTGCTAGAGCTAGGACAACTGCGTCACGCATTCGCCTATTGGAGTCACTTGGGATGCGGCCGACACCCGGTAGTTTACGACCGTACGGAAGTGGGCTCCAACTGCCTCGAGCTCCTTGAGAACGACCGATTGAAGAGAGACGATGGAAGGCAACCGAGAGGACAAGGAGAATATGAGGCGTTGCTCCCGCGGAGGGAGAAAAGAACAGTGAGAGGAGGTCATAAGAAAGCAGAGAAGTTCCTCGAGCTGCTGAAGCTTCTCAGGAGTTCGAAGAAGCGGTTGAAGGCCCTCGGAACAGAGACTAAGGACCTCGCGAAATGGCTGAAGAGGGTCCTTGGTCATGAAGGGTGCCACTCCGGTACCATCATCTGAAGAAGGGTTGAGGGTAAGAAGCTCCGATAGAGAGGGTGACAGGTCCCCTATAACCTGGAGAGCCGAACTTGAAGGTAGCTCTGAGATGGCCGATAAGTCGGCTCCGAAGTCAGCCACCGGAAGTTTGGCGGTGATATCAAGCACCGAAGTGCCAACGACAACTCTCTCCTCTTCTTCTTCTTCATGGTTGTCACCTTCTTCCTCTTCCTCTCTATGCTCTTCTTCTCCCTCTTCTTCTCCGTCTATTCTTTCCCCTTCTTATTTTTCCTCTTCTTCTTCTTCTTCTTCTTCTTCGTCTTCTGCCCTCTCTTCTCCTCCACCTTCTTTCTCATCCTCGGTCTCTCCCGGCTTCGCTTCATCGATGTCGCGAGCCGTTTTGATATGTGGGACTCGGAAAATATCCGACTGATGACTAGGCCCAGCCATCGGAGGAGGCACGTCCGGTGCAACCTGTTGAAGGGCGTTAAGAGACCTGGGCCGAGGGGTAACCGTGGCCGGTGCGGTCATAGGAGGCCTTCCGCGGCCAAGTTTCGTCGGCCGCGGTGCAGTGACGGTGTAATAACAATAATTTTAGAATTTTAGAATTTTATGGAATTTCGATTTTTGGAATGATATTGGTTTCTTCCAGAATTTAAAGAGAGTGCTGTTGTTAGCATTTTGAGGATTCATTCCTCTAAGTGACTTTCACCGGATTATTGGTGAAATGTGGTTTAAGGGAATGATTAAATCTGTTTTTAATTTTGAGGTGCAGATTGCACCGGAAAACATAAAAAAAAGGATTTTGACGGGTAGGCGGGTTCTCCCCGTAAAATGTTCGAGCTGATTTTTTAGTGAGATCTTCGGATGGGAAGGTCGTCACTTTGTCGGCATCGTCAAACAGAGAACAACGGTGTGATCGGATCTCAAATCCGACTTATGGATTTTTCAAAAATACACTTTTACCGTAACGGATCCGAAAGATAATTTCAGATATTTTCGGTACCGTTAAGGTGTATCAGTCCATTAGAATGCGTGAAATCTGATGATAAGTGTTTGGCACATTTTTTGATGTTTTGGAATTTAAAGTACGAATTTTCTTTTGAGGAAAAGAGGTGATCAAGGTGCAGGGATATTTTGGTCATTTTTGGTTTTGTTTTTTTTAAAGAGGGGTATTTCTTGTTTGACTTGGATTAGGGCTAAGAAAAAAGCTTAATCTTTAATTAGCCTTAATTCTCCTTCTTCCTCCCCAACGTAAAGACCAAGAAACCCTAGCCCTCTTCCTCTTCTTTTCCACCTAAGATCGGGACACTGTCGTTGTCGCTGTCGCCGTCGCCGTCGCCGTCGCCGTTGTCGTCGGAACCGTGGGAGCAGGGTCGGGCGCCGTCGTCTTGCTGCCTGGGTGCCGCCGCCCTGCAGTCTGGGTGTCGTTGCGCCTGCATCCTGCAGCCCTGCTATCGCGCGCCTGTGCGCCCCGCGCGCTCCGCAGCCGCCGCACCTGCTGCCCCGCAGCTGCCGTGCCTGCAGCCCGCAGCCCTGCTGCCGCGCGCCCTGCGCGCTCCCCGCCGCGCGCGCCTCTGCAGCCTGCGCCGGGCGCCATTGCTGCGCGCCCGCGCGCCCCTGCTGCTGCGCCCGCACGCCCCTGCAGCCTGCTATGCGCGTCCCCATACAGCCTGCGCCACGCGCCCTTGCTGCCTGCGCCTCGTGGGCAGCCTGCGCCGCCTTTCGTGCAACCTGCGCCGCCGCTCGTGTAGCCTGCGCCGCGCCGCTGCCCTCCTGGCCTATCACCCGCGCGCAGTCGTCGTGTGCCCTCGAGTCCTGCTGACAGCACCTTGTTGCTTACTATTCGTGGCTTGACGGAGTTAGTCTCGCTTGACGGAGTTGGTCTCGCTTGACGGAGTTGTTTCGCTTGACGGAGTTGTTTCTGTTGGGTTATATGTAATAATGGATCTAAATAGGAGAAAAAACACCTAGAGGGGGGTGAATAGGTGTAAACAATAAACACTCAAAAAATCATTGCGCAATAAAAACCCAATGCGGAAATATAAATGAACACGCAAGATTTTTACGTGGAAAACTCCAAACCGGAGTAAAAAACCACGGGACCGATAACACGGTGAAATCCACTAGAATTAAACACGTACAAGGTGATATACCGTACTCACAGACGACTCAACCTTTTCCATACGCTCCTAGTTGATCTTCTCCGCTCGCTCCGCAACGCGTCTCGAATCCACGATCTGCGTCCAACGCCGAATCCACGGCGTCCAACGTCGAGTCCACGACGTCTGACCGAATCCACGGTCTTCACCCAGTAGCACGCTTCGAATCCACGAACGTACCTCGCTCCGAATCCACGAGAGCGGTTGCACCTTGAATCCACAAGGCCACGCGAGTCCACGCGCCGATTTTGGGGTAAATCGTTGTTTTTGGGTGGTGATGATCCGCCGAATACTTAGATCAAAGATAGATAGGAAATACCATCTAAGTATTCATTAGTTTGATTCAACTCAAGATGTGAGTATGAAAACCTAGAATCAAACTAATCAATATAGATGAAGAAACATAGAGTAATATCTAATGATTTCCTTTCTTCTCTATATGTGGATCTAGGGCCGTATATGATGATATTTGATTATGACGGCTCTATGTATTATGTGGATTTTTCTGGATTTCTTGGATTTTTGGATTAACCCTAGAAAAAGAATCATAGGGTCTATTTATAGGTTAGAAACCCTAGGAAGAAGATAAGGATAAAAAACTGTCCGTTTCTAGAAATTTTCACGACGGCGATCCGGATCGGATTAGCTGTGATCCGGATCGTCGTAACGAGTCAGGCAATTCCAGAGAAACAGGGTTCGGGATCCGGATTGTAATGCACGATCCGGATCGTTCATGAATTTCAGCAAATTCCCATGTTCGGGATTCGGATCGAAATGACTATGATCCGGATCGGATTTGCCAATGAACAAACACCCTTCGGGATCCGGATCGGACTGTCTGATCCGGATCCTGAACATGTCCCATGTCCAGTTCTTGATTTTTATGTGATAAAAAAATTCTTCCAAGTGTTTCTCCACTACAAGAAGTATTCGGATCACCAAAAATATTTAGTTAAACTTACCTGATCCTTTTGAATTCTTCTTTCTTGAGATTGAGGTATATGATCCAAACTTCATTCATCTTCAATCTTCAAGACTTAACACTTTCACGAAATGCGCCAAAACAAAATCCGTAACAATCTCCCCCTTTGGCGGTTTCGTGACAAAACACAGATCCACTAAAGAAAATTCAAAAAAAAGATATTTTGTTGCTATCACCATACAATAAAAATTTACAATGGAGATCCAATACAAGAGATAAACTCCTAAAACAGACCCTAAACTTAGACATCTGTATTCTCTGCAAAGAGAAATCATTCTTGACAAAAAGAGATCGTTAGATACCTCAAGAATATTTAGCATTCAAAACCTAACAGAGATAGAGTTTATGCTCACCATGACATTGAGTAATTCAGATATGTAATAAGATCACAATCAAACATTGACATATCTTCTAAGCAATAAGATTCCAAATGTCATAACTTTGCTTTGTTAGTAATCAAACAACTTGTTAGTAATAATACACGTCCAAATAGTTAGTCGAATAGTTAGTAGGGACATGCAACAAATCACAAGATAAAAACCAGAAGTTGTGATACTTACCTTTCACCAAAGTCAAAGTTTGTAATAAGTTCTCACCAAAAGTTCAAAGTTCTCACAGAGTTCACTCTAAACTCTCTCCCCCTTTTTGTCACAAACTAAGCCAAAAATTCAAAATTTAAGGAGAGTTAAAAAGTTCAAAATCAAGAAAAACCTGAGAACTAAAACTAAAGAAAAATTGAAAACTTAAAACCTGCACAAAGAAAGAGGTTAAAGAAAATAAAGTTCCTGCACAAGAGAATTAGTGGTCAAACGATTCAAGCATCTGAATCTGAGTCATTCGAGGCGGAGTCCTCAGAGCTCATGCAACCCAGCTTCTTCAAAATTCCTTTAAGCAATCCCGAAATCGTAGAACACTCTTGTTTCATCTGATGTATGTCCTTGGACATCTTTCTGAGTCCTAGACCCATTTTGTCTTGCTCTTGTTTGATGGAAGACTCCAGGTCTCCCTTTTGGTCAAATCTTCTGGAAGTTGAGGAACGTTGTGTGACGATTGACGGAGCAGTCTGTCCTTCATTCCGAGGAGATCTTCTTGGCAAAGAATGTGAATTGTCAAGAGGTTCATTGCTTGGCACATTCTTTTTCCTTGCTTGCTGCTTAAGTATTGAGGAAGACTTCAGTAGCTTCTTGTTCTTTAGGTAAACCTTATTTTCTTCATCAATACCTTGTTGTACTTCATCAAGAAATGTGTCCCAATCTTCTTCGTCTTCAGATTCAGTGTCAATTTGAGAGATATTCTTTGGATTCTCTTGACATGGTTCATTTATTTCAATACCTCGAGCTCGTCCAGGTCGTCGAGCGAGTCTTTTTCTTTTTAGTATGGATGAAGAGGTCATTGGTGCTTTTCCTGTGTCAATGGGTGCCTTTCCTTTTGATCCACTGGAAGGCTTTTGTTCAGGTTTAACGGGCATTGATTCATCATCATCCCATAACACGTCCCAGTCTACTTCATCATTATTTGCTTCAGTTTCCGAGTCACTAATCAGATCAAATTCACCTTTTCGTTGAAGTTTCTTGGATCTTTTCAGTTTATTGGTTGCTCGAGTATGAACCATAGTAGCCAGAAGAAGAATGATCCAAGCGATCACCATTGCTATTGGTTTCTTGAGAAAAGAAATCCTGTGAGCTACAACTCAAGAACACGAAAAAATTATTAATTTTCAAAGATTAGAAAAATTATACCCAAACAATCATTATCGTGTAGAGAGACTAGGAATCAAATTAGTTTTGCAAAAGGAAATTTAAAAATAGATCAATTGCGTGATTTTGGAAAATTCCCATTATATGCCCTAAAACCGAATTTTCAAAAATCGAAGCCCAAAAATTCGTTAATCAAGAGAATACCTAGCATATAATCAAAACTAATCTACCCAGAGTTCTTATTTCAAAAGAAATTTGACCAAAAACCATTCACAAATGAAAAAGTTCCATGATTTCTACTCACGTTTTGAGTAAACAAGGAAAAACAGTGAAAAACCGAGATTTTGATCAATAAAACTTACTTGGAATCGAAGAACTCGAGTTTGAAAGGCTCCAAGAAGGATGAAATTTAGAGAGAGAAACTCTGGAGTCTTAAGAACAAAAGTTTGGAATAAAAGAAATCAAAATCCCTCTTGTTCTAATAAAACCCTAGCCGTGATCCGGATCGGATCGAGATTTCGATCCGGATCGGCTACCCGCAGGAAACACCTGCGTTCGGGATCCGGATCATTCATGTCCGATCCGGATCGGCTCCAACTTTTTCTTCAGAATAATTTAGAAAAATTCAATAAAATCCGGAAAAAGTATGTAAGCATTTTAGCACATCAATTTTAAACAAAAATCATCGTTTCATGTCAAGAGAAATAAATTATGTTAAATATATCAATAACATTCAAATAATGACATGAAAATTTACAGAAATTAAAACCTTTAAAGTTGATCAAGTTCAAACACATCCATCATGATCTTATGAGTACGGCGTTTATCAAATCATTAAAATGATAAAGAAAATGAATTACCAAGATCAATAGATGTTTGAAATCCCAAATAAATTATATAATGTATCTAGTCAATCTGTTGAAGAGAGTGGCTCTTTGAGCATCTTTCATTTAAAAATCCCACCTTATACCAACCTTGAAATTTGACGGAGTCAAGTATTTCAATCATGCATTTTATTTAATCAAAAATTACAAACCCATGCTTGGTATACATGTGGTAGCTGCACACAGTACTCGGACGACCGAGGTGGTAGCTCTTTCCTCCATGTGGTGGTAGTTTTCACACTCCTCATTGGGATGTAACTCTTTCCACATCTTTTGAGCATTTTACATTTCTTTGACTCCCCCTCAATTGGCTATCAATTAATTTAAGATATAAAGTATTCAATCAAGGATTGATCTCGAATTCATACTCAACCAAATAGTCAAATAAGATAAAAATAATACCAAGAGATCATTGAGAGAGAAATTGACTTTGATCAATTAAAAAAATATTTTAATTTAAATAAATGATCAATGCATCAATTGAATTATTATGATATCCAAAGCATAATAAATTTCTAATTATATGAAAGGATGCAAGTAAAGTCAATAATACACATGCTCAATTAATGTACTATGTATAAACATAGATAAAGAACAAAAACACAAAAACAAAACCTAACCTAAGCAAAAGTTTCAAAAAGAAGTTTATTTCAAGGAAAGCATTCCAATTGCTTTACGCAAATGAATAAAACGTTTTTGATCCAAAGGTTTTGTTAAAATGTCAGCTAATTGATCTTCAGTTGAAATATATGACAGTTGAAGAGTATTTGATTCAACTAGCTCTCTAAGAAAATGATATCTAAGTTCAATGTGTTTTGTTCTAGAGTGCAACACAGGGTTTTTGGAAAAGTGTTGTCACAAAGAATTGTTACCGAAGTTGCTGAAATCCGGAAGTCGCTCAACACACTTTTCATCCAAATGAGTTGGGTTGAACAACTACCCGCTGAGATATATTCCGCTTCGGCAGTCGAGAGTGCAATGCAGTTTTGCTTTTTACTGTGCCATGCAACAAGGCAGTGGCCTAAATAAAAACATGCACCACTCGTACTTTTCCGATCATCCACAGATCCTGCCCAATCGGCATCTGAGTATCAAATAATATCTAGACTTGTTCCCATAGGATACCAAATTCCGAAATTTATGGTTCCTTTAATGTATCGGATGATCCGTTTCACCGCTTTCAGGTGAACCTCCTTTGGTGCAGATTGATATCTCGCGCAGATCCCAACACCAAAAGATATATCCGGGCGACTAGCCGTGAGGTAAAGTAGGCTTCCAATCATACTCCGATAAAGTTTCTCGTCTACATTCTCACTAAAAGATTCACTTCCTAATCCTTTAT
Organism: Tillandsia leiboldiana; assembly: GCA_029204045.2. Taxonomy (NCBI): domain Eukaryota; kingdom Viridiplantae; phylum Streptophyta; class Magnoliopsida; order Poales; family Bromeliaceae; genus Tillandsia; species Tillandsia leiboldiana. Next base: position 17,276,340 of record CM055072.1, read on the forward strand.
TGCTAGTTCCCATTGGAGTTGGAAAATCTTTACAATTTTCTAGATCAAACTTTTTGACAAACTCCAAAGCATACTTGGATTGACACAAATGGATGCCTTCGTCGCACTATTTCACTTGCAATCCAAGGAAATAAGTCAATTCGCCCATCATTGACATCTCAAATTCGCTTTCCATGGTTTCAGCGAATTTAGAAGCATCATTATCTCTTGTCGCACCAAATACAATGTCATCGACATAGATTTGTGCTACAATGAAGTTATTTTGATAATGCTTCACAAAGAGAGTCCTGTCAGCTCCCCCTCGAGTATAGCCCTTATCCAATAGGTGCTTTGTCAGCCTTTCGTACCATGCTCGCGGTGCTTGTTTTAAACCGTATAGAGCCTTTTTCAAACGAAAAACATGGTTAGGTAGTTTACAGTCTACAAAACCTTTCGGTTGAGCCACATAAACTTCCTCATTTAAAAACCCATTTAAAAACACGCTCTTAACGTCCATTTGAAACAATTTTATTTTAAAATGACAAGCTATCGCGAATAATATACGAATGGACTCGAGTCTAGCTACAGGGGCGAAAGTTTCATCAAAGTCTATACCTTCTACTTGAGAGTAGCCTTGAGCAACTAAACGTGCTTTGTTCCTGATGATGGTACCATCTTCATTTTTCTTATTCTTGAAAATCCATTTGGTACCTATCACATTGTGTTGCTTTGGAGGCTTTGTTAATTCCCAGACTTTGTTTTGCTCAAACTGATGGAGCTCTTCCTGCATTGCTTTAATCCAGTAGTCATCCTGAAGAGCTTCATCGATGTTCTTTGGTTCGATCAAGGAAACGTAGCAAGCGAATCCACAAACCAACTGTCTCCGAGTTTTGACTCCTTTTTGTGGGTCTCCAATGATGTTTGATTCAGGATGATCCTTGGAGATGCGTAACGTTTGTTGTAACGGAGTACTCGGAGGTACATGAGATGATTCCTGCACATCAGATAAACTTGAAGAACCATTAGATGCATCATTAATATTGGAAGTATTATCATGAGAAGATGCACTTACAGGAGTATCATCATCAAGAGAGATATCGAGGGTAGATTTTTCAGATGCAAAGTGAAAAGCTTCATCTACTTTAACATATAGAGATTCTACAATCGTTTTAGATTCCATGTTAAATACCCGATATGCTCTGCTATTTGTAGAATAACCCAAAAAGATCCCTTCGTCACTTCGAGAATCGAACTTACCAAGATTTTCGCGATCACGCAAAATAAAACATCGACTCCCAAAGATACGAAAGTATTTGATATCCGGTTTTCTACTAAACCACAGCTCATATGGTGTATTTAAAGTTCCTGGGCACAAATACACACGATTAATGACATAGACAACGGTGTTCACAGCTTCAGCCCAAAAATGTAGCGGTAAATTCCGGCTATGAAGCATCACACGCGCCATCTCTTGAACAACCCTGTTTTTGCGCTCAACAACACCATTCTGCTGAGGTGTATAGGGTGCCGAGAATTCATGTTTTATGCCGTTGGAAGTGCAAAAATCAATGAATTTGGAATGAATGAATTCTCCACCTCTATCACTTCTAACACGAATGATCTTTTCATTCTTTTCAATCATAATACGATGGCAAATCTCATGAAAAGAATCAAACGTATCAGCTTTCTCTTTTAAAAATGCTACCCATGAAAACCTAGAGAAATCATCAACCAAAAAGAAATAAACCATTTACCTGCCAAAGATGGTTGACGGGTCGGTCCAAAGAAAAAAAATAGTCTACATAAACTACACAACATTTAATCGTAGGAAGATTAAAGGCAAGGAAAGATTTCACCTTTGCATACCCAAACCTTTTGAGTTTTAGAGTATGTTGGCAATGGTTGAGAAATTTTCCTTGATGAAGACGTCTTGTATGATTGATCTTTTTCTTTTGTCATCGTCTTACTTGAAGTACTACCAATGTTCTTTTCTTTTGAAAAATCCTTCTTTGATTTCCGGGGAGTGAACTCATTGGTAGCAATTGCAAGATGTGATTGATTTGATCTTTGAGCTCCAATCTTGCAATTTCTTTCAATGTGCCCTGCAAAATTACAACGAAAACATACCTTAGTGCTTGACGATCCCGAGGAGGGTGAAGTAGGCTTGTTGTCGTTGCTAATCGTGAATTCCGGTGTCGGAGGAGGAGATACCGACTAAGGCACGAAAACTGTCCCACTCGAACTTGGACTGTTTCCAGTTTGAGTGTACCCGAGGCCGAACTTGTTTGATTGACCAAGACCAAGAAGCTTATCCAACTTACTCCTTCCTGATGAAAATCGCTGTAAGTCATCCTTGAGTTGGAGAATGGTCTCTGTCATTTCCAGTTTTTCCTGTCGAGCCTCGCCGTTGAGCTTCAAGAAGTAATTCGCTTTGTTCACCATATCTACATAATTCTTCTCGAGTTGCTCATTGGACTCTTGAAGGGAAACATTTGCTTTTAACAGATTATCCCTTTCCACTTCAAGATCGGTCGAGAGAGAAGTTACCCTTTTTACTTCTTCTTCGAGATCCTGTAATCTCCCTCTCAACCCCTTGTTTTGTTTAGCCAGTTTCTTTGAATCCCGTAAAAGTCTGTGGTAGGCTAAAACAAAATCTTCACCTTCAGAGTTACTTGATTCATCACCCGTTGCAGTTTTTTTAACCCGGGAGGAGTTGGACAATGAATCTGAAGTACTTGCCATTAAGCACATGAAGGGTGAAGATGTGGACGCGTGGAATGCCGTTGCGCTTTCTTCTTCATCACTTGAGGATGACTCATTTGACGTTGAGTTGTCATCCCAGGTGATGACTTGCATCGCTTTCTTCTTCGACGGATTCTTAGTTGGACACTCCGTTGAGATATGGCCGTATCCTCGGCACTTGAAGCATTGGATTTGTCCTTCTGTGCTTTTCTTATCCTTTGAAAAGTTCTCTTGCTTTCTTGACATATAACTTGAAATACCCTTGCCTTTCTTCGACTTTCTGAAGGATGGAGTTTTACTTGAATTACCCCTTCGAAAGTTGCGGCGAAACTTCCTTGTCAAGAGAGCGAGCTGCTTCTCAAATTCCTCCATAGATAGGTTCTCGTCATCGTCTGAGGAGGATGAATCCGTGTCTTCTTCCTTTGTTGTTTTCAAAGCATAACCTGAAGACTTAGAAGAGGATGCCTTTCCCGAAGAATAGTTAGTAGTAAATGTCATTTCATAAGTTTGTAATGAACCAACTAGTTCTTCTACACGTATTTCGTCCGGGTGTTTAATAGTTTCAATGGCTGTAACCTTTGGGCGAAATCGTTCAGGAAGAGTTCTTAAAATCTTTCTTACAACCTTAAATTCTGGAATCTTCTCTCCCAGGTTAGCACATGAGTTTACGATGTCTTGCAATCGTGTATAGTAGTCCGTGAAAGATTCATTTTCTGCCATGAAAATAGAGTCAAATCTGCTCGTAAGCATTTGCAGCTTTTGAATCTTCACGAGGTTAGTTCCCTCATGTGTAACCTGAAGAACATCCCAGATTTCTTTCGCAGTCTCACATGCCGAGACGCGAGAGAACTCAGTTTGAGATGAGGCATTAAAAATAGCATTAATTCCCTTGCCATTGTAAGAAGATATATCAATCTCTTCCTTGATCCATTTCGACCTAGGTTTGATGGTGCGAACATCACCAATAATTTCAGTTGGATTAGACCATCCTAATTCAATTGATTGCCACACCCGTTCGTCGATGGAAATTAAAAAGGCTTTCATTCGTACTCTCCAGTACGCATAATTTGTTCCATCAAAGAATGGGGGTCTGTTGATGTTTCCACCTTCAACCATTGTTTACAACCCTATTCCCGCTCTGATACCACTTGTTGGGTTATATGTAATAATGGATCTAAATAGGGGAAAAAACACCTAGAGCGGGGTGAATAGGTGTAAACAATAAACACTCAAAAAATTATTGCGCAATAAAAATCCAATGCGGAAATATAAATGAACACGCAAGATTTTTACGTGGAAAACTCCAAACCGGAGTAAAAAACCACGGGACCGATAACACGGTGAAATCCACTAGAATTAAACACGTACAAGGTGATATACCGTACTCACAGACGACTCAACCTTTTCCATACGCTCCTAGTTGATCTTCTCCGCTCGCTCCGCAACGCGTCTCGAATCCACGATCTGCGTCCAACGCCGAATCCACGGCGTCCAACGTCGAGTCCACGACGTCTGACCGAATCCACGGTCTTCACCCAGTAGCACGCTTCGAATCCACGAACGTACCTCGCTCCGAATCCACGAGAGCGGTTGCACCTTGAATCCACAAGGCCACGCGAGTCCACGCGCCGATTTTGGGGTAAATCGTTGTTTTTGGGTGGTGATGATCCGCCGAATACTTAGATCAAAGATAGATAGGAAATACCATCTAAGTATTCATTAGTTTGATTCAACTCAAGATGTGAGTATGAAAACCTAGAATCAAACTAATCAATATAGATGAAGAAACATAGAGTAATATCTAATGATTTTCTTTCTTCTCTATATGTGGATCTAGGGCCGTATATGATGATATTTGATTATGACGGCTCTATGTATTATGTGGATTTTTCTGGATTTCTTGGATTTTTGGATTAACCCTAGAAAAAGAATCATAGGGTCTATTTATAGGTTAGAAACCCTAGGAAGAAGATAAGGATAAAAAACTGTCCGTTTCTGGAAATTTTCACGACGGCGATCCGGATCGGATTAGCTGTGATCCGGATCGACGTAACGAGTCAGGCAATTCCAGAGAAACAGGGTTCGGGATTCGGATTGTAATGCACGATCCGGATCGTTCATGAATTTCAGCAAATTCCCATGTTCGGGATTCGGATCGAAATGACTATGATCCGGATCGGATTTGCCAATGAACAAACACCCTTCGGGATCCGGATCGGACTGTCTGATCCGGATCCTGAACATGTCCCATGTCCAGTTCTTGATTTTTATGCGATAAAAAAATTCTTCCAAGTGTTTCTCCACTACAAGAAGTATTCGGATCACCAAAAATATTTAGTTAAACTTACCTGATCCTTTTGAATTCTTCTTTCTTGAGATTGAGGTATATGATCCAAACTTCATTCATCTTCAATCTTCAAGACTTAACACTTTCACGAAATGCGCCAAAACAAAATCCGTAACAGTTTCGCTTGACGGAGTTGGTCTCGCTTGACGGAGTTGTTCCGCTTGATGGAGTTGGTCTCGCTTGACGGAATTGGTTCGCTTGACGGAGTTGGTTTCGGGGGTGGACGTTCGTCGGTCTGCGTAGCTATTTTTCGTCCCGGTCGTCGTCGTAGTGACGATAGAGGCTCAGTTTGCCGTCCAACTATCCATTTTTCGTCGGGTCGCCGTCAGGGACTAGCGGATGGCATTGGAGCACAGTTTTTCTCGACCGGAGGGGTTTTGATGCGAGGGTTCGTCGGTTCGGTGTTCTGGGACAGAGGTACATTATTTTTTTGCTCCGGTCTTTTCCTTTATCATCGGGGCATCGTTTGTTGATATGACGGTACACCTGTGAAATTCTTTTTATTCATAGTTTTGTGTTTTTGCACGATTTTTTCTATCGGTTAGTGTTAGGGGTATTATTATTGTGCTTTTACCCTTCGGATGTTCGTTTGTTGTGGTAAAATATCAGGTGGACTGGTTGTCCACATCCGAATGACGGTGGAGCTGTCACGCCCCGGGTGTAAACCGGAACCCGGGCCCGTCTACAGATCCGCCGTGCACACGGTATTTCCCGCGTACACGAAGCGCCAAACCTGCTCAGATATAAGAGATAATAATAAAAGAGCAATAAAAACAGAGCTGAACTAAAATCTAATACATCTCAGACTGAAGCTGGAAATAAAATATAATACATCTGTATAAATAATACATCAGTCTCTCCCAGCTCACCAAAATAAATACAACCTGCTGGCAAAAGCCAGTCCCAAATGTAAAAGTACAACCGTCTGAGGAAACCTGGGTACACCAACAGTCCAGCTAACTCGCTCATCCTGCCTCGAGATCTATCTATTCAGCCGTCCTCTCTCCTCGACCCGCCGCTGAAAGCCCAGCAGCACCCGCAGAAGACACTGCAAAACAAGGAAGAAGAAGAAGAGGAAAGAAGAATGGGGGTGAGAACTACTAGTAAACCAGTAGCCTCCCCTAGTGGGTAAAACCTCAAACTCTGACACACCCACTAGGCCTACCAGAGGCAAAAAGGAAAGAAGAGTGGTAAGAAATGAAACCGCTGAAAAAGGGAAATCTACCACTACTATGCCTCTAAAATACAGTCCTAGACTGGAATAACCGAATGCAACAATAACCAACCGTTCCAGATGAACCCAATCTGTACCGCCCTCATCATCGGGCAAGTAAGCCGCGCCGATGTGATAGCAAAATTCCTACTGCCGCCCTCATCATCGGGCAAATAAGCCGCGCCGATGTGATAGCAAAACTCCTGCTGCCGTCCTCATCATCGGGCAAATAAGCCACGCCGATGTGATAGCAAAACTGTAAATAACTGTCTGGCCCTGGCCTCCGGAGGGGATCTCGAGGGGAGCGACCCACACGAGTAAAGCATCACCGGGCAATAACCGCGCCGGTGTGATAAGTAACAAAAGCAGGACTGGATCACAACTATAAAGCCCCAGTGGAACACAACCCTCCACTAAAAGAAAACTGATTCCCAATCAGATGCAAAAGTAACCATCCGGTCAATCGCCCAATATCCGCGATTGCCGTAATACCCCGAAATCCACGACCAGGTCTCACAACCGACCTCCGGTCAACCACCCAATATCCGCGGTCGGCGGAATAACCCACAATCACAATCATGTCCCACATCCGACATCTGGTCAACCGCCTACTATCCGCGGTTGCCACAAAACCCTCTAGTCCATAATCATGCCCTATCACCGATGTCCTATAACCGACATCCGGTCAACCGCCCAATATCCGCGGTCGCCGCCAAAACCCATAATCCACAATCCAGGCCCCGGCTACACTATCCCAAACCCCTGCTCAAACCCGAGTAACAAGAACCACCTGACGAACGAAAAGGAGAAAAGAAGCAAACAAGGTTTCTCCTAAGTCAAGTTCCAGCATGAAAGTGTAGCGATAAAAGATGGCCTATCTAGATGTCCATACAAGCATGCATATGTCCTCATGAAAGATAAAGATAGTGTGACAAATAATGGCTCCACATGTGTATCAATTAATAGCTCCGCATAGATATAACCATCATGCTAAATCATTATCCAACCACACATGTTTAAAATCCACAATTTTCCCTCACCTAAATCATCCACCTATGCATGTCCCAAAAGATCCTCAAGTGGTACCCTTCCACAAGACATTTCATTTATCCCAACATAAAAGTAAATTCCACATGCAAGGTTAAGTGCCAAAACTATATCCATACAAACATGTATAAGTCCCAACCACTATCAGATTCCCACAAGCATGCAAGTCCCAATTACAATTATCAATCATGGATGTCCAAGAAGGATCTCTCTAATACTCCTAGTGGGTAAGTCAGAAAAGAGGGATAAAGCAATCACCCACCTGGACACGCGAAATCCTAAGCTGTAAAACCTCCTCGCTGTCCAATATCCCCTTTTCACGTCAAATGCTCAAACAGATAAACCGCCGCGATCGCTGTTCACAATTACCCCAAAACATACACACAAATAAGCACACAAGTATCCGAAAACATGCTGTCCAGAATTCAGTCCCAAAGATGCCCTGTTTTTACCTGCGAGAAGTGCCCGAAAAATTCCAAGAAAAATACTGTCACGATCCTCGCGACGAACCCGTCGAAACGAGTACCTGCAAGCTCAAATCCGAGTTTCCTACACTGAGAAACAAATCCGACAAGGGAACCACCTCGAAATAAACTGCTCTCCAAAAACTGTAGCACTAATTCCTGTACACAGAGCTTTTTCACCTTCGAAAAATATTCAGAAAATTCCAAGAAAATTTGGGGATATTCCTCGTGATGTGTAGATGCAAAACGCCTTTGAATCACCCCAATCCGATGTCTGTACGCGAAGATATGGCCGAAATACCGCACCACTGTCCAAAACTCTGCCCAAGAAAAAGGGTCAAATGGAAGCTCGGGGAACTACAAGATAAACTCGAAATGAGGAGTTCAAAACACGAAGATCAAAGCCCTACCTGTCATGAGTCCAACGGCGCAAGAATCGCCTCAATCGGAGGTCGGAGTAAGCCGGGGAGGTCCTCGCACCAAAATGCGACGAAGAAGATCACAAACGAACGAGCGTCGTGCCGCGCCGTAAAAATGGAAACCTCGGGATGCGTGCCATAGAAAAATCTTGGAATCTGCAGATGGATCCGGCTCTGGGAGAGGAAGAGATCTCATGAAGGTGGCACTGTGAGAGGAGGAACAGGGAAAGAGCTATTCGGGCTTGAACAGGGCCTATTTATAGCTGGAAGAAACAATTCAACTAATACCCAACATGTCCCCACTTCCGGGCGCTCGGGATTTTCGGGCGGCTACAGTGTTGGGCCCGGCCCAACACTGTGCGGGCCCGAAAATCCCTCGGGCCTCCACGTCTACCCCGCAACAGCGGACAGCCGCGCGGGCCAACGATCGCGCAACACGTGGACCAACGCGGCGACGACACGTGGCGGGCCCGAGCGTGGGAAAACTCGGTCAGCGCGCCCACGTGCCGCCTGCGCCCCCTGCCAGGCGCGAATCCCGAGGCCGCCACTCCAGCTCCGTGGACCGGGCACACGTGGACCGGCCAACCACCGGTCGCCAAGTGGCCCCGCCCGGTCCACCGCACACCCCGCGTCACCCGTGAACCGCGCCCACAGCGCCACCCAACCACGCGATGCCACGTGTCCTACCCCTGGTGCACGCCGGCCCGTGGACCGCGCGCCCGCGTGCCTGCCCGCGCGCTGCCCGCGGCCGCTCCGCCGCCTGCCCGAGCCCGTCCGCCGCGCTCCGCCGCTGCCCGCCGCCGCCGCCGCTGCCCGCCGGCCGCCGGAATCACTGTTCCGGCATGAACAGTAACCGGTTGCGCAAAATATCAAGTAGGTAGTCCATTTTGACCGTTTTCGCGCGCTGAATCCGAATTTGATGTCCATTTTGCCAAATTCCAACTCCAAAATTTGCCGAAGGCATCCGGAAAGGTGTTCCTTGGTCCAAACTTCGCGCTGAGTCCATTTTTAATATCCGCTTCGCGCGAAACCACTTCTAAAGATCCGACGGAGTCCACTGATCACCCACGTGATCCATTAAGCCCGAAGTCCGCCACTTGTGTCCAATTGGTGCACAAACACCTCCAACACACAGTACAGGCTCCCCAGATGTCACCAATGACTCTACCACAGCTCTGCAGAGATCCAGGTCATCACAGGAGCGTTCGGGGCATATTTTTGATCGGTAAAGCGATCGGTGCGACGGTTCGGACATCGGAGGCGGTTTCGGCAACTTGGAACGTAAGGAATTTTTGGCATAGTGGTCGGGACTACTAAATTGCCGATTGAGGTAAAATTATTAATTATTTTATTTTGCACTCTATATAGGCCCGGGTAATGTTATGAAGGTTTAGGAGGGTCGCGATTACGGTTGATTATCTTCGATTGAGATGTGTACACCTTTAGAACCCCCTTGTTGTATAATTTAATATTTTTGTATGATTTCTGGTATCGGGGAAAGATACGAGTGTTATATTATGTGTTTTGACCTCTGGATGAATGAATGTCGCGGTAAGAGATTCGGGGGACAGTTTGTCCCTATCCGAACAACGGTATAGTTATTCAGGGCATTTCTATGATCGGTATAGTGATCGATGCGACTATTCGAAAATCAGAAGGTGGTTTCGGTAAATTTGAACAAAAGGGAATTTTGGCATAGTGGTCGGGACCACTAAATTGCCGATTAATGTAAAACTAGATATTTGCTATTGGTGGACCTTGGATAGGTCCGAGTGATTCATAGGAGCTCGTGGAGGAGTCATGTGCTCAGGTTGACCTTCTAGTAGAGGTGGGTATCCTGATCTGAAGTCGGGAACACTGGCAAATCGGTAACACCTAACCTTGCTTTTCTTTATTATTGTTTCCTCGTGACTATGATGTGTCGGTAGATTGGATATCAGTCACAGTCGTTGTGACGTCGTAATAATCTCTTACCGAAGGGTGTGCACTAAACACGGACATTGTGTAGCTTATCCGACCGTTGGGCGGCATAAGCGAAAAAAGTGTACTTTCGGTGGTTAAATAGTGTATGTCATATAGTAGTGTTCGGTTATTTTCTGTTCACATTATATTTGACCTTTGGGTCGGTTTTCTTCATACATCACTTGGGCATCTGCTTGTCGCGGGATTAGGATTTGGATTTGATTATGTGATCGTCATGCTCATGGCGCTTGTCACACACACTAGCGGTTTGGCCACCGCACGGGTGTACTTTTTCGAAGAGGTGGTCCGATGGACCCGTGATCCCTACGCGGCTATTGCGTGAGGGGACCCCCTGCGGATATTGCAGTTTCGCGGTTATTGCGATTTGGGGTCATTTTGCACCGGTTATTGAGTGTGATTATGGCAGTACCTATGCGGATATTGCGTGAGGGGATTCCCTGCAGACCTTCAGTATCGCGGCTATTGCGATTGGGATTATTTGCACCGGCTTATATGGTGGGTACATTGGATGATAGTGATGTGGGTTCCCTACTTGTGGGATGCTTTGGTAGCAACACGGTTTATGGTATTTTGAGATACGATTTGGTGTTCTTTTGCTACTACCATATTTTGTTAATACTATGATTGTAGTTGATTTGTTATATCTTATCATAGTTCATGTTACTGACTCCCACTATGTGACAGGTTCGGTCAGGGATAGGGATCGGGACGGTGGTGAGGACGCTACGTTGTGAGATATAGGTTTTTCTCAGTCAGGTTTTTCTTCTTCTTTCTTTTCTAGTTGGTTATTTCTATTATGGTCGGACTTATGCATGTAGATATGGATATTGTGGATGGTGTGGATGTTGAGACGGTCTTGTATTTGTTCGATACGCATTTTCTTGGGGATTATGTTTTTTGTTTATGTTTTTATGGATGCGTCGTGTGGACGCGGGCTTTTAAAATGGTAAAAGGATTTGCAAAAATGGTTTTAGAAAATTGAGTGTCGTGTGGGCACTGTTTTTAAACCTTGTGGATTTATCCTTTCCAACTTATTGATGCGCCGGGTGTGCTCCGTTTTATGAAAATAAGATAATGGTATTTTCAAAGTTCATACTCTGTTATTTGTAAATCAAATGGTGACTGTGGTTGATGCGTATGTTTGTATATGTATGTTGTAAATGTTGACGCTGTGCATATACAGGAGAGACTCTGTCCATTTGAATAGAGAGATTTTGTATATGTGGCGGGTCTGTACATGTGCCAGAGCGGGGTATCTTACAAAAAAAAAACTTCCAAATTTGATTATTTTCGCTTTAAAATTGCTCCCGAGGCGTGACAGATTTAGATGGTATTAGAAAAAAATGACATCAACCACGGTTTTTAGTAAAATGTGTGTCCAACATCCACTAAGTACAATATCACATGTGGTTGACCTATGGATTAACCTAAGTCGTAGGTACGAGAGAGCAAGGGATTGGTGGGATTTTATTCCTGGTAGCATGGGTATTGTGCTGGTATAGTCGTGTTGCTTTGTTGTACTTGTGTGTGCAAGTTTGCTTTGCTTTAGGTCTACGAAAGGCGAAAAGGAGGATGTGGTGGAGACCAACAACCACTGGGTCCTTGATGACTGCTGGGAATCTGTTGATCATGTAGCTAGTTCAGGACATGGCGGGTTAGTTGGCGGGGTTCATGCACTTAGTGCGGTTAATAGCGCAACTGATTGTTACGCTGGTAATTGTATTCCAGACCCCTTCCCCTAAACCGGCCGTTCGTGTCATCGTTAGTTATCGGTGACAGGTGGAGTTGATTTTGTTGCGACGCCCTTGAGGTCACCGCTGCGGGATTTGCACAAGGATAGGTGACAGCAGCCTCAGATGTTTCTTCGCTAGTGGTTCCTAGACCTAGTGTCACGCCCTGGGGGTAAACCAAAACCCGGGCTCGCCTACAGATCCGCCGTGCACATGAAATTTTTCGCGTACATGAAGCGCTAAACCTGCTCAGATATAAGAGAAGCATGATATAGAGTAAAAGTACAGAGCTGAAAACTAAAACTATCTCAGATTGGAACTTCATAAGTAAAACATAAGTACAAAATCACCTCCCAGAGTACAAATACAACCAGCTGGCCACCACCAGACCCAAAAATTATAAATGCATCAGTCTGAGAAAAGGGGTACAATAAGAGTATCTCTGTCTCTCTCACTGGTAGGAGATCTATCTAGCCGGCGATCCCCTTACCTCGATTCGCTGCAGACGGTTCAGTAGCTACTGCAGAAGGCTCTACAAAAGAAGGGAAAAAAGAGAGGGGGATCAACAACGGGTGTGAGAACTACTAAAAGCCAGTAGTCCTCAGTGGGTATCATCAAACTCCAACCTACCCACTAAGTCTACTAGAGGCTAGAATAAGGTGAAGTGGTAAAAACAGGGAGGTAAACAGCTGATATGAAAGCTACCACTACTATGCCTCTAATACTGAAATGAATGATAACATGGGTATATGCATGCATCAGTGAAAGATAACTGCCGAGAAATAACCTAATCAACCTGAGCCAACAGCTCGGTCACCGCCTGCGTAACCATCACAATCGTGTATCAACGACGTGTAATCATACTCAAGTATCAACTAACTAACCGGCACACAGCCCGATCCTGCCTGTCACGCCCCGAGTGTAAACCAGAACTCGGGCTCGTCTACAGATTCGCCGTGCACACGGAATTTTCCGGATACACGAAGCGCCGGTAACCCGCTCAAATAAATCAGATACAGTAATAGAGCAATAAAACAGAGCTAAACTGTAAATACTACATCTCAGACTGAATAGGAAGTAAAAATACAAAATGACTGTAAAATAAAGTACAAGTCTCACTCCCAGCTCACCCCGAATATACAACCAGCTCGCTAAAGCCAGACCCAAAAAGTAAAAGTACTACCGTCTAAGATAAGATACATAAGAGGTACAAGTCTAGCTACTCATTGTCAGGCCCACTGTCTAGCTACTCTGCCGTCCTCTCTCCTCGACCCGCCGCAGTATGTCCGGCAGCACCCGCAGATGGCTCTGCAAAACAAAGGAGAAGAAAAGAAAAAGAAGAATGGGGGTGAGAACTACTAGTGAACCAGTAGCCTCCCCTAGTGGGTAAAACCTCAAACTCTGACACGCCCACTAGGTCTACCAGAGGCAAAAAGGAAAGAAGTGTGGTAAGCAATGATGACTGCTGAAGAAAGGAAACTACCACTACTATGCCTCTAATAAGCCAAGCTAAAAGAATAGCTAAATGTATGCATCAGAATATAAATGCCTGCCTGTCTAGACCCAATCTATACACCAGTAAGCACTGGTACTGCCTGCTATGCCTGCCAAATCAGGTATGCCAGCCTATGCATAACACCGATAGGGGATGGGAGTCTCGAGGACTCGAAGCCTGTATATCGCACACTCCGGAGTGGCACTCGAGGGGAGCGACCCACACGAGTAAAAAGCCTGAGTAATAAGTATCACAGTAGAATAAGTCAGCAGGACTGGATCATGACACTGATCTAAGTGGAAAAACCATCCACTAAAAGGAAACCCCGGTCCTCAATCAGATGCAAGAGTACTCAATAAGTGGGAAACACCCTCCACTAGAGAAATCTGATGCCCAATCTGATGCATAAGTAAACCTCCGGTCAACCGCCCAATGTCCGCGGTCGCCGCGACACCCCACCATCAACAATCAAGCCCAACAACCGACACCCGGTCAACCGCTCAATATTCGCGGTTACCACAATAACCCACAATCCACAATCGGGTAAAATAATCAATATTTGGTCAACCGCCTACTGTCCGCGGTTGCCGCAATAACCCACAACCCATAATCATAATACCACCTGTCCCCGACCCCAAGGTCCCGGCTACACTATCCCGTATCCCTGCTCAAACCCGAGCAACAAGACTCAACAGTCTAAATGAGAAGGAGAAAGAAAACAATCATGGTTTCTCCTAAGTCAAATTCCAATATGATAGTGTAGCAATAAATAGTGGTCTATCTAGATGTCCATACAAGCATGCAAATGTCCTCATGCAAGATAAAAGAGAAATATCAAATAACAGTTCCACATGTGTATCAAAGAATAAATCCGCATAGATATATCCATCATGCTAAAATCATCAGCCAACTACACATGTATATAATCCCTGATCCATCATAAATCACCAAAGTGGCACCCGCACATAGATATGTCATCATATCCCAATAATTAATCCGTTTAACCCACTTTCGTAAAATCTATGTGCTAACATGGCATGTTAATTATCACTATTAAAATATCCCCGCAATTATGTTTCCACAACAATATTATTCCAATAATATTTCCAACATGCTAAGTCCACAATATTAGTCTCGATGATAGGCTCACGTTTATCTCATTTAATCATGCATGGTAATCAATTAATATGTCCAATAGAGGGCTTCTCTAATAAACTTAGTGAGCAAGTCAAAAGTAGAGGTATGCAACAACCACCCACCTCGAAAAGCGCGCACAGCACCAAAAGAAACCTCTCGCTGCCCGCTGTCCTCTAGCATCAGTATCCACCAAAAACTGTGTCCCACTGCACAGAACAATGCGCACAATTAACCCCAAAACTGCACAAACACCAACTATCCAAAAATCAGCCCCAAAAATGGCTAAATTTGATCTCTCTGCAGTCCTCTGAAAAATCCATAAAAATAACCATTGCGATCGTCGCGTCGAGCCGGTCGAAACGAGTACTCGCACGTTCCGATCCGATACCTGTAGATCAAGTTACAAATAAAACACCGCGATAAGCCGCAACGCCACATAACCAAAATCCTGTGGCACATAGTCCAAGAAAAGATTAACTATCACCTTCGAAACAATTTCCAAAAATCCCAGAAAAATCACCACTGTGTTCCCCGCGACGAGTAGATCAAAATCGAGTCCTTAAACGCCTTAATCCGATGCTCTTAGGCCAAGATATAAAATCGACAAGCCTCCGCTGTCCAGAATCCCACACAGAAAAATGGGGGGTCAAAAATCCCTCGGGAACCGTGCCAAAGGTGCGAAACGGAGCGAAGCGATCAACACGAAAATCGAAGCCTTACCTCTTAGGAACATGCTGTTGAAGAATTTTTCCAAAAACTCCTCCTGGTTTGCTCACAGCGAATTTCCGACTGAACTGTGACGGTAATGGGCCGAAATGTGGGAAAAACCGAGGCGAACTGTAAAATCGATATCGCCGTTTCTGAGCTTCCAAAAATTCCGGGGATCCACCACGAGCTCAAGAACATGAAGGGGAACAAATTTCATGTAGAGCTCTCCCTCCCATTCTCTCTCTAAAGCTCGAGAAAAGGGAAAGAAAGAGGGAGAGAAGGTGGTATTTATAGGCCAAAACCAACAATTGCAAAATACCCAATGTGTCCCCGGTTTCGGGCGTCCGAAACTTTCGGGCCCCGAAACCGGGCCCAAACAGTGGCCCGGCCCAAAAGGCCCACTCCCGCACACCGGATCCGCCGGATCCTGCAACCGTCCGACCCGCTCCGCGTCCCGACACGTGTCCCACGCACTGGGGACAGCAAACCCGGCCGTTCCCCTCGCGCCGTGTGGCCCACACCAGTCAACGAAGCGGTTGGCGCCCGCCAATGGCCGGCCGCCACGTGGCGCACACGTGCGCCACGTCGGCGCCGTTGCCGCCACGCCAGCCGCCACCGCTGCCACGCCGCCTGCCACATGCACGCCTGCCGCCTGCACGCGCACAATAGCTCGCCCAATTCTCGCTCGCCACGTGTCAAGCCCCCGCGCTCGCTGCACCCGGTGCACACACTTCGTGCACCCGACGAACCACAGTCTTCCACATGTCCACCACAAATCCAATAGAAAACTGCCACGTGGCACACCACAGCCTGCACCCCCTGCGCCTGCCCGCGCACCTGCCCGGCCTGCCCGGCCTGCCCGGCCTGCCCGCGCACCCCCGCGTGCGCCGCGTCCACTGCACTGAGCCAAAGAGATAGTGCCACGTGTCACGTCCGGTCCACCGTGCACCCCACGCCGATCCGTGAACCGCGCCTCGCGAGCCGTCCAACCACTAAACGCCACGTGTCCTCCTCAAGGTGCACGCCGGCCCCGTGGACCGCGTGCCTGCCCGCGCCCATGAGCGCCTACCCGCGGCCCTGCGCGCCTGCCCGCGGCCGCGCGCCGCCTACCCGAGCCCGCGCCGCCGTTGCCGGTCCGTCGGAATTACTGTTCCTGCCGTGAACAGTACTTTACTGTTCCAAACTCCGAAAAATGCATGTAAATAGCCCATTTTGACCGTTTTCGCGCCCTGAATCCAAATCCGGTGTCCGATTTGCCAAATTCCAACTCCAAAAATTGTCGAAGGCATCCGGAAAGGTGTTCTTTGGTCCAAACTTCACGCTGAGCTCAATTTTAATATCCGTTTCGCGCGAAACCACTTCTAAAAATCCGACGGAGTCAACCGATCACCCACGTGATCCATTTAAGCCCGAAGTCCGCCACTTGTATCCAATTGGTGCACTGACACCTCCAACACACAGTACAGGCCCCCAGAAGTCACCCATCACTCTACAACAGCTCTGCGAAAATCCAGGTCATCACATCCTCCCCCACTAAAATTAAGTTTCGTCCTCGAAACTAAAGTCATTCCTTAACCCGGAACCTCAACCAAAAAGAGGGGGTAATTATCCAATCATCCACCACTCAAGCTCCCAAGGCTGTCTAATGCCTCCTCCAGAGATGCGATACAATCCTCGGGTCTCTAACTAGAACAAACAGGAGGCGGGCACTCCAGAAGCTGCACCACCTCAACCCAGTACAGCTGGGCTAACCGCTCAAGCTACCAAGTAGTCTGCATCGGTACAAACATCCGCCCCTACCAGGGCCCCGATAATCTAACACACCAAGTCCAAAGGCACAAAAGCTCAATCCGAGTACCACCGCACTCCCGGGGTACCCCACAACCACGCTAGCCAAAAAGGCTGCGCACCCACGGCGGAACACTCGTCCCGCACGCGAAGTCGAAACAAAAGAGGCAAAGATAGCCCCCAAGTAATCCTAGCACTCCATCTACTCCTGGCCTAGCCCCTCCTAAGAGGACCGTCCTCGCGACACAATCAACCGCCGCGAAAAAGAAGAAAACCGAGCCAGCCAAACTGTCCTAAGTACCAAAACCAAGTCCTATAACTAGGTTAAGACCATCAGGTCTATTGGTACTATCGAGGACTCACTGCACCGGGCAGGACCAACAACACACCCCCGTGTGTCAAAGATCGGGAATATGAACCTCCCGAACACTAGGTAACCGTCCTACCCCCCCCCAAACCCATGCAAGGTAGTAAATGCACTCCTAACAAAGGACTAGGATGCGCAAGTGCAATACAATGCAAAACCTAATGCCGGTCAATAAAGTAAAATAATACCTGTGACCACAAGGTCGGCTGCTGTAAAATCCTCCACCTGAGCGGCATAGACCCGGCCGCTCTGAGCCGGCGGCCAATGCTCAGTAGGGTAAAAAAATGGCGATCCGCTCGCTGCAGCATAAGGCCGCTGAGCTGACGACTGCTGCCGAGGTGGAAAAGGAGCCGATGCAGATGATGGTGCCGCTGAGGTCGAAAAGGGGCATGAAGCTCGAATGTGGCCCGACTGTCCACATTTAAAACAACGACCCCACCTCTGATTGCAGGTGTGCGACAAGTGAGATCCTCCACAGAATATACATCTGTCTCTGTCGCGAAGCCGTGGCTGTCCCGCCGACTGTTGGCTCTGTATCTGCTGCTGCGATCCCTGCTGCTGCCGCGATGGCCTCTGGGATCCACTAGGCTCTCGCTGCTCCGCACGCCCACGGCTAGATAACTGAGGCCGCGGCGGTCTCCACGAGCTAGTCTGTCCCTCGTCCTCGGGTACTGGTCGTTTCCTAACAGAACTCTGGGCGACCATCCCGCCTCGCCTCGCCACCACTGTGTCACCTCTCTCCACCCATTCGGCATGCTCGACGGCCTCCTTAAGAGTCTGGAGTCGCTGTGCATGCACTAGGGTATAAATCTCGCTGTGGAGGCCTGCCTCGAATAACTCAACCTGATGTGGCCCATCACGGGCGACATAGGGCACGCAGTTAAGCAACTGCATGAACTCCTGATGGTAATCCTGAACCGGACGATCGCCCTGCTGGAGGTTCTTCAAATCGTCCTCTAGTTTCCTCTTCACGCTGGTCGGAAAATAGGTATCCAATACCATACGCCGAAACTCGGACCAGGGTAACTGTCGAGAAATCTGAAACTCCCGTGGCTCCACCCGACGCCACCAAGTATCTGCATCTCCATCTAGGCAGTGTACCGCCATATGAACTCTGTACCTCGGGTCGATGAAGAAATCCCTGAAAATCTTCTCCATTGCTGATAGCCATGTCCCAACCTCCCACGGCTGCAGGTCCCGCCCCGAGAATCTAGGCGGTCCGTGTTGACAAAACTTGACAAGTTTGTCAGCGATATCCTGCTCCTCGGCCAGGGTCAAAGGCTGGGCCACTCCCCGAGCCCAGCTACTCGATGATGGCGCCGTCGTCACAAGTGGTACCACGGGTGGTACGGGGGCCTCCAAAACTGTCGGAGACGGCGCCTCTCTCTGCGCCAGTAGCTGCTCAATCCGCTGCTCCTGCCGGCGGTTGCTCTCAACCAATTGGGCCACCAAGGCCCTCAACTCTGTAATCTCAGAAGGTCCAGCCTGCGCGGGCTCAATAGGGGGTGTAGGGGCACCCCAGGTAGGGATCCGACGTCGGGGAGGCATCTGCCAAAAGAAACCATAAGTCAGCCACACAACCACACACGACCCAATCTAGCGAAAGTCAAGGACATCCCCCTATTTCTGTAACTTTATATTGTCTGCAGCCAACATAACTGTCCCACAGAAATAGGATATGTCGATCCCTCTTCACTCACTGGAAGAGTCAAGACTAAATCACCGACTTTCGCAAAATGTCACGTCCCTCACGCCCTATCATCCCAGGGCTAACCAAAAGCCTAGGGTTTCCTAAGTCCCAACTGACCTATCCCTAAGCTCTGATACCAACTAATTTGTCACGCCCCGAGTGTAAACCAGAACTCGGGCTCGTCTAGAGATTCGCCGTGCACACGGAATTTTCCGCATACACGAAGCGCCGGTAACCTGCTCAAATAAATCAGATACAGTAATAGAGCAATAAAACAGAGCTAAACTGTAAATACTACATCTCATACTGAATAGGAAGTAAAAATACAAAATGACTGTAAAATAAAGTACAAGTCTCACTCCCAGCTCACCCCGAATATACAACCAGCTGGCTAAAGCCAGACCCCAAAAGTAAAAGTACTACCGTCTGAGATAAGATACATAAGAGGTACAAGTCTAGCTACTCACTGTCAGGCCCACTGTTTAGCTACTCTGCCGTCCTCTCTCCTCGACCCGCCGTGGTATGTACGGCAGCACCCGCAGATGGCTCTGCAAAACAAAGGAGAAGAAAAGAAAAAGAAGAATGGGGGTGAGAACTACTAGTGAACCAGTAGCCTCCCCTAGTGGGTAAAACCTCAAACTCTGACACGCCCACTAGGTCTACCAGAGGCGAAAAGGAAAGAAGTGTGGTAAGCAATGATGACTGTTGAAGAAAGAAAACTACCACTACTATGCCTCTAATAAGCCAAGCTAAAAGAATAGCTAAATGTATGCATCAGAATATAAATGCCTGCCTGTCTAGACCCAATCTATACACCAGTAAGCACTGGTACTGCCTGCTATGCCTGCCAAATCGGGTATGCCAGCCTATGCATAACACCGATAGGGGATGGGAGTCTCGAGGACTCGAAGCCTGTATATCGCACACTCCGGAGTGGCACTCGAGGGGAGCGACCCACACAAGTAAAAAGCCTGAGTAATAAGTATCACAGTAGAATAAGTCAGCAGGACTGGATCATGACACTGATCTAAGTGGAAAAACCATCCACTAAAAGGAAACCCCGGTCCTCAATCAGATGCAAGAGTACTCAATAAGTGGGAAACACCCTCCACTAGAGAAATCTGATGCCCAATCTGATGCATAAGTAAACCTCCGGTCAACCGCCCAATGTCCGCGGTCGCCGCGACACCCCACCATCAACAATCAAGCCCAACAACCGACACCCGGTCAACCGCTCAATATTCGCGGTTACCACAATAACCCACAATCCACAATCGGGTAAAATAATTAATATTCGGTAAACCGCCTACTGCCCGCGGTTGCCGCAATAACCCACAACCCATAATCATAATACCACCTGTCCCCGACCCCAAGGTCCCGGCTACACTATCCCGTATCCCTGCTCAAACCCGAGCAACAAGACTTAACAGTCTAAATGAGAAGGAGAAAGAAAACAATCATGATTTCTCCTAAGTCAAATTCCAATATGATAGTGTAGCAATAAATAGTGGTCTATCTAGATGTCCATACAAGCATGCAAATGTCCTCATGCAAGATGAAAGAGAAATATCAAATAACAGTTCCACATGTGTATCAAAGAATAAATCCGCATAGATATAACCATCATGCTAAAATCATCAGCCAACTACACATGTATATAATCCCTGATCCATCATAAATCACCAAAGTGGCACCCGCACATAGATATGTCATCATATCCCAATAATTAATCCGTTTAACCCACTTTCGTAAAATCTATGTGCTAACATGGCATGTTAATTATCACTATTAAAATATCCCCGCAATTATGTTTCCACAACAATATTATCCCAATAATATTTCCAACATGCTAAGTCCACAATATTAGTCTCGATGATAGGCTCATGTTTATCTCATTTAATCATGCATGGTAATCAATCAATATGTCCAATAGAGGGCTTCTCTAATAAACTTAGTGAGCAAGTCAAAAGTAGAGGTATGCAACAACCACCCACCTCAAAAAGCGCGCACAGCACCAAAAGAAACCTCTCACTGCCCGCTGTCCTCTAGCATCAGTATCCACCAAAAACTGTGTCCCACTGCACAGAACAATGCGCACAATTAACCCCAAAACTGCACAAACACCAACTGTCCAAAAATCAGCCCCAAAAATGGCTAAATTTCACCTCTCTGCAGTCCTCTGAAAAATCCATAAAAATAACCATTGCGATCGTCGCGTCGAGCCGGTCGAAACGAGTACTCGCACGTTCCGATCCGATACCTGTAGATCAAGTTACAAATAAAACACCGCGGTAAGCCGCAACGCCACATAACCAAAATCCTGTGGCACACAGTCCAAGAAAAGCTTAATTATCACCTTCGAAACAATTTCCAAAAATCCCAGAAAAATGACCACTGTGTTCCTCGCGACGAGTAGATCAAAATCAAGTCCTTAAACGCCTTGATTCTGTGGTGACCCGGATCTTTGCAGGGCTTCTACAGTGTGACCAGCAGCTTCTGGAAGCCTACGTGGCATGTCGGCGGTGTTCGCGCGCCAGTTTGGACACAAGAGATGGACTCGGGGCTTAAAATGGATCTCGTAGGTAATCGGGGGACTCCATCGGATGTTTAGAAGAGTTTACGCGAGGAGTGGATATCAAATTTAGGCTCGGCGCGGAATTCGGATTAAAAATACCTTTCCGGGAGCCTCCGGCAAATTATAGGATTGGAATTTGGCAAAATGGACGCCGGATTTGGAATCAGCGCGCGAAAACGGTCAAGATGGGCTATTTACTTGTATTTTTCGGAGCTTGCTACAGTAATTTTTCTGTTCATCGCCGGAACAGTGTTTCCGGCGATCGCCGGCGGCGGCTGGCAGCGGCGGGCAGCGGCGGAAGGCGGCGGAAGGCGCTCGGGCAGGCGGCGCGCGGCCGCGGGCAGGCGCACTGGGGCGCGAGCAGGCGCGCGGGGGCGCGGTCAGGTGCGCGGTCCACGCGGCCGTCGTGCACCCGAGGAAGGGACACGTGGCAGGTTCTCACTGGTCGGTGTTGTGGTCTGGGTTCACGGAGCAGGCCGGTGGTGCACGGTAGACCGGGTGGACACGTGGCGTGAGGTAGTTGGTCCGGTGTTGTGCTCCCGGTCCACGCAATCGGTGGAGTTGTTGACCGGAGCAGGTGGCCGTACGGCGGGGCAGGTGGCCGTACGGGCCCGGGTCAGCCGCCACGTGCGCGGTCCACGGCGCGACGTGCGCGGTGCACGGGTTGCCGGGCCACGTGTCGCGTCACCATTTGCGGGCGCAGGTGCACCGGGTGCAGTGGGGCCCGGGGGAGTAGTGGACTGGGCTGTGTGGTGGACCGGGCCGCACTGTGCGCGCCCGAAACTTGGCGGGCCGGGCCGCACTGTGCGCGCCCGAATTCGGGCGGACCGGACCGGGCGCCCGGAAGTTGGGACAGGATGGGAATTTTCCCAATTGTTTTCTTCAGCCTATAAATAGGCAGCCCGAGCCCTCTTTTCTGCTCTTTTTCTCTCAGCCCTTGCAAGATCTCCCCGAGCTCCCTTCTTGGAAGATTTTCATCTTCAAGTCCTTGATCTTTCTGCAGAGTTTTGGGATTTTTGGGAGCACGCATCCCGAGGTTCCCCATTTTACGGTGCGGCGCGATGT
Organism: Tillandsia leiboldiana; assembly: GCA_029204045.2. NCBI lineage: Eukaryota > Viridiplantae > Streptophyta > Magnoliopsida > Poales > Bromeliaceae > Tillandsia > Tillandsia leiboldiana. The sequence goes on from CM055072.1 coordinate 17,299,089, forward strand.
TGCTTTCTAGTGTTCTTCTTCGGCGCAGCGACAGTGTTTTAGCTCCCCTGGGCTACCCCGAGATCATTTTGCTGTGATTCTTGCGCCGGCAGACTCCTAAGAGGTAGGACTTCATCTTTCATTTTGGTCGCACTTTCCCGTTCGAGGTTTTGGCACGGATCCCGAGGCAAACTGTAACCCCATTTTCTGTGTGGACTTCCTTGACAGCAGCGGGGTATTTTGGCCATATCTTTGCGTACGAGCGTCAGCCGGAAACGAGCTTATACAACTTTTTCATCTATGATCGCAAGGAACGCGCTCGTATTTTTCTTGGATTTTTCTGAGATTTCATCAGAGGTGAAAATTACTGTTTTCTCAGTGAACAGTGTACAGTTTTAACACAGATTTTTGTATGAGTGTACCCCCTTGCCGAATTTTTATCTTGACTTACCGAACTCCGATTTGGGCGTGCAAGGTACCGTTTCGAAGCTATCGACGCAAGGATTGCTGTGATATTTTTATTGGAATTTTCTGGGCACTATTTGCAGGTGATAATTTAACAGTTCAGAATTCGAGGTTGTATGTGGTCTTAAGTGCTATAATTGGGAGCCTAGTGTAATTAGTGGACTTTGTATTGTGCCAGGAGAGTTACGGGTGTGCTGAACTTATTGGAGCAAGGGATTAGAGTTATTTGGTGTTTTCAGCTGTTGGGCTTTGGACAGTCAGCTTTTCAGGTGGGTGCCTTATTCCCGGAACCGGTGGACGGTTCTCTAAATTTTCATATGTTAGCATTGCATGCAGGTGAATGGTACAATAACTGGGATTGATCGGTAAGTTTAACAATGAGGATTTTATGGAAATTGCAAGTGAATTATTCACAGTATGACAATGGTATTAATCAAATAGTCATGTTGATGATTAGTGGAAGCTTATCTAAGGCAAGAATACCCTATATGATTAATTATCATGCCATATTAGCACATAACCTTTTATGAGGATGGTTTATGCATTGGGATAGGATTATGTAGTTATGTGCAGGTTCTACTCTGAGGAGCCATTCTGGATTGAGAATTATGGACAGGTATGGTCATTGATAATTTTGGCATGAGGTTTATTTTCTTTATTCTTCTTGAGGACAAATGCATGCTTGTATGGACATATGTGTATGGACATATAGTTAGGCCATCTTTTTCTGCTGCACTACATATTGGAATTTGACTTAGGAGAAACCATGATTGCTTTCTTTCTCCTTTTTATTTAGACTTTTGAGTCATGTTGCTCGGGTTCGAGCAGAGGTTTGGGATAGTGTAGCTGGGACCTTCGGGTCAGAGACAGGGTGTGCTTGATGTTGGGTTGTGGGTTATTGCGGCAACCGCGGACAGTAGGCGGTTGACCGGATCTTGATTATTTTACCCAATTGTGGGTTGTGGGTTATTGCGGTGACCGCGGACTTTGGGGCGGTTGACCGGATGTTGACTATTGCATCAGATTGGGTATCAGATTTGTTCTAGTGGATGGTGTTTTCCACTTTTTGAGTACTATTGCATCAGATCGGGGTTTTGTTAGTGGACGGAGTTTCCCACTTTGATCATAGTCTTGATCCAGTCCTGCTATTATGAGACAGTGGTTACAGAGATACTCGATACAGTGATGCTTGATACAGTGATACTTTACTCGTGTGGGTCGCTCCCCTCGAGTGCCACTCCGGAGTAGGCTTTCCACGGTGTGAGCGCCGGGCACCAGGCGGGGTTCTTGAGTTCGACAGCAGAGCAGGCAGTACCAGTGGTTACTGGTCTATCGATTGGGTTTATTCAGGCAGATACTTTTTGTTACACTCGTGCCTGGGGGACCGAGTGGAGTCTAGTAGCTGTGTTAGACCGGTGCTAGTATTGTTGGGAACCGTTCGGGGTTTGACGGTGGTCCCGTGGTCGTTGTGAGTTCTTTGACCATTGTGTGAGAGGTTGAGCATCTTGAGTCTTTCCGTTCTGAGAGAGAGAGGGCATGGATTTGACTATAGCCTGCATGAGCCACTACTCGATAGCGAGTTAGTCCGTTTGGACGCCCTATGTAATTCCTGCCCGTCAGCGGGAGGTGGTTGTAGGTGGGCGCAGGTTTGACTGGACCCGATGTGGCAGTCAGCTCGATTGGGTCGATTGAGCACCTCGTGTGCGAGTGTTGCATATCTTCATCAGAGTTTCCCCATTTGAGCATTTGGATAGAGGCATGGTAGCTGTAGAGTGTTTCCAGCTTCTTCTTTCAGTTTTACTGCATCGGTTATCTTTTGCCTCTAGTAGTCTTGGTGGGCAGATCGTCGGGCCTAGTGGCGATACCCACTGAGAACTCCCTTATTGCGTAGTTCTCACGCCCGTTGGGGGTTTTCCCCCTTTTTGTTCTTTCTCCTCTTTGTTTTGTAGAGTCTTGGCGGGTGTTGCCGTTCTGTGGTTGCTGTGCGTGGTGAGGGAGTAGCGAGCTAGATCCAGACCCATCTTTGGAGAGTAGCGGTACCCCCTTTGGAGGAGATCTTCAGTATAGTCGGTAGATTGGTATTTATTTCCTCTTTTGAGAGACTGATGTAGTGAGGATATGATGTATTGAGAGCTTGTACACTGATGTTTTATTTGAGATATCTCCCTGTTGAGCTATGAGTTTTGTACTCGAGGTTAATGTATGATTATCATTTTTGGGAGATGGACCTTGTTGTTTTGTCTTCAGTTGTACAGTGGTTGATTTTTTTCTGCAGCAGTTTTATCTTTTAGCTCTGATATCTGTTAGCTGTAGCTCTTTTTGCAGGTAGGACGCTTCGCCTATGCGGGTTTGGCATAGGTGGCGGATCTGTTGGCGAGCCCGGGTCGCAGTTTCGACCCCGGGGCGTGACAGATTCGATGCTCTAGGCCAAGATATAAAATCGATAAGCCTCCGCTGTCCAGAATCCCACACAGAAAAATGGGGGGTCAAAAATGCCTCGGGAACCGTGCCAAAAGTGCGAAACGGAGTGAAGCGATCAACACAAAAATCGAAGCCTTACCTCTTAGGAACATGCTATTGATGAAATCGTCCAAAAACTCCTCCTGGTTTGCTCGCAGCGAATTTCCGACTGAACTGTAACGGTAATGGGCCGAAATGGGAGAAAAACTGAGGCGAACTGTAAAATCGATATCGCCGTTGCCGAGCTTCCAAAAATTCCGGGGATCCACCACGAGCTCAAGAACATCAAGGGGAACAAATTTCATGTAGAGCTCTCCCTCCCATTCTCTCTCTAAAGCTCAGAAAAAGGGAAAGAAAGAGGGAGAGGAGGTGGTATTTATAGGCCAAAACCAACAATTGCAAAATACCCAATGTGTCCCCGGTTTCGGTCGCCCAAAACTTTCGGGCCCCGAAACCGGGCCCAAACAGTGGCCCGGCCCAAAAGGCCCACTCCCGCACACCGGATCCGCCGCATCCTGCAACCGTCCGACCCGCTCCGCGTCCCGACACGTGTCCCACGCACAGGGGACTGCAAACCCGGCCGTTCCCCTCGCGCAGGATGCGGCGGATCCGATTTGCCAAATTCCAACTCCAAAAATTTTCGAAGGCATCCGGAAAGGTGTTCTTTGGTACAAACTTCGCGCTGAGCTCAATTTTAATATCCGTTTTGCTCGAAACCACTTGTAAAAATCCGACGGAGTCAACCGATCACCCACGTGATCCATTTAAGCCCGAAGTCCGCCACTTGTATCCAATTGGTGCACTGACACCTCCAACACGCAGTGTAGGCCCCCAGAAGTCACCCATCACTCTACAATAGCTCTGCGAAGATCCAGGTCATCACACTGCCGCCTACTCCGGAGAGGTTCTTGAGGGGTGCGACCCACTCGAGGAAAAGTAACTCAGTCAAGTGTCTCAATAAGCAGGTAATAGTCATAACGATGCTCAAAGTGGAAAAACCTATCCACTAATACAAGTCTCGGCCCAATCTGATGCAGAATCCAATAACCGGCCAAACCGCCCACGTCCACGGTCGCCAAACCTCCCACGAGTCAACAATCTAGTGCAAAACCACCCCGACTCGATAAATAATCACAAACCGGTCAAATCGCCCAAGATCCGTGGTTACCGAACAATCCACGAGTCACAATCTCGACTCGACCCATGATCTCTAATTAGTTCGATCGCCCAAAATTTGCGGTTACCGAACAACTCCCGAGTCCATAATCCGGGCTATCCTACCCTGACTCGATAACCACTACACTATCCCAAACCCATGCTCAAGTCCCGAGCAACTATGTCACTAAGCAAGAGGAGGAAGGAAAAGAATATATTTTCTCCTAAGTCAAGTTCCAACATGATAGTGTAGCACGAGAAAAACAACCTATCGAGATGCCCATACAAACATGTATTTGTTCTCAAACAAGATAGGTTTAGAGATCAATAAACGATAGGCTAAAGCATGATTTACAGAGGTAGGATGAACAACATAGAGCAACAAGCATCATGCTACGGTTCCAATAGACTAAGTGCGCATGTCACAGTTTAGATATGCTTTGGAAAACCCACATGGCAACGCAACAATCCAAGGCCCGATCGCGTTGGGAAAACGGCGTGCTCGATCCCCACCTCCAACCGATCCAACGAACAAGGATCACCACGATCTCACAGCAGTCCGAAGGCCAACCATCACCATCGGTCCAAAATCGAAAACCGCACCTCCACCGGCCACGGAAACAGTAAAAACCAAGGAAGAAGCCTGTGAAACTCGCCTCCAAACTCTCCAAGAAGGGTACCAACGCGTTCCTCCGCGAGCCTAGATGAAAATTAAGCCTTTAATCTCCAAAATCCATGCACAAACGACCAAGAAAACCCACAAATACCAAACTCAGTCCAAAACACCGCCCTATGCACGAGGGCTCCAGAGTCGAAGCAAAACTCCCTAGAAAACTCGAGAATAAAGGGAAATCAACAATATGAAAGTTGTAGGCCTACCTCTTGCCAAGGTCTCCTCCAAAAAGTAGCTTAAAACACCAAGCGGTTCGCCCTTGGGAGGCCGCGCAAGAAACATTGACGGAGAGGTCCGGTGCTGCAACAATGGTGGAATCCTCTAATGGTGGGGAAGAAGATGAAGTAGAGGTGTCACGCCCCGGGTGTAAACCAGAACCCGGGCCCGTCTACAGATCCGCCGTGCACACGGTATTTCCCGCGTACACGAAGCGTCGGTAACCTGCTCAGAAAAGAGATAATAATAATAGAGCATAAAATCAGAGCTGAACTAAAACTACTACTTCTCAGACCAAAGCTGGAAATAAAGTAAAGAACAACTAAAAATAAATACAAGTACTCTCCCAGCTCACCACAAATATACAAACAGCTGGCTAACGCCAGACCCAAAATAAAGTATAATAAAACTGTCTGAGAAGATAAGGGTACATCAAAAGTCCAGCTAGCAACTGTCGGGTGGACACTCTATCTAGTCCGCTATCCTCTTACCTCGATCCGCTGCTGACGGCCCAGCAACTCCCGCAGAGGACTCTGCGAAACAAAGGGAGAAACAAAGAAAAGGACGATGGGGGTGAGAACTACTATAAAAACAGTAGCCTCCCCTAGTGGGTAAAGCCTCAAACTCCGACACACCCACTAGGTCTACCAGAGGCAAAAAAAAAAAGGAAAAAAGTGGTAAGCTATAAAGCTGCCGATAAAGGAAAGCTACCACTACTATGCCTCTATATGCAGTATCGGAAAGAGTAACCGAATGCATGCATCAGTATATGTGCCTGACTGAATAAACCCAATCAATGGACCAGTAAAAAGTGGTACTGCCTGCTCAACTGTCTCAAGTATCTGCTAACAGATCGGCACTCGCTGACCGGCACTCCCTGTCCGGTACTCACTGGCCGCTGTGTAAATCACCAACTCCGGAGTGGCACTCGAGGGGAGCGACCCACACGAGTAAAGTAACCATGTCTCACAAGTAGAGTAACCATGTCTCAATATCTCACTGTAGCAGGACTGGATCATGACAATGATCGAAGTGGGAAAATCCCTCCACTAAAGAAAACCCGATCCCCCAATCTAATGCAATAATACTCAATAAGTGGAAAACTCCATCCACTAGAGAAATCCGATCCCCATTCTGATGCACAAGTAAACATCCGGTCAACCGCCCAATGTTCGCGGTCGCCGCAATATCCCACAACCCACAATCTGGTATGACAAATCCACTCAATAAACTCGGCTACACTATCCTACAACCTTGCTCAACTCGAGCAATCCCACATGTATCACGATAAAAGGAGAAGAGGTGCCAACATGGTTTCTCCTAAGTCAAATTCCAATGATAGTGTAGCAGAAAAAGGTGGCCTAACTAGATGTCCATACAAGCATGCAAGTGTCCTCATGCCGATAAAAGAAAGATAAATATCATTGTTCATTCATTGCTTAGAGCATGCTAGTCCCAGATAATAAAAATCTCATAAGTATACTACGTACTAACATATCACAAGTCCGACTATACAAGCATGCATAATAACCACGATATACTAATCGGCATTCAACAATGGGGATCATTCTAGTATTCCTAGTGAGTAAATCAAAGATGAGGTCCACAACAACCACCCACCTCGAAAAGTGTGAACTACAACAATAAGAGACTCCTCGCTGTCCAAGATCCTCAATTCCCGCAAACCTCCAAAATGCGAGAACTACATCAACGAAGATCGCACACGGCAAAAATGAACAACTTCCACAACAGTAATACTATTTACAAAATAGTACGAAAAATGAGGAGATTCACCTCAGTACAGTCCTCAAAAAAATCCAAAAAAATCACGGTTGCGATACTCGCGACGAGTAGATGAAAAACGAGTACCTACTCGTCCCGTTCCGACACCTGTAGGCCAAGATACAAATTAATCATCGCGGTACACGCGAAACTCCCAATGATCCAAAGTCAGCAGTACTCTGTCCAGAAAAAGTATAATTTTCACCTTCGAAATAACCTCAGAAAAATTCAGGAAAAATACGATGATGTTCCTTGCGACGCATAGATATAAATCGAGTACTTGAACTCCTCGTTCCGACTCTCGGTTGCTGAGAAAACCCACAAAAACTCCGGTGCTGTCCATAATCCACCACAGAAAAAGAGGTCATAGAAATGATCCAAACAGTCCAAGAAAACCTCGAAATACGGAGAAGCTGAAATTGCATAAGTTGTAGCCCTACCTGTCGTGAAAATGTGGGCGCAAGAATCACCCGAATATTCCTTCGGGGTAGCCCAAGGGAGTCCTCAGACCGAAACGCGATGAAAAGGGCAAATAAGGAAAGTGCGTCGCAGTGCGCCGAATCACAGTAGACGTCGAAGTAGCTTCCTCCAAAAATTCTGGAACTTCTCCACAAGATGCACAACTGAAAGATGAAGAAATTCCCTATAGGGTTCTCCCTGCGAAACAACCCAAAAAACTTCACAAAAGAAGGCCCAAGGGGCCTATTTATAGGCCCAAGCCCAAAAGGCTCACTGTTCGGATTCGGGCGCGCTTTTTCGGGCGCCCGAATCCAACAGTCGCACCAAACGCCCCGTTCGACCATCGCCCGAAACTGCCAGCACTTGACACGTGTCCCGAACAGGGAACAGCATGTGCAAGGCCCTTCGGACGCCGCCACGTGGCACGCCCCCGTCAACGTGGGTGGGTGGCGCCCGCCAATGGATGGGCGCCATGTGGCCCGCCCGGGCGACCCGCCGACCGCGCCCACGTGCGCCTCACCGGTCGCGCCGCCTGCCCCCCACGCGCGCACGCATCCCGAGGCACCAGCGTGCACCTCCGTGGACCGCACCGCATGAGCCCTCCAATCACAAGCTGCCACGTGTCCCCGCGCCCGGTCTATGCACCCGCGCGGGGTTCCGTGGATCGCGCATCGCGCGCCGGCCACCCCTGGGGCGCCATGTGTCCCCGCGCTGGGTCCATGCGCCACCCGACGCTGTTCTGTGGACCGCCCTTAGTAAACCGGCCAATAACAGGCTGCCACGTGGCACCTAGCTGGTCTACGGTCTCCCCCATGCACCCGATTCCACTGAAAACTTCCGGGAGCCCCTTTTTGAGCATCCGGACTCAGAAAAAAACAAGCAAATAGCCGTTTTCAAGCGTTTTTCCGTGCTGAATCCAAATCCAACCTCTGTTTGGCCCAAAACCCTTTCTAAAATTTGGCAAAAGCAGCCAAAAGCCTAACCAGCTCTAGATACCTCACTGGGTCCATCTGTGGCACCCCTTTGATGCACTATGGGCCAGACACACCATGATAGGTGTTTCACACAGTGGATTCACGGGAAAAAGCTACATGGGGTTTTGGGGCCCTACATCCTCCCCCACTAAAAAGTAGTTTCATCCACGAAACTAAGAAACAAGATAAACATACCTCAGCTAGAAGCCTCAAACAAGGAAGGATAGGTATCCCGCATCACCTCCTCCAGCTCCCAAGTGGCCTCCCGCTCCTCGTGGTTGCTCCATAAAATCTTCACATAAGGAATCACCCGATTGTGCAGTTTCCTCACCTCGCGAGCCAGAATCCGCAACAGACGCTCCTCGTATCCAAGGTCCTCCCCAATCTCCAGTGGGGTGAAGTCAATCACCTGCGCAGGATCAAATACATACTTCCTCAGAGCAGAGACGTGAAACACATCATGAACTCGAGCCAGGCGTGGAGGAAGAGCAACTCGATAAGCAACAGGGCCAACTCTCTCCAGTACCTCAAAGGGTCCAATAAACTGGGGACTAAGCTTCCCACGAACTCCAAATCTCCGGACCCCCTTCGAAGGCGAGACTTTCAAGAAGACATGATCACCAACATGAAACTCTAAGTCTCGTCGTCGGGTATCAGCATAACTCCTCTGTCGACTCTGGGCGGTCTCAAGATGTCGTCGTATCAATCTGACATTTTTCTCTGCCTCTAACAATAGATCAGGACCCAAAGTCTTCCTCTCACCCACGTCACTCCAATATAGGGGTGACCGATACTTGCGTCCATACAACGCTTCAAACGGAGCCATCTGAATGCTCGCTTGATAGCTGTTGTTGTACGCAAACTCAACCAATCCCAAGTGTCGGTACCACCCTCCTCCAAAATCCAGGACGCACGCTCTCAACATATCCTCGAGGGTCTGTATGGTGCGCTCAGACTGTCCGTCGGTCTGTGGGTGGAATTCTGTGCTAAATCGGAGCTGCGTCCCCAAGGCTGTCTGTAAACTCCTCTAGAAATATGAGACAAACCTCGGGTCTCTATCTGATACAGTCGAGATGGGTACACCGTGCAACCTCACCACCTCAGCTAAGTACAACTGTGCCAGTCGCTCCAAAGGCCAAGTCACCTGTACCGGTAGAAAGTGAGCGGACTTGGTGAGTCTATCCACAACTACCCAGATCGCATCAGCTCCACTCTGTGCTCTAGGCAGTCCAGTGACAAAATCCATGGTGATATGATCCCATTTCCATTCCGGGATTGGAAGACTCTGCAACTTGCCAGCGGGTACACGATGTTCAGCCTTTACTTGCTGACAAGTTAAGCAGTGAGCCACGAATCTCCCAATGTCTCTCTTCATACCACTCAACCAAAAATGTGCCTTGAGGTCCTTATACATCTTAGTCCCACCAGGATGAATGGTATGGGCCTCCCTCAAGATCTGCTCTCGAATCTCTGAATCCATAGGCACACAAGCTCGGTCCCTGTACCACAGTACTCCCGAAGCATCAACTGAAAAATCCCCTGTCAACTCAGTCTGAATCTGCCATCGGATCCTCATCAAGTGGGGGTCCTCACTCTATTTCTCTATAATCCTGTCCAACAGAGTGGGCTGCACGATCAAAGACAGAGACCCCAGGGGATACAACCTCAATCTGCAACCGTCTCATCTGCTCAACCAACGGTGCCTACTGCGAAATCATCATACTCAGACTCATCCTCCTACTCAAAGCATCTGCCACGACATTGGCCTTGCCGGGATGATAAAGGATACTCACGTCATAATCCATTAACAGCTCTAACCACCGGCGTTGCCTCAAGTTCAACTCCTTCTGAGTGAACAGATACTTCAAGCTTTTATGATCAGTGTAAATCTCGCAGTGCTCTCCATACAAATAATGCCGCCACAGCTTCAGAGCAAACACGACCGCTGCCAACTCAAGATCATGAGTAGGGTAATTTTTCTCATAGTCCTTCAATTGTCGTGAAGCATAGGCAATTACCCTACCATGCAGCATCAATACACAACCCAAACCACTGTGAGAGGCGTCGCTGTAGATCACAAATCCCTCTCCCATGACCGGGAGAGCAAGGATCGGAGCTGTCATCAACCTCTGTTTCAACTCTTCAAAACTGCTCTGACAAGTATCACTCCAAATAAACTTAACCCCTTTCCTGGTCAGACGGGTGAGGGGAGTGGAAAGCTTCGCAAAGCCCTCCACAAATCGACGATAATAGCCAGCCAAACCAAGAAAACTCCGCACCTCGGTGATAGTCGTCGGCCTCGGCCAATCTCGAATAGCATCCACCTTGGCCGGATCAACTGCCACTCCTGTAGCTGAAACTACGTGGCCCAAAAAGGCGACCTCTCGAAGCCAAATTTCACACTTCTTAAGCTTGGCATACAGCTTCTCTCGCAGAAGATGTAGCACTGTCCTCAAGTGTTCCTCATGCTCCACATCACTCTGGGAGTAAATCAGTATATCATCAATAAATACCAAAACAAACCAGTCCAAATACGGCTGAAATATCCGGTTCATCAAATCCATAAATGCGGCAGGGGCATTCGTCAAACCAAATGGCATCACCGTGAACTCATAATGCCCGTACCGAGATCTGAATGCCGTCTTGGAGATATCCTCGGCCCTCACCCTCAGCTGGTGGTAACCGGACTGATGATCAATCTTTGAAAACACCGAAGCTCCCTGCAGCTGATCAAACAAATCGTCGATCCGCGGTAATGGATACTTGTTTCGGATGGTCACTTTGTTCAGCTCCCTATAATCCACACACAATCGAAGCGAACCATCATTCTTCTTCACAAATAAAACAGGCGCTCCCCACGGCGAAACACTAGGTCTAACAAAACCCTTGTCCATAAGATCCTGTAGTTGTGCCTTCAGCTCCCTCAACTCGGCAGGCGCCATCTGATAAGGTGCCTTCGAGATTGGCGTGGTTCCCAGAACCACGTCAATCACAAACTATATCTCCCTCTCCGGTGGCATAGTCGTCAACTCAGGGGGAAACACATCTGGAAACTCGCAGACGATGGGGATGTCCTCGAGTCCCAGTGCCACCATAGGTACCTCCACTATAGTAGCCAGAAAGGCAGTGCAACCTCTGCTCATCATCCGCCTAGCCCTCGCCGAAGAAATAGTCACTGCGAACAACGTGCTCTGGCAACCTCTGAAAATAAACTCCTCCCGTCCTCGCTCGCGGAGAGTCACCGTCCTCTCTCTGCAATCAATAGTGGCAAAATACCGCGACAACCAATCCATACCTAGTACCACGTCAAAATCCTTGAGCTGCCGCAAGACAAACAAGTCTGCCGGCAAGATCCAAGATCCTAACTGTACCGGGAAAGCCACACAATACTCCTTGTCACGCCCCGGGGTCAAAACTGCGACCCGGGCTCGCCAACAGATCCGCCATTTGTACGGAAACTGCCGCACAGACGAAGTGTCTACCCTGCAAGTCAGATCTATAGCTAAACATGTATCAGAGTGGAAATAGAACTAAAACCAAAAGCTATAGAAAACCACTGAACATCTGATATAAATAAAATCATCCTCAATACAAGGTCTCTCAACTGTCAAATAAATACAAAGCCTCACCAAACTCTCAAACTGTCCAGTACAAAAGTAGAAACATAAAATACAGGGTACATCTACCTCTGACTCACAATACGGGTAAGGAACTACTCAGCAACGTCCATATCTCGATCAGTTGTCTCCGCACGAACCAAACCGGAACAGCTACCTCAGGAACCTATCACCGCAGCGGGTGTGAGATCTACTGCTGAAGGTAGATCTCAGTGGGTACCGTCACCAATATTCGCGGTATGCCCACTAAGTCTACTGGAGGCACAAAAGATTGGTATGCAGATAGATATATAAATGAAAGCAGGAAATGAGCTACAACTATATGCCATAACAACATGTTCAAGGAAATCTCTACTATGATCCTGCTATGCATACGCCCTCACTACTAAATGCCTCAAGTATCATGCTCAAAGGAAACTCATCTAAGAGCAAGCTATGCACCACTCGCACACGAGGTGCTCTCAAATCCCAAATCTCAATGACTGGCCCAAAACTGGCTCAGTCAAGCCCGCGCCTGTCGTCTAGGAACGCACCTGCCCACTCCACGTGGGGCGTCCTACTGACTACTATGAACGCACCTGCCCACTCCTCGTGGGGCGTCCTAAACTGACTACTAGGAACACACCTGCCCATCCCCGTAGGGCGTCCTACTGACTACTAGGAACGCTCCTGCCCACCCCCGTGGGGCGTCCTAGTCTGTCTATCTCAATCATCATCACGCATCCGGAGCGTACTCGAGGGGAGCGACCCCACCGAGCTCAAGTATCTCGTCAGTCTCATCTGTCTCATAATGGCACATGTAGGCTATAATCCACGATCAAACAGATCGGATATCCAATACCCAAATAACACATCACAGTCGGGAACCCTCCACGACTGGATCAGGGAATGCCAAACTCTCTCACAGCTATGTCAGAGAACCCTCCACGACTCAATATGATAATGCACGAACCACGATCTAGAGTAACCCAATCAGGGAATAAATCCTCAATCTCTCACACGGGAGGCCTGGAAATTCTGAACGACTGCCACCTACAACCCTATCAAACAAGAACAGGCTGCAGGCATAGACGCCCATAGCTTCCGCCCCCGAACTGGAACAATGCTCTAACCCTCGTAACACTAGAAACTCATCTCACAATGCTCTAAAATCCACTCGCCCCCCCCCGGCACGAGTACACATGCATCTCGAACTACCTGGACCATTCATAATACTCTAAATAATTAAAAACCCCTTTAAAATCTGAGTTTCACTTAAAACCGTTTATAAAAATATTATGAAGGTCCAGATAGATCCCGACTCTCAAGGAAATATACAGTCTAGTGTCAAATCCTCTCTAGATCATGCTAAAAATAGCTGGGGCTCATGTATGTCTTTCTATCGTTTTCTAGGCAACTATCAGATTTACCAGCAATGCAAATAATAAGCTAAACATGGTCAACATGCTTACAATAGCTTTAGAAGGCATTCCATACATTTTGAAGAGATTCCAACCCACCTCAAAAGCATTCCGCAGGCAATCGCTGAAGTCGGTGAAGCGCCGAACCGCCCGCTGCCTCGAATTTGCCAGAAAAACGAAACCGCGCCGCGCGCGCGCGAACACTGTCACGAAACCCGGAAAAATCCCCGGAAGCTCGAACAACTCCCTCGAGTCCTCTAATAAAAATTTGCGCGCACCTCGGCTCCCTCGCAGCCAAAGCAGCATGCGCACATGCACGCACGGATGCACACTCGGCCCCGCGTAGTAAAAACCACAACCTCAGCTCTATTAGCACAAAAGAGAAGCACACAACCAACATCCAACTCAAAACTCATGCTAAATCCATAAAAATTGTTGGGTTATGTATAATTGGATCTAAATAGGGGAAAAAATACCTAGAGGGGGGGGTGAATAGGTGTAAACAATAAACACTCAAAAATCTTTGCGATATAAAACCCAATGTGGAAAAATAAATAACACGCAGAGATTTTTACGTGGAAAACTCCAATCCGGAGTAAAAAACTATGGGATCGATAACACGGTGAAATCCACTAGAATTAACACACGTACAAGGTGATTTACCGTACACACTTACGACTCAACCTTTTCCATACGCTCCTAGTAGATCTTCTCCGCTCGCTCTGCAACGCTGCTCGAATCCACGATTAGCGTCCAACGCCGAATCCACGGCGTCCAACATCGAGTCCACGACGTCCGACCGAATCCACGGTCTTCACCCAGTAGCACGTCTCGAATCCACGAACGTACCTCGCTCCGAATCCACGAGAGCGGTTGCACCTTGAATCCACAAGGCCACGCGAGTCCACGCGCCGATTTGGGATAAATCGTTGTTTTTGGGTGGTGATGATCCGCCGAATACTTAGATTAGAAATAGATCGGAAATACCATCTAAGTATTCATTAATTTGATTCTACTCAAAATCTGAGTTTGGAAAACCTAGAATCAAATTAATAATATAGATGAAGAAACATAGAATTAAATCGAGTATTTCCTTTCTTCTCTATATGTGGATTTTTCTATTTCGGTCGTATTTTTCGCCCTTTTTTTTTTTCTAAAAGATGAATCATAGGGTCTATTTATAGGTTAGAAAACTTGTGGAAGAAGATAAGAATCAAAAACTAACCATTTCTAGAATTTTGCGGGACGACAGTCCGGACTGGAGTTGGCGGTCCGGACTGTCTCAGCGAAACAGACAATTTCCAGAAAAGACGACATTCGGGGTCCGGACTGAAATCCACGGTCCGGACTGTTCATGCTTTTCTTGCAAATTCCACGTTCGGGGTCCGGACTGAAATTCCCAGGGTCCGCACTGGAATTATGCACGAACTAACCTATGTTCGGGGTCCGGACTGTAAAGCCCGATCCGGACTCTGAACATATGGAATGTCCAGTTTTTGATTTTTATGCAATAAAAAATTCATCCAAGTGTTTCTACACTATAAGAAGTATTCGGATCATCAAACTTATTTAATTAAACGTACCTGATCCTTTTGAATTCTTTTTACTTGAGATTGAGGTATACGATCCAACTTTTCCATCTTCAATCTTCAAGACTTAACCGATTTCACGAAATACGCCAACTCAAATTCCGTAACAATCTCCCCCTTTGGCGGTTTCGTGACAAAACACAAATCCACTCAAGAAAATTTAAAAAGATATTTTTGTTGATATCACCATATAACAAAAATTTACATTGAAGATCCAAATAAAAATAAATACATGAGTTAAACTCCTAAAACAGACTCTAGACTTAGACATCTGTAATCTCTGCAAAAGAAATCATTCTTGACACAAAAGATCGTTAGTAACCTCAAGAATTTTCAACAATCAAAACCAAACACAGAGATAGAGTTTATACTCATCATGACATTTGCAAATTCAGATATGTATGAAAATCATAATAAAAAATCGACATATCTTCTAAGCAATACAAATCCAAATGTCATAGAAAGGTTAGTCAACAAGCAACTTGTTAGTTATATTGCATGCCCAAATAGTTAGTCGAATAGTTAGTTGAGGCATGTATCAAAACACAAGATAAAACCCAAAAGTTGAAGTTATACTTACCTTATTTTCAGCATTGTTCTCACACACACGTATAGTCGCATTGTTCAAAGCATTGTGCAAAGCATTGTGCATTGTTCAAAGTTCTCCTAAACTCTCAAAGTTCTCCTAAACTCTCTCCCCCTTTTTGTCACAAAACTTAGCCAAAATTACAAAATGGAGAGAATAGTTAACAAGTTAAAGAACCAAAAGTTTCAGAGCTAAAACTAAAAATAAAAACCTGCAAAAGAAACGATAAAAGTTAGAGCATAAAAGATCAAGCCAAATCAGAACTGTCTGAGCTGGTATCGTCTATCTTGTTCAAAATCCCTTTCGGCATTCGTGATATTTTGGAACATTTCTTCTTCATCTGTTTTTGTTCAGCGGCCATTTGCCGGAGACCTAAAGCCAATTTCTCTTGGTCAGCAGAAAGTCTTCTTTGGTCCTGATGAATAGAGGCCAATACGGTAGCTTCTAGAGCGTTTCTCTTTGAAGTCGCTGGACGAGCTGTGGAGGCAGATGATGCATGCTGGTCTTCAGCCCATGGGGATTCTCTAGGTACCGAGTGTGCTCTAGAGAGAGATTCAGTGATTTGAATTCCACTTCCCTTGACATTTTCCTGTCCAGTGTAGTGTTTGGACTTCTTGAGCTTTTTGTTCTTGACATACAATTCGTCTTCCTCATCAGCAATATCCTGCGCCTTTGCTCTAGAGGTTTCAGCAAGTGCTTTCCCTTTGGAAGTAGTAGGAACTGTCGCTTCAACCACCAACTCATCCCAGTCAATTGATTCAGTTTCTGAGTCCGTCTCGGAGTCATCTCGAGTTTTCTTTGCCTTCTTAGCCCTCTTAGGCTTGGTTGTTGCTTTCGCGTGAACCATGGCAGAAAGAAGAAATATGATCCAAGGGATTACCATTTCTACTGTTGGTTGGGAGAGACAAGTCCTGTCAACAACAACTCAAGAACACGACAAAAAATTGTTTATTTTCAAAAATTTGAAAAGTTGTACTTAAACAATCATTATCATGTAGAGAGACTAGGGATCAAATTAGTTTTGCAAAAAGAATTTTAAAAATAGATCAATTCCATGATTTTCGAAAATTCCTATTATATGCCCTAAAGCCGAATTTTTAGAAATCGAAGCCTAAAAATCTGTTAATCAAGAGAAAACCTAGCATATAATCAAAACTAATGTTCCCAGAGTTCTTATTTCAAAAGAAGTTTGATAAAAAACAAATCACAAACGAAAAAGATATGAAATTTGCATCACGTTTTGAGAAAAATATAGAAAACCTGTGAAAAACCGAGATTTTGATCAAGAAAACTCACTTGGATTTGGAGAAAACGAGTTGGGAAGGCTCCAAAGTACTTGAATTCTAGAGAGAGAAGCTCTGGAGACTTTTGAACAAAAGATTGTAGTAAAAGAAATCAAATCCCTTTTGTTCTTAATAAAACCCTAGCCGCGGTCCGGACTGCCTGAAGAATCCAGTCCGGATCGGCTACCCGCAGGATTTTCCTGCGTTCGGAGTCCGGATCAGCTTGTCCAGTCCGGGCCGGCTCCAAACTTTTTCTTGAGAAAAATTCAGAAAAATTCCAGAGAATCTAGAAAAAGTATGTAAGCACTTTTGTGTATCAACTTTAGATAAAAATCATCGTTTCATATAACAAGAAATAGATTATGCAAAATTTATCAACAATATCCAAATAAAGAAACGAAAATTTATAAAAATTAAATCCCTTAAAGTTGAACAATTTCAATCACATCTAACATGATCTTATGCGTAATGCCTTTATCAAATCATCAATTTGGTAAAGAAAATGAAATACCAAGATCAATAGATGTTTGAAATCCCAAATATATTAGATAATGTATCTCGACAATTTGTTGAAGAGAGTGGCTCTTTGAGCATCTTTCATTAAAATCCCACCTTATACCAACCTTGAAATTTGACAAAGTCAAGTATTTCAACATGCATTTTATTTAACTATCTTGAAAAACCATGCTTGGTATACATGTGGTAGCTGCACACAGTACTCGGACGACCGAGGTGGTAGCTCTTTCCTCCATGTGGTGGTAGTTTTCACACTCCTCATTGGGATGTAATTCTTTCCAAATCTTTTGAGCATAACACTTTTTCTTTGACTCCCCCTCAATTGGCTATCAATTATTTAACATATAAAGTATTCAACCAAACATTGATCTCGATTTCATACTCGACTAAATAGTCAAATAAGATAAAAACTATACCAAGAGATCATTGAGAGAGAAATTGACTTTGATCACTTTAAGAAATGACTTAATTGATATAAATGATCATTGCATCAACTGAAATATTATGATATCTAAAGCATAATAAATTTATAAACATATAAAAGGATGCAGTTAAAGTCAATATAACTAATGCTCAATTAATGTTCTATGTACAAGCATAGGTTAAGAACAAAAACACAAAAACAAAACCTAACCTAAGGATTGGTTTCAAAAAGAAATTATTTCAAGGAAAGCATTCCAATTGCCTTACGCAAATGAATAAAAAGTTTTTGATCCAAAGGTTTTGTTAAAATGTCAGCTAATTGATCCTCAGTTGGAATGTAGGAAAGTTGAAGAATATTTGATTCAACTAGCTCTTTAAGAAAATGATATCTAAGTTTAATGTGTTTTGTTCTTGAGTGCAACAAAGGGTTTTTTGAAATGTTTATAGCACTAGTGTTGTCACATAAAATTGTTACCGAAGTTGCTGAAATTCGGAAGTCGCTCAACACGCTTTTCATCCAAATAAGTTGGGTTGAACAACTACCCGCTGAGATATATTCCGCTTCGGCAGTCGAGAGTGCAATGCAGTTCTGTTTTTTACTGTGACATGCAACAAGACAATGGCCAAGATAGAAACATGCACCACTCGTACTTTTCCGATCATCCACTGATCCTGCCCAATCGGCATCTGAATATCCTATAATGTCAAGACTTGTTCCCATAGGATACCAAATTCCGAAGTTTACAGTTCCTTTGACGTACCGGATGATCCGTTTCACCGCTTTCAGGTGATCCTCCTTTGGTGCTGATTGATATCTCGCGCAGATCCCAACACTAAAGGATATGTCCGGGCGACTAGCTGTGAGGTAGAGTAGACTTCCAATCATACTTCGATGGAGTTTCTCGTCTACACTTTCACTAAGAGATTCACTTCCTAATCCCTTATTGCTAGTTCCCATAGGAGTCAAAAAATCTTTAGAATCTTCTAATCCGAATTTCTTTACCAACTCCTTTGCATACTTGGATTGACACAGATGGATGCCTTCATCATTTTGTTTCACTTGCAATCTAAGAAAGTATGTCAGTTCGCCCATCATAGACATCTCAAATTCGCTTTGCATGGTTTCTGCGAATTTAGAAGCATCATTATCCTTTGTTGCTCCAAATACAATGTCATCGACATAGATTTGTGCAACAATGAAGTTATCCTGATAATGCTTCACAAAGAGAGTCCGGTCTGCTCCCCCTCGAGTATAGCCCTTTTCCAAAAGGTGCTTTGTCAACCTTTCGTACCACGCTCGCGGTGCTTGTTTTAAACCGTAAAGAGCCTTTTTCAAACGAAAAACATGATTAGGTTGTTTAAGGTCTACAAAACCTTTCGGTTGAGCCACATAAACTTCCTCGTTTAAGTACCCATTTAAAAACGCGCTCTTAACGTCCATTTGAAATCACTTTATTTTAAAATGACAAGCAATAGCGAATAGGATACGAATGGACTCGAGTCTAGCTACAGGGGCGAAAGTTTCATCAAAGTCTATACCTTCTATTTGAGAGTAGCCTTGAGCAACTAGACGTGCTTTGTTCCTGATGATGGTACCATCCTCATTTTTCTTATTCTTGAAAATCCATTTAGTACCAATCACGTTGTGTTGCATCGGAGGCTCCGTTAATTCCCAGACTTTGTTTCGTTCGAACTGATGGAGCTCTTCCTGCATTGCTTCAATCCAGTAGTCATCCTGAAGAGCTTCATCGACGTTCTTTGGTTCGATTAAGGAAACGTAACAAGCGAATCCACAAACCAACTGTCTCCGAGTCCTGACTCCTTCATAAGGGTCTCCAATAATGTTCGTTTCTGGATGATCCTTGGAGATTCTTAACGTTTGAGGTAATGGAGTCCTCGGGGAAACATGTGATGAATCCTGCATGTCAGATAAACTAGAAGAGCCATTAGATGCATCATTAATATTGGAAGTATTATCATGAGAAGATGCATTTACAGGAGTATAATCATCAATAGAGACATCAGGGGTAGATTTTTCAGATGCAGAGTGAAAAGCTTCATCTACTTTAACATTACATTTATAGATTCTACAATCGTTTTAGATTCCAAGTTAAATACCCGATATGCTCTACTATTTGTAGAATAACCAGCAGGAAACCTTAGCACCATCCCTCTCAACCTCTCTCACTCTCTTTTCTTCTTCTCTTTTCTTTTCCTTAATTTCTTTCATCTATTTTCTCTCTTTTCTTTCTCTAATCCCAGCTAAGGAGAGTGGAGGTGGGGGAGCCTTTAAATAGAGAAGAGAGGGGGTCACAGGGCCAATTTGAGGGTTAGAAAGGTGAAAAGACCGAATTGCCCTTGCTAAATCCACCAAAAAACTCAACCAGCACAATGGGGTACCGGTACTCTCCATGTAGTACCGGTACCCAAAGGCTTGTTCCGGAACCCCACTCCTGTTCTGGAACGCCAAGCCAACCGCAAGAGGCCGCTCGAGCTCCTGCACGCGCGGCGCCTCTGCTGCCTCTCCTCCACTCATGGATAGCAACCAACCCACACATACACTCACACACACCTCCAACACCATCACCAAGCTCAAACCAAGCTTTCTCTCTCTCTCTCTAGAAAAACAGCAATGCAGCATCATGAGGCTCGGCGCGCGCTCGCTCCGCTCGGCTTCCGACGGAAGGGCCACACTACAAGCACAGCATCACCTCTCTCATTTCCATCTTTTAATTCTCCTTAATTCCTCTTCTCCTTCTCCCTCTCCTCCTTTCTTTCAATCCTCTGTTTCATGCCCAAATCCTCTGTTTGAAACAGGGAAGAAGAAGCTGACATGGCATGGTGCTAATTAGTGCTAATTTGAGGTGCATGGTGCATGGTGCATGGTGCATGGTGGCAAAGAAACCCAACACTCTCTCCAAACACCAACACCAACACTAATTCCATTTCCATTCTCTCTTTTAAATTCCTTTTTCTTTCTTTCTTTCTCCCAGGCTAATTAACCAATTTAGTTAATTAATTAATTAATCCATTTTAAGGCAACTCCAACTCACTTTTTGCCCTCGGGGCCTCCGCATCAGTCCGGTACCTCCCGAACTCCGCTGTAAACTGAAAATACACATGTTCCAAACCTTTTCCAATTTTTTTCTGCATACAACAGTGGAATCGAGGCTCTAACAAACCAGCCCTCTGACGGTGCACAATGCCCGGAAAATTTCGATTCAAGTTGGGGCTTCCGCGTTGATCCGAAACAACCCGAACTCATCTGTAAACACATATGGAACACACTCGAGGCGATTTCTCCGCACCACGCCATCTTGCGAGGTCGGTGCACTATCCGAAGTCCCGGTACTCTACACTCCTCAACATGCAAAACATGATCAGGAATCTGAACCTCTAATGCATGCGATAAGGACTCTATCTCTATACCATAAAGGGATGCAAATGCTCGACTAATAAATGAATGCGATGCTCCAGTGTCAAACAAGGTACGAGTCCTAATGCCAGAAAGTAAGGTAATACCTGCCACCACCTGGTCGGCTGCTGAGGAGTCCGCTAACTGGGCGGCATATACTCGCCCGCTCTGTGCTGGAGGCCGGTAGTCGGTGGGGTGGGAAGAAGATGGCCTGCTCGCTGGAGCATAGGGCCGCTAAGCTGGTGGCCGCTGCTGAGGTGAATAAGGAGCCGACGCCGAAGAAAGTGCCGATGATGTAGAAAGAGGGTAGGTAGCTCGCATGTGCCCAGGCTGTCCACACCGGAAACATCGACCCCACCGTTGATCACAGGTGCTGGCAAGATGCTGACCTCCACAAAAGATGCATCTGTCGGGGGACCGGAGCTGCCTCGACTGCTGCTGTTGCCTCTGTGACTGCTGCTGAGACCTCTGCTGTCTCGGCTGCGACCTCTGCTACTGCTGCTGCTGTGGCCTCTGGGATCCACTAGGCCCTCGCCGCTCCGAACGCCCACGGCCAGAAAATTGAGGCCGCGGCGGTCGTGGCGGTCTCCACGAACTGGCCTGTCCCTCGTCATCTGGGGCTGATCGCTTCCTATCGGAGCTGTGCGCGACCATACCACCTCTCCTGGCAACCACGTGATCTCCTCTTTCAACCCACTGGGCATGCTCCGCGGCCTCCTCGAGAGTCTGGAGCCTCTGAGCATGCACTAAAGTGTATATCTCGGTACAGAGACCGGCCTCGAATAACTCCACCTGATGGGGACCATCACGAGCGACAAAAGGCACGTAGTTGAGCAACTGCATAAACTCCTGATAATATGCCTGAACTGGTTGGTCGCCCTGCTGAAGGTTCTTCAAATCATCCTCCAGTTTTCTCTTCACGCTAGTCAAAAAGTAAGTATCCAATATCATCTGCCGAAACTCGGCCCACGGTAGTTGTCGGGAAATCTGAAACTCTAGTGGCTCTACCCGATGCCACCAAGCATCTGCATCACCATCCAAACAGTGCACCGCCATGTGCACTCGGTACCTCGGATCGATGAAGAAGTCCCTGAAAAGCTTCTCCATCGCTGAAAGCCACATCCCAATATCCCAGGGCTGTGCATCCCGCCCTGAAAATCTAGGTGGTCCTCGCTGACAGAACTTGGTGAGTTTGTCAGCGATATCCTGCTCCTCATCTGGTGTCAAAGGCTGGATCGCTCCTGGAGCCCCACTACTAGACGATGGTGCCGTCGGCACAGATGGTACCACTGGAGGTGCAGGGGCCTCAGAAACAGCCAGGGGCGGTGCCTCTCTCTGGGCAAGAAACTGATCCATCCTCTGCTCCTGTCGGCGAGTACTCTCAACCAACCGGGCCACCAAGGCCCTCAGCTCACTAAGCTCAGACGGTCTGGACTGCTCCGGCTCATCCGGGGGTATAGGAGTACCCCGGGTAGGGATCTGGCGTCGGGGAGGCATCCTGCCACAAGAAACCATACATCAGTAACAAAACCCCACACGACACAATCTAGCGAAAGTCAAAGAAATCCCCCTATTTCTGTAACTTTATGTTGTCTGCAGCCAACATAACTGTTCAACAGAAATAAGATATGTCGATCCCTCTTCACTCACTGGAAGAGTCAAATAAATAATTCACTGACTTTCGCAAAATATCACGCCACTCACGCCCTATCATCCTAGGGTCTGCCCAAAAGCCTAGGGTTTCCTAAGTCCCAACTGACCTATCCCTAAGCTCTGATACCACCTAATCTGTCACGCCCCGGGTGTAAACCAGAATCCGGGCCCGTCTACAGATCCGCCGTGTACACGGTATTTCCCGCATACACGAAGCGTCGGTAACCTGCTTAGAAAAGAGATAATAATAATAGAGCATAAAATCAGAGCTGAACTAAAACTACTACTTCTCAGACCAAAGCTGGAAATAAAGTAAAGAACAACTAAAAATAAATACAAGTACTCTCCCAGCTCACCACAAATATACAAACAGCTGGCTAACGCCAGACCCAAAATAAAGTACAATAAAACTGTCTGAGAAGATAGGGGTACATCAAAAGTCCAGCTAGCAACTGTCGGGTGGACACTCTATCTAGTCCGCTATCCTCTTACCTCGATCCGCTGCTGACGGCCCAGCAACTCCTGCAGAGGACTCTGCAAAACAAAGGGAGAAACAAAGAAAAAGACGATGGGGGTGAGAACTACTATAAAAACAGTAGCCTCACCTAGTGGGTAAAGCCTCAAACTCCGACACACCCACTAGGTCTACCAGAGGCAAAAAGAAAAGGAGAAAAGTGGTAAGCTATAAAGCTGCCGATAAAGGAAAGCTACCACTACTATGCCTCTATATGCAGTATCGGAAAGAGTAACCGAATGCATGCATCAGTATATGTGCCTGACTGAATAAACCCAATCAATGGACCAGTAAAAACTGGTACTGCCTGCTCAATTGTCACAAGTATCTGCTAACAGATCGGCACTCGCTGACCGACACTCCCTATCCGGTACTAACTGGCCGCTGTGTAAATCGCCAACTCCGGAGTGGCACTCGAGGGGAGCGACCCACACGAGTAAAGTAACCATGTCTCACAAGTACAGTAACCATGTCTCAATATCTCACTGTAGCAGGACTGGATCACGACAATGATCGAAGTGGGAAAATCCCTCCACTAAAGAAAACCCGATCCCCCAATCTAATGCAATAATACTCAATAAGTGAAAAACTCCATCCACTAGAGAAATCCGATCCCTATTCTGATGCACAAGTAAACATCCGGTCAACCGCCCAATGTTCGCGGTCGCCGCAATATCCCACAACCCACAATCTGGTATGACAAATCCACTCAATAAACTCGGCTACACTATCCTACAACCTTGCTCAACTCGAGCAATCCCACATGTATCACGATAAAAGGAGAAGAGGTGCCAACATGGTTTCTCCTAAGTCAAATTCCAATGATAGTGTAGTAGAAAAAGGTGGCCTAACTAGATGTCCATACAAGCATGCAAGTGTCCTCATGCCGATAAAAGAAAGATAAATATCATTGTTCATTCATTGCTTAGAGCATGCTAGTCCCAGATAATAAAAATCTCATAAGTATACTACGTACTAACATATCACAAGTCCGACTATACAAGCATGCATAATAACCACGATATACTAATCGGCATTCAACAATGGGGATCATTCTAGTATTCCTAGTGAGTAAATCAAAGATGAGGTCCACAACAACCACCCACCTCGAAAAGTGTGAACTACAACAATAAGAGACTCCTCGCTGTCCAAGATCCTCAATTCCCGCAAACCTCCAAAATGCGAGAACTACATCAACGAAGATCGCACACGGCAAAAATGAACAACTTCCACAACAGTAATACTATTTACAAAATAGTACGAAAAATGAGGAGATTCACCTCAGTACAGTCCTCAAAAAAATCCGAAAAAATCACGGTTGCGATACTCGCGACGAGTAGATGAAAAACGAGTACCTACTCGTCCCGTTCCGACACCTGTAGGCCAAGATACAAATTAATCATCGCGGTACACGCGAAACTCCCAATGATCAAAAGTCAGCAGTACTTTGTCCAGAAAAAGTATAATTTTCACCTTCGAAGCAACCTCAGAAAAATCCAGGAAAAATACGACGATGTTCCTTGCGACGCATAGATATAAATCGAGTACTTTCACTCCTCGTTCCGACCCTCGGTTGCTGTGAAAACCCACAAAAACTCTGGTGCTGTCCATAATCCATCACAGAAAAAGAGGTCACAGAAATGATCGGAAAAGTCCAAGAAAACCTCGAAATACGGAGAAGCTGAAATTGCATAAGTCGTAGCCCTACCTGTCGTGAAAACGTGGGCGCAAGAATCACCCGAAAATTCCTTCGGGGTAGCCCAGGGGAGTCCTCAGATCGAAACGCGACGAAAAGGGCAAATAAGGAAAGTGCGTCGCAGTGCGCCGAATCGCAGTAGACGTCGAAGTAGCGTCCTCCAAAAATTCTGGAACTTCTCCACAAGATGCACAACTGAAAGATGAAGAAATTCCCTATCGGGTTCTCCCTCCGAAACAGCCCAAAAAACTTCACAAAAGAAGGCCCAAGGGGCCTATTTACAGGCCCAAGCCCAAAATGCTCACTGTTCGGATTCGGGCGCGCTTTTTCGGGCGCCCGAATCCAACAGTCGCACCAAACGCCCCGTCCGACCAGCGCCTGAAACTGCCAGCACTTGACATGTGTCTCGAATAGGGAACATCATGTGCAAGGCCCTTCGGACGCCGCCATGTGGTGCGCCCCCGTCAACGCGGGTGGGTGGCGCCTGCCAATGGCTGGGCGCCACGTGGCCCGCCCGCGCGACCCGCCGACCGCGCCCACGTGCGCCTCGCCGGCCGCGCCGCCTGCCCCCCACACGCACACGCATCCCGAGGCACCGGCGTGCACCTCCGTGGACCGCACCGCATGAGCCCTCCAATCACAAGCTGCCACGTGTCCCCGCGCCCGGTCTATGCACCCGCGCGGGGTTCCGTGGACCGCACATCGCGCGCCGGCCACTCCTGGGGCGCCAGTGTCCCCGCGCTAGGTCCATGCGCCACCCGGCGCTATTCTGTGGACCGCGCTCAGTAAACCAGCCAATAACAGGCCGCCACGTGGCACCTAGCCGGTCTACGGTCTCCCCCATGCACCCGATTCCACTGAAAACTTCCGGGAGCTCGTTTTTGAGCATCCGGACTCAGAAAAAAACAAGCAAATAGCCGTTTTCAAACGTTTTCCGCGCTGAATCCAAATCCAACCTCTGTTTGGCCCAAAACCCTTTCTAAAATTCGACAAAAGCAGCCGAAATCTAAACCAGCTCTAGATACCTCATTGGGTCCATCTGTGGCACCCCTTTGATGCACTATGGGCCAGACACACCATGATAGGTGTTTCACACAGTGGATTCACGGGAAAAAGCTACATGGGGTTCTGGGGCCCTACAAGAGGCCTCAAAACCCTCCAAGAGTGCTCAGGAACAAAGAGGGGGTGCCAAGCTTCTCCTTTGAAAAAGGCCCTCCAAGATCGGCTCCCAAACGTCCCAAAAACGGAGAAGGAGAAGTCCCCTAAATAGCCCACCAGAATCAGTCGAAACTCAGCCGAATCCAGCCGGAATCCCCACTTTTCGGGTGCCCGAAACCCATCGTGCATCTCGCCGCGCACCACGCGTCAGCCGAGGGGGTAGGTGGCACCGACCAACCGCGACATGCCACTTGTCAGCCGAAATGGGGACTTGCGCCGCGCGCATTGCGCCAGTTTAGCGGTCCAATCCCAAGCCGCCACGTGTCTCTGCCAAGCACCAACCACGGCGCGAGACATGGATGCCCTACCCAACCCTGCTTGCGCCTGCCGCGCTACAATACCGAAGAATCGAGCGCCCGAAACCCAGATCTGGGCGCCTGAAACTGCCCAAAGACACAATTTTATGTGTTTCGGATCGGTTTCTCGCACTGAGTTCGTTTCTCGCGTCCATTTGGTGCGCAAACGAACTTCACACACACAAAGATAGGTGTCTCCACGCCGCTAACCGCGTAGTCAAGATCCACGGGATTCGAGTCACCACACCTATGCCAGGGGGCTACTGACGTCGACCCTATGAGGATGACTGTGGTAGCAATCTCCCCCACCCTTTCCACTTTCTTAGTAGGAGGAGACGCTGCTTTAAGTGCGGAGCGGATTCGGGTGAGGGCAGGTTTGGCGGATTTAGTGGTAGTACAATCCGCCAGTGTATGTTAGAGTCGCGATCGGTCCTTTGGTCGAGAGAAAGTGGGTAGATACCCTAGTGCAACACTTTGGAGGTTTGTAGTTGTAGGAGTGTGAGCGGGTTGCTCTATCAGTTTTTTTTTGGGGACCGCCCGCATTTGGTGGAAGACAGTGCCCCAGGCCATTCCTTCGGCAATGGTTCCTAGACCTACGCCGGGGGCTACTGGCGTGGACCCTTAGGGTGCTACTGTGGTGACACCACCTCACTCCCTTTTTCTATCCCTCCTGCAGATGATAAAAAATAACAACCTCTGGTAGGGTAAGGCTTTTGCTGCGGAGATGCCATGGCGGGTATTGTTGAGGTAGTTTCTTGTTGGAGTTTTACCTAATAGGTCCTTTTGTAATTTTGGTTACGATGGTTAGTTAGCCGGATTTCACTACTTGGATAAGCTATAGGAGAGAATGAAAAATTTCCCCTATGGTTGTTGCCCATAGTTTTGGTTGTTACTGTGGTTACTACGATGGCATTGGAAGACCTTCGTGGTAGAATTTGGGCTGCTCCTTGGGGTTAGGAGGAGATCACCGGGTATGTTGTGTCTCGTCCGATTAGGTTCGATAATTGGTTAGAGAGACAGTGTTTGCACTAGTGTGCGTAGGTGGCGACTCAATGTCGTAGGTTAAGTGTCGGATGCTTTGTTGAGCCAATGGGTTTTCCTTGGGGGTTTGGCTCTGGTTTGGAGTTTTGTGTTCTGTGCAAGATAACCGTTTTAGGTTGTCTGGCGGGTAGATTGTGCGTGATCCTTTTTATGCATGCGGTGAATCTGGAAGATTCCTACGTGTTTTGCATGGCAAGGTTATCATCGCTGAACCGATGCTTGTCCTTTTTCTGACCTGGTAGTTGATGAGCCCTGCCTTTGGGTTTCGTAGCAGGAAGGTTAGATAGGTGGGACGGTTTTTGGTTGTTGATCTAGGCTATGTCTGGTTGTAGGTGCCTAGGATGCAGCATGCGAAAGCGTACGTGGTTTGGTTTTGTCTAGCTCTACGAAATTCGGAGTGTCGGGTACTCTTGAACTCTTGTGGACACTGTCATCATTTTGATCTTGTGGTGACAGACACTCTTGGGTCTCTTTGAGGTTAGTACTAAGTGTAACCTAGATCGCTAGTTCCTTGTGGACGGATACGACAGGGTCTCATAGAGACGGATGTTGGGTTTCACTGGTAGGTATTGGTTGAGTAATCCGTAGTACTTGGAGACCGATGTGCAAGTTAACCTTTTGGGGTGCACTGTGGGGTGTTCTCGGATCTTTAGGTTCGGAAGTACTGGTTTTCTTTGTTTGAGCTTAAACCTCCGGTTAGGATGTTGGTTAGAGCTCTTGAAGGGTTACGACATTCCAATCAGTTTCATTCTGGAAAGGCAAATGTCGTGGTTGTTGCATTGAGCGGGAAGGGTTAGACTCCAAAATCATCGGTATAGTTCTTTACTAAGCAGAATGACTTGGTGGTTGTTTCCAATACGTAAGACTGGAGGAGGTGCCTTAGGGCACGGTTGTGCGACTGATGACTCTCTGGAGTGGAACCTACCATGTTCAAGCAAAGCTTGGAAGGCCAGTCGACCAATGTTTTAGTAGGACTTTGAGTACGGGTGTCTACGGAATAGGAGGGTGACTTTTTGTTCTAGGAGTTTGTGTCCTGATTCGTCGCTTGATGCTTGGAGGGTCATCGGTTTGTAGTGCACCGACTTTGCTAAGTAGTAAAGTGCGGTCAAATCACTTCAAACATATTTCAAAATATGATAGAAATGAGGTGGAACGGGTTTGGTTCGAAGCAAAAGGCTTATGGACCAAAAGTGAGTTGAAACGGCAAAGAAAAAGAGCAATCGGCCTTGGTTCTGGTTGCTGGACCAGAATCGGGTGCCCGAGAAGTCTTGCGGGCGCCCAGAACCGGTTACAGAGCCTCCAGACCGAGAGCTAGAAATTTGGACAAACAGGGGTTTCGGGCGCCCGGGAAATCCTGGGGGCGCCCGAATGAACAGTAGCGGGCCCTGAAGGGGGCCGCCCGGAGGAACAGTGTTTCGTAGTTTCGGGCGCCCGATAAAAGGTTTCGGGCGCCCGAAACACGGCGAAAATCCTGCGAGTAGGTTGGAAATGTGGGATTTTAGTAGGGGTAAAATGGTAATTTCACACACCCTGTATTCCCAACCACTCCTTGACCAGCATTAAATGTCTCTCTCTCTCCATTTGAAATACCCTCCTCTCTCTCTCTCTCTCTCTCTCTCTCTCTCTCTCTCTCTCTCTTTTCTCCCTGTTCAAACTAGAGAAAGGAAAAGAAGAGAGTGAGAGAGAGCTGGAGTAGCAGCAAGAAGTAAGCAGCAGCAGTAGTTGCAGCTCCTTCTCCTTGTGGCTAGGGCTTCTTGTGCTTCAAGGAGGCTTGAGGAAACTTGAAGGAAACATCTTGGGAGGTCTCAAGGAAGGCTCTAACACCTCTTTCTCTTCTCTCTTGGGCAAAAGCATCAAAAGAGGTAAGCCCAAAAATCTAGGGTTTCCTTTTTGGGAGTTTTCTTGGGTTCAAGAGCATGGGGAAACCTCTCAAATGGGGTTTTCTACCGTTTTTAGGGTTTTTCCACTAAGTGGAAGAGATCAAAATATCTCTTTTACAAGATTGCTTTAGAAGGGATTTTTGTAACTCCTTTTCTTTCTTTTAGTTAAAGAACCTACAAAAGAGACCTAAGAAAATTTAGGGTTTCTTTTTTTTGAGAAGTTGTTAGGATTAGAGGATCAAGAGGTGATCCCTTTGTGAATTTTATTTCATTTTAGGGCTTCTTGTGAAACTACAAAAGAGCAACCCATCTTCTTCCTTCAAAGATTACAAGAGGTGGGGGATTCTATTCGAACAAGGGTGACCTCTCCCCTTTTCCTTTGCTTTCTATACTAGAAGCATGTTAATAGACCTTAGCGTTGTATATATATGAATGAGGATCATTGTGTGTTAAGAGCTTATTGAGCATGATGGGTTATTAAACTCAATGTAAAAAGTTGCAAGTAGTATGTGAAAAAGTGTTCAATCTTAATGTTAGAAAATATGATGAACAATGGGTATGATGACTAGGAAGAAAACTAGTGTATTGATTGTAATGTGTGGCATCAACAATAGGATTGAACAAGTGGCATATGTATAAAGAATCAAATTAAGGACTATACTAAGAGCTAGAGTTTTAACTTATGAGTTTAAGCTCTAAAGGAAAGAGTAATTGATTGAGGTTAAAGAGTTGGTTGAATGTAAACCCTAGAGTTGTTCTAAGGGTATGTTTGGGCAAAAATGAACATTCACTTTAACTTCAACTTGAGCAAATAAATGAATGAGAAATGAGTAAAGTCCAAGGGACTTTTGGTTACCCTTGAGGCAAGGACCTAGGGTAAGAGTTGAGTAAATGAAAGATAAGGTAAAAGCTTTAATAAAAGAGAATTGCCAAGTGGCAATGGGAGCTATAAGCTCGAATGGGATTGAAAGGCAAATGTATAAAGTGCAAAAAAGAGGCCAAGTGC
Organism: Tillandsia leiboldiana; assembly: GCA_029204045.2. NCBI lineage: Eukaryota > Viridiplantae > Streptophyta > Magnoliopsida > Poales > Bromeliaceae > Tillandsia > Tillandsia leiboldiana. The sequence continues at coordinate 17,329,385 of CM055072.1, forward strand.
TAAAGCAAAGAAAAGAAAAGAAAAGATAAGAAAAGATGCACGCACCTTCGGGGGTAAAACGTAGATCTTGTGTCGGAGTATAAGCGCAAAGACTGTCACGCCCCGGGATCGAAACTGCGACCCGGCTCGCCAACAGATCCGCCACCTATGCCAAACCCGCATAGGCGAGGCGTCCTACCTACAAGAAAAGTACTACAGCTAAACAGATATCAGAGCTATAAATAAAAATCTGCTGTATAACTAAATCAATCACTGTACAACTGGAAATAATACAACAATGTCCGTCTCCCAAAAATGATAATCATACAATATCCTCATATACAAACTCAGAACTCAACCGGGAGGTATCTCCAATAAATACATCAGTGTACAGGCTCTCAATACATGACAATCCTCACTACATCAGTCTCTCAAAGAAGGAAAATAAAATAACTAATCTACTGAAACTCTCCTATGAAGGGGGTACCGCTACACTCCAACGACAGGTAGGGAACTAGCTCGCGACTCCCTTGCCTCGGTCAGAAGGATCAGCAACAGGAACAACAGGAACCAGAGTAGAAGTCCCTGGGGGAAAGACACCACGACGGGTGTGAGAACTACATCCCACAGTAGTTCTCAGTGGGTGCCGCCAACAAGCCCGACGGTCTGCCCACAAGTCTACTAGAGGCATAAAGCAACAAATGCAGTGCTGTAAGGAAAGCTGGGAAAAGTAAACTCTACAGCTACTATGCCTCTATCTAGATGCTCAAAGAGTGGAATAGAAAGAACATGATGCCACAACTAACTCTCATTTCTGATCACCAATCTAAACTGACTGCCTCATCGGGTCCAGTCAAACCTGCGCCAACCTACTGCCGTTACGTCCCGGAGGAGCGGACTTACGTAGGACGTCCATGACTGCCAACACCAGCACAGCCAGAGGGACAAATGCAACGACAAGTCGCGATAGAAAAGCTCAATCTCACGCCGGTATAACAACCCGGTCTCGCCTACTCCGGAGTGGCACTCGAGGGGAGCGACCCGCTCGAGTAAAAAGTAACCCATCTCAAGTATCTCTGTAAAGTATCTCTGTCAAGCTCAAATGTGGCTCATGCAGGCTATGATCCACGATCAAACAGATCGGTAACTCCAAGCTCAAAGCACAACTTAGTCGGAAAAAGAACTTCGACTCAAACAGGAATAGCCCAAAACACTCTCACAGCTATGTCGGAGAACCCTCAACGACTCAATCTGATAATGCACGACCATGGCTGAGTCGGGAAACCTCCACGACTCGATCTGCCAGACCCCAAGATCCTCAAAGCTAAGAGGGAGAACCACCTCCACCACTAAATCAGGAAAAACAACCTCTAGATCACACTCTACCAACTCATAGCACAAAGTCGCATCCACTGCGAGAAACTGTCTCAACAGGCCAAACAGACCAAACGTCGCATCCACTGCGAACAACTGCCTCAACAGGCCAACATCGCATCCACTGACACAAGGAAGGGTCCGGGAACCCCGAAAGACTAGAACCTACAACCCAAATCAAACAAGAACAGGCTCTAGGCATAGCCTTTCGTTGTTCTTGTCCCAAGAAGAAGGCAGACCTTAGAACCCAGACCACTCGAATCATCTCGGGTGGTTAATTTATAGGAAAAGGTGACATTTCTTACTGAAGCCCTTTGATCTGTAAGAAATCCATATTTAATGATTTTTAGTTCTTTTTAGGAAAACAGTTGAAACCAAGTTTTATATCTAAGCCTCGAAGGGCTAATGCCATCGTCCAATCAAACAAAAACAGACTCAGGCGACCCTACGATGCTTGGAAGAAAATATTTGGTTAACAAAAATCATATGTGTGTCCAAAAAGGTTCTGGGTTTAAGGTCCTGCTAACTCAGATATACCGCTGCCACTGACACAGCGGCGACAGATAAAACAAGAAAAATAAAACATCTCGGGACCGTCGTCTACCCAAACGGCTCCCGCTACAGATGACACACCCAACTACATCTACTAGACTCCACTCTGCTCCCAAGCACGAGTGTAACATGCATCCCACACTAAAAGATAACTCCTGACCACTCGGCCCACTACCCGGGCGAGGAAGAACACTATGTCCAGGAAAGTAGAAGTGTGGATGTCTAAAGCAGAAATAACCCTAGCCCAAGTGAGGGTTTTCTACTAGTCTGGTTACACATGCAACATATGACGGGGTGCTAGGTCAAGTTCCAAGATAACAATAATCAACAGCTTGTAGGGAAGGACAATAAACACATGATCATCTAACAGCATCAGGAACATCAATTCCTAAATTCTAGCATGCTATACAAAATACATCTACAACATGCAAGTCCCTACACTGATATAATTAATGTACAGTCCATAGGTCATGAAGACGAGGCCACCCACCTGAAAAAGCTAACTGTCCGGAGTTCCACAGCTGAAAACACCAGAAGCAACAACCTCCACTAATCCTCAACACCAACGGGTTCACAAACATCCGCAAATACTCCTGGGTACAACAAAAGGTCCAAGGTTACACTTTATTCCACAAAATAACCAAGTACAAAAATCTGCAGAAGTCAGTCCTGAAGATCTAAAATTTCCACCTGCAGAAAGTGCCCTGAAAATTCCGATAAAAATATCACAGCGATTGTCTCGTCGAGACCTTCGAAACGGTTACCTGCACGCCCAAATCCGAGCCCCGTAGGCCAAGTTACAAATTCCACGGTACAGGTGCGCAAACACTCACAATCACACAACTGTAAACTCAAACACAGATAAAAGGGAAATAGTATACCTTCGGGCAAGCCTCAGAAAAATCCCGGAAAAATACAATGATAATCCTTGCGACGAGTAGATCCAAAAAGTGTATAGGCTCGTCTCGATCTGACACTCGGGTGCGGAGATAAAATTCCGGCAAGGGGCCACTGTCCAAAAACTCCACCAGAAAACAGCGGCTTAGAAATGCCTCGAAAACCGTGTCATAAACTCTGAATCCAGCAAGATGATCAACACGAAAGTCGAAGACGTACCTCTCGTGATTCCAACGCCGCAGAAATCGTCCAAAAATACTGACAGAGTAGCTCTGTAGACCTCCCAGACTGAAGTGCGACGGAAACGGGCCTCCAACAGAAAATCGTCGCACTGCGCTCCGATGACGAAGCCGTCGACGCCGTGACTTCCAAAAAATCCGGGCCTCTGCCAGAAGATGCACAACACGAAGATCTACAACTTTCCTAAAGGGGCCATGGGCAGGGGAGCTCGGGAAAGGGGGCAAAACTCCCTCACAAGACAGCTATTTATAGGCCCAGCCCGAAAATCCGCACTTTGGACTTTTGGCCCAAAGATTCGGGCGCCCGGTACTTCCGGGCTGCTACAGTAACGGGCCCGGCCCGTTACTGTTCACGCCCGGAAAAACCCCAGGCCGCCACGTGTACACCCAAACAGCAAACAGCTGTTTGGGCCAACAGCCATGCGCCACGTGGCCGAACCCCGCGACGACACGTGGCGCCCACGCCGGGAGCCTCGGGTCAACGCGACCACGCCGCGCCCCACGTGCGCCCACGCGTGCCTGTCGGGCACGCGGCACAAGGTACCAGCTCCCCACCCGTGGACCGCGCGCACAATGCCCAACCAACCACCAAGCGACACGTGGCCAGTCCTCGGTCCACCGTACACCCCGCCAAACCCGTGGACCGCGCCTACTGCGCCCGCCAACCGGGAGGCACCACGTGGCGAGCGCCCGGGTGCACGCCTCCGCGGTGGACCGCGCGCCTCTGCCGCCGGCAACCGCCGCGCTCCGCCGCCCGCCGCCGCCGCCGGCGCCTCTCCGGCCGCCGGAACAGTACCAAAACCTCGAAATGCGTGTTTTCGCATCCAGACTCCGAAAAATACAAGTAAATAGTCCATCTTGACCGTTTTCGCGCGCTGAATCCAAATCCGAAGTCCGATCGGCCAAATTCCACTCCTAAAATTTCCCAAAAATTCCCGGAAAAGTAAACTTGATCCATTTTTCATGTCGGGTCAAATCCTTGGTTCCAATAAGCACGCAAAAACCTCAATCACCCACAATGGGCCTCCAGCAAGCAATCATGCTCCAATTACTCCAGAAATCCAATAACTTGGGCCCGACACGTGCACAAACACCTCCTGAATACACTAATCCAACAATAACCCTTAAGCGGAGATTCGGGTCCTCACAAAGACCTTCTCCCGGGCCGGGCCCGTATGACCAAGTTTTCCATTGGGCGGGGTAGCACTTGATGTCACGCCCCGGGTGTAAACCAGAACCCGGGTCCGTCTACAGATCCGCCGTGCACACGGAATTTCCCGCGGACACGAAGCACTGGTAACCTGCTCAGATATAAGAGATAAAAAAAAAATTAAAAGAGCATAATACAGAGCTGAACTAAAAGTAATACAACAACTCAGGCTGAAACTGGAAGTAAAATAAGGAACCACTATAAAATAGTACAAGTGTCTCTCTCAGCTCATGAAAATAAATACAACCCGTTGGCCAAAGCCAGACCCAAAAAGGTAAAAATACAACCGCCTGAGATAAAGGGAATACAAGTCCAACTAAACTCACTGTTGGGCAGACGATCTATCTACTCCGCTGGCCTCTCTCCTCGATCCGCCGCTGACCGCCCAGTAGCACCCGCAGAAGACTGTAAGGTACCGGATTTTCGGCACATAAATAAATATAAATAAAGATGATATGAAATACTAGTGTTATGAAAGTTAGGGAAGTAAAGAACATTTGGACGCGAGTTGGGCCCAAATTGGGTTAAAATGGAGAGATCTGAAATTTTATTGGAGAAAGGGGACCCAGATTTTTAGTGGAAATTCACAGTGTTGGAAAATTCTGAGAAAATTACGGGAGCCCCGTAAATATGTTTTAAGACCACAGAAAAAGTTTCGCGTTGATTGGATGCCTGATAGTGAAAACGGGCTCCGCCAACAGTGTCAAAAAATTCTAAAAAAAATTTGGGGAGCTTCGTAATTATGTTTTAAGGCCACAGTAAAAATTTCGGGTTGATAGGATATCCGGATTGCGAGAACGGGGTCCGCCAGTGATTCTAGATACAGCGAGGCTTTTGGTGGCCCAGAAATGGCCCAAACTAAAAATTTAAAATTTTCTATGATAAATTAAGCTGAAACAAAGTCGCCCGTCAAATTTGGACGGAAACGGACGAAAAATGGACAGAAAACGAGATAAAAACAAATTTTCCCACAGTGTCGGCACGCGGATCGAGGCACGCATGCGTGCTGCGCAAGGCGCGCAGCAAGCCCGCGTGGGCGCGTGGCGCAGGAGGGGCGGCTTGGGGGGAAATTCGAATTTCGAATTTTTTCGCCATGTGGCGATTTTCCATTGGAGGGGTTCCGTGGACCGGGTTCATGGAACCCCTTCTTCTCTTCTCCTTATTTTTTTCCTCCTCCCGCGCATACCTTCTCTTCCTCCATTTCTTCTCTACCTGAACACGAGAGAGAGAGAGAGAGAGAGAGAGAGAGAGAGAGAGGGGAGAGGGAATTTTGGGGGGGTGAAACAGCACTTCGACGATCTCGTGGAGCGCGCAAAGTGCTCCAAAAAGTCAGATGGACTACACGACACTGTCGAGGTAGGCCGTTCATCATTTTTGTGGTATTTTTGGCACAGTTTGTAGGGTTCCTTTTGGACATTAAATTTGACCCCGTGCCGTTTTGCGTGTTAGGGACCGAGTTCTACTGTACCGTTGCTGCACGGACTGTCGCGCGTATTTTTGGCGCGTCTCATTTTGCGTGCAAGTTGTAGAAAAATATACCGTTTTGCGTGCAACTTTACAGTTAAGCGTGCACCGTTTTGCGTGCAGATCGTTTCATCGCGCACCGTTTTGCGTGCAGTCTATAATATTATACATTGTTTTTCGTGCAGGGATAGAAAAATGTGCACCGTTTTGCGTGCAACTTTACAGTTAAGCATGCACCGTTTTGCGTGCAGATCGTTTTATCGCACACCATTTTGCGTGCAATTTCTAATATTACACATCGTTTTTCGTGCAGGGATAAAAAAATGTGCACCGTTTTGCGTGCAACCCTACAGTGAGGCGTGCACCGTTTTGCGTGCAGATTTGAGGTACGTGCACCGTTTTGCGTGCCGATCGTGTTGTCGCGCACCGTTTTGCGTGCCGACCCTAATATTATGCATCGTTTTTCATGCAGGGTTAGAAAAGACGTGCACCATTTTGCGTGCAACCTTAAGAGAAGCATGCTCCGTTTTGCGTGCAAACCCGAGGTACGTTCACCGTTTTGCATGCAGGTTGAGTTGACGCACATCGTTTTGCGTGCCGACTGAAGTGGCGCGCACCGTTTTGCGTGTGGGTTTTACTGACGTGCACCGTTTTGCGTGCAGGTTTGGTGGACGTGCACCATTTTGCGTGCAAGCTCGAGGAGACAAGTGGAATCGCGCTAAGACCAATTGTAAGTGTCTACAAGCAATTGGGTACACTACAAGGTGGGGAATTCTGCCGAAATTGGGTGACCTCTCCCCTTGCTCCTTTGCTTTTCGATTCGAAGCATGATAGTAGCCTGTTAGAGGCGTTAGGTAATTATGAATAAGATTGCATGTTTAGAGGAACACAGATGAAAAGAGCAACTGTTGGTTGCCAATAACAGATGATATATGTGCATGTGTAGAGAAATTTAGAGGAAAAGTGATATTTATGATTTATCCACAACAGGGGATAAATCTGTATGTGTAGATGGACACAGATGATAAATGCAACTGTCGGTTGCCAAAAGGAGATAATTCATTTTCATGTGCAAAAAGGACTTAGAGGATAAATATTATTTTTATGATGGATATGAAAATAATTGCATGCGTAGAAATGAGTAATTACTTGATGACTATGATCATGTTAGGGTACAACCCTAGGAATCATGTGATATAAGGGAACAGAACTTGTTGGTAGTAAGACTAGGAGAAAACCTAGTTTAGGGGTTTGACGAGTGACATCAACTTAGGAGTTATCCTAGGAAGGATGAGTGGCATGGTCTTAGGTGATAACCTAAGGACACTGGATAGAGTGATCAACATAGAGTCAGAAAACTCTAGGGTGTATATGACATGGAACTTAGGTAAAGAGAACCTAAGGAGAACTAGTGTTCAACATAGAGTCAAGGAACTCTAGGATGAGTATGACATGGAACTTAGGTAAGGAAACCTAAGGTGAACTAGAGGTCAGCATAGAGTCATGGAACTCTAGGACAAGTATGACATGGGACTTAGGTAAAGGGAACCTAAGTTGAGCTAGAAGAGTTTAAACTCACAGACAGGAAAGAGAGTCAAGTTGACTCTAGGATTCAGTAAGGAATCAGGAGGATGGAAAAGGTGGATCAAGTGTGGAGATATGGAAGGGAAAACAGAAAAGTAGAGTCAATGTAATTCTAATATAACAGTGGAACAGGAGATTAGAGTCAGTGTAACTCTAAGTTAAAAGTGGAACAGAAAAATAGAGTTAAGTTAACTCTAGGATTCAGTAAGGAATCACGAAAATGGGAAAAGTGGATCAAGTGTGGAGACATGAAAGGGAAAACAGGAAATTAGAGTCAGTGTGACTCTAAGTTAAAAGTGAAATTGGAAAATAGAGTTAAGTTAACTCTAGGATTCAGTGAGGAATCAGGAAAGGGGGATGAGATCCCAAGGCTAAAGAATTAAACAGTTATAACCCTAGAAGGTCATAGGGTGTCTGGGCAAATGGACAATAACTTTAACTTCAATTTGAGTTAAATAAAGGAAAGTGAAATGTTTAAGAGTCCAGGAGACTCTCTAGTTATCCTTATGGCGAGGCCTAGGGTAAGAGATAAATTGATGTAAAAAGGCAAAGTTAAAAGCAAGCTAAAAATGGCTAAAAAGCATATAGAAAATGTAAATGGCGCCTTCGAATTTGAGACTCGTCAAGTGGAGCAGGACTCCCTGGGCAGTGACCCGTCGGACGAGGTACTTTCAAAAGGCTTAAAGTGAAAGCAAAGAGCTAAACACTCAAAGGAAAGAGAAAGAGATTTGCCAGTGGCAAAAGGGAGCTACAAGCTCGAATAAGAAAGAAAAGCAAGTGTTCAAAGGCAAAGAGGCTAAGAACTAAAGCAAAAAGAGAAAGAAAAAGAAAAGAAAAGAAAGAAAATATAAAGATAAAACGAGCGTACCTTCGGGGGTAAAAAGTAGCCTTGTCGGAGCCAAGGGCAGTGTCCCTCTCCCGGGCAGTGACCCGTAGGACAAGTTCCCCGTTGGGCGGGGTAGCACTTGCGGGTGCTATCGGCAACCTTAGAAATCTTATCTTATGGTAGCAGGACTACCGGGCTGGGGCCCGTTGGATAAGAATTTCTGAGGGTTAACTTGAACTAAAGCACCAGAATTTAAAGAATAAAGAAAGATAGAGTGGCCAAGGTGGCCGGGTTAGTTTGACCCTGTATACAGCGGCATAGTGGCCGAGTTGGTGCTTAGCAGCCTAGTGTGGCTAGACAGAGTAGTGCTAGGTCGATGAGTATACACAGATAGTGTAGTGATATATTATATTGCATGGCCGCATTTTGATATTGAGGATTTTAGTTTCCTAGCACTATTATTATTGCTTCCATTGGACCAAGTGGTGTAGGACACTTTTTCTCGGTGGTTGAACCCACTGGGAACTCTGTCGGAGTTCTCACACCCCTTGGGTGACCCCCCCCCCCCCCCACAGGTTCGGGTATGGATACAGCGGACGAGACGGTTCAGATGCAGACGACGATGCATACGACAGGGGCAAGGGCCCAGCAGCATAGAGACCTAGAGGGTCTTGCAGAGGTATCCCTTTTTATATATTTCTTGAGTGAACTTTGTATGGTGAGGAATTTATGTAAAGAAATTGTTATAATTTTATTAGCAAGTTCAGAAATGTAAAGTGTAATAAATTTAAGTTATGGTTCACTCTTGTATGCTTTCATTATCGCTTAAACTGTTTGTTTATAAAATGAAAGTTCAAATTTATAGTGATTTTTAGTACTTTGATATTGAGCTTCCGCATATACTTGTTGTATGATTATGGATATTACCGTTCCTTTCGGGTAGTGAAAGGTCATACCCGATTGGCGGGTCTGTTGGCGTGCCCGAACCGTACAAATTGGCGGACTCGGGGCGTGACAGATTAGAGTGGTATCAAAGCCTAGGAATAGTCCTAGGTGGTTAGCAAACCTTAGGGAGACTCTAGGGTTTAGGCACGAGAGAGTGTGTGGATTATTGGGCGAAAGTATTTGATTGGTTATTGTTGTTCCCAAAAAGGATGTTGGGACTGATCGAGGGCGACGAGCTTTCATTCTTCGAATATTACGTTGGCGGCCGACAACGTAATGTTGGAGATGAAAAGGAGTACCCTCTTATACTTTCGCATGATTGGGTTGACGAGCCTTTTTGTCGGTGTATAGACTGTGCGTTGCTCAAATGGCTAAATTTGGGCTGGTTGTGTCGTTGTGGTGAGCATATTAGCGATGACACCACATAGGGAGACGCACCTATTTTGACCCGAGTCACGAGAGGGCTCGGGGTCAAACGACGTATACGAGCTGCGATAGCAGGGAACCGCATCTGTTGGAGTGGTCCAGCAGCAGGTCAGACTTCTTGCCGTCGGCGGAAATTCCCCGCCGACAGGAAGACAGGTTTCGACGCCTAAGAGTAACGTCAGCGTGACAGTTGGAGCAGATAGATGGGCTCCAGTGACTGATAGCGCAACAAGTTGAGGCTGCATAAATGGCGCATAGGTATACGGCGTCGCTGCCCGTAGGGGCGACAGTAAAGAAATGGCTGTGGCCGCCGAACTTTTGTCGCCGCAGCCAACACCTTCAGCATAGGGTGTTTTACGCTTGTGTCAGCTAGGTTGCTGGCAAAGTATGGTTAGTAAGGTCCAGTAAGAGACCGACTCGCGAGGTAAATGGTGATCGCTATGTCGCGAGAGCCAAGTTGCAGTGCCCTGAGGGTTAGGGCAAGAAAGATTTACGAGCCTGGCGGCGTGAATTTGCCCCTGATGACGGTAGTAACCGTGTGGCGCGACAACTGTGGCTGTGTTGCCGCATAGTAGAGTTGGTGAGGCCCAGAGTAGGCTTCAGGATGCGGGAACCTCTCGAAAGAGCGAGAGTTTTGTGGCGCCGTTCTGATGAATCGGTGTAATGGCAAGGGTTGCCACCGTAGTCTTTGCGAGTTGATCACCAGAGTTGGTGGACAGTTATTTTTGGTGCCTCAACCCAGTTGGGAGAGGTGTATAGGAGTTACGCGCGTGTTTAAGCAAGTTGCTTAACATTCTGGATTACGCAAGTTAGCGTAGGGGCGTAGGACGCCCAACTGTTTAGGTGCTCATGGAGCACAGGTACTGTTTAGCCAGAGAGAGCCGGTTTGATGGCGCGTTGGCCTTTGCCCAGTGTGGCTAGAGTTGATTGAGAGTTTGGGTCGTGGATTGACGACTGGTTAGTTGGTTTTGCTCAGTGAGCATAGTGGTCGCGTGGTGACGATTAGCGGGTTCGCTTGGGGCGATCCGTGCCTGGACCTTGTTTGTGGACTGTGGGCCTGTAGCCCAGTGGGCAGGCGCAGTCAGCTGTGAGAGACAGCGGCCCGAGACCTGATGGCGGGGTATGATAGAGATTTGGTCGGGACGGTAGTCCGAGCAATGACCCGAGAACGTGGAACGCCACGTGTGAGCATTGAGGCTATTAGTACATTGAGAGTGGGATATGACCAGGCCGTAGAGCTAGTGGTGATTGAGGTACTGTAGCTCCTAGTGGGAGTGTTGGTGTAGTAATCCTAAGTGAGGATCTACCCGTATGATGATTGGGTCTGTGTGCTAGTGAGAGCCATTATACAGAGTTGGACTGGTTGGGCTATAGGCCCCTATTGGACCGTTGTCTGTGGACCTATTAGTAGTCCGAGATGTCGGGTTAGCTGATAACCCATGTGTTACGGAATTTGAGTTGGCGTAGTTTCGTGAAAGGTTCAAGTCTTGAAGATTGAAGGTGAAGAAAGTTGGATCATTTAACTCAATCTCAAGAAAGAAGAATTCAAAAGGATCAGGTATGTTTAACTAAAGATTATTGGTGATCCGAATACTTCTTGTAGTGTAGAAACACCTGGAAGAATTTTTAACTGCATAAAAATCAAAAACTGGTGTTCGGACATGTTCAGGATCCGGATCAGAGCCAGCGATCCGGATCCCGAAGGTTGTTGTTTCATACATCACTTCAATCCGGATCGCAGCATCTCACGATCCGGATCCCGAACGTTGAGTTTTCTGAAATGTATGAACGATCCGGATCAGGCATTCCGATCCGGATCCCGAACATTTGTTTTCTGGAAACCGTCTTTATTGCTACTGCAATCCGGATCGCCCAAATCCGATCCGGATCACCGTCCGACAAAATTCCAGAAATGTTAGGTTTTTGATTCTTATCTCCTTCCAAATGTTTCTAACCTATAAATAGACCCTATGACTCTTTTTCTAGGGTTAATCCAAAATGCAAAATAATCACATAGAGCTGTCATATTAAAATATCATCTTATACGGCTCTAGATCCACATATAGAGAAGAAAGGAAATCATTAGAGAATACTCTATGTTTCTTCATCTATATTAATTAGTTTGATTCTAGGTTTTCATACTCACATCTTGAGTTGAATCAAACTAATGAATACTTAGATGGTATTTCCGATCTATCTTTGATCTAAGTATTCGGCAGATCACCACCACCCAAGAAACAACGATTTCCCCAAAATCGGCGCGTGGATTCGCGTGTCCTTGTGGATTCAAGGTTCAACCGCTCTCGTGGATTCGGAGCGAGGCACGTTCGTGGATTCGAAAGGTGCTATTGGGTGAAGATCGTGGATTCGGTCGGACGTCGTGGATTCGACGTTGGACGCCGTGGATTCGGCGTTGGGCGCAGATCGTGGATTCGAGAAGCGTCGCGGAGCGAGCGGAGAAGATCCTCTAGGAGCGTATGGAAAAGGTTGAGTCGTAAGTGTGTACGGTAAATCACCTTGTACGTGTTTTAATTCTAGTGGATTTCTGCCGTGTTATCGGTCCCGTGGTTTTTTACTCCGGTGATGGAGTTTTCCACGTAAAAATCTTGCGTGTTATTTTTATTTCTGCATTGGGTTTTTATAGCAACGATTTTTGAGTGTTTATACGTTTACACCTATTCACCCCCCTCTAGGTGTTTTTTCCCCTATTTAGATCTACATTACATATAACCCAACAAGTGGTATCAGAGCGGGAATAGGGTTGTAAACAATGGTTGAAGGTGGAAACATCAATCGACCCCTTTTCTTTGATGGAACTAATTATGCGTACTGGAAAGTACGAATGAAAGCCTTTTTAATTTCCATCGACGAAAGGGTGTGGCAATCAATTGAATTAGGATGGTCTAATCCAACTGAAATTATCTCTGATGTTCGCACCTTAAAACCTAGGTCGAAATGGACCAAGGAAGAGTTAGATTCATCTTCTTACAATGGCAAGGGAATTAATGCTATTTTTAATGCCTTATCTCAAACTGAATTCTCTCGCGTCTCGGCATGTGAGACTGCGAAAGAAATCTGGGATGTTCTTCAGGTTACACATGAGGGAACTAACCTCGTGAAGATTCAGAAACTGCAAATGCTTACGAGCAAGTTTGACTCTATCTTGATGGCAGAAGATGAATCTTTCACGGACTACTATACACGATTGCAAGACATCGTAAACTCATGTGCTAACCTGGGAGAGAAGATTCCAGAATTTAAGATTGTAAGAAAGATCTTAAGAACTCTTCCTGAACGATTTCGCCCAAAGGTTACTGCCATTGAAACTATTAAACACCCGGACGAAATGCGTGTAGAAGAATTAGTTGGTTCATTACAAACATATGAAATAACATTTACTACTAACAATTCTTCTGGAAAAAGATCCTCTTCTAAGTCTTCAGGTTATGCATTGAAAACAACTAAGGAAGAAAACGCGGATACATCCTCCTCAGACGATGACGAGAACCTTTCTATGGAGGAATTTGAGAAGCAGCTCGCTCTCTTGACAAGGAAGTTTCGCCGCAACTTTCGAAGGGGTAATTCAAGTAAATCTCCATCCTTCGGAAAGTCGAACAAAGGCAAGGGTACTTCAAGTTACAAGTCAAGAAAGCAAGAGAACTTCTCAAAGGATAAGAAAAGTTCAGAGGGACAACTACAATGCTTCAAATGTCGAGGCTACGGCCACATTGCAACGGAGTGTCCCAACAAGTATCCGGCAAAGAAGAAGGCGATGCAAGTCGTCACTTGGGATGACAACTCAACGTCAAATGAGTCGTCTTCAAGTGATGAAGAAAAGAGCTCCACGACATTCCACGCGTCCATATCTTCACCCTTCATGTGCTTTATGGCAAGTACATCCGAGTCATTGTCCAACTTCACTGTTGAAAAGACTGCAACGGACAATGAATCGGATGATTCGGAAGGTGAATATTTTGCTTTAGCCTACCACAGACCTTTACGGGATTCAAAGAAACCGGCTAAGCAAAACAAGGGGTTGAGAGGGAGATTGCAGGATCTCGAAGAAGAAGTAAAAAGGGTAACTTTCTCTCGACCGATCTTGAAGTGGAAAGGGATAATCTGATAAAAGCAAATGTTTCCCTTCAAGAGTCCAATGAGCAACTCGAGAAGAATTATATAGATATGGTGAACAAAGCGAACTACTTCTTGAAGCTCTACGGCGAGGCCCGACGGGAAAAATTGGAAATGACAGAGACCATTTGCCAACTCAAGGATGACTTACAGCAATTTTCTTCCGAAAGGAGTAAGTTGGATAAACTTCTTGGTCTTGGTCAAACAAACAGTTCGGCCTCGGATACAATCGAACTGAAGACAATTTTAGTTCGGTTGGGACAGTCTTTGTGCCTCAGTCGGTATCTCCTCCTCCGACACCGGAATTCACGACAACCAACGACAACAAGCCTACTTCATCCTCTTCGGAATCGTCAAGCACAAAGGTATGTTTTCGTTGTAATTTTGCAGGGCACATTGAAAGAAATTGCAAGATTGGAGCTCAAAGATCAAATCAACCACATCTTGCAACTGCTACCAATAAGTTCACACCCCGGAATTCAAAGGACTTTTCAAAAGAAAAGAACGTTGGTAGTACTCCAAACAAGACGATGACAAAAGAAAAGATCAATCATACAAACGTCTTCATCAAGGAAAATTTCTCAACCATTGCCAACATACTCCAAAACTCAAAAGGTTTTGGGTATGCAAAGGTGAAATCCTTCCTTGTCTTTAATCGTTCTACGATTAAATGTTGTGTAGTTTATGTAGATATTTTTCTTTCTTTTTGGCCGACCCGTCAACCATCTTTGGGAGGTAAATGGTATATTTTCTTATTGGTTGTGATTTCTCTAGGATTTCTTGGGTAGCAATTTTTAAAGAGAAAGCTGATAGGTTTGATTATTTTCATGAGATTTGCCATCGTATTATGATTGAAAGAATGAAAGATCATTCATGTTAGGAGTGATAGAGGTGGAGAATTCATAAATTCGAAATTCATTGATTTTTGCACTTCCAACGGCATAAAACATGAATTCTCAGCACCCTCTACACCTCAGCAGAATGGTGTTGTTGAGCGCAAAAACAGGGTTGTTCAAGAGATGGCGCGTGTGATGCTTCATAGCCGGAATTTACCGCTACATTTTGGGCTGAAGCTGTGAACACCGCTGTCTATGTCATTAATCGAGTGTATTTGCGCCCAGGAACTTTAAATTACACCATATGAGCTGTGGTTTAGTAGAAAAACCGGATATCAAATACTTTCGTATCTTCGGGAGTCGATGTTACATTTTACGTGACCGTGGAAAATCTTGGAAAGTTTGACTCTCGAAGTGACGAAGGGATCTTTTTGGGTTATTCTACAAATAGCAGAGCATATCGAGTATTTAACATCGAATCTAAAACGATTGTAGAATCTATAAATGTTAAAGTAGATGAAGCTTTTCACTTTGCATCTGAAAAATCTACCCTCGATATCTCTCTAGATGATGATTCTCCTGTAGTGCATCTTCTCATGATAATACTTCCAATATTAATGATGCATCTAATGGTTCTTCAAGTTTATCTGATGTGCAGGAATCATCTCATTACCTCCGAGTACTCCGTTTCAACAAACGCTACGAATCTCCAAGGATCATCCGGAATCGAACATCATTGGAGATCCACAAGGAGTTAGAACTCGGAGGCAGTTGGTTTGTGGATTCGCTTGCTACGTATCTTTAATCGAACCAAAGAACATAGATGAAGCTCTTCAGGATGACTACTGGATTAAAGCAATGCAGGAAGAGCTCCATCAATTTGAGCGAAACAAAGTCTGGGAATTAACGAAGCCTCCAAAGCAACATAATGTGATAGGTACCAAATGGATTTCAAGAACAAGAAAATGAGGATGGTACTATCATCAGGAACAAGGCACGATTAGTTGCTCAAGGCTACTCTCAAGTAGAAGGTATAGACTTTGATGAAACATTCGCCCCTGTAGCTAGACTCGAGTCCATTCGTATACTATTTGCTATTGCTTGTCATTTTAAAATCAAATTATTTCAAATGGACGTTAAGAGCGCATTTCTAAATGGGTTTTTAAATGAGGAAGTTTATGTGGCTCAACCGAAAGGTTTTGTAGACATAAACAACCTAACCATGTTTTTCGTTTGAAAAAGGCTCTTTACGGTCTGAAACAAGCACCGCGAGCATGGTACGAAAGGTTACAAAGCACCTTTTGGAGAAGGGCTATACTCGAGGGGGAGCTGACAGGACTCTCTTTGTGAAGCATTATCAAAGCAATTTCATTGTAGCACAAATCTATGTCGATGACATTGTATTTGGCGCAACAAGAGATAATGATGCTTCTAAATTCGCGGAGACCATGGAAAGCGAATTTGAGATGTCCATGATGGGCGAATTGACTTATTTCTTGGATTGCAAATTAAACAAAATGATGAAGGTATTCACTTGAGTCAATCCAAGTATGCAATGGAGTTGGTTAAAAAGTTTGATCTTAGAAAATTGCGAAGGATTTTCCGACTCCAATGGGAACTAGCCACAAGGGACTTGGAAGTGAATCACATAGTGAGAATGTAGACGAGAAACTGTATCGAAGTATGATTGGAAGTCTACTTTACCTCACGGCTAGTCGCCCGGATATATCCTTTAGTGTTGGGATTTGCGCGAGATATCAATCAGCACCAAAGGAGGTTCACCTGAAAGCGGTGAAAAGGATCATCCGGTACATCAAAGGATCAATTAATTTCGGAATTTGGTATCCTATGGGAACAAGTTTGGATATTGTTGGATACTCAGATGCCGATTGGGCAGGATCAGTGGATGATCGGAAAAGCACGAGTGGTGCATGCTTCTATCTTGGCCATTGCCTTGTTGCATGGCACAGTAAAAAGCAGAATTGCATAGCACTCTCGACTGCCGAAGCGGAATACATTTCAGCGGGAAGTTGTCAACCAACTCATTTGGATGAAAACGTGTTGAGCGACTTCCGGATTTCAGCATCTTCGGTAACAATTCTTTGTGACAACACAAGTGCAATTAACATTTCTAAAAACCCTGTGTTGCACTCTAGAACAAAACATATTGAACTTAGATATCATTTTCTTAGAGAGCTAGTTGAATCAAATACTCTTCAACTTTCATATATTTCAACTGAGGATCAATTAGCTGACATTCTAACAAAACCTTTGGATCAAAAACGTTTTATTCATTTGCGAAAAGCAATTGGAATGCTTTCCTTGAAATAAACTTCTTTTTGAAACCTTTGCTTAGGATAGGTTGTTTGTTTTTGTTTTGTTCATTATCTATGTTTGTACATAGGACATTAATTGAGCATAGATCATAATTGACTTTAATTGCATCTTTTCGCACATTTAGAAATTTATTATGCTTTTGCCATCATAATATTTCACTGTTGCAATGATCATTTATGTTAATTAAATCATCTTCTGAGTGATCAAAGTCAATTTCTCTCTCAATGATCTCTTGGTATAGTCATTATCTTATTTGACTGCTTAGTCGAGTATGAAATCGAGATCAATTTTTGGTTGAATACTTTATATCTTAAATAATTGATAGCCAATTGAGGGGGAGTCAAAGAAATGTAAAATGCTCAAAAGATGTGGAAAGAGTTACATCCCAATGAGGAGTGTGAAAACTACCACCACATGGAGGAAAGAGCTACCACCTCGGTCGTCCGAGTATTGTGTGCAGCTACCACATGTATACCAAGCATGGTTGTTCAAATTTTTGATTAAGTAAAATGCATGTTGAAATACTTGACTCTGTCAAATTTCAAGGTTGGTATAAGGTGGGTTTTTAAAGAAAGATGCTCAAAGAGCCACTCTCTTCAACAGATTGTCTAGATACATTATCTACTTATTTGGGATTTCAAACATCTATTGATCTTTGTATTTCATTTTCTTTACTGAATTGATGATTTGATAAAGGCATTACTCATAAGATCAAGTTAGATGTAATTGAAGGTGTTCAACTTTAAGGGATTTAATTTTTGTAAATTTCGTTTCATTTTTGGATATTATTGATAGATTTGGCATAATCTAATTCTTGTTGTATGAAACGATGATTTTTGTTTAAAGTTGATACACATTTGTGCTTACAATCTTTTTCTGGTTTTTCTTGAATTTCTCTGAAATTTTTCTAAAGAAAAAGTTGGAGCCGATCCGGATCGGGCAAGATGATCCGGATCCCGAACGCAGGCTTCTTCCTGCGGCTGGCCGATCCGGATCGAAATCTCGATCCGATCCGGATCACGGCTAGGGTTTTAATAAGAACAAAAGGGTTTTGATTTCTTTTACTTAATCTTTTGTTCTCAAGTTTCCAGAGCCTCTCTCTCTAGAACTATTGCACCTTGGAAGCTTTCAAACTCAAGTTCTTCAATCCAAGTTTTATTGATCAAAATCTCGGTTTTTCACCGTTTTTCTTTTTCCTCCTCAAACGTGATGAATTTCTTGGATCAATTTGTTTGTGGATGGTTTTTTGATCAAATTTCTTTTGAAATAAGAACTCTGGGTAGATTAGTTTTGATTATATGCTAGGTATTCTCCTGATTAACGGATTTTTAGGCTTCGATTTCTAAAATTTCGGTTTTAGGGCATATAATAAGGATTTTCGAAAATCATGCAATTGATCTATTTTTAAAAGTCCTTTTGCAAAACTAATTTGATTCTTAGTCTCTCTACATGATTATGATTGTTTGGGTACAATTTTTCAAATTTTTGAAAATTACAATTTTTCATGTGTTCTTGATTGGTTCTTCACAGGAAGAAGGCGAGAAAGCAAGAAAACTTCCTTTTCAATTGATTGGGATGAACTGCAAGTTGAAGCAACGACC
>CM055072.1:17347885-17428182 GCA_029204045.2 Tillandsia leiboldiana
ATCACCCATCAAACTGACTGCCACATCGGGTCCAGTCAAACCTGCGCCAACCTACTGCCGTTACGTCCCGGGGAGCGGACTTACGTAGGGTCCGTGGCTGCCAACAAAGCACAGCCAGAGGGACCAATGCAACAACAAGTCGCTAAAGAACATCTCAAACTCACGCCGGCACAACCCGGTCTCGCCTACTCCGGAGTGGCACTCGAGGGGAGCGACCCGCTCGAGTCAAAGTAACCCATAAGTATCACTGTAAAGTATCTCTGTAAAGCTCAAATGTGGCTCATGCAGGCTATGATCCAATCCTCGATCAATAAGATCGACTACCAAACAAATCACTGACTCACTCACTGGCTGGAATCTACACAGCTGAAACTCACTGTCTCTCTGACAGTTTCCAAGAACCCAGCTACCATCACTATCACTCTCCCAAAGAAATCAAATCTACAGACTGCTATCAACTCCACTCGGTCCCCAGACACGAGTGCAAATGCATCCCACAACACCCGACCTCTCGGCCCACAACTCGGGCGAGGAAAAGCTAAGTCCATAGTGAAATGAAGTATCGTGATGTGGAATGTCTAGAGCAATAAAACCCTAGCCCAAGTTGGAGTTTTTCTACAGACTGGCTGAACATGATACATATGACAGGGGTGCTAGGTCAAATTCCAAGATTTCATTACTTAACATAGTGTAGGGATCAAAGATTCATCAACTGATACAAGATACAACATACAGTTTTACACATGCTAATACTCCAATTCTAACATGCATGATCCTACACACATAGAATTAGTACACAGTCCAGAGTTCTTGGAAGCAAGGTCACCCACCTGAAAGTGCTAACTGCCCGGAATCGTACAGCTGAGAAAGCCCAAAACAGTCAAATCACAAATCCCCAAGCCAACAACACGGTAGAAGTGCTCACAACTCCTGGGTACAAACATACACCAAAATTACACTTTAAACCACACAAATTCCAAAATCCCAAAATCTGTGGTGAACAGTCCCATTCACACGAATTTTCACCTGAAAAACTTCCTCCAAAATTCCAATAAAAATATGACGGCGATCCTCGCGAAGAGTAGATGTCGATAGAGTCCTGAAACGTCGAATTCCGATGTCCGGATGAGGAGATAAAAATCCGACAAGTAGGTGCTGTCCAAATCAACCAACAGTCGCAAAGGGGGTTAAAAATGTACCCAGAACCCCAAGAAAAGCTCGGATCCAGAAAAAGTGTCCAACACGGAAAAGTAGATTTACCTCTCGAAACCGTCACCGCAGAAATCGTCCAAAAATAACGTCGGGGTAGCCCGGTAGACCTCCCAGACTAAACTGCGACGAAAATGGGCCTCCAACAGTAGATCGTCGCTCCGCACCCCGATGTAGAAGTCGCCGTCGTCGCGGCCTCCAAAAATTCTGAACCTTTCGCAAAAGATGCACAAGAGGGAGAGAAGAAAATTGGTGAGGGCTCAATGCTAAAGCTCTCGGGAAAAGCCTCTAAAGTGAGCCCCAAGGGCCTATTTATAGGCCTCACCCGAAATCAGCCCAAAAGACAAGTCAATGGGCTTTCGGGCCCAACTTTCGGGCGCCCGGTACATTCGGGCGGCTACAGTGTTGGGCCGGCCCAACACTGTTCACGCCCGAATCCACCAGGTGCCGCCACGTGGCCCGCCGAACAGCAAACAGCTGTTCGGGGCCACCCACGGCTGCCACGTGGCCCGCCCCCGCACAGTGAGGCGGTGGGCGCCCGCCAACCAGCGGGCGACGCGTGTCCCCCCGGTTGACCCTGACCGGTCGGCGGCCGCGCCGGGCGCGCGCGCATGGCCCCGACGTGGGCACGCGCCCCGAGGTACCGGCCCCGACTCCGTGCGCCGCGCACGGTGCGCCCGCGAACCAGAGGGTGACACGTGTCCCCTACACCCGGTCCACGCATTCCACTTCGGAATTCCGTGGACCGCGCCGCGTGCACCGACCAACCGGAGGCTGCCACGTGCCCCCGCCTTGGTCCATGCACCGCCGCGCTCACCCGTAGACCGCGCGCCTTGCGCCCGCCAATCAGGCGGTGCCACGTGTCCATGCGCCGGGTCTGTGCACCCCGCCGCGCAGCTCTGTGGACCGCGCATCCTGAACCGGCCAATGACAGGCCGCCACGTGGCATCCCGGCGGTCTACGGCCCCTCCCATGCACCATTTTCCACTAAAAACTTCCGGGAGTCCGTTTTTTGGCATCCGGACTCAGAATAAACAAGCAAATAGCCGTTTTCAAGCGTTTTTCCGTGCTGAATCCATTTCCGACCTCTGTTGGGCCTAATTCTTTTCCGAAATTTCGGCAAACTCAGCCGAAGGCCTACACAGCTAATAATAACACACAGGGTCCATCTGTGGCATCCCATTGACGCACCATGGGCCAGATACACCAACGCTAGGTGCTCTAACAGTGGATTCATCGGAAGAACGCTGCATGGGAATTAGGGCCACTACATCCTCCCCCACTAAAAGGAAGTTTCGTCCTCGAAACGAAGTAAGGTAGAACAGGCGTACCTCAACCAGTAGTCTCGAACAGAAAAGGGTATGCAGATCTCATCTCTGTCTCTAGCTCCCAAGTAGCCTCTCGCTCATCGTGATTGCTCCATAAGATCTTCACATACGGAATGGTCCGGTTGCGCAATTCCCTCACCTCACGAGCAAGAATCCGCAACGGCCGCTCCTCGTAAACCAGGTCCTCACCGATCTCCAAGGGAGTGAAGTCAACCACATGCGACGGATCAAAGACATATCTCCTCAGGGCTGAGACATGAAAAACATCGTGTACACCGGCCAAACGTGGAGGAAGAGCAACTCTATAAGCCACAGGGCCTACCCTCTCAAGTACCTCAAAGGGTCCAACAAAACGGGGACTAAGCTTCCCACGCACTCCAAATCTCCGGACCCCTTTCGAAGGCGAGACCTTTAAGAATACATGGTCACCAATCTGAAACTCCAGGTCTCGCCGTCGAGTATCTGCATAACTCCTCTGACGACTCTGGGCTACCTCAAGGTGTCGACGAACAACTCTGACTTTCTCCTCAGCCTCCAAAAGAAGATCTGGTCCCAAAGTCTTCCTCTCACCCACATCACTCCAATACAAGGGTGACCGACACTTGCGTCCATACAACGCCTCAAACGGAGCCATCTGAATGCTCGCCTGATAGCTGTTGTTGTACGCAAACTCAACCAAAGATAAGTGTCGGTACCACCCCCCTCCAAAATCCATAACGCACGCTCTCAGCATATCCTCGAGGGTCTGTATAGTGCGCTCAGACTGGCCATCAGTCTGTGGGTGGAATGCAGTGCTGAATCTGAGCTGGGTCCCAAAGCTGACTGTAAACTCCCCCAGAATCGTGACACAAACCTCGGATCCCGATCTGAAACAATCGACGCAGGTATCCCGTGTAGCCTCACTATCTCGTCCAAATACAACTGTGCCAGACGCTCCAATGACCAAGTCATCTGAACAGGCAAGAAACTGCGCAGACTTGGTGAGTCTATCCAACTAACCCACCGCGTCGGCTCACTCTGGCCCTCTATCGGCGGCCTGTCACAAATCCATGGTGTGTGGTCCCATTTCCACTCGGGAATTGAAGACTTGTAACTTGCCAGCAGGCCCCGTTGCTCTGCTTTCCCTTGCTTGGCAAGTTAAACAGTGAGCCACAAATCTTCCAATGTCCCGCTTCTTCCGGACGAGAAAACACTGTGCACAAATGTCCTTGAGGCCTTATACATCTTAGTACCACCAGGATGAATGGTATAAGGTGTATAATGAGCCTCACCCAAAACTGGTCTCTGATCTCTGAATCCGAAGGCACACACACTCGGTCCCTGTACCGCAGTACTCCCGAGCTATCCACTGTAAAATCCCCTATAAGATCTGCCTGAATCTGTGATCTAATCCTCTCTAAGTGGGGGTCCTCACTCTGCGTCTCCCTAATCCTGTCCAACAGAGTGGGCTGCAAGACCATAGACATCAGTCTAGCAGGGCCCCAGGGGATACAACCTCAATCTGGAGTCGCCTCAACTGCTCAATCAACGGGGCCTGCTGCGTGACCAACATGCTCAAGCTCTGCCTGACCTCCGACTCAAAGCATCTGCTACCACATTGGCCTTGCCGGATGATAGAGGATACTCACATCGTAATCCTTCAGTAACTCCAACCACCGGCGTTGCCTCAGGTTCAGCTCCTTTTGATAAACAGATACTTAAGCTCTTATGATCCGTGTAGATCTCACAATGCTCACCGTAGAGGTAATGCCGCCACAGCTTCAATGCGAACACCACAGCTGCCAGCTCTAAATCATGAGTAGGGTAATTCTTCTCATAATCCTTTAGTTGCCGTGAAGCATAAGCAATTACCTCCCATGCTGCATCAAGACACAACCCAAACCGCTGTGCGAGGCGTCACTGTAAATCACGTAGCCATCACCCCCATCACTGGCAGTGTAAGAACTGGTGCTGAAATCAGTCTCCTCTTCAGCTCCTCAAAACTCTGCTGACACTGCTCAGTCCAAATGAACCTCATCCCCTTCCTAGTCAAACAGGTCAGGGGAGCAGAGAGCTTCGCAAAGCCCTCTACAAACCGACGGTAGTAGCCTGCCAAGCCCAGAAAGCTCCGGACCTCCGTCACCGTCGTCGGTCTCGGCCAATCCCGAACTGTATCGATCTTCGTCGGGTCACTGCCACCCCTGCGGCTGATACCAAGTGGCCCAAAAATGCAACCTCCCGAAGCCCAAAACTCGCACTTCTTAAGCTTGGCATACAGCTTCTTCTCACGTAGGAGCTGCAGCACTATCCTCAAGTGCTCCTCATGATCCACATCGCTCCGGGAGTAGATCAAGATGTCATCAATGAACACAACCGCAAACAAGTCTAAGTACGGCTGAAATACCCGGTTCATCAAATCCATGAATGCAGCTGGGGCATTAGTCCAACCAAACGGCATAACCGTAAACTCATAATGCCCATACCGGGATCGAAAAGCCGTCTTAGGGATGTCCTCGGCCCTCACCCTCAACTGGTGGTAACCTGACTGAAGATCAATCTTCGAAAACACTGTGCTCCCTGCAACTGATCAAATAAATCATCTATCCGTGGAAGGGATACTTGTTCCGGATGGTCACTTTATTCAACTCCCGATTCCACACACAAACGAAGCGACCCATCCTTCTTCTTCACAAATAAACTGGCGCTCCCCACGGAGAAACACTAGGCCTGACAAATCCCCTATCCATAAGATCCTGAAGCTGGGCCTTCAACTCCCTCAACTCGGCAGGTGCCATCCTATACGCCTTCGAGATTGGTGCGGTTCCCGGTACCACATCAATCACAAACTCCACCTCCCTCTCCGCGGCATAGTCGTCAATTCAGGGGGAAACACATCTGGGAACTCGCGGACAACAGAAATATCCTCGAGTCCCAGTGCCGCCGTAGGCACCTCCACAATCGTCGCTAAGAAAGCGGTGCAGCCCCTACTAATCATCCGCCTAGCCCTCGCCGAAGAAACAGTCATCGCAAAGAAGGTGCTCTGGCAGCCTCTGAAGACGAACTCCTCCTGTCCAGGCTCGCGGAGGGTCACCGTCCTCTCTCTGCAGTCTATACAGCATAGTACCTCGACAACCAATCCATACCTAGCACGACGTCGAAATCCTGGAGCTGCCGCAAGACAAGCAAGTCCTGCCGCAAAATCCAGGATCCCAACTGCACAGGGCAATCCCTACAATACTCCTCGACATGCAAGACATGATCTGGTATCTGAACCTCTAATGCATGCGATAAAGAAACTACCTCTATACCATGAAGGATGCAAATGCTCTACTGATAAAGAATGCGATGCACCGGTATCAAAGAGAGTACGAGTACGAACTGCAGAAATCAAAATAATACCTGCGACGACATGCTCTGCTGCTGTAGCATCCTCTACCTGAGCGGCATAGACTCGACCGCGCTCGGCGCCGGGGGATGTCGCTCTGGCTGTCGCGAGGACGAGGAAGCAAAGTCTGGCCTACCGGAGGTCGCCGAAGGTCCTGCTGACTGACGAGGAATGAAGGATGCAGAAGCTGATGAAGGAGCTGGGTAACCTGCCCTGGGGCACGCCCTCGCGAAGTGACCGGTCTGCCCGCAACGGAAGCAGCGGCCCTGACTCTGCGGGCACTGGGCCGGTGGGTGCGGTCCTCCACAAATGACACAACGATCAGGGCGCGGCTGCCGCGAAGTCTGCTGCTGCTGGCGAAGACTGCTGCTGCTGCGAAGACTGCTGCTGTCGAGTTGTCGACGCTGCTGGCTGCTGGAACTGACGAGATCCCCCAGATCTCTGCCGCCCCTGATACCCCGTCCCTGAGAGTGGAAACGGGGTGGTCTCGGGGGTCCCTGTCTACTCGACTGCCCCTCCTCAAACTGCGCCGGGCGCTTTGCCCCAGGAGTCACTGCGGGGGCTGGAGCCACCTCTGCCATCACGACCTCACCACTCTCCACATACTGCCTGCTCCATCGAGGCCTCCAGAGTCTGTAATCTGCGGGAGCGGACCACTGATAATGTCCCGACGCAACCCTCTCTTCGAACATATAGATCCGGTGGGTCTCATAGCTGCCACGTGGGCATACAAGCCAACAGCCGATTGAAATCGGCTATGTACACTTACGGGCCTATCTCCCTGGCGAAGACTCCTCAGCTGCTCCTCCAAACTCTGCCGAACGCTCTCGTGAAAGAAGGCCCAAGAAGCATACGCACGAAACTCTGCCCAAGAGATAAACTGGGTCCCAGGCGGACCTGCGGGTCGCACACGCCGCCACCAGGCCCGGCGTTGCTCTCCCAGAAATATGAGTAGCCAACAGAACTCGAAACCTCTCATCATAAAAGGCTCTCGAAATGGCGCTCCATAGCTGTAACCCAAGACTCAGCCGCCCACGGCTCAGCACTCATACCCGAAAAGCGGGGTGGATCAAACTTGCTAAACCTCAACAAAAGACCCACCAAAACCTGCTGCCTCTGCCAAAGTCAAAGATCCCGTCGTCCCAGCCGGTGGCCTACTGGAAACTGGCTCAGCCGGAACTGCTGGTGCAGGCTGCACAACCGAGGGTGCCACCACAGGGGAAGAAGGCACCGTGAACTCTCAGGGGGTACTACCGCCGCTTGCGCTCTCTGCTCCAACAAGAGCGCAACCGACTCACAGCCTCCTCCTGGCGTCGAGACGCCTCAGCCAACTGTGCCACCTGGGCACGGAGCTCCAAAACCTCACTCTGCTGTCCCTGCCCCGAGTCCTCCCTAGCTCGGGCTCAGAAGACGAAGGCTGCGAACGCGTCACCATCGAGCGTCGAGGAGGCATCCCCACCTGAGGACAAGGCAAACAATCAGAACCCAAATCATCTCTCGACCCAATCTAGCGAAGTCAGAAGGCATGTCCCCCTTCCCGAAGTACTATGTTGTCTGCAGCCAACATAGTTGCTACCGAAGGAAGACATGTCAATCGCTCACCCCGAACCACTTCGGGAGAGTTAGAAATCCAATCAGGACTCTCGCTAAAATCACGCTCTCACGCGAGTCATCCTAGGGTCAACCACAAGCCTAGGGTTCCTAAGTCCTCCAAGACCTACATCCTAGGCTCTGATACCACTCTAATCTGTCACGCCCCGGGGCGATACTGCGCCCCGGCTCGCCAACAGATCCGCCGCCCGTACGGGAAGCCCCGTATAGGCGTAGCGACTAACCTGCAAAGAAACATCTACACTAGCAGATATCATAGCTGAAAGAGAAAAGCTGGAATAAAATACATAAAATAAACTACACTCACAAATATACAGACCAATCTCACCAGAATACAAGAGTCTCTCAGAAAAGCAGGAAAGAAAGGTACAACTCAAAACCTCACTACAACAGTCACTCGACATAACACACACCAAATGGTACTGGGGGACATCTACTCACACACTGAAGATGACAGGAGGGGATCTATCTCGCGACGCCCTTACCTCGGTCAGAAGGAGCTGGATCAGCAACAAGAGCTGCAGGAACCGGAGCAGAAGTCCATGGGAGGAAACACCACGACGGGTGTGAGACCTACATCCCACAGTAGTTCTCAGTGGGTGCCGCCAACAAGCCCCTACGGTCTGCCCACTAAGTCTACCAGAGACAAAAGTAACATATGCAGTGCTATAAGGAAGCTAGGAAAAAGTAACTCTACAGCTACTATGCCTCTATCTAGATGCTCAACAGTGGAACAGAAAGAGCATAATGCCACAACTAACTCTCCTCCCTAATCACCCAATCAAAACTGACTGCCCAATCGGGGTCCAGTCAAACCTGCGCCAACCAACTGCCGTTACGTCCCGGAGGAGTGGACTTACGTAGGGCGTCTGTGGCTGCCAACAAAAGCACAGCCAGAGGGACCAATGCAACAACAAGTCGCTAAAGAACATCTCAAACTCACGCCGGCACAACCCGGTCTCGCCTACTCCGGAGTGGCACTCGAGGGGAGCGAACCGCTCGAGTCAAAGTAACCCATAAGTATCACTGTATAGTATCTCTGTAAAGCTCAAATGTGGCTCATGCAGGCTATGATCCAATCCTCGATCAATAAGATCGACTACCAAACAAAACACTGACTCACTCACTGGCTGGAATCTACACAGCTGAAACTCACTGTCTCTCTGACAGTTTCCAGAACCCAGATCTACCATCACTATCACTCTCCCAAAGAAATCAATCTACAGACTGCTATCAACTCCACTCGGTCCCCAGACACGAGTGCAAATGCATCCCACAACCACCCGACCTCTCGGCCCACAACTCGGGCGAGGAAAAAGCTAAGTCCATAGTGAATGAAGGTATCGTGATGTGGAATGTCTAAAGCAGTAAGAACCTAGCCCAAGTTGGAGTTTTTCTACAGACTGGCTGAACATGATACATATGACAGGGTGCTAGGTCAAATTCCAAGATTTCATTACTTAACATAAAGTAGGGATCAAAGATTCATCAACTGATATATGAGATACAACATACAGTTTACACATGCTAATACTCCAATTTCTAACATGCATGATCCTACACACATAGAATTAGTACACAGTCCAGAGTTCTTGGAAGCAAGGGTCACCCACCTGAAAGTGCTACTGCCCGGAATCATACACTAAGAAAGCCCAAACAGTCAGATCACAGATCTTACCAAGCCAACAACACGGTAGAAGTGCTCACAACCTCCTGGGTACAAACATACACCAAATTACACTTTAAACCACACAAATTCCAAAATCCCAAAATCTGTGGTGAACAGGTCCCATTCACACGAAATTTTCACCTGAAATAATTCCTCCAAAAATTCCAATAAAAATATGACGGCGATCCTCGCGAAGAGTAGATGTCGATAGAGTCCTGAAATGTCGAATTCCGATGTCCAGATGAGGAGATAAAAATCCGACAAGTAGGTGCTGTCCAAATCAACCAACAGTCGCAAAGGGGGTTAAAAATGTACCCAAAACCCCAAGAAAGCTCGGATCCAGAAAAAGTGTCCAACACGGAAAATGTAGATTTACCTCTTACGAAACCGTCACCGCAGAAATCGTCCAAAAATAACGTCGGGGTAGCCCGGTAGACCCTCCCAGACTAAACTGCGACGAAAATGGGCCTCCAACAGTAGATCGTCGCTCCGCACCCCGATGTAGAAGTCGCCGTCGCGCGGCCTCCAAAAATTCTGAACCTTTGCCAAAAGATGCACAAGAGGGAGAGGAAGAAAATTGGTGAAGGGCTCAATGGCTAAAGCTCTCGGGAAAAAGCCTCTAAAGTGAGCCCCAAGGGGCCTATTTATAGGCCTCACCCGAAATCAGCCCAAAAAGACAAGTCAATGGGCTTTCGGGCCCAACTTTCGGGCGCCCGTTACATTCGGGCGGCTACAGTGTTGGGCCGGCCCAACACTGTTCACGCCCGAATCCACCAGGTGCCGCCACGTGGCCCGCCGAACAGCAAACAGCTGTTCGGGCCACCCACGGGCTGCCACGTGGCCCGCCCCCGCACAGTGAGGCGGTGGGCGCCGCCAACCAGCGGGCGACGCTTGTCCCCTCGTGTTGACCCTCTGACCGGTCGGCGGCCGCTCCGTGCGCGGCTGCATGGCCCCGACGTGGGCACGCGCCCCGAGGTACCCGGCCCGACTCCGTGCGCCGCTCACTGGTGCGCCCGCGAACCATAGGGTGACACGTGTCCCCATACACCCGGTCCACGCATTCCACTCCAGAATTCCGTGGACCGCGCCGCGTGCACCGAACCAACCGGAGGCTGCCACGTGCCCCCCCTTTGTCCATGCACCGCCGCGCTCACAGCCGTAGACCGCGCGCCTTGCGACCGCCAATCAGGCGGTGCCACGTGTCCATGCGCCGTGGTCTGTGACACCCCGCCGCGCAGCTCTTGTGGACCCGCAGCATCACCTGAACCGGCCAATGACAGGCCGCCACTTGGCATCCCGCGGTCTACGGCCCCTCCCATGCACCATTTTCCACTAAAAACTTCCGGGAGTCCGTTTTTGGGCATCCGGACTCAGAAATAAACAAGCAATAGCCGTTTTCAAGCGTTTTTTTCGTGCTGAATCCATTTCCGACCTCTGTTGGGCCTAATTCTTTTCCGAAATTTCGGCAAACTCAGCCGAAGGCCAACACAGCTAATAATCACACACAGGGTCCATCTGTGGCATCCCATTGACGCACCATGGGCCAGATACACCAACGCTAGGTGCTCTAACAGTGGATTCATCGGAAGAACGCTGCATGGGAATTAGGGCCACTACACGGTGTGTATCTCTTTTCTAGGCAGACCTTGTAGCAGGTTTTAGGGACGAAACCTAACTTTAGATGTCACGCCCCCGGGGGTTTTGAGTCTATCAAAGCGGAAAACTGCGTGTATTATTTTTTCTTTCTTAACAAGGTAACTTAAACCTCATCCTCGGTGCGTGCCAGACCGCCACATACACAAATTCTCTCTGCCCACGGACAGAGTCTCCTTTGTATATGCACGGCGTCTCATTTACAACATCATACATCAACCATCAACCATACAATAGACATACATCGTCAAACAGAGTACAGTAATTTAACTAATGTGTTAAAAGACCGGTGTCCACTCGACACCTTGTTATTAAAGCGCCATCAACGTTTAGAAAGGATAAAACCAGCGGTTGCAAAACCCGTGCCCACACGGCACTTCGTTTTGAGAAAACATTTTCGAAATCATTGGGTTTATCATGAAAACGTGCCGCGTATGAAAATATCACTAAAAGTATCAACGTATAAAAGTACACCTCATCCACAGCGCTAACTCATACATGTCCATGACTAATATGATCCACAAGCAAATTGACTATTTAAAGTATAAGGAAAACGAGATAAAAACCCAAGTATCCTGACTACGGTCCTCGCGACGCAGTCTCACCGCCCTCCCGGCTAACGCACCTGGTAACACCTGTCACGGAGTGGGTAAAGTCAGTGACAAACAAAGTAGATGTCTAAGTATCAAAAGAGAATAAGGAGCAAACCGATTACACCGGAACCTTTCGCTAAAATCCTGTACATAATTAAGCTGGGCACCAACCCCAGATTTATCAATTAAGTTGGGCACCAACCCCAGAGTACCTGTCGGAGAGACGAAAGTCTCCCCTCGTGCGCAACACCTTTTTAATGCTTTTAACCTCTTCACGGTGCTGGTGTGCTATTTTCAGTAGGCGCGAAGAGGTCCTCACGGCTCCCACCCCTTTGTGAGGCACACGGGTCAAAAAGACCACTTCTTTGGAAAAGTACACCCATGCGGAGGCCAATCCGCCTGTGTACGTGCAGCATCCGAAACGGATTTGCCGAGATCGGCGTGTAGTGAGCACCGCGACCGCAGCCGGATAAAATACAATTATGCGAAAGGTTAAACTGTCCATCTACTTTGTTAGACAAATTCAGAGCATTTTAATGATGATAGATGCACTTACTGCACTTGTTGCACTTATAGCAACCGTACCCACCTAGTTGAAAAGAAATAGGAACACCTGAATCCTTCGCGCACCCCCGCTGCGCACCTGGACCTAAAGAAAGTCCGCAAGGATAACTACAGTCAAAAACATGTACAAACATCCCAAAACAGAAGACCTAATTTACTCTTTCGACGGAAAAGTCCAACACCGTCCGGGTTGACGAAAACCGGAATCCTGCGCCGCCGTCGCCGTCCGTCGGAGCCCCGCACGGTTCGGAACCGCGCGGCGTGTCTCCGCGGGCGGCGCCCACGCGGCGCAGCGCCTCGCGCGGGTGCAGCCCGTGCGGCGGCCGCGCGACGCCCGCGCGGGTGCAGCCCCGCACGGCACCCGCGTGCGGGGTTGCCAGCGCGGCGCCCGCGTGGGTGCCCCGCGCGGCGCCCGCGCGATTGCGGGTCCGTGTGGGTGCCGCCCGCGCGGCAGCCGCGCGGCGCCCGCGCGGTGCCCGCGCGGTTGCGGGTCCGCGCGGGTGCCGCCCGCGCGGCAGCCGCGCAGTGCCCGCGCGGTTGCGGGTCCGCGCGCGTGCCGCCCGCGCTGTGCCCGCGCGGTTGCGGGTCCTCGCGGGTGCCGCCCGCGCGGTGGCCGCGCGGCGCCCGCGCGGGTACGACCCGCGCGGAGCCCGCGCGGTGCCCGCGCGGTCCCATCGCCGCTTGCGGCGGCGATCGGCCGTCCGCGATTCTCCTCCGCGCGATGCCCTAGCGGCACCGCGCGCCTCCGCCGTCCGTTCCGTGTCCTAGCATGACGACGATGACGGCGACGGTGACGGATACGACGGAGAAACCCAAGAACTCAACAAAAAGGACGACGGAAAAATCCCAAATAATTTATAACAATTATTTTACTAACCGAAGATCGACGGGAAGGTTGTCCGGTCGCGTTCTCGCCTTCGGTTCGATGTCCGGGAAGATCGGGCTCCTTCTCTTTCTCCTTTCCCTTTCTTCCGGCTAGGGTTCCGTCTTTTCCTTTTTCTTTTCTTTCCGATAATCGGGATCCCTTATATAGCTCTGATTATATCTTTAATTAATTTCCTCTTTAATTCGTACGTAAGGAAATTCTATTTTCCGTCATCGGATAATTAATTAATTAATTAATTATCCCCTACGAGATAACCCACCTTATCTCCAACAGGTGCAAGATATTTCGCACAGATTCCGATGCATGACTAATCACCGTATCACTAATAATTCCGTTCCGGGAGATCCCGACATCGGATTTCATATCCGATCGCACCGTCGGCCATCATTTTCCGCGCTCTATCGCAGAAAAATACCAGCACCACACACTGGCCAACTTTTAACAATTAAATAATTTTATTCCTCTTAAGTGCTTAAATGGTTTAGATGTGAGTCAAAAATACCCCTAAGGGCCGGATTACTACACCACTCACACTTTATAAAAAGTTTCATCCCGAAACTTAAGTACAAACCCCACTAATCAATTCGGGAAAACGTTCTCTCATCTTCGATTCCAGTTCCCAAGTCGCCTCGTGCTCTTCGTGGTTGCTCCACTGGACCTTTACATAGGGGATTGTTCGTTTGCGCAACTTCTTGTCCTCTCTCGCCAAAATCTGCACCGGCGTCTCCTCGACGCTTAAATCCTCTCGCAACTCGATAGTGGAGGCATCCAAGGCATGAGAGGGATCAGCTAGGTACTTCCGGAGCATTGAGACATGGAACACGTTATGGACTCGTTCGAGGTTCGGCGGCAGGGCTAATCGGTACGCCACCGGTCCTACGCGTTCTAGGATCTCGAAC
Organism: Tillandsia leiboldiana; assembly: GCA_029204045.2. Classification (NCBI taxonomy): domain Eukaryota; kingdom Viridiplantae; phylum Streptophyta; class Magnoliopsida; order Poales; family Bromeliaceae; genus Tillandsia; species Tillandsia leiboldiana. Next base: position 17,361,662 of record CM055072.1, read on the forward strand.
GGTCCTACGTACCTCGGGCTTAACTTTCCCTTTATGCCCAAGCGTCGGTTCCCCTTGGAGGGCGAAACTCGGAGTAACGCATGCTCGCCCACCATGAACTCTAAGTCTCGGCGCCTGTTGTCCGCGTAGCTTTTCTGTCTGCTCTGGGCGGTCAGTAGCCTTTGTCTTATTAATCGCACCTTTGCTTCGGTCTTCTCCACCAAATCTGGGCCCAGAAACTTACGCTCACCCAAGTCGTCCCAGCATATTGGAGACCGACATCGGCGCCCGTACAGGGCCTCGTATGGTGCCATCTGAATGCTGGCCTGGTAACTGTTATTGTAGGCAAATTCCACTAGGGGCAAACACCGTGCCCACCCTTCGCCCAAGTCCAAAACGCATGCTCGAAGCATGTCCTCCATAATTTGTATCACCCGCTCTGATTGTCCATCGGTCTGCGGGTGAAAAGCCGTACTGAAGTGCAACTTGGTTCCCATTGCTCGCTGCAGGCTCTGCCAAAAGTTTGACACAAATCGCGTGTCCCTGTCCGACGTGATGGATGTCGGCACCCCATGCAACCTTACTATCTCGTTGACGTAGGTTTGTGCCAGTCGTTCCCGCGTCCACGTCGTGTGTATGGGCAGAAAGTGGGCCGATTTCGTCAGACGGTCCACAATCACCCATATTGCATCGTGTCCCTGTGACGATCTCGGGAACCCGGTCACAAAATCCATGGTAATCATGTCCCACTTCCACTCGGGCACCGGTAAAGGTTGCAATTTTCCTGCCGGACGCTGGTGCTCGGCCTTCACCCGTTGGCACACCAGGCAGTGTGCCACAAACCGAGTCACGTCTCCCTTCATTTTGGGCCACCAGAAGGTCTGTTTGACGTCCTTGTACATCTTCGTTCCCCCGGGGTGCGCTGCATATGGAGCAGTATGCGCCTCCCGCAGGATTTCCTCTTTGAGTTCCGGTAGGTCCGGCACGCAGATTCGTCCCCGAAATCGTATCGTGCCGTCGGAGTTTACTGTGAAATCACCTTCTTGGTCGGCAGTTACTCTACTTCGCACCAGCTGGAGTTGGTCATCAGTCGACTGCCCCTCGAGGATTCTGTCAAGCAAGGTAGGTCTGACCACCAGTGTCAGAAGTTGTGCGACTGTACCCGCCGGTACTACTTCTAGTCTTAATCGCGAAAATTCCACAATCAGACTATCTTGCTGGGTGATGGCACTTACCCCTGCCTCCTCGGCCTGCCCCTTGCGGCTCAGGGCGTCGGCCACCACGTTTGCCTTCCCCGGGTGGTAGTGGATCGTTAAATCGTAATCCTTCAGTACCTCGAGCCACCGTCTTTGTCGCAAATTTAACTCCTTTTGGGTGAAAAGGTACTTAAGACTTTTATGATCTGAGTACACATTGGAGTGTGCCCCATACAGGTAGTGTCTCCAAAGCTTGAGGACGAACACAACCGCTGCGAGTTCCAAATCGTGCACGGGGTAGTTCCGCTCGTATTCCTTGAGCTGCCTTGACGCATAGGCTATAACCTTTCCCCGTTGCATCAGTACTCCACCCAGTCCGTTTCGCGACGCATCGCAATACACTTCATAATCCTCCCCTGGTTCTGGCAGGGCGAGAATCGGGGCTTGCGTCAATCTATCCTTGAGCTCCTCGAAGCTCCTCTGACATTTGTCCGTCCAGATGAACTTTTCCCCCTTTCTAGTCAAACGGTTTAAGGGGGTGGCTATCTTGGAGAAACCCTCCACGAAGCGCCGGTAGTACCCGGCTAATCCCAGGAAGCTTCGAATCTCCGTCACCGTCGTCGGTTGGGGCCAGTCCGTCACCGAATCTATCTTCTTCGGATCGACTGCGACTCCAGCTGCCGAGATTACGTGCCCCAAGAAGCCGACCTCACGGAGCCAAAACTCACACTTTTTGAGTTTGGCGTAGAGTTTCTGTTCCCGTAGGGTCTGGAGGACTGTGCGCAGATGTTCTTCTTGTTCCTCGTCTGTACGGGAGTAGATGAGGATATCGTCGATGAAGACCACCACGAATAAGTCCAGGAAGGGTTTGAATACCCTGTTCATCATGTCCTTGAACACCGCCGGGGCATTTGTGAGCCCGAACGACATTACTGTAAATTCGTAATGGCCGTAGTGAGTCCGGAAAGCCGTTTTGGGGATGTCCTCCCCCTTGACCTGGACCTGATGATAGCCCGACTGCAGGTCAATCTTTGAAAACACCGTCGCCCCTTGTAGTTGGTCGAAGAGGTCGTCGATCCTTGGCAGGGGGTACTTGTTCTTAACGGTGACCTTATTTATCTCCCGGTAGTCGATGCACAACCGGAGACTTCCGTCCTTCTTCCTCACAAACAGGACGGGCGCGCCCCAGGGTGACACGCTAGGTCTGATGAAACCCTTATCCAAAAGGTCCTCCAACTGTGCCTTGAGTTCCTTCAACTCCGCGAAGGCCATCCTGTACGGTGCCTTGGTGATGGGTTTGGTGCCGGGAAGTAGTTCAATAGGGAAGTCGACTTCTCGTTCCGGTGGCATTCCGGGGAGCTCCGCCGGAAACACGTCCGGAAATTCCCTTACCACGTGAATTTCGGAAGGCGAGGGAACGGGTCGGGTGGCTAAATCTACCGAGGCTAGATAGGCCACGCACCCGCCCTCCATCAACTTCCTAGCCCGCGACGCGGAGATGATAGCCAAAAAGAAAGTGCTTTTACATGCCAAGTACACGTTTTCTGGGAATCCCGGCTTCTGTAGTTGCACCTGGCGCTTCTCGCAGTCGATGACCGCCTGATACTCGGTAAGCCAGTCCATGCCCAAAACCACGTCGTATTCTTTTAGCGGTATGACCACCAGATCCCAGGGGCACGACAACCTTCCCAGCCTTATTGAACACGAGGGTACTAGGCCAGTCGCCGCGATTGGCCCCCCAGGGGTCTGGACGGTCAGTAAGACATCAAGGGGACTACTTTCTAGCAGGTGTGTTTGTGCAAAAGTACAGGAAATAAAGGAGCGAGTCGCCCCGGTGTCAAACAGGGTTCGAGCTCGAAAATTAGAAACGGAGGTAATACCTGCGACCACCTCCTCTGGCAGCGTCGCTCCATGCTGGCCCATGGAGTAGAGCCTCCCTCCTGGTTGTGGTCGCGATTCTCCTTCTGCTCTTGGTGCCGGAAGATGTGGGGGCATTCCCGTTGATGCTCTACCCCGTCCTGGTGGCTGCGCCGTTGGGGTGGAAGCTGCGGAAGATGCCGCTCCAGTGTTCAGGGGACAGTTGAATCGGAAATGCCCCGGTTTGCCGCAGCGGTAACAGTGATCCTGTCTCTTAGGGCATTCCGTCACTAGATGCGATGCTCCACAAATAACACATGGCTTGTTCGCTGGTCGCGGCTTTCCGGTAGGCGCACTCTTGCTTCCTTGTTGCGTCTTGGGGTACTTTGGGGGTCGGCTCCCACTAGACGGGCCCCCTCCCGGGTAAGTCTGTGTCCGCTTCCTCTCCCGGTTATTTTCTGATCCCTCACGTCGAGCTCGGGTGATAGCAAATCCCCGCTCCACAATGGTGGCCCTGTCCACCACCTCCCTGAACGTGCGCAGGTCCGCTGCCTGAACCATCTCGAAGATGTCGCTCCGTAACCCATCCACAAAAAGATGGGCCTTGTGGGGTTCATCCCGTATAACAAACGGGACGCAGTTAACCAATCTTACAAACTCCCTTTGATATTCCATGACCGAGCGGTTCCCTTGTCTAATGTTCTTCAGGTCGTGTTCCAATTGCCGCTTGACGTTATTGGAGAAGAAAGCACCAAAAAGTTCCTCTCTAAAGGCCGACCATGTCGGTAGCGGGTCGTTTGTAGACGGATCCGGGCGTACCGTCTTCCACCAGATGCGTGCATTCCCTTCGAGAAAGTGGACGGCTAGTGGAACCCGCTCGTGCTCCTCCATCAGTAGGTCCTCGAAGAGTTTTTCCATGGTATCCACCCATTTCTCGATGACCCATGGATCGGTCGTCTCTCCCTCGAAAGTGAGAGGGTCATGCTTCTTGAACTTAGTCAAATTCGTCCTGACCCTTTCTCGCGTCGCTCGTTGCTCCGTGATCCCTCCTGCAGCGGCGGACCCCCCAAGAGTAGGGGTCGTTCCTACCTCCCCCGCTGTCGCTCCCAACACGGGCCCCGAGGTCGTCGGAGTAGGTACATCCCTTAGGGCAGGGGGCTGTTCCGTCGTCGTACCACCCGTCCCTTGCGGTTCCGTAGTGGGTGCGGTGGTTTCGGGCGGAGGGGTCGGATCGCGCTCGGCTGGCGCGGTTGCCTGTCGCTGCGTCAGTTGACGAACCTGCTCCGTCAGCGTCGCCACCTGCCCGGCCATTTCCCGCAGTTGTCGCCGGAGGAGCTGGTTCTCTGCTGTGGCCGGGGTCACTCTGTCCACGTCCGCATTCTCAGTGGACGATCTAGTCCGGGCCATCGTCCGCTATAAACAGAGAAACCATGTTAACCCTAAGGTTATAACCCTAGCACCCTATCTTATGATTACACCTATATTACGTTCCCTTTTCCCCGTACTCTCACGTACTACGCACCTATACCTTGGTTATCTCATGTCCAATTTGCTTGTGGCACCCTACACTGTGGATGTGGATCACGTCTACTATGGTTATGGTTGTTTTCTCTGATACCATTTAATCTGTCATGCCCCCGGGGATTTTTGAGTCTATCAAAGCAGAAAACTGCGTGTATTAATTTTTCTTTCTTAACAAGGTAACTTAAACCTCATCCCCAGTGCGTGCCAGACCGCCACATACACAAATTCTCTCTGCCCACGGACAGAGTCTCCTTTGTATATGCACGGCATCTCATTTACAACATCAACCATCAACCATCAACCATACAATAGACATACATCGTCAAACAGAGTACAGTAATTTAACTAATGTGTTAAAAGACCGGTGTCCACTCGACACCTTGTTATTAAAGCGGCATCAACGTTTGGAAAGGATAAAACCAGCGGTTGCAAAACCCGTGCCCACACGGCACTTCGTTTTAAGAAAACATTTTCGAAATCATTTGGTTTATCATGAAAACGTGCCGCGTATGAAAACATCACTAAAAGTATCAAAGTATAAAAGTACACCTCATCCACAGCGCTAACTCATACATGTCCATGACTAATATGATCCACAAGCAAATTGACTATTTAAAGTATAAGGAAAACGAGATAAAAACCCAAGTATCCTGACTACGGTCCTCGCGACGCAGTCTCACCGCCCTCCCGGCTAACGCACCTGGTAACACCTGTCACGGAGTGGGTAAAGTCAGTGACAAACAAAGTAGATGTCTAAGTATCAAAAGAGAATAAGGAGCAAACCGATTACACCGGAACCTTTCGCTAAAACCCTGTACATAATTAAGCTGGGCACCAACCCCAGATTTATCAATTAAGTTGGGCACCAACCCCAGAGTACCTGTCGGAGAGACTAAAGTCTCCCCTCGTGTGCAAACACCTTTTTAATGCTTTTAACCTCTTCACGGTGCTGGTGTGCTATTTTCAGCAGGCGCGAAGAGGACCTAACGGCTACCACCCCTTTGTGAGGCACACGGGTCAAAAAGACCACTTCTCCGAAAAAGTACACCCATGCGGAGGCCAATCCGCCTGTGTACGTGCAGCATCCGAAACGGATTTGCCAAGATCGGCGTGTAGTGAGCACCGCGATCGCAGCCGCTTCAATTGTTAGATAAAATATAATTATGCGAAAGGTTAAACTGTCCATCTACTTTGTTAGACAAATTCAGAGCATTTTAATGATGATAGATGCACTTACTGCACTTGTTGCACTTATAGCAACCGTACCCACCTAGTTGAAGAGAAATCGGAACACCTGAATCCTTCGCGCACCCCCGCTGCGCACCTGGACCTAAAGAAAGTCCGCAAGGATAACTATAGTCAAAAACGTGTACAAACATCCCAAAACAAAAGACCCAATTTACTCTTTTCGACGGAAAAGTCCAACACCGTCCGGGTTAACGAAAACCGAAATCCCGCGCCGCCGTCGCCGTCCGTCGGAGCCCCGCGCGGTTCGGAACCGCGCGGCGTGTCTCCGCGGGCGGCGCCCACGCGGCGCGGCGCCTCGCGCGGGTGCTGCCCGTGCGGCTGCCGCGCGACGCCCGCGCGGGTATGGCCCCGCACGGCGCCCGCGCGCGGGGTTGACAGCGCGGCGCCCGCGTGGGTGCCCCGCGCGGCGCCCGCGTGGGTGCCCCGCGCGGCGCCCGCGTGGGTGCCCCGCGCGGCGCCCGCGCGGTTGCGGGTCCGCGTGGATGCCGCCCGCACGGTAGCCGCGCGGCGCCCGCGCGGTTGCGGGTCCGCGTGGGTGCCGCCCGCGCGGTAACCGCGCGGCGCCCGCGCGGTTGCGGGTCCGTGCGGGTGCCGCCCGCGCGGCAGCCGTGCGGCCCCCGCGCGGCGCCCGCGCGGTGCCCGCGCGGTTGCGGGTCCGCGCGGGTGCCGCCCGCGCGGTGCCCGCGCGGTTGCGGGTCCGCGTGGGTGCCGGCCGCGCGGCGTCCGCGCGGTTGCGGGTCCGCGCGGGTGCCGCCCGCGCGGTGGCCGCGCGGCGCCCGCGCGGGTACGACCCGCGCGGAGCCCGCGCGGTGCCCGCGCGGTCCCATCGTCGCTTGCGTCGGCGATCGGCCGTCCGCGATTCTCCTCCGCGCGATGCCCTAGCGGCACCGCGCGCCTCCGCCGTCCGTTCCGTGGCCTAGCATGACGACGATGACGGCGACGGTGACGGATACGACGGAGAAACCCAAGAACTCAACAAAAAGGACGACGGAAAAATCCCAAATAATTTATAATAATTATTTTACTAACCGAAGATCGACGGGAAGGTTGTCCGGTCGCGTTCTCGCCTTCGGTTCGATGTCCGGGAAGATCGGGCTCCTTCTCTTTCTCCTTTCCCTTTCTTCCGGCTAGGGTTCTGTCTTTTCCTTTTTCTTTTCTTTCCGATAATCGGGATCCCTTATATAGCTCGTATTATATCTTTAATTAATTTCCTCTTTAATTCGTACGTAAGGAAATTCTATTTTCCGTTATCGGATAATTAATTAATTAATTAATTATCCCCTACGAGATAACCCACCTTATCTCCAACGGGTGCAAGATATTTCGCACGGATTCCGATGCATGACTAATCACCGTATCACTAATAATTCCGTTCCGGGAGATCCCGACATCGGATTTCAGATCCGATCGCACCGTCGGCCATCATTTTCTGCGCTCTATCGCAGAAAAATACCAGCACCACACACTGGCCAACTTTTAACAATTAAATAATTTTATTCCTCTTAAGGGCTTAAATGGTTTAGATGTGAGTCAAAAATACCCCTAAGGGCCGGATTACTACATTAGAGTTGCTTGTCACCTCGGAGGGACGAACTGTCGGAGCGAGTGATCCATCGTAGTGGATATGCTCCGAGCTTGTGGCGTCGAGTTTAGTGATGAATGGTTTCATTGCTTTTCCTGGTAGAGTTACTTATAGTTTAGTAACCAGGCTTGATCTTTGTGTTGGCGCCTCATGAGGCTTTGTGAGGGCGTCGGTGCCATTTTTCTTGTTATTAGGATGGTTTTGGCGAGCGAAAGCTCATAGGTCCGGATTTGGAGGAGGAACTGAGGCGTATTTCGCATCGCAAGACTTTGGTTACTGACCGCTCAGAGCCGTCAAAAGAGCTACGCGGACTAGTGGCGTTGTGACTTGGAACTCCAAGTCGGAGAGCGGGTTTGCTCAGGTTAGTTCCGGCCAAGAGGGATCAAACAGTTAGGTTTACATGGCAGGTCGAGCCCGCGGTTTGTTTGAGATCTTGGAGTAGATTGGTTCGGTAGCATATTGTTCAGGATTACCACCAAGACCCGACAGAGTTTTTAAGGTGTTCCACGTGCCAATGCTCGGAAGTAACTTCCTCACTCCGATGCGGATCTTGGCACGTGGGAACGAATAGCTTTGCGACCGCTCATTTCCCTATGCCCATAACCCACAAGTGGTATCAGAGCGGGAATAGGGTTGTAAACAATGGTTGAATGTTGAAACATCAATAGACCACCGTTCTTTGATGGAACAAATTATGCCTACTGGAAAATATGCATTAGAGCGTTCTTGATTTCCATCGATGAACGAGTATGGCAATCAATTGAGTTTGGATGGACAAATCCTACTGAGATTATTGCTGATGATGTTATCACCATTAAACCTAGGTCGAAATGGACCAAGGAAGAGATTGATGCTTCTTCTTACAACGGCAAGGGAATTAACGTTTTATTTAATGCCTTGTCACAAACTGAGTTCTCTCGCATCTCGGCATGTGAGACCGCGAAAGAAATCTGGGATACTCTACAAGTTACACATGAGGGTACAAGTTTAGTGAAGATTCAAAAACTGCAGATACTTACAAGCAAATTTGATTCAATTCATATGGCAGAAAATAAATTTTTCACAGATTATTATACACGATTGCAAGATATCGTAAATATATGTGCTAACTTGGGAGAGAAAATTCCAGAATCGAAAGTTGTAAGAAAAATTTTGAGAACTCTTCCCGAAAAATTTCGCCCTAAGGTTGCATTCCACAACTTTCACCCTTCGTGTGTTTTTTATCGATTGCATCTAGTTCATTGTCCGTTTCTTCCCAAGATGATCAAATGATATTGGATGATGAACCAAGCGATTCCGAAGGTGAAGACTTTGCTTTTGCCTACCATAAATTGTTAAAGGATTCTAAGAAATTGGCGAAGCAAAATAAAAGTTTGAGAAGAAGGTTGTGGGATCTTGAAGAACAAACTAAAAAGGCAACTTCTCTCTCAAATGCTCTTGAAGAGAAAAGGGATAATTTGATGAAGATGAATACTTCCCTTCAAGAGAAGAACGAGCATTTGGAGAAGGAACATATCAAATTGGTGGATAAAGCGAATTACTTCTTGAAACTCTACTCCGAGGCTCGACAAGAAAAATTGGAGATGACGAAGACCATATTCCAACTTAAAGAAGATTTGAAGAGATTTTCATCAGGAAGGAGCAAGTTGGATAAATTGCTTGGTCTTGGTCAAACGAATCGTTTGGGCCTTGGATATGCTCAAACCTGTGAGGGATCAAGTTTGAGCAAGACGGTATTTGTGCCCCAATCGGTTGCTCCTCCTCCGACGTAAATCAAAGGAGCCAATGTTGACAAGCCTACCTCATTTCTTTCGGGTTCAACTTTTACCAAGGTATGTCATCGTTGTGGTTTTGCAGGGCACCTAAGACCAAATTGCAAGTATGAAGCAAAACGATCGAATCAAGCACTACTTGCAACAACTACCAATAAGTACGCCCACCGGAAATTCTATAAGAATCATTCAAAGGTGAAGAACTATGGTAGTACACCCCCCGAGACGACATCATCATGGAATTTAAAGAAAAGTGATCAACTGAACAAGACGCTTTCACCAAGGAGATCAACTTCACGATCATTGCCGACGTATTCCAAAACTCATAAGGTTTGGGTGCGCAAAGGTGAAATCTTCCCTTGTCTTGTCATTCACACATCACTACATGCATATGAAAATTCGTCTTGGTATCTGGACAGTGGTTGTTCTCGTCACATGACTTGTGATAAAAAATATTTTCAAACTTTTGAGAAAACCTCCGGAGGACTTGTAGTTTTCGGAGATGGACGATCTTCAAAAATAGTTGGCAAAGGAACAATTACTATTCCAGATGGTCCGGTTTTGAACAATGTTTTATTTATTGAAAACCTTAAGACTAACCTCATAAGCATTAGCCAATTGTGTGATGATGGTTTTTTAGTTAATTTTTCTTCTGTTGAATATATTGTAACTGATGAAAACCATTCATTTTTTTGAAAGGGGTTAGATATCAAAATAATTGCTATGTAGTTCCTAATAATTCTCTAGATCATTGTAACCTAGTGTCACTTGATAATAAAACTCTTTGGCATTAAAGACTAGGTCACATAAATTTTAAGGAACTATCTAGAATATCTAACAAAGACGTGGTTAGAGGTGTTCGAAAATTAATTTTTAAAGAAAACATTGTGTGTGGAGGTTGTTAAAAGAGAAAACAATCCAGATCTACGCAGCGAAACTTGAACTACGTGGGAACCAAACGGCCGCTAGAATTATTGCATATGGACCTAATGGGGCCGACTCGTCAACCAAGCTTTGGAGGTAAATAATACATTTTTCTCATGGTTGATATTCATGGGTAGCATTTTTAAAAGAGAAAGCGGATACTTTCGATTCTTTTCATGAGATTTGTCATTGTATTATGATTGAGAAGAATGAAAAGATCGTTCGTGTTCGGAGTGATAGAGGTGGAGAATTCATTAATTCAAAATTCATTGATTTTTGCCTTTCAAACGACATAAAACATGAACTCTCTGCACCTTATACACTGCAACAGAATGGTGTAGTCGAGCGCAAAAATAGAGTTGTATAAGAGATGACACGTATTATGCTTCACAGCCGGAAACTACCGTTACACTTTTGGGCTGAAGCAGTTAACACCGCTGTCTATATGATCAATAGAATATATTTGTGCCCGGGTACTTTGAATACCCCCTATGAACTTTGGTTCTGTAGAAAACCGAATATCAAATATTTTCGTATCTTTGGGAGTCGTTGTTACATTTTACGTGATCGAAAAAATCTTGGAAAATTCGACTCTCGAAGTGATGAAGGAATTTTTATGGGTTATTCTAAACTAGTAGAGCATATCGGGTATTTAACCTTGAATCTAAAACGATGATAGAATCCTTCAATGTTAAAATAGATGAATCTTTTCATTTTTCTTCTAATAAATCTACTCCTGATATGTCTCTTGACGATGAATCTCCTGCTAATGATATTACATCTCTGCATGATAAATCCTCTGAAAATTTAGATGCATATCATGGTTGTAGTGGCACAGATCCCCGTGTAACTTTCCCCCTGATCCGTGGTGGTGAAACACCTATTATTTGTGTGTCGGGCCCGCAAGGCGTCAAATGGACGCGTAGGATGGACTCAGTGAGGATTTTTTATCAAGCCTGTCTTTCGGCTATTCTCGCCAAATTTTGGAGTGGTTTCAGGCTGATCGGAGCCCGGATTTAGATTCAGCGTGGGAAAAAGCTTGAAATCGGCTATTTACTTGTATTTTTCTGAGTCGGGATGCCCAAAAACGGACACCGGGAAGTTTTCGGTGTATTTTGGTGCATGGGGGAGCCGTGGACCGGCGGGGTAACACATGGCAGCCGGAGATTGGCCGGCGCACGCGTTGCTGTCCACGAAGCTTAGGCGCTGGCACAGTGGACCGACGGGGTGACACCTGGCAGCCTCCCATTGGCGGGTTCACGTGGTGCGGTCCACGGAGTCGCGCGGCCGGGTGCGTGGACCGGGGGGGCCACGTGGCGTCCCTGGGTTGGCTGGCTCATGTGCGCGCGGTCCACGCAGCACGCGGAGCAGGTCGGCAGTACCGCACGCGTGGCAGGGCGGAGCAGGTGGCAGGCGGCGACTAGGCGAGGCGGCTGTCGTGGCGGGCACGTCGGCAGGCGTGGCACACGCGTGCGCCACGTGGCATCCCGCCATTGGCGGGCGCCACTGATGCGCCGCCACGCGCGGGACACGCGGCAACGCCCGAGCCGCTGGGCGCCGCTGTCCCGTGTTCGGGACACGCGTCGCGCCCAGGGGATTTCGGGCGCTGATGGGCCGGGCCTCCGCGGGCTTTTCGGGCGCCCGAAATCCGGGCTGGCGCCCGAATCTTGGTGGGCAATAAATAGCCCGCCTTCCCTATCTCTTTCTAGTTTTTTCGAGTTTTAGAGAGAGAAAGGGAGCTTTTGGTCTGAAGGAAATTTGTTCTTCTCTCTATCCTCTACCCCTCCAGGAAGTTCTAGGATTTTAGGAGTCTTCGGAATCGAGATCTCTGCGACGCGGCGCGCTTCGACGTTTCCCTTACGCGGCCCGTTTTCAGCGCTGTTCAGTCGGAAAAATCCCCTGCACCAACCAGGAGGAATTTTTGGACGATTTTTGTGGCAGCGTGTTCCTAAGAGGTAGGCCTTCGATTTTCGTGCTGATCGCTTTGCTCCGTTTTGGGTTTTTGGCACGTTTCCCGAGGCATCTTTTGACCCTATTTTCTTTGACCATTTTCTGGACAATGCGGGATTGTTTATTTTCTATCTTGGCCTACGAGCAACAGAACAGGACGTATAAGTACTCGTTTTGGATCTACTCGTCGCGAGGAACGCAACCGTGATTTTTCTGGATTTTTTTGAGGACTGCGCATAGGTGAAAATCCCCTTTTCTTTGCTGTTTTGTAAAAATAACAAATGCTGTTTTCGGGGGAGGCCCATTATGCCGAGTTCGAATATTTTTTGTAGTGATTCGCGGATTTGGGTGTTGCGGGGACTGTTGTTGGACAGCGGAGAGTCCTTTACAGTTTGGGGAGCTGCGTGTACCAGGTGGGTGGTTGTTGCATACCTCAATTTTTGACTTGTTCACTAAGTTTATTAGAGAAATCCCCATATTAGACTTATTGATTGATCACCCCGTTGACAGTCATGCTTAAATTAAAATAATTGTGACCCTATCATATGGGACTATTCTTGTGGATATATCATGTTGGGAATATTATTGGGGAAATATTAATGTGAGAACATGATTGTGAGAAGATTATAGTGATGATAAATTAACATGCCATGTTAGCACATAGACTTGTATGAAAGTTGATTAAATGGAACATGATGACATATTTATATGCGGGTACTACTTTGATGATTTATTATGGATCAGGGATTATAGACATGTGTAGTTGGTTAGTGATTTTGGCATGATGGTTATATCTATGTGGAGCTACTATTTGATACACATGTGGAGCTACTATTTGATACATTTTTTTTTATCTTTCATGAGGACATTTGCATGCTTGTATGGACATCTAGATAGGCCACTATTTATTGCTACACTATCATATTGGGACTTGACTTAGGAGAAACCATGATTGTTTCTTTTCTCCTTTTCATTTAGACTTTTGATTCATATTGCTCGGGTTCGAGCAGGGGTTTGGGATAGTGTAGTCGGGACCTTGGAGTCTGGGACAGGTGGTGCTTGATTATGGATTGGTGGGGGATTACGGCAACCGCGGACAGTAGGCGGTTGACCGGATATTGTCTATTTTATCAGATTGTGGACTTGTGGGGTATGGCGGCGACCGCGGACATAGGGCGGTTGACCGGATGTTTACTTATGCATCAGATTGGGGATCGGGGTTTCTTTAGTGGAGGGGTTTGTTCCACTTGAGCATAGTTGTGATCCAGTCCTGCTTTTATGATACTTGTGACATGGTTACTTTCCTCGTGTGGGTAGCTCCCCTCGAGTTTCCCTCCGGAGCGTGGGGGTCAAACAGTTATTGAGTTTTTGCTATCACATCGGCGCGGCTTTACTTGCCCGATGATGAGGGCGGCAGTAGGAGTTTTTGCTATCACATCGGCGCAGCTATACTTGCCCAATGATGAGGACGGCAGTAGGCAGTAGGCAGTACTAGTTTTTACTGGTGGATAGATTGGGTATATTTGGACGGTTTTGGTTACTGATGCGTACTTACGGCTATTCCGTTCTGGGACTGCATTTAGAGGCATAGTAGTGGTAGTTTCCTTTTTCAGCAGTCTTATTGCTTACCACTCTTCTTCCCCTTTTTGCCTCTGGTAGACCTAGTAGGTGCGTCGGAGTTTGAAGCTTTACCCACTAGGGGAGGCTACTGGTTTACTAGTAGTTCTCACCCCCATTATTCTTTTCCTCTTTTCCTTCTCCTTTGTTTTGCAGAGTCTTCTGCGGGTGCTGCTGGGCATATAGCGGCGGACCGAGGAGAGAGGATAGCTGAGTAGATAGATCGTCGGCCCGACAGTGAGTTTAGCTGGACTTGTATCCCCTTTATCTCAGACAGTCGTACCTTTTACTTTTGGGTCTGGCTTTAGCCAGCTGGTTGTATTATTTTGGTGAGCTGGGAGTGACAGATGTATTATTTTTATAGATGTACTATATTTTACTTTCAGTTTCTGTATGAGATGTAGTAGTTTTTAGTTCAGCTCTGTTTTTATGCTCTTTTATTATATCTCTTCTATATCTGAGCAGGTTACCGGCGCTTCGGGTACGCGGGAAATTTCGTGTGCACGGCGGATCTGTGGACGGCCCCGGGTTCTGGTTTACACTCGGGGCGTGACAATGGTTCTTCTAGTTCGTCCAATGTGCAGGAATCATCGCAGATACCCCCGAGTACTCCGTTACCTCAAACGCTTCGAATCTCCAAGAACCATCCGGAATCAAACATCATTGGAGATCCTCAAGAAGGAGTTAGAACTCAGAGACAATTGGTTTGTGGAGTTGCATGTTATGTCTTTATGGTAGAACCGAAGAATATTGATGAAGCTCTTCAGGATGACTATTGGATTGAAGCAATGCAAGAAAAGCTCAATCAATTTGAAAGGAACAAAGTCTGGAAATTGACGAAGCCCCCGAAGCAACAAAACATCATCGGTACTAAATGGATTTTCAAGAACAAGAAAGATGAAGATGGTATCGTTATACGGAACAAAGCATGTTTGGTGGCTCAGGGTTATTCACAAGTTGAAGGTATAGACTTTGATGAGACATTCGCCCCAGTTGCCCGTCTCGAGTCCATTCGTATCCTTTTCGCAATTGCTTGTCATTTTAAAATAAAATTTTTTCAAATGGACATTAAGAGCGCATTTTTAAATGGTTTTCTAAATAAAGAAGTTTATGTGGCTCAACCGAAAAGGTTTCATTGATTATAAACTTCCAAACCATATTTTTCGATTGAAAAATGCTCTTTACGGACTAAAACAAGCACCGTGAGCATGGTACGAAAGATTAATAAAATATTTTTTGAAAAAAGGCTATATTCGAGGGGGAGCCGATCGGACACTCTTTGTGAAGCACTTTCAGGACAACTTCATTGTGGCACAAATCTATGTGGATGACATTGTGTTTGGTGCTACGAGGAACAACGATGCTTCAAAATTCGCTGAAACGATGGAAAGCGAATTTGAGATGTCTATGATGGGTGAGCTTACGTATTTTCTTGGATTGCAGGTTAACCAAAATAATGATGGCATTCATTTGTGTCAATTCAAGTACGCGAAGGAGTTGGTCAAGAAATTTGGATTAGAAAATTCTAAAGATCATCCGACTCCTATGGAACTAGCAATAAGGGATTAGGAAGTGAATCTCACGGAGAAAGTGTAGACGAGAAACTTTACATAAGTATGATTCGAAGTCTACTCTACCTTACTGTGGGTTATGGGATCCAAGAATCTAAATAGGGGAAAAACCACCTAGAGGGGGGTGAATAGGTGTAAACAATAAAACTCAGAAATCTTTGCGTAAAAATAACCCAATGCGGAAAATAAATAAAGTATGCAAGATTTTACGTGGAAAACTCCGTCACAGGAGTAAAAAACCATGGGACCGATAACACGGTGAAATCCACTAAGATTAAACACGCACAAGGTGATATACCGTAACACTACGACTCAACCTTTTCCATACGCTTCGAGTAGATCTTCTCCGCTCGCTCCACAACGCGCCTCGATCACACGATTTGCGTCCAACGCCGAATTCACGACGTCCAACTGAATCCACGGTCTTCACCAATGTAGCATGTATCGATCACACAAACGCGCCTCACTCCGAATCCACAAAAACGGTAGCACCTTGAATCCACAAGGCCACGCGAATCCACGCGCCGATATTCCTTTCGGAAATCATTGTTTTGTTTATTGGTGGTGATGATAATCGAATACTTAGATCATGTAGATAGATAAGGAAAATACCCTCTGAGTATTCATCAATTTGATTCTACAAGAAATAGAGAGTTTGGAAACCCTAGAATCAAATTGATCAATATAGACGAAGAAACATAAAATTAATCGTGTTTTTCTTTATTCTCTATATGTGGATTTTTCCTTTCAATTCCTTTTGAAAATAATAGGAATTTTTGAAACCTTAGGAATCTTAGGAATTATCGAAACTCCCTGGGATGCCACCTGAACGAGAGGTCGAATTCCCTATCGAGCTGCTCCCAGGCACTAAACCCATCACCAAAGCACCGTACAGGATGGCTTTTGCCGAGTTGAAGGAACTCAAGGCGCAGCTGGAAGACCTTTTGGATAAAGGCTTCATCAGACCGAGCGTGTCGCCATGGGGCGCGCCCGTTCTATTCGTAAGAAAGAAGGACGGAAGCCTTCGTTTGTGCATAGACTACCGGGAAATAAACAAGGTCACCATTAAGAATAAATCCCCCCTGTCGAGGATCGACGATCTATTCGACGGTGTTCTCAAAGATTGACCTGCAGTCTCGCTACCATCGGCTCAGAGTTAAGGGTGAGGACATCCCCAAAACGGCCTTCCGGACTCGCTACGGCCACTACGAATTCACGGTAATGCCGTTCGGGCTCACCAATGCCCTAGCGGTATTTATGGACATGATGAATAGGGTGTTCAAACCCTTCTTAGATTTATTCGTGGTGGTCTTCATTGATGATATCCTCATCTACTCACGTACAGATGAGGAACATGAGGAGCACCTACGTATAGTCCTTCAGACCCTCCGGGATCAGAAACTCTATGCCAAACTCAAAACTGTGAGTTTTGGCTCCGCGAGGTGGACTTTTTGGGGCATGTTGTTTCGGCATCTGGAATTGCAGTAGACCCGAGAAAGATAGACTCTGTGACAGACAGGCCCCGACCGACAACGGTAACAGAGGTACGAAGTTTCCTGGGTCTGGCAGGGTATTACAGACGCTTCATGGAAGGCTTCTCCAAAATAGCTACCCACTTGACTCGCCTGACCCGGAAAGGGGAGAAGTTTATCTGGACGGATCAGTGCCAGAGGAGTTTTGAGGAACTCAAGGACAGATTGACGCGGGCCCCGGTTCTCGCCTTACCGGAGCCTGGGGAGGACTATGAGGTTTATTGCGATGCGTCGCGAAACGGCCTCGGAGGTGTGCTTATGCAACGGGGTAAGGTCATAGCCTATGCGTCAAGACAACTAAAGGAGTATGAGAGAAATTGCCCCGTGCACGACTTGGAGCTTGCAGCAGTCGTGTTTGTCCTCTATTTGTACGAGACACACTGCAATGTGTATTCCGATCATCAGAGCCTCAAGTACCTCTTCACCCAGAAGGATCTAAACTTGCGGCAAAGGCAGTGGCTCGAGCTATTGAAAGACTATGACTTGTCGATCTACTACCACCTGGGGAAGGCAAATGTGGTGGCCGACGCCTTGAGCCGCAAGGGGCAGACAGAAGGAGCAGGGGTAAGTTCTATTACCCAGCAGGACCGTCTAATTGCAGAGTTTTCGCAATTGAGACTGGAGGTAGTGCCAGTGGGTACGGTCGCACGACTCACGACCCTGGTGGTCAGACCCACCCTGCTGGACAGGATCTCGGAAGGACAATCGACAGATACCCAGTTACAACTCGTGCGAGACAGAGTACCCACAGACCAAGGGGGCGATTTCGCAATAGGCTCTGATGGCACAATACGATTCCGAGGACGAATTTGCGTGCCGGGCCTACCGGAACTCAAAGAGGAAATCCTGAGGGAAGCATATACTGCTCCCTACGCAGTGCACCCTGGGGGAACAAAGATGTACAAAGATATAAAGCAAACCTTCTGGTGGCCTAAGTTGAAGGCAGACGTGACCCGATTCGTGGCACATTGCCTGGTGTGCCAACAAGTAAAGGCTGAGCATCAACGCCCAGCAGGGAAGTTACAACCGTTGCCGGTGCCTGAATGGAAGTGGGAGATGATTATGATGGATTTTGTGACCGGCTTCCCGAGGTCGCCACAAGGACATGATGCGATATGGGTCATAGTGGATCGTTTGACGAAATCGGCCCACTTCCTGCCCATACATACGACGTGGACTCGGGAACTGTAGAGTCCAGGCGCTCGCTTGCCCTTGTATACCTCCCTTTTATTTTGACGGGACTGGTAGGAAAACTTTCCACCGTTTTCTGCAATGGACTCACCGGGGCCGCTAGTATTTTTCTGCGATTGAGCTCGAAGAACGGAGGGCGGCAAAGCGAACGGATTCGGATTCCGATTTACAGATCTCCCGAAATGGGGGTCAAAGCGTTTGCTTTTGAGTGGCGCATCGGAATCCGTGTTAAGTGGCCGACATGTTCTTCGAGGTGATCGGACGGGGAACCTGCTGTGATCGGAATTCTCATCTGTTTATGTCATTGGGTTATTTTATTTATGTAGTGGTACTTCGACCTTCCGGTTTTCCATCTTGGGTCCTAACCGAATATTTTCAGTTGATTAAGGAGGGGTTGAAATTCGAGAAATTTTGGGCTGGTCGTCAGGACTTGCGGATATTTTTTGGTGCTAGAGCTCGCAAAACGGTGAACGGAGACGCGATCGGATTCGAATTCCGACTCCCGGATCTCCCAGAATTAATTTTTGAAGTTTGGACCTTTTTTTGGGTGCTCCGGGATCCGTGCGAGCGATTGACATGCTTTTCGAGACAATCGTAGCCGTCGATTTTTGTTTCGGTTATTTTAAGGTTTCTCTCTTGACGACTAGGGTTTAAGGCGGCCCTGTTAAGAAAGGGGAAAGGGAAGGGGAAAAACCCCAATTCATATTTCCTCTCTTTTCAACCGAGGGCGTGAGGAACCGAGACGGAGACGAGGAGAGGGAAGGACGATCGCACGCCCTGCGGAACCCGGCGAACGAGAGCGGGACGATCCTCTTCCTTCCTCCCTCACCGGCGAAAACAGGGTGAGCGGTTCGGGTCTTCCCGGTTATCTTTTTCGGTATAAGGTTTTCTTTCTTGTCGTGTTGCGTGCGAGGCGTGTTGTCGAACGGGAGGCCGCCGCTGCCGTTGTTAAACGGGAGGCCGCCGCCGCCGTTACCATGTTCGCGGGGTCATCGCCGGAGTCGCACGGGAGCGAAAATGGAGAAGAAAACCGAAAAAAAAAGGGGTTACTGTACGGATTCTCGGCCCGCGGTCCACGGGCCGGGGCGTGCACCCGGTGCACGCCCCGCGGCGCGGGAGCCGCGGACCCGGCGCACGCTTTCGTGCGCCGGCCCGGCCCGCTCGGGTGCGGTGCACGCTGCGGCGTGCACCCGGTGCGCACCGCAGGCCCCTACGGCCGTGAGCCCGGTGCACGCTCGTGTCGTGCACCGGCCCGGCCCAGGATGCGTGGTGCACGCTTCCTGCGTGCACCCGGCGCATGCCACGCGACCGCCGACGCCGTAAACCCGGTCCACGCCTGGACCGTGCACCAGCCTTCAGCCAAAGAGCCCAGAAGCTCCGTTTTTGGCCCGTTTCGTCCCGTTTTTAAGTGTTTTTAACCACGACGATGGTTTTTAACAAATAATTTTTATTGTAGCTGTTCAGGCACACGTCGAGGGTACTTTTAGTTGGAGCTCCCGCACGTCCTCTACTTCGTGTTTGAGGTGGGTTTTATTTTGGTACTTAGCGCCGAATTCCGGCGGTCGCTTTTATTCTTAATTTTCTTTTATTCTTAATTTTACATGACGTTGCTAACAGGATAGTGGTTATACCCTTACTCTCAATTATATATTATGATGCTAACATGATAGCGGTTATAGCTTATTCATGATTACTGTTGGTTACTTTGCTCGAGGCTGGAGCACGCGCACCTGCGGTTTGGCCACCGCAAAGGGTGCGTTTTTCCGGAAAAGCGGTCTATGACCCGTGTATACCCACGAGGTGACGTAGTGGGGCCCCTGTAGTTGTGGGGTTTGAGGCGCCGAGGTGCGAGCGGTGCGACCCGTCGGTTTAGTTGCCCGACGTGGTCGGATATTGCAGGTACGGTGCGGCCCGTCGGTTTAGTTGCCCGACGTGGTCGGATATTGCAGGTACGGTACGGCCCGTCGGTTTAGTTGTCCGACGTGGTCGGGTATTGCAGGATTATAGGGGTTCAGGTTATCTTTTTCCCTCTCGGGAGGGTGGTTGCTCCGGATAGCTTTACGGTTTGTTTAACTACTTTTCCTGCTCTACTTTTATTTGTCACTGACTTCCCACATCGTGACAGGGTCCAGACGAGGGGAGAGGTAGGCGGCGGTGAGGACGGGGCAAGAGCTTCTGGGTCGCTGGGGACCCCGGACTGTATTTTCTCTTTTATCTTTGCATTTCATTCACGGTTTGTAGTCCTTTGTGTGGTCCTCGATACCCTCGTGGGGTCGGTGTGGATGTCGGCATGGTTCCTTTTGTTTATTTACTTATTTATTTATCTCTCCTTTTATCTCTGTTGGCCGTTTGGAAAAGAAAAAGAAAACCCAAGAAAAGATTGCGAAAATCGTTTTCAAAACCTATGTGTCGTGTGGGCACTGTTTTCAAAACCCTATGGATTTATGCTGTTTTCGAAACATGTTTTCAAAAGCTGAGTGCCGGGTAGGCGCCGTTTCAACGACTGTGGATTTATCCTTTTAAAATCACTTGGCCGTGCGTTTTACTCAGTTATGGTACATAGTTGTATGTTAGAAACTGTTGTGGTTGAATTGATGACTGCGTTTGGAGCTTGTACTAGCCGCTACGCCGTGCATATACAGAGGAGACTCTGTCCGTTTGCAGAGTAAATCCGTATATGCGGCGGGTCTGGGCGCGCGCCGGGGAAGAAGATTTATATTCAAAAAAAAAATAATATTTGAACGCGCCAGAGACATACCTTTTCATTAACCGTTTCCGCTAAAACAAACCCCCGGGGCGTGACAGATTAAGATGGTATCAGAGCGGTTCTTTCAATCACAACAGTTAGTGCCGACATCCGTGGGGATACCTCACTTGCCTATAGGTGAATGAAATGGGTAGGGCATAGGAAGGTAGAACGCGAGTGATCGAAGGGGGGGAAGAGTCTGAGTCCTTTCTCTCGCTAAGGGGTTCGTTGTTTTGTAAGTAAAGTCTAAAGTTGACTCTTGTTGTGTGTGTACAGATAGAGGTCAGACTCAGCGAGCAACTGACGACGGAAATGGACATCGCCGACGAAGCAAATCGCCTGCTCCGCAACCAGCTGCGCGACGTGGTTGGGCAACTACTGACCCTCGCGGAGCGCCTGAGCATACTGATACGAGAACTCGAGGGCGTCGATCACTTCTGATGCGGCACCAGAGACATCGCCCCTCGCGGGATGCCACAGATGGGCCCTCCCACCTTCCAGGAGGCGGTTAACCTGGCCGAGCATCCCGAGCTAGAGCGCGCCCGGCAGGAATACCCTTACCCCCGTCCGGCAGAGGACCCCTATCGGAAGGGCCGGGCGAACAAACGCCCGAGAACCGGGCAGAACCTTGGGCAGACGACGAAGGAAGGACTTAGGCCACCGAAGCCGTGCGTCATATGTGGCGACGCGCACCCCGTGACGAGTTCCCCATGGCGGGACGGACACTGTTTCCGATGTGGCAGGCCGGGCCACACGCGTTACGAGTGCCCTCTGAAGCCGGCTACCACTAGACCCCCGGCACCGCAATCGGAGAGACGAGAGAATGTCGCGGCCCCCGACCGGCATAGGGACCGACCGGAGGGCCCACGCGCGATGAACCCCAACAGCACGGGATCCCCACCCCGCCACGCCATACGTCGCTGGCCCAAGGGTTGCGGGCGGACCTCCCCGGCCGCCCTGGCGGACGACGCGACGTTCCAAATTGGGGAATGACAAGTACCTTTTTTATTTGTTTTACTTTTTCCTTTCCTCTTCCTAGATAGGAGTACCCCCTCGGGCCGGAGCAACCCGCCCCTGTATGACCCTTGCGAACCTTTTTGCCTTTTGTTTTACCTTTCGGTTTCCTTGACCATTTCGACTCCCACACGCGATTGGGGGGCGAACACCCACGGAAGACTGTTCGGCTTTACCCACGACTTCTTTTCTTTTTCCTCCCTTACCTCCGAGGTCCTTCAAAGCTGTTCTCTTCGGACCAAGCCGAAACAGGCCTCGGCTGGTAAGTTGTTTCTTCCATGCACCCTGCAACCCAGCGCCAGTTACGGGCCCCCAGTGACAGTACGCCCAAGTTTGACTGTGAGAAACGACAGGTGCGACTAGAAGAACCGGGCTTTCCTGAGCATGAGTATATGGCGGGCAAGAGCATCTCTTTCCCGGCGGTCATCTCAGCGGCACGGGCCAGAAGGTTGGTAGAGGGTGGATGCGTGGCCTACTTAGCATCGGTGGATTTAGTTACCCGACCCTCGACGACATCCTGATCTATTCACCCACCGACGAGGAGCACGAGGACCATTTGCGAATAATTTTCCAGACTCTTAGAGAGCAGAAGCAGTTCGCTAAACTCAAGAAGTGTGAATTCTGGCTACGCGAAGTGGGTTTCCTAGGGCATGTGATCTCGGCGAAGGGAATCGCCGTGGACCCCAAGAAAGTGGAATTAGTGGTCGACTGGCAGCCGCCGACGACGGTGACAGAGGTCCGTAGTTCCTAGGCCGGCAGGATGTTACAGACGCTTCGCCGAAGGGTTCACGAAGATTGCTGGCCCTTTAAACCAGTTGACCAGAAAATGGGAGAAGTTCTTATGGACAGCCAAATGCCAGGAGAGTTTCGAGGAACTCAATAGAAGGCTAACCAGGGCACCAATACTTGTGCTACCTACACCCGGAGAGGATTATGAAGTGTACTGCGACGCATCAAGGATCGGCCTTGGGGGGTGTTCTGATGCAACAGGGGAAAGTAATAGCCCACGCTTCCAGGCAATTGAAGGATTACGAAAAGAACTACCCGATACGCGACTTAGAACTGGCCACAGTGGCCTTCGTTTTAAAATTGTGGAGGCACTACCTCTTTGGAGTCCACTGTAACGTCTTCTCGGATCACCAAAGTCCTAAGTACATTTTTTACCCAAAAGAAATTAAACCTGCGGTAGAGGCGGTAGCTAGAGTTACTGAAGGATTACGACTTGAGGATTCAATACCACCCCGGGAAGGCAAACGTGGTGGCAGACGCTTTGAGCAAGAAAGGGCAACAAGAAGGGGCATCTGGGGGCGCGATAACTAAACAGAGCAGCTTGATCGCGGAGTTCGCACGATTACAGTTGGAGGTGGTACCAGCAGGCACGGTCATGCAACTCCTAGCCTTGGTGGTCAAGCCGACGCTATTTGAGAAAATCCGGGAAGGACAACAGGCCGACTCACACTTGCAGCGCGTACGAGACAAGATCTCCCTGGACCAAGAGGGCGATTTTACAGTGGAAGGCGACGGCACCCTACGGTTCTACCAGGCACGACTAGGAGTTTCCGGATAAAGGATTCTTTAGACCGTGGGTGTCGCCTTGGGGCGCACCCGTGCTTTCGTGCGAAAGAAGAACAGAAGTCTACGTCTACGTATCGACTACAGGAAGATAAGCAAGGTTACAGTGAAGAACAAACCCAGGATTGACGACCTCTTCAATCAACTGCAAGAATCTCAGGGACCAGGAGCTGGTTGCTAAGTTTAAGAGATGTGAGTTCTGACTTCACGAAATGGACTCTTTGGGGCACATCGTGTCAGCGACGGGAATCACAGAGAATATGAGCGGATGTTTTGAGTAGGAAGGGTCAAATCGGGGAGGAAATCGATGAGCGCGAGTACTCGGCAGAGCGCGAGTACTCGGCAGGACCGGTACCGTCGCACGACCTATTGTCCTTAATGATCAAGTCAACCCATTTAGCGAAATCCTGGAGGGTCAGAATAATAGGCATACGGATACAGCTTATTCGAGACAAGACCCCCCGGACCACGCAATCGGCTTTTCAGCAAGTGCGGACGACGCAATACGTTCCGAGGGTGGACTTGCGTGCCCGAGCTGCCAGTGTTGAAGGAAGAGTTACTGTCAGAGGCGCACTGCGCTCCCTTCGCGGCGCATCCAGGCGACACGAAGATGTACGAGGACCTCAAGCAGAAATTCTGGTGGACTAGAGACACTCGGCTGGTGTCGAACCTTTGGCAAGTCTGCAACGGGCCCTAGAGACTAAACCACACTTCAGCACGGCGTTTCACCCCCAGACCGGCGGACTGCCCGAGCGGATGAGCCGGATCCTCGAAGATGTGCTCTGAACCTGCTTACTTGATTTTGGGTGACGGATGGTCACTGCCTTTGAGCGTAGAGAGGACCTGAGCTTCGACGGAACACCGGTGCGGACCTTAGCACGAGAGGACAAAAAGGATTGCGCAACCGGGCGATCCCTTATGGGAAGGTGCTGTGGAGCAACCAGGAAGAACGTGAAACGACTTAGGAACAGGAGTCAAAGATGGAGGAGTGCTACTCAGTTTTATTCGTTGCGGACCAGGATTAAGTTTCGAGGACGAAACTCTTTTTTTGTGGTAAGTGATGTAGAGTCCAGGCGCTCCCTTGCCCTTGTACTACCAGTCCCTTTTATTTTGACGGGACTGGTAGGAAAACTTTCCACCGTTTTCTGCAATGGACTGACCGGGGCCGCTAGTATTTTTCTACGATTGAGCTCGAAGAACGGAGGGCGGCAAAGCGAACGGATTCGGATTCCGATTTACGAATCTCCCGAAATGGGGGTCAAAGCGTTTGCTTTTGAGTGGCGCATCGAAATCCGTGTTAAGTGGCCGGCACGTTCTTCGAGGCGATCGGACGGGGAACCTGTTGTGATCGGAATTCTCATCTGTTTATGTCATTGGGTTATTTTATTTATGTAGTGGTACTTCGACCTTCCGGTTTTCCATCTTGGGTCCTAACCGAATATTTTCAGTTGATTAAGGAGGGGTTAAAATTTGAGAAATTCTGGGCTGGTCGTCGGGACTTGCGGATATTTTTTGGTGCTAGAGCTCGCAAAACGGTGAACGGAGACGCGATCGGATTCGAATTCCGACTCCCGGATCTCCCAGAATTAATTTTTGAAGTTTGGACCTTTTTTTGGGTGCTCCGGGATCCGTGCGAGCGATTGACATGCTTTTCGAGACAATCGTAGCCGTCGATTTTTGTTTCGGTTATTTTAGGGTTTCTCTCTTGACGACTAGGGTTTAAGGCGGCCCTATTAAGAAAGGGGAAAGGGAAGGGGAAAAACCCCAATTCATATTTCCTCTCTTTTCAACCGAGGGCGTGAGGAACCGAGACGGAGACGAGGAGAGGGAAGGAGGATCGCACGCCCTGCGGAACCCGGCGAACGAGAGCGGGACGATCCTCTTCCTTCCTCCCTCACCGGCGAAAACAGGGTGAGCGGTTCGGGTCTTCCCGGTTATCTTTTTCGGTATAAGGTTTTCTTTCTTGTCGTGTTGCGTGCGAGGCGTGTTGTCGAACGGGAGGCCGCCGCTGCCGTTGTTAAACGGGAGGCCGCCGCCGCCGTTACCATGTTCGCGGGGTCGTCGCCGGAGTCGCACGGGAGCGAAAACGGAGAAGAAAACCGAAAAAAAAGGGGTTACTGTACGGATTCTCGGCCCGCGGTCCACGGGCCGGGGCGTGCACCCGGTGCACGCCCCGCGGCGCGGGAGCCGCGGACCCGGCGCACGCTTTCGTGCGCCGGCCCGGCCCGCTCGGGTGCGGTGCACGCTGCGGCGTGCACCCGGTGCGCACCGCAGGCCCCTGCGGCCGTGAGCCCGGTGCACGCTCGTGTCGTGCACCGGCCCGGCCCAGGATGCGCGGTGCACGCTTCCTGCGTGCACCCGGCGCATGCCACGCGACCGCCGACGCTGTAAACCCGGTCCACGCCTGGACCGTGCACCAGCCTTCAGCCAAAGAGCCCAGAAGCTCCGTTTTTGGCCCGTTTCGTCCCGTTTTTAAGTGTTTTTAACCACGACGATGGTTTTTAACAAATAATTCTTATTGTAGCTGTTCAGGCACACGTCGAGGGTACTTTTAGTTGGAGCTCCCACACGTCCTCTACTTCGTGTTTGAGGTGGGTTTTATTTTGGTACTTAGCGCCGAATTCCGGCGGTCTCTTTTATTCTTAATTTTCTTTTATTCTTAATTTTACATGACGTTGCTAACAGGATAGTGGTTATACCCTTACTCTCGATTATATATTATGATGCTAACATGATAGCGGTTATAGCTTATTCATGATTACTGTTGGTTACTTTGCTCGAGGCTGCAGCACGCGCACCCGCGGTTTGGCCACCGCAAAGGGTGCGTTTTTCCGGAAAAGCGGTCTATGACCCATGTATACCCACGAGGTGACGTAGTGGGGCCCCTGTAGTTGTGGGGTTTGAGGCGCCGAGGTGCGAGCGGTGCGACCCGTCGGTTTAGTTGCCCGACGTGGTCGGATATTGCAGGTACGGTGCGGCCCGTCGGTTTAGTTGCCCGACGTGGTCGGATATTGCAGGTACGGTACGGCCCGTCGGTTTAGTTGTCCGACGTGGTCGGGTATTGCAGGATTACAGGGGTTCAGGTTATCTTTTTCCCTCTCGGGAGGGTGGTTGCTCCGGATAGCTTCACGGTTTGTTTTACTACTTTTCCTGCTCTACTATTATTTGTCACTGACTTCCCACATCGTGACAGGGTCCAGACGGGGGGAGAGGTAGGCGGCGGTGAGGACGGGGCAAGAGCTTCTGGGTCGCTGGGGACCCCGGACTGTATTTTCTCTTTTATCTTTGCATTTCATTCACGGTTTGTAGTCCTTTGTGTGGTCCTCGATACCCTCGTGGGGTCGGTGTGGATGTCGGCATGGTTCCTTTTGTTTATTTACTTATTTATTTATCTCTCCTTTTATCTCTGTTGGCCGTTTGGAAAAGAAATAGAAAACCCAAGAGAAGATTGCGAAAATCGTTTTCAAAACCTATGTGTCGTGTGGGCACTGTTTTCAAAACCCTGTGGATTTATGCTGTTTTCGAAACATGTTTTCAAAACCTTAGTGCTGGGTAGGCGCCGTTTCAACGACTGTGGATTTATCCTTTTAAAATCACTTGGCCGTGCGTTTTACTCAGTTATGGTACATAGTTGTATGTTAGAAACTGTTGTGGTTGAATTGATGATTGCGTTTGGAGCTTGTACTAGCCGCTACGCCGTGCATATACAGAGGAGACTCTGTCCGTTTGCAGAGTAAATCTGTATATGCGGCGGGTCTGGGCGCGCGCCGGGGAAGAAGATTTATATTCAAAAAAAAAATAATATTTGAACGCGCCAGAGACATACCTTTTCATTAACCGTTTTCGCTAAAACAAACCCCCGGGGCGTGACAGGAACGACTGGCGCAAACATACATTAATGAAATAGTGAGGTTGCATGGAGTACCGGCGTCCATCACGTCGGACAGAGACATGCGATTTGTGTCGAACTTTTGGCAGAGCCTGCAACGAGCAATGGGAAACAAACTGCATTTCAACAAGGCTTTTCACCCGCAAACAGACGGACAATCGGAGCGGGTGATCCAAATCCTCGAAGACATGCTCCGGGCGTGCGTACTTGACTTGGGCGAAGGGTGGTCTCGATACCTACCCCTTGTGGAATTCGCCTACAACAACAGTTGTCAAGCCAGCATTCAAATGGCTCCATACGAGGCTCTGTATGGGCGCCGCTGTCGGTCTCCAATATGCTGGGACGACTTGGGAGAGCGCAAGTTCTTGGGCTCAGATTTAGTGGAGGAGACCGAGGCAAAGGTGCGTCTGATCAAACAACGGCTGCTAACCGCACAGAGCAGACAAAAAAGTTACGCGGACCACAGACGACGGGATTTGGAATTCATGGTGGGTGAGCACGTGTTGCTCCGAGTTTCGCCTTCAAAAGGGACCCGACGTTTCGGCCTGAGGGGAAAGTTAAGTCAGAGGTACGTGGGACCGTTCGAGATCCTAGAACGCGTGGGCCCGGTGGCGTACCGGTTGGCCTTACCGCCGAACCTCGATCGAGTCCACAACGTGTTTCACGTTTCATTGCTCCGGAAGTACCTCCCCGACCCCTCTCACGCCCTAGATGTATCCACTATCGAGTTACAAGAGGACTTAAGCGTCGAGGAACCGCCGGTGCGGATCTTGGCACGAGAGGATAAGAAGTTGCGCAATCGGACCATCCCCTATGTAAAGGTCAAGTGGAGCAACCACGAAGAACGCGAAGCGACGTGAGAACTGGAATCGAAAATGAAGGAATGTTTTCCCGAGTTGTTTAGCGAGAGTTGTAATTAAGTTTCGAGGACGAAACTTCTTATAAAGTGTGAGTGGTGTAATGACATGACTTTTCCGGTAATTTTTACCCTCCTGTTAATAAAGTGTTTCTTTTAGTGAATTTGAATTATCGAGTTTTTGTGAATCGGTCGAGTTGTGGCACGGGTATTTTTCTGAAAAAAGGCTCGAAAAATGATGACCGACGGTGCAATCGGATCTGAAGTCCGACGTAGGGATCTCCCGGAACAGGGTTTTTAGAGTTGCGGTGACTTAACGTGCATCAGAATCCGTGTAAAATATCATGCACGCTTTACGAGGAAATGCGGGTTTATCTCGTGGGATTAATTAATTAAAAAATTAATTATCCGGTAAAGATATTAAAAGGTGGGATTTAATTGTACGTACGAAAAGGAAAAATCCCACTTTTCGCAAAAAGAGAAACCCTAGCCGGAGAGAACGAGGGAGAAAAGAGAAGAAAAAGGCGGAACCCTAACTGGAGGAGGGAAAAAGAAAGAAAGAGGAAGAAGACGGAGGAATCCGATCACCCCGAACCACGTACCGGAATTAGGAGTGCGATTGGTCGACTCCCCCGTCGGAACTTTCGGTAAGTAGATTTTGTTTTGTGGTATTTTTTTGGGGATATTCATATCTTTTCGTTGTCATCATCGCCGTCTCCGTCTCCGACGTCACCGCCGGCCCCGCCGCTGCCGCCGCGCGATCTAGGGCACGGCGCGGGCGGACGGAAGACGCGCGACGCCGCTAGGGCACTGCACGGGCGGGCGGAAGGCGCGCGGCGTCGCTAGGGCACCGCGCGGGCGGATGCCGGGCGGGCGCTGGGCGGGCGCGCACCGCGCGGCCTTGTGCCACGCGGGGCGCTTGCGGACGGGCGGGCGCCGCGCGGGCGCCGCCCGCGGGCGCACACTGCGCGGCCTCGCGCCGCGCTGGGCACCCCCGGGCGGGCGGGCGCCGCGCGGGGCACCCGCGGGCGAGCAGGCACCGCGCGGGCGCCGCGCAGGCGCCGCCCGCGGGCACACACACCGCGCGGCCTTGTGCCGCGCGGGGCACCCGCGGGCCGACGGGCGCCGCCGCGGACGCATGCCTGGCGGTTTCGTGCCGCGCGGGACATCCGCGAGCGGCGGCATCCGCGCGGGCAAACCCCGCGGGCGACGACTTCCGCGTGGGAGGGCGCGCGGGGAGCCATCAAGTGATGTCAGAGCGCCGTTTTTGGGTTTTGTGTCGCGGGGTTAGTTTTGGATTTCCGTTTTCGCGGTGTAAGTGCGTGTTATTAATTATCGTTTTTGGGGGCTTCTTTAGGTCCAAATGCGCAGCGGGAGTGTATTAAAGGTCCAAGTGCTCCGATCTTTCCGCAACCAGGTGGGTACCCCTTTGCAATAAGTGCAATATGTCATCGTAAAAAGTATGTTAATCTGTTTAATAAAGTAGATGAGGTGTTTCAGTTGAATTAACCTTTCGCATGAGTATGTACCGTTCCTTCTGTTAATAACTGTGGCGACCAAGTGTCACGGTGATTGTTACACGCCGTTTTCGGCTATCATGTTCTTGGATGCTTACACGTACACAGGCGGATTGGCCTCCGCATGGGTGTACTTTTCCGGAGAAGTGGTCTGAATGACCCGTGTACCCCACAAAAGTGAAAGTGCCGGGTGGGGACCTCTTCACGGCAGCTAAAAGTGCCGCACTAGCGCCGTGAAGGGGTTAAAGGCATCACGTAAGTAAAGTAATTGTTCACGAGGGGAGATCGTCGACTCCCCGACAGGTACCATGTGATTAAATCAAGTAATGTGGACTCATGAGGAGGAAAAGCGAAAGGTTCTGGTGTATTTCGTTTGATTTAAAGTTATTCTTATTTGTTTGAAACATCTACTTTATTTGTCACTGACTTTACCCACTCCGTGACAGGTCCGTCTAGGTGTAGTAACCGAGACGGTGGTGAGGCAGCATCTAGAGGACCATAGCCGTATGAGGCTTTACTACAGAACTCTTGTTTGGTTTATCTCATTTCTCTTTCTGGTTTAACTGTTAGTTTAATTTGCTTAATTGTGGATCATAATGGATGTTGGTTAGTTAATTAGTTGACACTGTGGATATAACATACTGTTATGAATTCTTATGCGGCCGTTTTACATTAAACAAAGGTTTCGAAAACGCTTTCCAAAAACCAAGTGTCGTGTGGGCACAATCTTGAAAACTTCTGGATTTATCCTTTCAAAAACATGTAGCCGCCTTTTTGTGAATGCGTAGACGTTTTGGAAAAATGGGTGTCGGGTGGACACCGTTTGCAAACCCGTAGTTATCTCTTGATGTGATTGAATGGAATTACTCTTCTTTACTATGTTCACTGTGACTGTGTGGTTAAAGAAGGTTGTTGTTGTTGTTGTTGTTGTTGTAAATGTGACGCCGTGCATATACAAAGGAGACTCTGTCCGTTTGAAGAGTGAATTTGTATATGTGGCGGGTCTGACACGCACCGGTGGGCGAGGTCGTTATTCATAAACAATTAAAAAAAATATATACGCTTTTCCACTTATCCCTAGACCTCCGGGGCGTGACAAAAATAGTTCGAGGTCCGGACTAGAATGACCTGATCCGGACTGATTCATGCCATTCAGCAAACAGAAGGTTCGGGGTCCGGACTGAAATGGGGATGATCCGGACTGAAATTCCGCATGAACCAACCATGTTCGGGGACCGGACTAGAATGACCTGATCTGGATCCTGAACGTGTAAAATGTCCAGTTTTGATTTTTTATGCAATGAAAATTTTTCTAAGTGTTTCTAAACTATAAGAATATATTCAAATCACCAAAAATATTTAGTTAAACGTACCTGATCATTTTGAATCCATTATTCTTGAGATTGATGTATGTGATCGACAATTCTTCAACTTCAATCTTCAAGACTCAAAAACACCTAACGAAGTACGCCAATACAAAAAATCCTTAACACTTGCAGCTAGTCGTCCTGATATTTCCTTTAGTGTTGGGATTTGCGCGAGATATCAATCAGCACCGAAGGAAATTCACCTGAAAGCGGTGAAAAGGATCATCCGGTACGTCAAAGGTATAATTAATTTCGGAATTTGGTATCCTGTGGGCACATCTCTCGATATTATAGGATATTCAGATGCCGATTGGGCTGGATCAGTGGATGATCGGAAGAGCACGAGTGGTGTATGTTTTTACCTTGGCCAATGCCTTGTTGCATGGCATAGTAAAAAGAAAAACTGCATTGCTCTCTCTACTGTCGAGGCGGAATACATTTCTGCGGGAAGTTGTTTAACTCAATTGATCTGGATGGAAAGTGTATTGAGTGACTTTCGCATTCCAGCGACCTCAGTAATTATTTTATGTGACAACACCAGTGCCATTAACATTTCCAAAAACCCTGTGTTGCACTCTAGAACAAAACACATTGAACTTAGATATCATTATTTAAGAGAGCTAGTTGAATCAAGTATTTTGCAAATTGTTTATGTGTCATGCCCCGGAGGTTTAAGGATTAGCGGAAAACGTACATATATATTTTTTTCTTAACAACCCCTCTTGCCGGTGCGCGTCAGACCCGCCACATATACAAATTCACTCTTTAAACGGACAGAGTCTCATTTGTATATGCACGGCGTGACATTTACAACATTATTCTTTAACCACACAGTCACAATGAATACATTGATGGAGAGTACTACTTTTATCCATAAACTTAAGGTTTCATTCACAACATCAAGATGAGACAGCAGATTTATGAACGGATTCCAAATGACACATAATTTCCAAAAGTAATTCCGCGAGTCTCAATTAGGCGGCTGGAT
This sequence comes from Tillandsia leiboldiana, assembly GCA_029204045.2. NCBI lineage: Eukaryota > Viridiplantae > Streptophyta > Magnoliopsida > Poales > Bromeliaceae > Tillandsia > Tillandsia leiboldiana. Next base: position 17,393,554 of record CM055072.1, read on the forward strand.
CTTTTGAAAGGATAAATCCAGAGGTTTTCAAGATAGTGCCTACACGACACTTGGTTTTGGAAAGCATTTTCGAAACCCTTCTGTTTAGTGTAAAACATGCCGCATATAAGTCCATACAAGTATATCAAGTCCACAATACCAAATTAACTATCCATCGAACATCCATAATGGTCCACAATCAAGCAAAAGAAACTTAACAGTTAAACAAGAAAGGAAATGAGATAACCCAAACAAATGATAATGTGAAGCCTCATATGGCTAATGTCCTCTACACGCTGCCTCACCATCGTCCCGACTACTACACCTAGTCAGACCTGTCACAGTGTGGGAAAGTCAGTGACAAATAAAGTAGATGATCAAAGCAATAAAAGTATTGTTGAGACAAACTGAATACGCCGGAACCTTTCGCTTTTCCCATCATGAGTCACCACATCCCTTGATTTAATTACATGATACCTGTCGGAAGGTCTAAAGACCCCTTCGTGAACGATCACTTTACTTGCGTAATGCTTTTAACCCCTCCACGGTGCTAGTGCTGCACCTATAGCGAGCGCGAGGGGTCCCCACTCGACACCATTACTTTTGTGGGGTACACGGGTCAACGTACCACAATTCCGGAAAAGTACACCCAATTGGTGGCCAAACCGCCGGTGTGCGTGTAAGCATCTAAGAACATAATAGCCGAAACCGGCGTGTAACAATCACAGCGACGCTCAGTCGCCACAGTTAATAATGGAAGAACAGGAAATACTCATGCGATGGGTTTAAACAGTTAATACAATTCATCTACTTTATTAGGCTTGTTATTATACTTGTTATAATGACGACATTCAGCACTTATTGCGAGGGTACCCACCTTGTTGTGTGACGATCAGGACACCTTGAACTTTGACACCCTCCCGCTCAGCACCTGGACCTAAAGAAGTCCCCAAAAAGAACGATAAATCAAACCATGCTGCAAAACGAGACCCAAAACCTGACGACGTAACGGAAATCCCGTAGCGGCGTGTTCACGACGCACGGTTGCTCCCTACGCGATGCTGCCCGCGCGGCGTCACCGCCTGCGGGTGCCACACGCGGCGTGAAGCCGCGCGGCGCGCACACCCGCGGGTAGCGCCCGTGCGGTGCCGCCCGCGCGGGCGCCGCTGCCCGCGGGTGCCCCGCGCGGCGTGAAGCCGCGCGGCGTGCACACCCGCTGGTGGCGCCCGTGCGGTGCCGCCCGTGCGGGCGCCGCCGCTCGCGGGTGCCCCGCGCGGCATAAAGTCGCGAGGCGCGCGCACCCGCGGGTGGCGCTCGTGCGGTGCCGCCCGTGCGGTGCTGCCCGCGCGGGCGCCGCCGCCCGGGGGTGCCCCGCGCGGCATGAAGCCGCGCGGCGCGCGCACCCATGGGTGGCGCCCGTGCGGTGTCGCCCGCGCGGGCGCCGCCGCCCGCGGGTGCCCCGCGCGGCATGAAGCCGCGCGGCGCGCGCACCCGCGGGTGGCGCCGGTGCGGTGCCGCCCGCGCGGGCACCGCCGCCCGCGGGTGCCCCACGCGGCATGAAGCCGCGCGGTGTGCACACCCGCGGGTGGCGCCCGTGCGGTGTTGCCCGCGGGCGCCCCTCGCGGAACGAGGCCGCGCAGCGCGCGCGCCCGGGGTAGCTTGCGGCGGTAGCGGCGGCGGCGATGACGGCGACGGCGACGACGAAGAAGACGCCGAAAAAGACACAAAACCCTAGAAAGATCACAATAAACCAAAACCACTCACCGTTTGTGTCGGGGGAAGACGATGCGATTGTACTCCCTGTTCCAACACGTCAATCGGGGTGTTCGGACTCCTCCGCCTTCTCCCTTACTCTTCTCTTTTTCCTCCCGTTTGGGTTCCGTTCTTTTATTTTCTCTCTCGATCTCTCTGGTTATGGTTTCTCTTTTGCAAAACGGGGGCTTTTCTCTCGTACGTACGAATAATTCCCACATTTAAATATTTATTAACAAATAACTAATTAATTGATTAATTAATTATACGGGATAAACCCATAATTTCCTCGAAAAGCGTCCGGGATATCTTGCACGGATTCCGATGCGCACCAAGTCACCGCAACCCTAAAAACCCTGTTCTGGGAGATCCCAAGGTCGGATTTCAGATCCGATCGCACCGTCGGTCATCGTTTTTCGAGCCCTTTCACCGAAAAATATCTGTGCAACACATCGACCAACTTAAGAAAACTCGATAAATCAGCTTTCCTAAAAGATTACCAGAAAATATTACGCCACACACTTTATAAGAAGTTTCGTCCTCGAAACTTATTCTCAACCCTCGCTAAACAATTCGGGAAAACACTCCCTCATCTTCGTTTCCAGTTCCCACGTTGCTTCGCGTTCTTCGTGATTGCTCCACTAGACCTTTACATAGGGGATAGTCCGATTGCGCAATTTCTTGTCCTCTCGTGCTAAGATTCGCACCGGTGTTTTTTCGATGCTTAAGTCTTCCCGCAGCTCGATCGTGGAAACATCAAGGGCGTGAGAGGGGTCGGAAAGGTACTTCCGAAGCATCGAGACGTGAAACACGTTGTGGACTCGATCAAGATTCGGCGGCAAAGCCAACCGGTACGCTACTGGGCCCACACGTTCTAGGATTTCGAATGGTCCCACGTACCTCGGGTTTAACTTCCCCCTCAGGCCGAAACGTCGGGTCCCCTTTGAAGGCGAAACTCGGAGCAACACGTGCTCGCCCACCGTAAATTCCAAATCCCGTCGTCTGTGGTCCGCGTAACTTTTCTGTCGGCTCTGGGCAGTCAGCAGCCGTTGCTTGATAAGGCGCACTTTCGCTTCGGTCTCCTCCACCAGATCTGGTCCCAAAAACTTGCGCTCTCCCAAGTTGTCCCAGCATATTGGAGACCGACAGCGGCGCCCGTACAGGGCCTCGTATGGCGCCATTTGAATGCTGGCTTGGTAGCTGTTGTTGTAGGCGAACTCCACAAGGGGTAGGTATCGAGACCACCCCTCACCCAAGTCAAGTACGCATGCTCGGAGCATGTCTTCGAGGATCTGGATCACTCGCTCCGATTGCCCGTCGGTTTGCGGGTGAAAAGCCGTACTAAAATGTAGTTTAGTCCCCATTGCCCGTTGCAGGCTCTGCCAAAAGTTTGACACAAAACGCGTGTCCCTATCCGAAGTAATGGACGCCGGTATCCCATACAACCTTACCACCTCATTGATGTAGGTTTGCGCTAGTCGGTCTCGGGTCCATGTCGTATGAATGGGCAGGAAGTGGGCCGATTTCGTCAGCCGATCCACTATGACCCATATCGCATTATGTCCTTGTGGGGATCTCGGAAAGCCGGTCACAAAATCCATCGTAATCATCTCCCACTTCCATTCCGGCACAGGTAACGGTTGTAACTTCCCCGCTGGGCGTTGATGTTCGGCCTTTACTTGTTGGCATACTAGGCAATGCGCCACGAATCGTGTCACGTCCCCCTTTAATTTAGGCCACCAGAAGGTTTGTTTAATATCCTTGTACATCTTCGTCCCCCCAGGGTGCGCTGAGTAGGGAGCACTATGCGCTTCCCTCAGGATTTCTTCCTTGAGTTCCGTTAGGTCAGGCACGCAAATTCGCCCTCGGAATCGTATTGTGCCATTAGAGCCTATTGCGAAATCGCCCCCTTGGTCTGACGGTATTCTGTCTTGCACCAGCTGCAATTGTGTGTCTGTCGATTGTCCTTCCAAGATCTTGTCGAGCAAGGTAGGCCTAACTACCAGGGTCAGGAGTTGTGCGACCGTTCCTGCCGGTACTACCTCCAGTCTTAATTGCGAGAACTCCGCAATCAGACGATCTTGTTGGGTAATGGCATTTGTCATTGATTCTACTGTCTGCCCTTTGCGGCTCAAGGCGTCGGCCACCACGTTTGCCTTTCCAGGGTGGTAGTGGATCGAAAAATCGTAGTCTTTTAGCAGCTCGAGCCAGCACCTTTGCCGTAAATTTAACTCCTTCTGAGTAAAAAGGTACTTGAGGCTCTGGTGATCGGAATACACATTACAGTGTGTCCCGTATAGGTAGTGTCTCCACAGCTTGAGGGCAAACACGACTGCTGCAAGCTCCAAGTCGTGTATGGGGTAATTCCGTTCGTACTCCTTAGTTGTCTTGACGCGTAGGCTATGACCTTACCCCGTTGCATAAGCACACCTCCAAGACCGCTCCGCGATGCATCACAATAAATTTCATAGTCCTCCCCGGGCTCCGGTAAAGCGAGCACCGGGGCCCGCGTCAATTTGTCCTTGAGTTCCTCAAAACTCTTCTGGTATTGGTCCGTCCAGATAAATTTCTCCCCTTTCCGGGTTAGACGATTTAAGGGGGTGGCTATTTTGGAGAAGCCTTCCACGAAGCGCCTGTAATACCCTGCCAGACCCAGGAAGCTTCGAATCTCTGTTACTGTTGTCGGTTGGGGCCAGTCGGTCACAGAGTCTATCTTCCTCGGGTCTACTGCAATCCCAGACGCCGAAACGATATGCCCCAAAAATTCCACCTCGCGGAGCCAGAACTCACACTTTTTGAGTTTGGCATATAGTTTCTGGTCCCGGAGGGTCTGAAGGACTATACGTAGGTGCTCCTCATGTTCCTCATCTGTACGGTAGTAGATGAGGATATCATCGATGAAGACCACTACGAATAGATCTAAAAAGGGTTTGAACACCCTATTCATCATGTCCATGAACACCGCTGGGGCTTTGGTGAGCCCGAACGGCATTACCGTGAATTCGTAGTGGCCGTAGCGAGTCCGGAAAGCTGTTTTGGGGATATCCTCACCCCTAACTCTGAGCTAATGATAGCCGGACTGCAGATCGATCTTTGAGAACACCGTTGCTCCTTGTAACTGGTCGAACAGATCGTCGATCCGCGGCAGGGGGTATTTGTTCTTGATGGTGACCTTGTTTATTTCCCGATAGTCTATGCACAAGCGAAGGCTTCCGTCCTTCTTCCTTACGAACAGAACGGGTGCGCCCCATGGCGACACGCTCGGTCTGATGAAGCCTTTATCCAAAAGGTCTTCCAGTTGTGCTTTGAGTTCCTTCAACTCGGCGAAGGCCATCCTGTACGGTGCTTTGGTAATGGGTTGAGTGCCTGGGAGTAGTTCAATAGGGAAGTCGACCTCTCGTTCGGATGGCATCCTAGGGAGTTCCGTCGGGAACACACCCGAAAATTCCCTTACGACTGGGATGTCGGAAAGTGAGGGAGTGGGTCGAGTTGTTAGGTCCACCGAGGCCAAATAAGCCACGCACCCGCCATCTATTAGTTTCCTAGCTCGAGACGCTAGGGTCACGTAACCAGCTCACTTAAAGCGTATAGACATAGTGCCCACGATTTCGACCGAACTCAACCCGCCTGGACGTTGGGTCTACAGTGGGCCGCAGCCCCACTCAATTTATCGGTCTGCTGGGCCTATTGCCACGAGGCGGGAGGTTGGGCATATTTAATTCGTAAATACCCAAATAACCCACAACAGACTCCCTTCCGTCTTACTTCGTTAGAACCTACCCGCCCGTGTATGCTAGGGAGGGCTAAACTAAAAACCTAAGGGGGCTTCTCCCCCTGGCTAGAAATACATTTACTCCCCTAGACGGAATATGAGAAGGGAACAGGTGCGGGTTGGGAGTAAGGACTTTCCTCTCTAAAAGTTGACCACGATGGAAGCGGAGTGGCCTTCGACGGGTCCGGGCGTACCGTCTTCCACCAAATACGAGCGTTTCCTTCAAGACAGTGGACAGCCAAGGGAACTCGCTCATGCTCCTCCATCATCAGGTCTTCGAAGAGCTTCTCCATGGTATCCACCCATTTCTCTACGACCCAAGGGTCGGTCGTTTCTCCCTCAAAGGTGGGCGGATCGTGCTTCTTGAACTCCGCCAGGTTCGTCCTCACTCTTTCCCGTTCGGTCCGCTGATCCGTTGCTTCTCCTGCAGCTGCGGACACCCCGGGAGTAGGGGTCCTCACCGCTTCCCTTGCTGAGTCCCCCGCAATCGTTCCCAGTACGGGCCCTGAAGCCGCCGGGGTGGGTATGTCCAAAGGTGTTGTGGGTCGCCCTACCGACACGCCTGTCATCGAGGTCTGAAGGGGCGCGGCAGCAGTTGCACCCCCTGGCCCTGGCGGTCCCGTAGTGGGGGCGGTCGATTCGGGCGGAGGGATCGGAGCGTCCTCCGCTGGTGCGGTTGCCTGCCGCTGTGTTAACTGACGGACTTGTTCTGTCAACGTCGCCAGTTGCCCGGCCATTTCTCGCAGTTAATGTCGGAGGAGTTGGCTCTCCGCGGTGGTCGGGGCCATATTTTCTGCACCCGCGTTGTCTGTCGATGACCTGGTACGGACCATTATCTGCTGTATACAAAGAAACCGCGTTAACCCTAAGGTTACTGGCCTAGCACTTTGACCTACGACCGCACCAAAATTAATTCCCCCTCTTTTTTTCCCTCGTACACTAACGGTCTACCGCACCTACACCTTGGTTATCTCATGTTCAATTGCTTGTAGCGTTATGCACTGTGGATGTTGGTCACTGACTACTGTGGTTAAAGTTGTTTTTCTCTGATACCATATAATCTGTCACGTCCCGGAGGTTTAAGGATTAGCGAAAAACGTACATATATTTTTTTTTCTTAACAACCCCTCCTGCCGGTGCACGTCAGACCCGCCACATATACAAATTCACTCTTTAAACGGACAGAGTCTCCTTTGCATATGCACGACGTCACAATTACAACATTATTCTTTAACCACACAGTCACAATGAATACATTGATGGAGAGTACTACTTTTATCCATAAACTTAAGGTTTCATTCACAACATCAAGATGAGACTGCAGATTTACGAACGGTGTCCAAATGACACATAATTTCCCAAAGTAATTCCGCGAGTCTCAATTAGGCGGCTGCATCTTTTGAAAGGATAAATCCAGAGGTTTTCAAGATAGTGCCTACACGACACTTGGTTTTGGAAAGCATTTTCGAAACCCTATTGTTTAGTGTAAAACATGCCGCATATAAGTCCATGCAAGTATATCAAGTCCACAATACCAAATTAACTATCCATCGAACATCCATAATGGTCCACAATCAAGCAAATGAAACTTAACAGTTAAACAAGAAAGGAAATGAGATAACCCAAACAAACGATAATGTGAAGCCTCATATGGCTAATGTCCTCTAGACGCTGCCTCACCATCGTCCCGGCTACTACACCTAGTCGGACCTGTCACAGTGTGGGAAAGTCAGTGACAAATAAAGTAGATGATCAAAGCAATAAAAGTATTGCTAAGACAAACCGAATACGCCGGAACCTTTCGCTTTTCCCCTCATGAGTCACCACATCCCTTGATTTAATTACATGATACCTGTCGGAAGGTCTAAAGACCCCCTCGTGAACGATCACTTTACTTGCGTAATGCTTTTAACCCCTCCGCGGTGCTAGTGCTGCACCTATAGCGAGCGCGAGGGGTCCCCACTCGACACCTTTACTTTCGTGGGGTACACGGGTCAACATACCACAATTCCGGAAAAGTACACCCAATCGGTGGCCAAACCGCCGGTGTGCGTGTAAGCATCTAAGAACATAATAGTCGAAACCGGCGTGTAACAGTCACCGCGACACTCAGTTGCCACAGTTAATAATGGAAGAACAGGAAATACTCATGCGATGGGTTTAAACAGTTAATACAATTCATCTACTTTATTAGGCTTGTTATTATACTTGTTATAATGATGACATTCAGCACTTATTGCGAGTGTACCCACCTTGTTGCGTGACGATCGGGACACCTTGAACTTTGACACCCTCCCGCTCAGCACCTGGACCTAAAGAAGTCCCCAAAAAGAACGATAAATCAAACCATGCCGCAAAACGAGACCCAAAACCTGACGACGTAACGGAAATCCCGTAGTGGCGTGTTCACGACGCACGGTTGCTCCCCGCGCGATGCTGCCCGCGCGGCGTCACCGCCCGCGGGTGCCCCGCGCGGCGTAAAGCCGCGCGGCGCGCGCACCCGCGGGTGGCAGCCGTGCGCGGGCGGAACCCGCCGCTCGCGGGTGCCCCTTGAGGCGTGAAGCCGCACGGCACGCGCACCCGCGGGTGGCGCCCGTGCGGGCGCCGACGCCCGCGGGTGCCCCGCGCGGCGTGAAGCCGCGCGGCGCGCGCACCCACGGGTGGCGCCCGTGCGGTGCCGCCCGCGCGGGCGCCGCCGCCCGCGGGTGCCCCGCGCGTCATGAAGCCGCGCGGCGGGCACACCCGCCGGTGGCGCCCGTGTGGTGTTGCCTGCGGGCGCCCCGCGCGGCACGAGGCCGCGCGGCGCACGCGCCCGGGGTCGCTCGGCGGTGGTAGCGGCGGCGGCGACGACGGCGACAACGAAGAAGACGGCGGAAAAGACACGAAACCCTATAAAGATCACAATAAACCAAGACCACTCACCGTTTGCGTCGGGGGAAGACGATCCGATTGTACTGCCGTTCCAACACGTCAATCGGGGTGTTCGGACTCCTCCGCCTTCTCCCTTCCTCTTCTCCTTTTCCTCCAGTTAGGGTTCCGTTCTTTTCTTTTCTCTTTCGATCTCTCCGGTTATGGTTTCTTTTTTTGCGAAACGTGGGATTTTCTCTCGTACGTACGAATAATTCCCACATTTAAATATTTATTAACAAATAACTAAATAATTGATTAATTAATTATACGTCTCACGCCCCGAGATTCGAAAGTGGGTCAATTTTTTTTTTTTTTTATCAGAGTTAAAACTTGAACTCTCCAAGGCGTGAACAGACCGCCACACATATAGAAAAGTCTCTGTATCTCCAACAGAGTCTTCCCTATATGTGCTCGGCTAACAGATACAGTCAATCAGAGTAGATACAAGATAGATATACTAATTAAGTTCTACTCCATTACATCCACAAGGTTCCAGAGTTATTACAATCCAGTTTCTCAAAATAGAAATATCAGTTATAAGTTTTACTAAAACCAAAAAGGGTACATCCTACCAGGGTCAGTCTATCTCACGTCCTCACACAGAGCGTCCAAAAGTCCCCCCACCCGAAGGACCTGAAAAACAGTCACCCGAGGGTGTGAGACACACCGGAGTGTATCCCAGTGGGCACGACGGGCCGGGAAATAGCAAGCCGTACCTACTGGATACAATAATAAGCGGATAGCAAAAGTAGGATATACTGCAACTGAAAGGTATAATTCAAATATGTACCATTAATCATGGATTAATCAACAGAGCAGTGTAATCATATATAAAGCTGATCATGCTATAACTGATAATCTGACAAGTAGGAATGAATATGTTATAGCTGACAAACAGGAAATAGTCATACTATCACTGATAATCTGGCGAGCAATAAATGATCATACTATAACTGATAATCTGACAAGCAGGAAATAACAAAGATCATGCGTCAAAGGTGTCACCACAAATATACCCAATCGAATGCCACTGTTGGCCACAAGGGCCTCAGGCTAAACTGCCATGGAGCATATGACCTCAGGCTAAACCACTTTTGGTCACACAAGCAAGCTATCATAACCCCACTAGGCTCACGGGTCGATCAGACCTCTCTACCGGTAAAGAACACCCACACGGTGGCCAAACCGTCGGTGTGCGTGACGAAAAGCTTGGCTCGACGGCGATCATAATGCTGATGCTCAAACCATGGTCCACTGACCACATAGACGGCAAGAAGCCGAGGAAAATCCCCACTGGGATACTAGTATAACATGCCACATGCTGAAGTAGTATCTCCTATTCTAAATATGCAGTGAAGAATAGAGACAGGTATAGAACTATGCTAGTGACCAATCAAGCATGGCATGTGTCCAGGAAATGCATAACAACTGCTGAAGGAATCATAATATAACTCCACATGATACACAAGTAACTGCTAGAATGTAAGCACGATATGACAAGCAACTGCTGGAATGTAAGCATGATATATCTCAATATGGTAAACAAGCAACTGCTGGAATATAAGCATGATATGTCTCAGTAGGGTAATCAAGCAACTGCTGGTAGATAAGCAAGTAATAAGAACAGGTATAAACTCAATAGCAATCATACTACTAAATCTCAGTCCACGGTCGGTAGACCGGACAGACGGCGAGAAGCCGAGGAAATCCCCACTAGGATATCGATACTGATGCAATTCATGCCAAGTACTGAGACTAGAACTCCTATTCTAAACATGTAGTGAAGAATAGAGTATAACGAAAGGCTAATATGTATAACCAGGCAATATAGCTGAAATAACTGAATGCTGGAATGAAAGCATATAGTAAGGCTAAAGCATAGGTTCAGGGTTACACCAAGAACAGGGGTCCAACCTACCACGGCACCCAATAGGGCCGACCTGATAAAACGCGGACCGAAGATAAACCCACCTGTATATAAGAGGAACAACGACTCCACCAGAAGGTAGACGGTCACGATAACCACAAGACGGATCACGGGCTGGCTCCTGATGACTGGGGCCTACAACAATACCAGGTGACAACTCAGGATCTACCAAATCCTCAAAGTGCAACTAGCACGCATCGACCATTTCGTCGATTAACGCAACATTAAGCATATTTAGCTTTTCAAGGACCCCGGGAAACCCACCGAAAGGTCAACAATGTTTTTAGAGCATTTATCTAGCTTTTCTATATTGCTACAATTGCAGCAAGGCCCTCGAGCTTACCCAGAATGTGTTTTATACACTAAATAACCACTGTTTTGGCTCGTTCTCTCAAACGGTAAATCATTTTTACGAGCCGTCACCTTCAGCAGGTGACATTCGACTTTCTGAACGCCGTGCTCACCCATTTGTGGCAGCACGATACCCAAAATAAACTTCGGGTCATAAATTACTTCTCTAACCTAGCCGAAACGCATTTTCGTTTCTTCGGCTCACCAAAACTCAAAACAAACGCGAGCATCGCGTTCAGTGACCCCAAAATAGCTAGGAGTACACTGTTACAACTTTTAAACAGACCCTAACACTATTTTTAAGAATTTATTGCATTTAAGATTGATTATGACACAACTTTGCATCTATACCTCATATATCAAAACTTTGTATATAAACATGCCTTTAAACATTGCAAGGACACTGGGGCTCACCTTATTTGCAGCCCATTCCTGCTGGTTCAACCAGAACCACAACCCTGCTCTTACACAAGTTAACAATGCATCAATTACCTGTCCACACAGATCCAACTTGGTCTGAAGTGAGCACTAAGCTCAGGGGACTATTTGGAGCAACTTTCATTTTTACATTGAAGCCTAAATCAACCTCTTTCTTCTTTGTGGCATTTCCACAACCGCCTAGTGGGCACCTGTCACGCCCCGAGTCCGCCAATTTGTACGGTTCGGGCACGCCAACAGACCCGCCAATCGGGTAAGACCTTTTCCTACCCGAAAGTTACTGTAACATCCATAATAACACAACAAGTGTACGCGGAAGCTCAATATCAGAGTACTAAAATCACTACAAATTTAAAACTTTCATTCAACAACAATTAGTTAATGCGGAAATGAAAGCATACCAGAATGAACCATAACTTAAATTTATTACACTTTACATTTCTGAACTTGCAAATAAAATTATTACAATTCTTTTACATCATTTCCTCACCATACAAGGTTCACTCGAGAAATATAAAAATGGGATACCTCTGCTAGACCCTCTAGGTCTCTACGCTGCTGGGCCCTTGCCCATGTCGCATACCTCGCCGTCTGCCTCTGAACCGTCTCGTCCGCTGCATCCATACCCGCACCTGTGGGGGGGGGGTCACCTAAGGGGTGTGAGAACTCCTGACAGAGTTCCCAGTGGGTTCAACCACCGAGAAAAAGTGTCCTACACCACTTGGTCCAATGGAAGCAATAACAATAGAGTGCTAGGAAACTAAATCCTCAATATCAAAATGCTACTATGTATATACTGGCCACTACACTATCTGTGTATACTCACCAATCGATCACTACTCTGTCTAGCCACACTAGGCAACTAACCACCAACTCGGCCACTAAGCCGCTGTATACTGGGTTACCCTAACCCGGCCACCTTGGCCACTCTCTGTTCTTATTATTCTTTACCCTATGGTGGTTTAATTTAAGTTAATCCTCAGAAATTCTTATCCAACGGGCCCCAGCCCGGTAGTCCTGCTACCATCAGATAAGATTTCTAAGGTTGCCGATAACACTCGCAAGTGTTACCCCGTCCTGCCGGGGGGACTTGTCATACGGGACACTGCCCGATAGGGTCGCTGCCCAACTCTGACAAGAGTACTCTAGAACCTGTCATACGGGTCGCTGCCCGGGAGAGGGACCCTGTCCAACTCCGACAGTTGTACATTCGCCCCCGGAGGTACGCCCATTTTATCTTTTTCTTTTTTTTTCTTTCTCTTTTCTTTTCTTTCTCTTTTCTTTCTCTTTTACTTTAGCACTTGGCCTCTTTGCTCTTAACACTTGCTTTTCTGTCTTATACGAGCTTGTAGCCCCCTTTTTGCCACTGGCAATCTCTTTCTTTAAGCATTTAGCTCTTTACTTTCACTTTTAGCCTTTCGAAAGTACCTCGTCCGACGGGTCACTACCCAGGGAGTCCTGCTCCACAATGACGAGTCTCAAATTCGAAGGCGCCATTTACATTCTCGATATGCTCTTTTAGCCGCTTTTAGCTTGCTATTAAACTTTACCTTTTGCATTTATTACCTCTTATCCTAGGTCTTGCCATAAGGATAATTAGAGAGTCTCCTGGACTCTTAAACATTTCACCTTTATTTATTTAACTCAAATTGAAGTTAAAGTTATTGTCCATTTGCCCAGACACCCTATGACTTTCTAGGGTTATATTTGATCAACTCTTTAGCCTTGGGATCTTATCCCACTTTCCTGATTCCTCATTGAATCCTAGAGTTAACTTAACTCTATTTTTCCTGTTCCACTATTAACTTAGAGTTACACTGACTCTAATTTCATGTTCCACTATTATCTTAGAGTTACATCGACTCTAATTTCCTGTTTTCCCCTTTCATGTCTCCACACTTGATCCATTTTTTTTCCATTCTCTTAATTCCTTACCGAATCCTAGAGTTAACTTGACTCTATTTTTCTGTCTGTGAGTTTAAACTCTTCCAGCTCAACTTAGGTTCCCTTTACCTAAGTTCCATGTCATACTTGTCCTAGAGTTCCTTGACTCTATGCTGACCACTAGTTCACCTTAGGTTCTCTTTACCTAAGTTCCATGTCATACTTGTCCTAGAGTTCCTTGACTCTATGTTGATCACTAGTTCTCCTTAGGTTTCCTTTACCTAAGTTCCACGTCATATACATTCTAGAGTTCTCCGACTCTATGTTGATCACTCTATCCAGTGTCCTTAGGTTGTCACCTAAGACCATGCCACTCGTCCTCCCTAGGCTAACTCCTAAGTTGATGTCACTCGTCAAACCCCTATACTAGGTTTTCTCCTAGTCTTACTACCAACAAGTTCTGTTCCCCTATGTCACATGATTCCTAGGGTTATATCCTAACATGATCACAAACATTAATAGCTGATCTTTTCGTGCATGCAATTATTTTCATCTCATTCAACAAACAGTAATTACTTCTACGCATGCATATTCATCATATATCTTGGCAACCAACAGTTGCACTTTTCCTCTGTGTCCATTTGCACATGCACATCTATTCCTCTATCTCTGGCAACCAACAGTTGCACTTTTTCATCTGAATCCAACCACACAGGCAATTATAATCATAATTACCTAACGCCTCTAACAGGCTACTATCATGCTTCGAATCGAAAAGCAAGGGAGCAAGGGGAGAGGTCACCCAATTTCGGCAGAATCCCCCACCTTGTAGTGTACCCAATTGCTTGTAGACACTTGCAATTGGTCTCCACGCGATTCCACTTGTTTCCTCGAGCTTGCACGCAAAACGGTGCACCTCCCTCGAGTCCGCACACAAAACGGTGCACGTCCTCCAAGCCTGCACGCAAAACGATGCGCGTCACTAAAAACCCACACGCATAATGGTGCGCGCCACTTCAGCCGGCACGCAAAACGATGCGCGACAACACGATCTACACGCGAAACGGTGCACGTACCTCAAATCTGCACGCAAAACGGTGCACGTCTGACTGTGGGGTTGCACGCAAAATGGTGCATATTTTTTGTCACGCCCCGGGGTCGAAACTGCGACCCGGGCTCGCCAACAGATCCGCCACCTATGCCAAACCCGCATAGGCGAAGCGTCCTACCTGCAAAAAGAGCTACAGCTAACAGATATCAGAGCTAAAAGATAAAACTGCTGTAGAATAAAATCAACCACTGTACAACTGAAGATAAAACAACAAGGTCCATCTCCCAAAAATGATGATCATATAATAACCTCGAGTACAAAACTCATAGCTCAACAGGGAGATATCTCAAATAAAACATCAGTGTACAAGCTCTCAATACATCATATCCTCACTACATCAGTCTCTCAAAAGAGGAAATAAATACCAATCTACCGACTATACTGAAGATCTCCTCCAAAGGGGGTACCGCTACTCTCCAAAGATGGGTCTGGATCTAGCTCGCTACTCCCTCACCACGCACAGCAACCACAGAACGGCAACACCCGCCAAGACTCTGCAAAACAAAAGGGAGAAAGGACAAAAAGGGGGAAAACCCCCAACGGGCGTGAGAACTACGCAAAAAGGGAGTTCTCAGTGGGTATCGCCACTAGGCCCGACGATCTGCCCACCAAGACCACTGGAGGCAAAAGATAACTAATGCAGTAAAACATAAAGAAGAAGCAGAAGACACTCTACAGCTACCATGCCTCTATCTGAATGCTCAAATGGGGAAACTCTGATAAATGTATGCAATACTCGCACACGAGGTGCTCAATCGACCCAATCGAGCTGACTGCCACATTAGGTCCAGTCAAACCTGCGCCCACCTACAACCACCTCCCGCTGACGGGCAGGAATTACGTAGGGCGTCCAAACGGACTAACTCGCTATTGAGTAGTGGCTCATGCAGGCTATAGTCATAATCCAAGCTCTCTCTCTCAGAACGGATAGACTCAAGATGCTCAACCTCTCACACAATGGTCAAAGAACTCACAACGACCACGGGACCACCGTCAAACCCCGAACGGTTCCCAACAATACTAGCACTGGTCTAAACACAGCTACTAGACTCCACTCGGTCCCCCAGGCACGAGTGTAACAAAAAGTATCTGCCTGAATAAACCCAATCGATAGACCAGTAATCACTGGTACTGCCTGCTCTGCTGTCGAACTCAAGAACCCCGCCTGGTGCCCGGCGGTCACACCGTGGAAAGCCTACTCCGGAGTGGCACTCGAGGGGAGCGACCCACACGAGTAAAGTATCACTGTATCAAGCATCACTGTATCCAGTATCTCTGTAACCACTGTCTCATAATAGCAGGACTGGATCAAGACTATGATCAAAGTGGGAAACTCCGTCCACTAACAAAACCCCGATCTGATGCAATAGTACTCAAAAAGTGGAAAACACCATCCACTAGAACAAATCTGATACCCAATCTGATGCAATAGTCAACATCCGGTCAACCGCCCAAAGTCCGCGGTCACCGCAATAACCCACAACCCATAATTGGGTAAAATAATCAGGATCCGGTCAACCGCCTACTGTCCGCGGTTGCCGCAATAACCCACAATCCAACATCAAGCACACCCTGTCTCTGACCCGAAGGTCCCAACTACACTATCCCAAACCTCTGCTCGAACCCGAGCAACATGACTCAAAAGTCTAAATAAAAAGGAGAAAGAAAGCAATCATGGTTTCTCCTAAGTCAAATTCCAATATGTAGTGCAGCAGTAAAAGATGGCCTAACTATATGTCCATACACATATGTCCATACAAGCATGCATTTGTCCTCAAGAAGAATAAAGAAAATAAACCTCATGCCAAAATTATCAATGACCATACCTGTCCATAATTCTCAATCCAGAATGGCTCCTCAGAGTAGAACCTGCACATAACTACATAATCCTATCCCAATGCATAAACCATCCTCATAAAAGGTTATGTGCTAATATGGCATGATAATTAATCATATAGGGTATCCTTGCCTTAGATAAGCTTCCACTAATCATCAACATGACTATTTGATTAATACCATTGTCATACTGTGAATAATTCACTTGCAATTTCCATAAAATCCTCATTGTTAAACTTACCGATCAATCCCAGTTATTGTACCATTCACCTGCATGCAATGCTAACATATGAAAATTTAGAGAACCGTCCACCGGTTCCGGGAATAAGGCACCCACCTGAAAAGCTGACTGTCCAAAGCCCAACAGCTGAAAACACCAAATAACTCTAATCCCTTGCTCCAATAAGTTCAGCACACCCGTAACTCTCCTGGCACAATACAAAGTCCACTAATTACACTAGGCTCCCAATTATAGCACTTAAAACCACATACAACCTCGAATTCTGAACTGTTAAATTATCACCTGCAGATAGTGCCCAGAAAATTCCAATAAAAATATCACAGCAATCCTTGCGTCGATATCTTCGAAACGGTACCTTGTACGCCCAAATCGGAGTTCGGTAAGTCAAGATAAAAATTCGGCAAGGGGGTACACTCATACAAAAATCTGTGTTAAAACTGTACACTGTTCACTGAGAAAACAGTAATTTTCACCTCTGATGAAATCTCAGAAAAATCCAAGAAAAATACGAGCGCGTTCCTTGCGATCAGTAGATGAAAAAGTTGTATAAGCTCGTTTCCGGCTGACGCTCGTACGCAAAGATATGGCCAAAATACCCCGCTGCTGTCAAGGAAGTCCACACAGAAAATGGGGTTAGAGTTTGCCTCGGGATCCGTGCCAAAACCTCGAACGGGAAAGTGCGACCAAAACGAAAGATGAAGTCCTACCTCTTAGGAGTCTGCCGGCGCAAGAATCACAGCAAAATGATCTCGGGGTAGCCCAGGGGAGCTAAAACACTGTTGCTGCGCCGAAGAAGAACACTAGGAAGCAACATCGCGCCGCACCGTAAAATGGGGAACCTCGGGATGCGTGCTCCCAAAAATCCCAAAACTCTGCAGGAAGATCAAGGACTTGAAGATGAAAATCTTCCAAGAAGGGAGCTCGGGGAGATGTTGCAAGGGCTGAGAGAAAAAGAGCAGAAAAGAGGGCTCGGGCTGCCTATTTATAGGCTGAAGAAAACAATTGGGAAAATTCCCATCTTGTCCCAACTTCCGGGCGCCCGGTCCGGTCCGCCCGAATTCGGGCGCGCACAGTGCGGCCCGGCCCGCCAAGTTTCGGGCGCGCACAGTGCGGCCCGGTCCACCACACAGCCCAGTCCACTACTCCCCCGGGCCCCACTGCACCCGGTGCACCTGCGCCCGCAAATGGCGACGCGACACGTGGCCCGGCAACCCGTGCACCGCGCACGTCGCGCCGTGGACCGCGCACGTCGCGGCTGACCCGGGCCCGTACGGCCACCTGCCCCGCCGTACGGCCACCTGCCCCGGTCAACAACTCCACCGATTGCGTGGACGGGGAGCACAACACCGGACCAACTACCTCACGCCACGTGTCCACCCGGTCTACCGTGCACCCGGGCCCAAATTCAGTGGACCGCGCCTGCTGCACCGGCCAACCGGAGAGCGCCACGTGGCCCGCCCCCGGTGCACGACCTCCGCGGTGGACCGCGCGCCTGCCCGCGCGCCCGGGCGCCTGCCCGCGCCCTGCCCGCGCCCTGCCCGCGCCACGTGCCGTCGCGTGCCGCCTGCCCGAGGCCGCGCCGCCGCCCGCCGGCGCCGCCCGCCGCCGCCGGCGACTGCCGGAGGTACTGTTCCGGCATGAACAGTAACCGCCAACCCAAAAACATCAAGCAAATAGCCCATCTTGACCGTTTTCGCGCGCTGATTCCAAAAACGACGTCCATTTTGCCAAATTCCAATCCTATAATTTGCCGGAGGCTCCCGGAAAGGCATTTTTAATTCGAATTCCGCGCCGAGCCTAAATTCGATATCCACTCCGCGCGTAAACTCTTCTAAACATCCGATGGGGTCCCCCGATTACCTACGAGATCCATTTTAAGCCCCGAGTCCATCTCTTGTGTCCAAACTGGCGCGCGAACACCGCCGACATGCCACGTAGGCTTCCAGAAGCTGCTGGTCACACTGTAGAAGCCCTGCAAAGATCCGGGTCACCACATTTTTTTTTCTAGCCCTGCACGAAAACGATGCATAACATTAGGGTCGGCACGCAAAACTGTGCGCGTCAACACGAACTGCACGCGAAACGGTGCACGTACCTCAAATCTGCACGCAAAATGATGCACGTCTGACTGTGGGGTTGCACGCAAAACGGTGCATATTTCTTTCCTAGCCCTGCACGAAAACGATGCATAACATTAGGGTCGGCACGCAAAACTGTGCGCGTCAACACGAACTGCACGCGAAACGGTGCACGTACCTCAAATTTGCACGCAAAACGGTGCACGTCTGACTGTGGGGTTGCACGCAAAACGGTGCATATTTTTTCTATCCCTGCACGAAAAATGATGTATAATATTATAAACTGCACGCAAAACGGTGCGCGATAAAATTATCTGCACGCAAAACGGTGCACGCTTAACTGTAAAGTTGCACGCAAAACGATGCATATTTTCTATCCCTGCACGAAAAATGATGTATAATATTATAGACTGCACGCAAAACTGTGCGCGATAAAATTATCTGCACGCAAAACGGTGCACGCTTAACTGTAAAATTGCACGCAAAACGAGACGCGCCAAAAATACCCGCGACAGTCCGTGCAGCAAAACGACACAGTATACACGGTCCCTAATACGCACGTGGGCATGGGGTCAAATCCAAAATTTAAAAGAAAACCTCAAAACTGTGCCAAAAATACCGCAAAAATAATACGCGGGGCATACCTCGACAATGCCACGTCGTCCATCTGATTTTTGGAACACTTTGTGCGCTTCACGAGGTCCACGGCGCGTCGCAAAAATCCCCAAAATCTCCTACCTCTCTCTCTCTCTCTCTCTCTCTCTCTCTCTCTCTCTCTATAGTGCTCGGGTGGAGAAGAAAAATGAGAAAAGAGAAGCTGCGCGGGGAGAGGGAAGAAAGAAAGAAGAAGAAAGAAAAGAAAAAAAAGGAGAAGGGGTTCCGTGGACCCGGTCCACGGAGCCCCCCAATAGGGAACCGCCACGTGGTGGTTTAAATTTGAATTTCAAATTTGAAATCCCCCCACCTCCTGCGCCAGGCGCGACAACTTGGGCGCGCGCCTCACGCGGGCCTGCTGTGACCAGTGGGTGCTGCCACGTGGCGCCCCACGCGCGACCATATTTTATCCGTTTTCGCTTCGTTTTCTGTCCGTTTTTCACCCGTTTGCGCCCAAATTTGACAGGCGACTTAGTTTCAGCTTAATTTACCTCAGAAAAATTTAAATTTTCACTTTGGGTCATTTCTGGGCCACCAAAAGCCTCACTGTATCCAGAATCGCTGGCGGACCCCGTTCTCGCAATCCGGATATCCTATCAACCCGAAATTTTTACTGTGACCTTAAAACATAATTACGAAGCTCGCCAAGTTTTCTCAGAATTTTTCGACACTGTTGGCGGAGCCCGTTTTCACTATCGGGTATCCGATCAACGCGAAACTTTTTCTGTGGCCTTAAAACATATTTACGGGGCTCCGGTAATTTTCTCGGAATTTTCCGACACTATGAATTTTCCACTAAAAATTTGGACCCCCTTTCTCAAATAAATTTTTAGATCTCTCCATTTTAACCCGATTTGGGGCCAACTCGCGTCCAAATGTTCCTTACTTCCCCAACTTTCATAACAATAGTATTTTATACCATTTTTTATTTACATTAATTTATATACCAAAATTCCGGTTCACTACAGCACCAACCTTGCAACAGCAAGCTTCCATTACCCAAGCGCTTTCTCAGCAAAGTGTAGAGACCCTAAACCCCGTGCAGCTTTCCTGGTGAATCCACTGTTTACAACACCTGGTGTTGGTGTATCTGGTCCATGGTGCATCAAGGGGATGCCACAGATGGACCCAGTGTGTTAACTTTTACTGTGTTGGCTTTCGGCTGGATTTGCCAAAATTTTTATAAGGATTTTGGCCAAACAGAGGTTGGAATTGGATTCAGCACGGAAAAACGCTTGAGAACGGCTATTTGCTTGTTAAATTTGCAGTCCGGATGACCAAAAACGGGCTTCCGGAAGTTTTCGGAACTTTCTGGTGCACGGGGGTGTTGGTGGACCGCCGGTTGCCACGTGGCGGCCTGTAATTGGCCGGTTCGCGACGTTCGGTCCACGGAGCGGCGCGGCCGGGTGCATGAGCCCGGCGCAGGACACGTGGCAGGCGGGGATTCGCTGGCCTTGGATGTGCGGTTCACTGGGTTTGACCGGCGGGTGCACGGTTTGAGCGCCGGTGCAGGAATCCTGGGCGGGACCACGTGTCGGTCCCCGATTGGCGGGCGCTGGGGGCTCGGTCCACGTAGTTCCCCGCGCGGGTGCATAGACCCGGCGCAGGGACACGTGGCGGCAGCTGAGTGGCGGGCTCAGTTCGCGCGGCGCACGCAATGCTTGGGGACCCGCCTCGGGACTGTAGGCGCACAGGGGGGCGCTGACGCGGCTGTCGGCCGCACTCGAGTGCGCCACGCGTCGCAACGCGAGTGGTGGCCGCACTCGAGTGCGCCACGCGTCAGCGTGCGGTTGGGGGGCCGTACCTACCCCGCTGACCGCGGGGCGGCCACGTGGCGCTCTGCGGGTCGTCGGCGCCGCTGTTCCCTGTTGCGGGGTGACGTGGCGTCACCTGGGGGTTTCGGGCGCGTCGGACGGGGCTTGTCCGACCGGATTTCCGGGCGCAAGGCGCCCGAATTCTGCGCCCGGAAACCCGGCCCACTTGTGCTTGGGCCCAGGCTATAAATAGGCTTCTTGGGCTTCTTCTAAGCCTTTTTTCTCTTCTTTTCCCTGTGAGGCCTTCAGAGGAATTCTTCCCCACACCGATCTTTACTCTTTGGAGGAATTTGAGGATTTTCGGAGGCACGCATCCCGAGGCTAACTATTTTACGGCGCGGCGCGACGCTTGTTCATCTTCGACCCGCTTCGTCCCTCTGCAGTGTTTGGGCTCTCCCGACTCACCCCGACCTCCTTTTTCGACGATTTTCGCGCCATCGGATTCTAGACAGGTAGGACTTCAACTCCTGTGTTTTGAGCTACCTCGATTTCCGTGATGATCTTAGAGTTTTCCGAGCTCCCTTTTGACCCCTTTTTCTTCGCGGATATTTGGACAGCACTGCGGTGTTCTTGCTGTAGCTTTGCGCACAGGCATCGGATCAAGGCGATTCAAAAGGCAAAATTCATCTACTCTTCGCAAGGAATCTCCTGGATTTTTCTCAGATTTTTCTGGATTGTGCACGAAGGTGAGAATCTCCTTTTCCTGCGGTTTGTTGTTACAGGAATTTGGTACGGTTTGGTTTGGGGTGCTTCCCTTGCCGGATTTTTATCTCAGTGTAGAGGACTCCGTTTTGGACGTGCAGGTACTTGTTTCGAAGCTATCGACGCGTAGAACACCGGGGTATTTTATCTGGAATTTATCGAGCACTTTCTGCAGGTGAATTACTGGCATCTCTGCGGCTGAATTTTCAGCATGGTTTCTCTTGGCAGATTTTGGGTGTTAAGCGTTTTTGTAACCTTGTGTTGTACCCAGGGGCTGTTGGGCTGTGCTGGACCTGTTAGATTTGGTGTTGCAGTTTTCCTGGTATTATCAGCTGTAGGACTTGGACTGATCAGCGCATCAGGTGGGTGACCTCTTTTCAAGATCAGCGGACTGTGGACTAATTCTAACTTTAGGGACTTGCATGTTTTAATGTTTGATGTCCAGCATGCTAGAAGGCGTGAATTGATGTTCCTGTTATAGTTAGATGATCCTGTGATTATTCTTGCTCCCTAAGCTGTTGATTATTATTATTCTTGCTCCCTAAGCTGTTAATTATTATTATCTTGCTCCCTACATGCTGTTGTTTATTATTTATCTTGGAACTTGACCTAGCACCACTGTCACATGTTGCATGTTCAGCCAGACTGTAGAAGACCTCAACTTGGGCTAGGTTTTATTGCTCTAGACATTCCCACATCGCTTTTCTGTATATCACTCTGGACTTAGAGTTCTCCTCGCCCAAGTAGTGGGTCGAGAGGTCGGATTATTGTGGGATGCTTTTACACTCGTGTCTGGGGACCGAGTGGAGTTGTTAGCAGTCTGTAGACCAGGTTTCCTTGGGAAAGTGACTTGGGTTGTAGATTTGAGATCTTGAGAGCTATTTTGAGTGACAGTGAGTCTCGGCTGTGCAGTTTTCCAGCCTGTGTGTGAGTCAGTGTTCCTTTGGTTTCTGTCGATCTTGTTGATCGAGGATTTGGATTATAGCCTGCATGAGCCACATTTGAGCTCGACAGAGATGCGCGGATACTTTCCTCGGTGGGGTCGCTCCCCTCGAGAGCCACTCCGGAGTTGGGTCTGTTCTTCTATCGCGACTTGTCGACGCAGTGTTCCCTCTGGCTGGGCCAGTTAGTGGCAGTCACGGACACAGTCCCTCTGGCTGGGCCAGTTAGTGGCAGTCACGGACGCCCTACGTAAGTCCGGTCCCCCGGGACGTGACGGCAGTAGGTAGGCGCAGGTTTGACTGGACCCTATGCGGCAGTCAGTTGTGATTGGGTGATTCGAGTCGAGAGCTAGTTGTAGCATCATGTTCTTTCTGTCCCACTTTTGAGCATCTAGATAGAAGCATAGTAGCTGTAGAGATTACTTTTCCAGCTTTTCCCTTTCCGCACTGCATTGTTACTTTTGCCTCTAGTGGACTTAGTGGGCAGACCGTCGGGCTTGTTGGCGGCACCCACTGAGAACTACTTGGGACGTAGTTCTCACACCCGTCGTGGTGTTTTTCCCCAGGGACTTCTTCTTCTGCTCCAGTTCCTGCCGCACCTGTTGCTGACCCGACTGATCGAGGTAAGGGAGTCGCGAGATAGATCCCTACCAGATGTCGCTTGAGAGTAGATGTACCTCCCTACTTTTTGAGAGTTCTTGTCGAGTGACCTTGTAGTGAGGATTGAGTTGTACTCTTCTTATTTTGAGAGATATTTGTTTTTGGTGAGGACTCTGGTTGTATATTTTATGAGAGTTGTATTTA
Organism: Tillandsia leiboldiana; assembly: GCA_029204045.2. NCBI lineage: Eukaryota > Viridiplantae > Streptophyta > Magnoliopsida > Poales > Bromeliaceae > Tillandsia > Tillandsia leiboldiana. The sequence continues at coordinate 17,416,748 of CM055072.1, forward strand.
TTTTTATCCAGCTTTTACTTTCAGCTCTGATATCTGTTTAGTGTAGATCTCTTTTGCAGGTTAGTCGCTACGTCTATACGGGGCTTTCTGTATGGGCGGCGGATCTGTTGGCGAGCCCGGGTCGCAGTTCCGACCCGGGGCGTGACACAAAGGGAGCACCTGGGACCTTCTAACTTGGATCAATTTACTCCACTAAGTTCCCAGATCGTTTCCCCTCAACTTGGAGCAGGCCACAAGCCTCGGGTTGAGCTCGGGCTCGAGGAAGAAGATGACCATATGCTTTGAAATTCGTGATGATCAACCCAGAGCTTCTGAGCTTCATCCAGATGCACCAACAGGTGCCAAATCACCTTGTGAATCTTCCTGAGCCTGTGCCCGGCGACAGGGCACGGCGGCGGCGCGGCGGGGCCAAGCTCCCCTTCGAGCTTCTTCACCTCTAATGGTGAATTTCTACAGAAGCCCATTGAAGCTTTCCAACATGGATGGAAATGTTAATCTGGCCCATACCAAGCTTCCCGACCAACCCAGCCCAACCGGAGTCGGCCGGAACGCCGGCGGCCGCAACTAAGCTTCAACTCGGGTCAACAATGGTCGCCGCCCTCCGATGCTGCATGGGCCGCATGCAAAGGCATGGTTGCACTCCCCTTGGTCCCAGCAACCTTTCTGGACAAGTTCCCGGCGGCGAGGAGGTGCGCCGGCGCCGGAGCAGCAAGCTCGGCCATCTTGCAATATTCTAAAAATCTAGGGCATCAAACTGCAAATCACCGGGTTGACCATACTTCACCAAATTTGGTGGAGTTGGTCCCCTCCTCCTACAGTCCAAGCACCCCAAGTTTGAACCATTTTGGCCAAACGGTTGCAGAGTTTTCTCGAGGCGGAGCAGTTCTAGGTTTCCGGCGAGACCTTGCTCCCGCCGGTCAACCAAACTGCATGGGGACTTGGGCTTGTGCAGGGAGCATCCTTAGAACATGGGGAGTCTACTTATAAGGGTCTCAGGTGCTAGCAATCAAGGGTTTAGGTGATCTTACCTTGGCCGAGTTGGAAGAAGATGGGATGAAGCCGGTTTCGGGTTCTCCTTCACGCGCGGCCTCGGGCAACTCCAGCAATGTTCCAGAGATGCCAAGAATTCCACCGAGCTCTTCAGATCCAACTATGGTAAGGTTTGGTTCAACTCTCCTCCTTCTCTCTCTCTCCCGAGTTCACAACATGGAGGGGGTGACTCCTCGGCCACCACAACACCAAGGCCTTATGAGGATTAACTCTTGGGAGTTAGAAATCCCAAGAGCCTTCCTCGTGTAACCTCCCACGAGGAAGCCCAAAAGCCAAAAGGATTTAATGCAAGATTCTTTGTAAATGCCTCAAACCCGATTCACACACACCCCTAGCCTCCAAGCTCTGCACAGTAGGTGCAAAATGCACCCAACACCCTCATATTTAATCCCCTAAATATTTGGTACATAAAATATTATAGTTTTCTTGAAAATACCCACTTTTCGGTACACTTCACGTATTTTGAGAAAATTCGCTCGACGAAATACGAAACAGACTTCGCCACGACGTCCGGCTCGTCGAGACCTTCAAGATAGGCTATTCATTTGCTTGATTTGGTGCTCAAATGAATTCTCGGGCCATTCTGTTCTGTATGTCGCAACCCGACACACGCACTTCGATGCACACGGATCGCCAAACGCGGAAACCGTCAGTGCCATTGTGCTCAGAACGTCAAAATTAGTTAGGATCCACAACTCATACCCCTATGTCAGGGTTTTAAACAGTGGTTCGGCCAACTGTCGCTCGCGAAGGGTCGAAAATCGCGAGTTACTATTCACACTTAAGTCGCGGGGCCCGTTTTTTATTTCTGATTTCGGGAAGATCCGACCGTCGGATCGAAAACATATGAATATGAAACTTCTATGTTTCAATGAGATGATCGCAATGGTGATCTCGGATTTTCCAGATCAGACCCCGATCAAAAGTCGATATTTTTGGGGTCCTATTTACTTATTTTCTGCTATTTAAAATTCCAGAAATTTATTTAAATCTTTTTAAAATTCACGATTACTACAATACGTGATAAACCCATAATTTCCTCGAAAAGCGTGCGAGATATCTTGCACGGATTCCGATGCGCACCAAGTCATCGCAACCCTAAAAACCCTGTTCCGGGAGATCCCAAGGTCAGATTTCAGATCCGATCGCACCGTCGGTCATTGTTTTTCGAGCCCTTTCACAGAAAAATATCCGTTCAACACATCAACCAACTTAAGAAAACTCGATAAATCAGCTTTCCTAAAAGTACTTTACTAACAGGAGTGTAAAATATTACTAGAAAAGTCGAGTCATTAGATTATGTTTCAACTGATGATCAATTAGCCGATATTTTGACAAAACCTTTGGATCAAAAATGTTTTATTCATTTGCGAAAAATAATTGGTATGCTTTCTTTGAAATAACTATTTTTTGAACCATTGCTTAGGTTAGGTTTTGTTTTGTATTTTTGTTCTTTTTATTTGTACTATAGAACATTAACTGAGCATTAGTATAATTGACTTTAATTGCATCCTTTCATGTTTAGAGAAGTGCATTATGATTTGGATATCATTATAACTCATCTGGTGCAATGATCATTTATATTAATTATTTCATCTTTAATTGATCAAAGTCAATCCCTCATTCAATGATCTCTTGGTATTATTTTTATCTTCTTTGATAATTGAAATAAGTATGAACACGAGATCAATTTTTGGTTGAATACTTAATATTTTACATAATTGATAGCCAATTGAGGGGGAGTAATTTTTAGTTTTTCATGCTCAAAAGATGTGGAAAGAGTTACATCCATTAATGGAGTGTGAAAACTACCACCACATGGAGGAAAGAGCTACCACCTCGGTCGTCCGAGTACTGTGTGCAGCTACAACATGTTTACCCAACATGGTGTTACTGTTTATTTGATAAAATACTTTTTAGAATACTTGATTCTATCAAATTCCAAGGTTGGTATATGTTACGGAATTTAAGTTGGCGTATTTCGTGATTTCGGTTAAGTCTTGAAGATTGAAGGTAAAGAAGGTTGGATCATATAACTCAATCTCAAGAAAGAAGAATTCAAAAGGATCAGGTATGTTGAACTTAATATCTTTGGTGATCCGAATACTTCTTATAGTGTAGAAACACTTGGATGAACTTGTAATTGCATAATTATCAAAAACTGGACATGGGACATGTTTAGGATCCGGATCGGGCTTTGCAATCCAGATCCCGAAGGTGGTTCGTTCATACATCAGTTCAATCCGGATCGTAGCTTCCCTTGATCCGGATCCCGAACACTGGGTTTATCATTTTATTTGAGCGATACGGATCAGGCTACTGCAATCCGGATCCCGAACGTTGTTGTTTGGTGAACTGTATGAACGATCCGGATCAAGCACTTCGATCCGGATCCCGAACCTTCGTTTTTCTGGAATCTGTTTTTCTCGCTACTGCAATCCGGATCGCCGATCTCCGATCCGGATCGTCGTCATGTAAAAATTCCAGAAAAAGATAGTTTTTGATCCTTATCTTTTTCCAAGGGTTTCTAACCTATAAATAGACCATATGATTCTTTTTCTAGGGGGAGTCCAAAAATCCACATAATAGAAAAAGGAGAAGTCATCTTTTATACGGCCGAAGATCCACATATAGAGAAGAAAGAAAATCATAGATTCTATCTTATATTTCTTCATCTATATTGATTGATTTGATTCTAGGTTTTCATACTCACATTTTGAGTTGAATCAAATCAATGAATACTTAGATGGTATTTCCGATCTATTTCTAATCTAAGTATTCAGCGGATCATCACCACCCAAAAAATAACGATTTACCCCAAAATCAGCGCGTGGACTCGCGTGGCCTTGTGGATTCAAGGTGCTACCGCTCTCATGGATTCGGAGCGAGGTACGTTCGTGGATTCGAAGCGTGCTACTGGGTGAAGACCGTGGATTCGGTCGGACGTTGTGGACTCGACGTTGGACGCTGTGGATTCGGCGTTGGACGCACATCGTGGATTCGAGAAGCGTCGTGGAGCGAGCGGAGAAGATCAACTAGGAGCGTATGGAAAAGGTTGAGTCGTCTGTGAGTACGGTATATCACCTTGTACGTGTTTAATTCTAGTAGATTTCACCGTGTTATCGGTCCCGTGGTTTTTTACTCCGGTTTGGAGTTTTCCACGTAAAAATCTCTGCGTGTTATTTATTTTTCCGCATTGGGTTTTATATCGCAAAGATTTTTGAGTGTTTAGTGTTTACACCTATTCACCCCCCTCTAGGTGTTTTTTCCCCTATTTAGATCCAATTATACATAACCCGACAAGTGGTATCAGAGCGGGAATAGGGTTGTAAACAATGGTTGAAGGTGGAAACATCAACAGACCTCCGTTCTTCGATGGAACAAATTATGCATACTGGAAAGTACGGATGAAAGCCTTTTTAATTTCCATCGACGAACGGGTGTGGCAATCAATTGAATTAGGATGGACTAATCCAACTGAAATTATTGGTGATGTTCGCACCATCAAACCTAGGTCGAAATGGACCAAGGAAGAGATTGATATATCTTCTTACAATGGCAAGGGAATTAATGCTTTATTTAATGCCTTATCACAAACAGAGTTCTCTCGCGTCTCGGCATGTGAGACTGCGAAAGAAATCTGGGATGTTCTTCAAGTTATGCATGAGGGAACTAACCTTGTGAAGATTCAGAAACTGCAAATGCTTACGAGCAAGTTTGACTCTATTTTCATGGCAGAAAATGAATCGTTCACAGACTATTACACACGATTGCAAGACATCGTAAACTCATGTGCTAACTTGGGAGAGAAGATTCCAGAATTTAAAATTGTAAGAAAAATATTAAGAACTCTTCCTGAAAGATTTCGTTTCAAGGTCACAGCCATTGAAACTATTAAACACCCGGACGAAATCCGTGTAGAAGAATTAGTTGGTTCTTTACAAACTTATGAAATGACATTTCCTACTAACTATTCTTCGGGAAAGGCATCCTCTTCTAAGTCTTCAGGTTATGCTTTGAAAACAACAAAAGAAGAAGACGCGGATTCATCCTCCTCAGGCGATGACGAGAACCTATCTATGGAGGACTTTGAGAAGCAGCTCGCTCTCTTGACAAGGAAGTTTCACCGAAATTTTCGAAGGGGTAATTCAAGAAAAACTCCATCCTTCGGAAAGTGGAAGAAAGGCAAGGGTTCTTCAAGTTACAAGTCAAGAAAGCAAGAGGGTTTTTCTAAGGATAAGAAAAGCACAGAAGGACAAGTCTAATGCTTCAAGTGCCGAGGATACGGCCATATCTCAACGGAATGTCCAAATAAGAATCCGTCCAAGAAGAAGGCGATGCAAGCCGTCACTTGGGATGACACCTCATCATCAAATGAGTCATCGTCAAGTGATGAAGAAGACAACGCAACAGCGTTCCACGCGTCCACATCTTCACCCTTCATGTGCTTAATGGCAAGTACATCCGAGTCATTGTCCAACTCCACTGTTGAAAAGAATGCAACGGACAATGAATCGGATGATTCGGAAGGTGAAGATTTTGCTCTAGCCTACCACAGACTTTTAAGGGATTCAAAGAAACTTGCTAAGCAAAACAAGGGGTTGAGAAGGAGATTGCAGGATCTCGAAGAAGAAGTAAAAAGGGTAACTTCTCTCTCGACGGATCTTGAAGTGGAAAGGGATAATCTGATAAAAGCAAATGTTTCCCTTCAAGAGTCCAATGAGCAACTCAAGAAGAATTATATAGATATGGTGAACAAAGCAAATTACTTCTTGAAGCTCAACGCCGAGGCTCGACAGGAAAAATTGGAAATGACAGAGACCATTCTCCAACTAAAGGATGACTTACAGCGATTTTCATCAGGAAGGAGTAAGTTGGATAAGCTTCTTGGTCTTGGTCAATCAAACAAGTTCGGCCTCGGATACAATCGAACTGAAGATAATTTTAGTTCGGTTGGGACAGTTTTTGTGCCTCAGTCGGTATCTTCTCCTCCGACACCGGAATTCACGACAAGCAACGACAACAAGCCTACTTCACCCTCCTCGGAATCGTCAAGCACTAAGGTATGTTTTCGTTGTAATTTTGCAGGGCACATAAGGAGAAATTGCAAGATGGGAGCCAAACGGTCAACTCAAGCACTTCTTGCAACGACTACCAAAAGGGTGATTCCTCGGAAATCAAATGGAAATTCTTTGAAGGAAAAGAGCCTTGGTAGTTCATCAAATAAGACGACGACGTCAAGGAATAGCGACGGATCAAACAAGACGCTTTCACCAAAGGTATCAACCTCACACTCATTTCCGACGTACACCAAAACTCGAAAGGTTTGGGTACGCAAAGGTGAAGTTTTTCCTTGTCTTGTTACAAATATTTCCTTGCATGCATATGATAATTCATCTTGGTATCTGGATAGCGGCTGTTCCCGTCACATGACCGGTGACAAAAACTGCTTTCGAAATTTTGAGAAAATCTCCGGAGGACTTGTGGTTTTCGAAGACGGCCAGTCTTCCAAAATTGTTGGAAAAGGAACGGTAGCTATTCCAGATGGCCCGATTCTGAATAATGTATTATTTGTTGATGGGCTTAAGACTAACCTCATTAGTATCAGTCAACTTTGCGACAATGGTTTTTCTGTTAATTTTTCATCTGTTGAATGCATTGTAACTGATAAAGATCATGTTTTCTTTTTAAAAGGGGTTAGATCTGAAAACAATTGTTATGTTGTTCCCAATAAAATTTCTGAAAATTGTAACTTAGCCTCTTTGGATAATGAAACACTTTGGTATGAAAGGCTAGGACACATAAATTTTAAGAAACTTGTTAGAATTTCGAACAAAGACGTGGTCAAGGGGGTTCCTAAACTTTCACTTAATCAAAACATTGTGTGTGGTGGTTGTCAAAAGGGAAAACAATCTAGGACTGCACACAAGAACTTGAATCACGTCGGTACCAAACGGCCCTTGGAATTATTGCATATGGATCTTATGGGGCCGACACGTCAACCATCCTTGGGAGGTAAATGGTATATTTTCTTATTGGTTGATGATTTCTCTCGGTATTTTTGAGTAGCATTTTTAAAAGAGAAAGCTGATACTTTTGATTCTTTTCACGAGATTTGCCTTCGTATTATGATTGAAAAGAATGAAAAGATCATTCGTGTTAGAAGTGATAGAGGTGGAGAATTCATAAATTCTAAATTCATTGATTTTTGCACTTCCAACGGTATTAAGCATGAATTCTCAGCACCCTATAAACCTCAACAGAATGGTGTTGTCGAGCGCAAAAACAGGGTTGTTCAAGAGATGGCACGTGTTATGCTTCACAGCCGGAATTTACCGCTACATTTTTGGACTGAAGCTGTGAACACTGCAATATATGTTATTAATCGAGTTTATTTGCGCCCGGGAACGTTAAATACACCATATGAACTATGGTGTGGTAGAAAACCCAACATCAAATATTTTCGCATCTTCGGGAGTCGGTGTTACATTTTACGTGACCGTGAAAATCTTGGAAAGTTTGACTCTCGAAGTGACGAAGGGATTTTCTTGGGGTATTCTACAAATAGTAGAGCATATCGGGTATTTAACTTGGAATCTAAGACGATCGTAGAATCTATAAATGTTAAAGTAGATGAAGCTTTCCACTTTGTATCTGATAAATCTACCCCTGATATCTCTCTTGATGATGATACTCCTGTAAGTGCATCTTCTCATGATAATACTTCCAATATTAATGATGCATCTAATGGTTCTTCAAGTTTATCTGATGTGTAGGAATCATCTCATGTACCTCCGAGTACTTCATTACAACAAACGTTACGCATCTCCAAGGATCATCCTGAATCAAACATCATTGGAGACCCATAAGAAGGAGTCAAAACTCGAAGACAGTTGGTTTGTGGATTCGCCTATTACGTTTCCATGATCGAACCAAAGAATGTAGATGAAGCTCTTCAGGATGACTACTGGATTGAAGCAATGCAGGAAGAGCTCCATCAGTTTGAACACAACAAAGTCTGGGAATTAACGATGCCTCCGAAGCAACACAATGTGATCGGTACCAAATGGATTTTCAATAACAAGAAAAATGAGGATGGTACCATCATCAGGAACAAAGCACGTTTAGTTGCTCAAGGCTACTCTCAAGTAGAAGGTATAGACTTTGATGAAACGTTCGCCCCTGTAGCTAGACTCGAGTCCATTCGTATCTTATTCGCTATTGCTTGTCACTTTAAAATAAAACTCTTTCAAATGGACGTTAAGAGCGCGTTTTTAAATGGGTTTTTAAATGAGGAAGTTTATGTGGCTCAACCGAAAGGTTTTGTAGACTGTAAACTACCTAACCATGTTTTTCGTTTGAAAAAGGCTCTTTACGGGTTAAAACAAGCACCGCGAGCGTGGTACGAAAGGTTGACAAAGCACCTTTTGGAGAAGGGCTATACTCGAGGGGGAGCAGATCGGACTCTCTTTGTGAAGCATTATCAAAATAACTTCATTGTTGCACAAATCTATGTCGATGACATTATGTTTGGAGCAACAAAGGATAATGATGCTTATAAATTCGCAGAAAACATGGAAAGCGAACTTGAGATGTCTATGATGGGGGAACTGACATACTTTCTTGGATTGCAAGTGAAACAAAATGGTGAAGGCATCTATCTGTGTCAATCCAAGTATGCAAAGGAGTTGGTAAAGAAATTCGGATTAGAAGATTCTAAAGATTTCCCTACTCCTATGGGAACTAGCAATAAGGGATTAGGAAGTGAATCTCTTAGTGAGAATGTAGATGAGAAACTTTATCGCAGCATGATTGGAAGTCTACTTTACCTCACGGCTAGTCGCCCGGATATATCCTTTAGTGTTGGGATTTGCGCGAGATATCAATCAGCACCTAAGGAGGTTCACCTGAAAGCGGTGAAACGGATCATCCGGTACATCAAAGGAACCACTAATTTCGGAATTTGGTATCCTATGGGAACAAGTCTAGATATTATTGGATACTCAGATGCCGATTGGCCAGGATCTGTGGATGATCGGAAAAGTACGAGTGGTGCATGTTTTTATCTTGGCCATTGTCTTGTTGCATGGCATAGTAAAAAGCAAAACTGCATTGCACTCTCGACTGCCGAAGCGGAATACATCTCAGCGGGTAGTTGTTCAACTCAACTCATTTGGATGAAAAGCGTGTTGAGCGACTTTCGGATTTCAGCAACTTCGGTAACTGTTTTATGTGACAACACTAGTGCTATAAATATTTCAAAAAATCCTGTGTTGCACTCTAGAACAAAACACATTGAACTTAGATATCATTTTCTTAGAGAGCTAGTTGAATCAAATATTCTTCAAATTTCCTACATTTCAACTGAAGATCAATTAGCTGACTTGTTAACAAAACCTTTGGATCAAAAACGTTTTATTTATTTGCGTAAAGCAATTGGAATGCTTTCCTTGAAATAACCTCTTTTTGAAACTTTTGTTTATGTTAGGTTTTGTTTTTGTGTTTTTGTTCATTATCTATGCATAGACATAGAACATTAATTGAGCATTAGTTTTGATTGACTTTAACTGCATCCTTTTATATATTTAGAAATCTATTATGCCTTAGATATCATAATATTTCATTTGATGCAATGATCATTTATGTCAATTAACTCATCTTTGTTTTGATCAAAGTCAATTTCTCTCTCGATGATCTCTTGGTATAGTTTTTATCTTATTTGACTGTTTAGTCGAGTATGAAATCGAGATCAATATTGGCTAAATACTTTATATCTTAGATAATTGATAGCCAATTGAGGGGGGAGTCAAAGAAAAAGTATTATGCTCAAAAGATGTGGAAAGAGTTACATCCCAATGAGGAGTGTGAAAACTACCACCACATGGAGGAAAGAGCTACCACCTCGGTCGTCCGAGTACTGTGTGCAGCTACCACGTGTATACCAAGCAAGGTTTTTCAAGTTTGATTAAATAAAATGCATGTTGAAATACTTGACTCTGTCAAAATTTCAAGGTTGGTATAAGGTGAGAATTTTAATGAAAGATGCTCAAAGAGCCACTCTCTTCAATAAATTGACTAGATATATTATCTAACTTATCTGGGATGTTAGACATCTATTGATCTTTGTATTTCATTTTCTTTACTGAATTGATGATTTGATAAAGGCATTACTCATAAGATCAAGTTAGATGTAATTGAAGTTGTTCAACTTTAAGGGATTTAATTTTTATAAATTTTTGTTTCATTTGTTGGATGTTATTGATAGATTTGGTATAATCTATTTCTTGTTGTATGAAACGATAATTTTCATTTAAAGTTGATACACAAAAGTGCTTACAATCTTTTTCTGGTTTTTCTAGAATTTCTCTAAAATTTTCTAAAGAAAAAGTTGGAGCCGATCCGGATTGGACCTGCCGATCCGGATCCCGAACGCAGATATTCTTCTGCGGGCAGCCGATCCGGATTGGACCTGCCGATCCGGATCCCGAACGCAGTTTTTCTCTGCTGGTAGCCGATCCGGATCGTAATCACGAACTGATCCGGATCGCGGCTAGGGTTTTATATAGAACAAAAAGGTTTTGATTTCTTTTACTCCAATCTTTTGTTCCAAAGTTTCCAGAGCTTCGCTCTCTAGAATTCATCCATCTTGGAAACTTTCAAACTCAAGTTCTTCGATTCCAAGTAAGTTTTATTGATCAAAATCTCGGTTTTTCTCAGTTTTTCTTATTCCTCCTCAAAACGTGATGAAATTCTTGTATCTATTTCGTTTGTGGATGGTTTTTGATCAAATTTCTTTTGAAATAAGAACTCTGGGTAGATTAGTTTTGATTATATGCTAGGTATTCTCAAGATAAACGGATTTTTGGCCTTCGATTTCAAAAATTTCGATTTTAGGGCATATAATGGGAATTTTCAAAAATCATGCGATTGCTCTATTTTTAAAATTCTTTTTGCAAAACTAATTTGATTCTTAGTCTCTCTACACGATAATGATTGTTTGGGTACAATTTTTCTAATTTTTGAAAATTAACAATTTTTTCGTGTTCTTGAGGTGTTGCTCACAGGATTTTTTTTCACAAGAAACCAATAGCAATGGTGATCACGTGGATCATTCTTCTGTTACGGAATTTGAGTTGGCGTAATTTCGTGAAAGGTTCAAGTCTTGAAGATTGAAGGTGAAGAAGGTTGGATCATTTAACTCAATCTCAAGAAAGAAGAATTCAAAAGGATCAGGTATGTTTAACTAAATATTTTTGGTGATCCGAATACTTCTTGTAGTGTAGAAACACTTGGAAGAATTTTTCATTGCATAAAAATCAAAAACTGGACATAGGACATGTTCAGGATCCGGATCAGATTGTTCAATCCGGATCCCGAAGGTGGTT
>CM055072.1:17428192-17508715 GCA_029204045.2 Tillandsia leiboldiana
TCTCAGGAAATCCAAAAAAAAATACCACGATGATCCTTGCGTCGAGTAGATGAAAAAAGTCTATAGCACGTCCTGATCCGAGATTTGTACGCGAAGATCTCTTCAAAGAAGCTGCTGTCCTCCCAAAAACTCACAGCACGAAGGGTCCAAATGAGCACAAGAAAAACACCTCGAAAACGCGAATCTGAAAATGTACGAGAAACCAAAATCGTAGCCTCACCTGTTACGAAACAGCAGCGAAGAAAACCCTCGAAAAGATGGTCGGAGTAGGTCGGGGGGCTCGTACACCGAAGAGCGACGGAAGAAACAACCGAAGAAAGAGCTCGCGCCGCGCAAGAAAATGAGAATCTCGAAAAGGCGCCCCCAAAAATCCCCAAACTCTGAAGAGAAGCTTGAAAGTTGATGGATCAACTTTGGTGAGGAGCTCCCTTCGGTTTGAGGCTCGAAGTGCCAAAAAGACGAAGGAAAGAGTTTCGGGCTATTTATAGGCCGCAGGGAACAAATGGAGAAATTCCCATTTGTCCGGACTTTCGGGCGCAGGGGTGGTTTTGGCGCTACAGTGTGGGCCTGGCCCAACATGTGCGCGCCCGAATTCCTCCCGTGCGGCCACGTAGCCCAGCAAACAGGCGGCAGCGGGCGGAGCCACTCAGCGGCGGCCACGTCGCGCGCCTCCCCGCCCGACACGCGTCACGCACGCGAACAGCTGTCGGGGCGCGCCAAACGCCGCCACGTGTCCCTCCCCGCGGTCAAAGCGGGTAGGTGGCGCCCGCCAGTGGCAGGGCGACACGTGGCACCTGCCACTGTCGCGGTCGCACGTGCGGGCAGGGCGCCGCCCTGGCCGCCTGCCACGCACGCGCCCCGAGGCGCCCGTCCGCCGTTCCGTTGCAACCGAGCCTCGTAGAGCCCGCGAATGGGGGTGACGAAACGTGTCCTGTGCACCCGGTCCACGCAAACCAATTAAGGGTCCGTGGACCGCACCGCGTAGCAACCGACCAACCGCGGGATGCCACGTGTCCCCCCGCCCCGGTCCATGCACCGGCCGCGCAATTTCTATAGACCCGCAGCCTCACGGGCCCCGCCAATCAGGCCGGCGACACGTGTCATGCGCCGGGGTCCGTTCACAGCCAGCCGCGGCGCTCTGTGGGCACTCGCGAGCGCTGCGGACGGCCAATCATGGGCTGCCACGTGGCAGCCGGCGGTCCACGGCCCCTCCCATGCACCGAATTTCAGCGAAAACTTCCGGGAGTCCGTTTTTGGGCATCCGGACTCAGAATTTAACAAGCAAATAGCCGTTTTCCAAGCGTTTTTCCGCGCTGAATCCATTTCCAAGCTCAGTTTGGCCAAAAACCTTTTCAGAATTTCGGCAAACACAGCGAAGGCCAACACAGCTGAAGATAACTCACAGGGTCCATCTGTAGCATCCCATTGATGCACAATGGGCCAGACGCACCGACAATAGGTGTTCTAAACAATGGATTCACCCAGAAAAGCTGCATGGGAAACTGGGCCACCACACATAAGCTATTTAGAACTTAAGACAAGGAAAAATATCACCTTTCCGAATCCAAAATTGTCGAATTTTGGGTTGTCTTGATTCATTGTGATTGGGAGATGATAGCTTTGACTGTTGATCCACCTTAGATCTTTGCCTCGCAGTGATCCACTTATATGATTGATGATGTGACTTGACCTTTGGTGGGTTGAGTGAACTCCTTTGACTTGATGTGTCTTTTGATTCCGTTGAGTTCGCTCCATAGATGAGTTGCCGAAGGACTCTTCTTTCTCTTTTTCGGGCAATTCTTCACCAAATGTCCTTCAAGTCCACATAAGTGACAAGTTCTTCCTTTCAATTTCATTGTGGAACTTGAAGCATGCACAGTTTGATCCTTTTTAAAACCCAAACCAACCTTGCTTGTTTGACCTATCCGGACATACCGTCAAAGTTTTTGAAACCGGTTGAAAGCCTTTGTATGTCGGATTTGAGTTGATGAACTTGCTTGGTCAAAGCTTGGTTGGTGACATGAATTTCCTCAAACTGCTTTTCTAGAAAACCAATCTTGTCCATATATGATGTAGCGTTTGTCTCCGATTGGTTTAGCTTTTCTTGGAGGATTTTATTATTATCCAATAGGCGTTTCTCGTTCCTCCTCGAGATCATGAAGTTTTATCTTTAAAGCATGATTCTCGTCTTGATTCTCAAGTCGTTGCTTCCTCAACTTCTTGATATGCTTGGCAATCTTCTTAGATTCAGCAAGAAGTTGTTGATATGCCTCAACGAGTTCTTCTCGTCCGACTCCCCCTCACTTGATGACTCTCCGCCGGATGTTGATGTGTCATGCAAAATCAAAGGAATAGAGTCAGTGATTAATGATGATAAGCAAACATTAGAGGAGGGAATTTGAGAGGCGTGTAAGGCAACGGCTTTTTCCTCTTTACTTGAGGTCGATTCATTAGAAGTAGAATCGTCCCAAGTTTTCGCTGCAAAGCCTTCTTTTTATATGATTTCGAAGAAGGACAATCCGTTGAAAAATGGTCGTAGCCTTTGCATCGATAGCATTGGATTTTTTCCTTCGAAATCATCTTTTTCTTTTTCTTTAGAAGGTTTTGCAACGCCTTTGAGATTAGAGGATTTAGAACCCCGATGATCCTTTAGATGGTTTCGTGGATGAAGATCCATCGGTTCGATTCTTCCAAAATTTCCGACGAAATTTCTTTGTGATCCGCGCCAATTGTTCTTCAAATCGGCAAAAGAGATTTTCATCGTCGGAACTTGATTCGCTATCTTCTTCCTTTGTTGATTTGAATGCAATACCTGTAAGCTTAGAAGAAGACTTGGAAGAAACTTGATTAGTAGGAAAAGTCATTTCATAAGTTTGCAAAGCACCTACTAATTCCTCTACACTCATCTCATCCGGATGACTAACGGTTTCAATGGCGGTAACCTTTGCCCCTAAACCGTTCCGGAAGAGTCCGAAGTATCTTTCTTACAATTTTCGACTCCAGGATCTTTTCTCCTAAATTAGCACATGTATTTATTACATCTTGAAGTCTAGTGTAATAATCTGTAAACCAATTCATGCTCTTCCATATGAATAGAGTCAAATTGACTTGTAAGCATCTGGAGCTTTTGAATTTTTACAAGATTAGTACCCTCATGTGTAATTTGAGAATATCCCAAATTTCCTTTGCGGTTTCACACGTGGAAATTCTTGTGAACTCAGTCGAGGAAAGAGAGTTAAAAAGAGCGTTCATACCTTTCCCATTGTAAGAAGATCTTTCGAGTTCCTCTTTGGACCATCTAGAGCGAGGGTTTTTGGGGTAGTAGAATTTCCTACTTCCTCAACAGGATGCACCAACCATATTCCACGGATTGCCATACCCGCTCATCAATTGCGATGAGAAAAGCCCTCATCCGCACTTTCCAAAAAGCATAATTAGTCCCATCAAACAGAGGAGGTCTATAAATATTACCACTTTCACCCGACATGATAGATAAACCTAAAACCCTCTCTGATACCACTTGTAGATTTTTATAGGATCCACAAGGATCTAAATAGGTACTATCAAACAACTAGAGGGGGGGTGAATAGGTGTAATACTTATAAAACCAAATCTCAGTGCAAAATAAAAAACCAATGCGGAAAAATAAAAACAGCACACCGAGATATTACGTGGAAACTCCAATCCAGGAGAAAAACCACGGGACCAACACGCAATAACAATCCACTAAGAATAGAAGAATAACAAGGTGATTACCGACTCCACGGACTCAAACCCCTCCTTCAGCTTCTTCGGACCTTGCGCTCACCGATTGGATGTCCACGGCAATAACAATCCACTAAGAAAAGAAGAATAACAAGGTGATTACCGTCTCCACGGATTTAACCCCTCCTTCAACTTCTTTCGGACCTTGCGCTCCAACGATTGCACGTC
Source organism: Tillandsia leiboldiana (assembly GCA_029204045.2). Taxonomy (NCBI): domain Eukaryota; kingdom Viridiplantae; phylum Streptophyta; class Magnoliopsida; order Poales; family Bromeliaceae; genus Tillandsia; species Tillandsia leiboldiana. Next base: position 17,432,126 of record CM055072.1, read on the forward strand.
CACTGCACACGTTCGAATCCACGAACGCCACTCGAATCCACGAGCACACGTTTCGAATCCACGAAACGCCTTTAGCACACCGAATCCACGATGCCACGTCGAATCCACGACGCAAACTCAGCCGGTAAGAATATTGGCTTCGATGGTGATCCTTTGCTTAGATATCAATGAAGATCCATGGGAAAAATCTCTAAGCAAAGATTAGATCAATTCGACAAAAGATATGTTCTTGAAAGAACCGTCGAATTGACCTAAAAGAGGCTATAAAGAAGAACGATAAAAACCTAGCCTCTAGGGTTGCTCTCAAGTGTTTTATCAGTTGATCGGCCGTGCTCCCCCCGTTTTTGAGAAACCCTAAAAGTCTATTTATAGTTTAGAAACCTTTGGAAAGAGATAAGAATCAAAAACTTACCTTATCTGGAAATTTTCAGGACGGCGATCCGGATCGGATTTACTGTGATCCGGATCGTCGTAACGAGTCTGGCTATTCCAGAAAAACAGGGTTCGGGATCCGGATTGAAATGCCCGATCCGGATCGTTCATGTATTCCAGCAAAAAACCCATGTTCGGGATCCGGATCGAAATGACCTTTGATCCGGATCGGATTTGCCAATGAACAAGCACCCTTCGGGATCCGGATTGGACTGTCTGATCCTGATCCTGAACATGTCCCATGTCCAGTTTTTGATTTTTATGCAATTAAAAATTCATCCAAGTGTTTCTACACTATAAGAAAGTATTCGGATCACCAAAATTATTTAGTTAACCATACCTGATCCTTTTGAATACTTTCTTCTTGAGATTGATGTAACTGATCCACAATTCTTCAACTTCAATCTTCAAGACTCAAGACACTGAGTGTCAACTTGAGCTCTTCTCTAAGTCTTCGATTGCTGAATGACAATTTGATCACTTCAAGACTCCGACTCAATTTACTGACTTGACTCACGAAATATGCCAACACCAAAAATGCCGTAACAGATTCCACCCTGAACTTAGAGTTACACTGACTCTAACTTCCGGTCTGTGAGTTTAAGCTCCTCTAGTTCACCTTAGGTTCCCTTTACCTAAGTTCCATATCACACTCATCCTAGAGTTCCTTGACTCTATGTTGATCACTGGTTCACCTTAGGTTCCTTTTATCTAAGTTCCATGTCATACTCATCCTAGAGTTCCCTGACTCTATGTTGATCACTCTATCCAGTGTCCTTAGGTTATCACCTAAGACCATGCCACTCGTCCAATCCTAGGATAACTCCTAAGTTTGATGTCACTCATTAACCCTGAATCTAGGTTTTCTCCTAGTCTTACTACCTACGGGTTCTTTTCCTGATGTCACATGATTCCTAGGGTTATACCCTAACATGATCACAATCATAAATAGCTAATCTTTTTCATGCATGCAATTATTTTCATCTCATTCATAAATAATAATTATTTCTACGCATGCATATTCATCATATATCTTTGGCAACCAACAGTTGCACTTTTCCTCTGTGTCCATCTACACATGCACATTTATTTCTCTATCTCTGGCAACCAACAGTTGCACTATTTCATCTGTATCCATCTACACATGCGATCTTACTCATGATTACCTAACGCCTCTAACAGGCTACTATCATGCTTCGAAATCGAAAAGCAAAGGAGCAAGGGGAGAGGTCACCCAATTTCGGCAGAATCCCTCACCTTGTGATGCCCCCAATTGCATCTAGACACTTGTAATTGGTCTCCGCGCGATTCCACTTGTTTCCTCGAGCTTGCACGCAAAACGGTGCACATACCTCGAGTCCGCACCCAAAACGGTGCACGTCCACCATACCTGCACGAAAATTAATGCACGTCATTAAAAATCCGCACGCAAAACGGTGCGTGCCATTTTAACCTGCACGAAAAATGGTGCCCGACAACACAACCTGTACGCAAAATGATGCACGTACCTCGGGTTTGCACGCAAAACGAAGCATGCTTCTCTTAAGGTTGCACGCAAAATGGTGCACGTCTTTTCTAACCCTGCATGCAAAACAGAGTATAACATTAGCGATGGCACGCAAAACGGTGCGCGACAACACGATCCGCACGCAAAATGGTGCACGAACCTCAAATCGACACGCAAAACGATGCACGCCTCACTGTGGGGTTGCATGCAAAACGATGCATATTTTTCTTGTCCTGCATGCAAAACAATGCAAAACATCATAGTCTGCACGCAAAACGGTGCCCGTTAGTCCAACCTGCACACAAAACGGAGCACGTACCTCGTATTGGCACGCAAAATAGTGCACGCTTTCCTATAGGGTTGCACGCTAAACAGTGCACACATTTTTAATCCTGCACATAAAACAATGCAAAATATTAGAGTTTGCACGTAAAATGGTGCACAACAACTCAACCTGCATGCAAAACGGAGCACGTACCACGTATTGGCACGCAAGACGGTGCACGTTCCTTTCTCACGTTGCACGCAAAACGGTGCACGTTTTCTGAGTTTGCGTCCAAAACTGCGCACATTCGCCGAATCCGCATGCAAAACGGTGCACATCTCCCACGAGCTTGCACGCAAAATGAGGCGCGCCCAAAACCCCCGCGACACTCGCGCAGCAAAACGGCAAAGAAAAACTGGGTCCCTAACACGCACGTGGGCATGGGGTCAAATCCAAAATCCGAAAGGAAACCTCAAAACTGTGCCAAAAATACCACGAAAACGACACACGGGGCCTACCTCGACAACGCCGTGCCGTCCATCGCGTCCGTTAGCCTCTTTGGAACATCTTGCGCGCTCCACGGAGTCCACGGCGCGCTCGTGCGCCCTCGAAAACCCCACCGCGGAATCGCCCGCTCCCCTCCTGGTACGCTCGGGTGAAGCCAAAAAGGAGAAAAGGAGGAAAATGGGGCTATTCGGGCCTATATAGGCCGAAACGGCACTTTCGGGTGCACCTTTCGGGCGCCCGAAAGTTTCCGGGCGGCTATAGTAACCGGCCCACCAAGGTCCACGGGTCCACGCCATGCCAGCTAGGCGGCACGTCACCACCGCTCGACCAACCAGAGGACGACACGTGTCCCTAGACCCATGCACCGCGACCACGGAACCGCGGCGGCCAATCAGCGGCCGCCACGTGGACCGCACCCAAGCCCGCGGTAGGTGCGTCGCGTCGCGGTCAGCGCGTCGCGTCGCGCTGACCGACCAATGGGAGGCCAACACGTGGCCTCCCCAGCTGACACCGCGCCAGCGCCCATGCGGGTTCCCGACGCGCCCCCGCTCCCTCGGTCGCCGCGACCAATGGGGAGGCGCCACGTGCCGTTCCCCACCTACCACGCATGCCTCGTGCCACGCATCGCAGCGCGCTGCCATACCTCGGGATTCGCGCTCGTGCCTCGGGATCCGTGCGCAACTGCCTCGGGATCCGTGCCAACTAGGGATTCGGGCGCTGCTACAGTAACTTTCGGGCGCTCCTCTTCTGGACCAGGCTGCTACAGTAACCGGTTCGCTACAGTGCAAAGACCCGGTTCGCTGCAGCCCAAATAACCGACTTGCTACAGTACTTTCCGGGCGCCCGGAACCCACTTTCGGGCGCCCGAAACTTGGGCCCAAGCCCAGTTTCACCCGTTTTCATCCGTTCTCGCCCGTTTTCACTCAAATTTGCCGGGCAACCACAGTTTAACTTAATTTACCACATGGCACTGTAATTTTTCAGTTTGGACCACCTCTGGGTCACCAAAAGCCCCACTGTATTCAATTTCGCTGGCGGAGCCCGTTCTCACTATCCGGGTGTCCGATCAACGCGAAATTTTTACTGTGGCCTTAAAACATATTTACGGGGCTCCTGTAATTTTCTCGAAATTTTTGGAAACTATGAATTTTTCACTTACAATCTGGGCCCACTTTCTCATATAAGATTCAAGATCTCTCATTCTAATCCCAATTTGGGCCCAATTCATTTCCAGGTCATCCTTTACTTTTCTAATCTCAATAAAAATAGTATTTCATACCATTTTTATTTACATTTATTTATATACCAAAATTTGGTACGTTACATATCCCCACCTCTAATTCTAAGCTGATGGTAGCCAGACTGCAGGTCGATCTTCGAGAACACCGTTGCTCCTTGTAGTTGGTCGAACAGGTCATCGATCCGCGGCAGGGGATATTTGTTCTTTACTGTGACCTTGTTTATCTCCCGATAATCTATGCACAGGCGTAGGCTCCCATCCTTCTTTCTTACAAAGAGTACGGGCACACCCCATGGCGACACGCTCGGTCTGATGAAACCTTTATCCAGGAGGTCTTCCAGTTGTTGTTACGGAATTTAAGTTGGTGTATTTCGTGATTTCGGTTAAGTCTTGAAGATTGAAGGTAAAGAAGGTTGGATCATATAACTCAATCTCAAGAAAGAAGAATTCAAAAGGATCAGGTATGTTGAACTTAATATCTTTGGTGATCCGAATACTTCTTATAGTGTAGAAACACTTGGATGAACTTGTAATTGCATAATTATCAAAAACTGGACATGGGACATGTTCAGGATCCGGATCGGGCTTTGCAATCCGGATCCCGAAGGTGGTTCGTTCATACATCAGTTCAATCCGGATCGTAGCTTCCCTTGATCCGGATCCCGAACACTGGGTTTACCATTTTATTTGAGCAATCCGGATCAGGCCACTGCAATCCGGATCCCGAACGTTGATGTTTGGTGAACTGTATGAACGATCCGGATCAAGCACCTCGATCCGGATCCCGAACCTTTGTTTTTCTGGAATCTGTTTTTCTCGCTACTGCAATCCGGATCGCCGATCTCCGATCCGGATCGTCGTCATGTAAAAATTCCAGAAAAAGATAGTTTTTGATCCTTATCTTTTTCCAAGGGTTTCTAACCTATAAATAGACCCTATGATTCTTTTTCTAGGGTGAGTCCAAAAATCCACATAATAGAAAAAGGAGCCGTCATCTTTTATACGGCCTAAGATCCACATATAGAGAAGAAAGGAAATCATAGATTCTATCTTATGTTTCTTCATCTATATTGATTGATTTGATTCTAGGTTTTCATACTCACATTTTGAGTTGAATCAAATCAATGAATACTTAGATGGTATTTCCGATCTATTTCTAATCTAAGTATTCGGCGGATCATCACCACCCAAAAAACAACGATTTACCCCAAAATCGGCGCGTGGACTCGCGTGGCCTTGTGGATTCAAGGTGCTACCGCTCTCGTGGATTCGGAGCGAGGTACGTTCGTGGATTCGAAGCGTGCTACTGGGTGAAGACCGTGGATTCGGTCGGACGTCGTGGACTCGACGTTGGACGCTGTGGATTCGGCGTTGGACGCACATCGTGGATTCGAGAAGCGTCGTGGAGCGAGCGGAGAAGATCAACTAGGAGCGTATGGAAAAGGTTGAGTCATCTCTGAGTACGGTATATCACCTTGCATGTGTTTAATTCTAGTGGATTTCACCGTGTTATCGGTCCCGTGGTTTTTTACTCCGGTTTGGAGTTTTCCACGTAAAAATCTCTGCGTGTTATTTATTTTTCCGCATTGGGTTTTATATCGCAAAGATTTTTGAGTGTTTAGTGTTTACACCTATTCACCCCCCTCTAGGTATTTTTTCCCCTATTTAGATCTAATTATACATAACCCGACAAGTGGTATCAGAGCGGGAATAGGGTTGTAAACAATGGTTGAAGGTGGAAACATCAACAGACCTCCGTTCTTCGATGGAACAAATTATGCGTACTGGAAAGTACGGATGAAAGCCTTTTTAATTTCCATCGACGAACGGGTGTGGCAATCAATTGAATTAGGATGGTCTAATCTAACTGAATTTATTGGTGATGTTCGCACCATCAAACCTAGGTCGAAATGGACCAAGGAAGAGATTGATATATCTTCTTACAATGGCAAGGGAATTAATGCTTTATTTAATGCCTTATCACAAATAGAGTTCTCTCGCGTCTCGGCATGTGAGACTGCGAAAGAAATCTGGGATGTTCTTCAAGTTACACATGAGGGAACTAACCTTGTGAAGATTCAGAAACTGCAAATGCTTACGAGCAAGTTTGACTCTATTTTCATGGCAGAAAATGAATCGTTCACAGACTATTACACACGATTGCAAGACATCGTAAACTCATGTTCTAACTTGGGAGAGAAGATTCTAGAATTTAAAATTGTAAGAAAAATATTAAGAACTCTTCCTGAAAGATTTCGTTCTAAGGTCACAGCCATTGAAACTATTAAACACCCGGACGAAATCCGTGTAGAAGAATTAGTTGGTTCTTTACAAACTTATGAAATGACATTTCCTACTAACTATTCTTCGGGAAAGGCATCCTCTTCTAAGTCTTCAGGTTATGCTTTGAAAACAACAAAAGAAGAAGACACGGATTCATCCTCCTCAGGCGATGACGAGAACCTATCTATGGAGGACTTTGAGAAGCAGCTCGCTCTCTTGACAAGGAAGTTTCGCCGAAATTTTCGAAGGGGTAATTCAAGCAAAACTCCATCCTTCGGAAAGGGGAAGAAAGGCAAGGGTTCTTCAAGTTACAAGTCAAGAAAGCAAGAGGGTTTTTCTAAGGATAAGAAATGCACAGAAGGACAAGTCCAATGCTTCAAGTGCCGAGGATACAGCCATATCTCAACGGAATGTCCATATAAGAATCCGTCCAAGAAGAAGGCGATGCAAGCCGTCACTTGGGATGGCACCTCATCGTCAAATGAGTCATCGTCAAGTGATGAAGAAGACAACGCAACAGCGTTCCACGCGTCCACATCTTCACCCTTCATGTGCTTAATGGCAAGTACATCCGAGTCATTGTCCAACTCCACTGTTGAAAAGAATGCAACGGACAATGAATCGGATGATTCGGAAGGTGAAGATTTTGCTCTAGCCTACCACAGACTTTTAAGGGATTCAAAGAAACTGGCTAAGCAAAACAAGGGGTTGAGAGGGAGATTGCAGGATCTCGAAGAAGAAGTAAAAAGGTGTCACGCCCCGGGGTCGAAACTGCGACCCGGGCCCGCCAAACAGATCCGCCACCTATGCCAACCTGCATAGGCGAAGCGTCCTACCTGCAAGAAAAGTACTATAACTAAACAGATATCAGAGCTATAAATAAAAATCTGCTGTAACTAAAATCAATCACTGTACAACTGGAAATAAACAACACTGTCTGCCTCCCAAAATAATAATAATACAAATCCTCGAGTACAAGCTCTAAACCCAACCGGGAGGTAACTCCAATATATATATACAACAGTGTACAGTCTCTCAATACAAAATATCCTCACTACAAGTCTCTCAAAAGAGGAAAAGAAACCGCTAATCTACTGATGATCTCCTCAGAAGGGTACCGCTACTCTCCAACGCCGGGTAGGGATCTAGCTCGCGACTCCCTCGCCACGATCAACAACCGCAGAGTCGGCAACACCTGCTAAGACTCTGCAAAACAAAGAAGAGGAGAGAAAAGGGGGGGGGGACCCCCAAAGGGTGTGAGAACTACTCCAAAAAGGGAGTTCTCAGTGGGTACCACCGCCAGACCCGACGGTCTGCCCACCAAGTCCTCAAGAGACAAAAACTAACCCAAGTCATAAGACTGAAATGAGTACGCTGGAAACTCTCAACAGCTACCCTGCCCCTAACTAAAGGCTAAAAGGGGGAGAACCAAACAGTGGTATGCAACCACTAGCACATGAAGTGCACCACCGACCCAATCGAACAGACTGCCACATCTGGTCCAGTCAAACCTGCGCCCACCTACAACCACCTCCCGCTGACGGGCAGGAATTACGTAGGGTGTCCAAACGGACTAACTCACTATCGAGTAGAGGATCATGCAGGCTATGGTCAAAATCCAAGCTCTCTCTCAGAACGGATAGAATCATGATGCTCAACCTCTCACACAGCGGTCAAAGTACTCGCAACAACACGGGACCACCGTCAACCAGACGGCTCTCAACAAAACAAGCACTGATCTAAACTCAACTACCAGTCTGCACTCGGCCCCCAGGCACGAGTGTAACAATAAAAGTATTTGACCGAAATAAACTCAATCGAATGAACCGGTATAAAACCCGGTACTGCATGCTCTGTCACCAATCTCTCGAACTCCGTATATCCACTGTCCAAATGACCGGAACCCAACACGGTCTGACCGGCACCCGACACGGTCTGACCGGAACCCAACACGGTCTGACCGGAACCCAACACGGTCTAAAGCCTACTCCGGAGCGGCACTCGAGGGGAGCTACCCACACGAGTAAAGCATCTCTGTCATCAACAGCACAAGTCACAAGTATCCCAGTCACAAGTATCTCTGTATAGCAGGACTTGATCACAATCTGATCAAAGTGGGAAAACTCAACCACTAAAGGAAGACCCGACCACAGTCGGATGCAACTAAACGATAAGTGGGAAACTCCATCCACTAAGTAAAACTGATACCCAATCAGGTGCATAGAGAAACATCCGGTCAACCGCCCAATATCCGCGGTTGCCGCAAAGCCCCACAACTAAGCTAACCTGTCCCAGGCACAAAGTCCCGACTACACTACACAGACCCCTGCTCGAACCCGAGCAACACTGACCACCTGACTAGCAAGAAGGAGAAAGAAAAAGCATGGTTTCTCCTAAGTCAAGTTCCAATAAGTAGTGCAGCAGTAAAAGATGGCCTAACTACATGACCATACAAGCATGCAAATGTCCTCAAGGAAATAAAGGGGGTAAAGCATAATAATAGTTCTTTTTGGAATAAACAACATGCCGGAATCCCAAAACTAGACCTGTCCACAATTCAGGGTTCATCAATAGAATGATCATAATAACTCCTCAGAGTACAAATCCGCACATAGCTAAGAAATCCTGTCCCAAAGCATAATCCAACCACATGAAAGGCTATGTGCTAACATGGCATGTTACATAATCTCATAGGGTAACATTATCCTAGGTAAGCTTACACTAATCATCACATAGATGTCCAAGTCATGCAAGTCCTCAGTATACCTCATAAATACTATTCTTGCAAACATTTATACCAATATCATTAACAAGCTTACCTACTTACCAACATCAACCATGTATCCTAAACATGCATGGATCAGTCATAGAGGGGTGACATCCCCACAAGTGCACTTATATTTGCCACAGCATATTCATTGCCTTAAACAATTACTGATAATAGGCTTACCCACCTGAAGCGCTTAAACCAAGGCAAACCTGAAGTCGGTGAAGGGGGTAGACGCCCAGGGTCCAAAATCTGCCAACAAAACACCCTCGGTACAAGTCGTGCAAGCCTTGGCTCCAAACAGCTGAAACCACCCCTGCTGCAAGTGCCCAGAAAAATCCAATAAAAATACCACAGTAATCCTCGCGTCGATACCTTCGAAACGAGTACCTGCACGTCCAATTCCGAGCTTCCTACACTGAGAAACAATTCCGACAAGGGAACCACCCCGAATTAAACTACTCTCAAAAACTGTAGCAATAACTACTGTTCACAGATATTATTCACCTTCGAGAAATATTCAGAAAATTCCAAGAAAATTAGGGCATATTCCTCGTGATGTGTAGATGCAAATCGCCTATTGAATCGCCCCAATCCGATGCCTGTACGCGAAGATATCGCCAAAATACCGCACCGCTGTCCCAAAACTCCGCCCAGAAAATGAGGTCACAAGATGATCCGAAAAACCCATGAAAAGCTCGGAATGGGAAAACCCAGTAAACATGGGAAACATAGCCCTACCTGTCATGAAGCCAACGGCGCAAGAATCATAGAAAAAGATGCTCGGAGTAAGCCGGGGGAGTCCTCGCACCAAAACGCGACGAAGAAGACCACAAACGAACGAGCGTCGCGCCGCGCCGTAAAAATGGTAACCTCGGGATGCGTGCTGCTGAAAAATCTGGAACTCTGCAGATTGAATCGCCACTGGGAGAGGAAGATTTCTTGTGAAGGTTGCACAGTGAAATTCCGCGCGGAGAAGAAGCTCTCTGCAAAAGAACTCGGCCTTTTATATGCTGGGAGAAACAAATCCGAAAATACCCAACCTATCCCCAATTTCCGGGCGCTCGGGATTTCGGGCGGCTACAGTGTTGGGCCCGGCCCAACACTGTGCGCGCCCGAAATCCTCCCGGGCCTCCACGTCGCCCCCACAACAGCGGACAGCCGCGCCCCCCGCTCACGCTCCGCCGCGTGGCCGGCCTGGTCAACGCGGGTGGGTGGCGCCCACGAATCACAGGGCGCCACCTGGCCCGCACTCAGCCCTCCGACCAACCCTGGCGCGCCGCCTGGCGCACCCTGCCGCGCACAGTTCCGATGCACCCCGCGTTCCGTGGTCCCAGCCTGCATGAGCCCACCAACCAGAAAACGCCACGTGTCCCGCCGGTCCATGCACCACGCCCGCCTGCTCCGTAGACCAAGTCCACTGCACCGACCAATCCAGTAATGCCACGTGTCCAACCCCCCGGTCCACCGTGCGCCCCGCACTCTCCGTAGACCCCGCCCCGCGGACCGGCCCACTCCCGAGCCGCCACGCGTCCCGCCCCCGGTGCACGCCTGCCGCGTGGACCGGGCGGCCCGCGCCTCCGTCCGCCGCGCTGCCTGCGGCTGCTCCGCCGCTGCCGCCGCCGCCGGGAACACTGTTCCGGCATGAACAGTACCCGAAGCTCAAAAATAACAAGTGGGTAGTCCGTTTTGACCGTTTTCGCGCGCTGAATCCGAATTTGACGTCCATTTTGCCAAATTCCAACTCTAAAAATCGCCGAAGGCATCCGGGAAGATGTTCCTTGATCCAAACTTCGCACTGGGTCCAATTTTAATATCCACGGCGCGCGAAACCACCTCTGGAGCTCCGACGGAGTCCACCGATCACCCACGTGATCCAATAAACACACTGAGCCCAACACTAATGTCCAAACGGGGCACAAATCCCACCAACACGCCACATTGGCCTCCAGGAGCTGTAGATGAACCAGTAATCTCGACGGGGGGGAATCCAGGTCCTCACAAAAGGGTAACTTCTCTCTCGACCGATCTTGAAGCGGAAAGGGATAATCTGATAAAAGCAAATGTTTCCCTTCAAGAGTCCAATGAGCAACTCGAGAAGAATTATATAGATATGGTGAACAAAGCAAATTACTTCTTGAAGCTCAATGGCGAGGCTCGACAGGAAAAATTGAAAATGACAGAGACCATTCTCCAACTCAAGGATAACTTACAGCGATTTTCATCAGGAAGGAGTAAGTTGGATAAGCTTCTTGGTCTTGGTCAATCAAACAAGTTCGGCCTCGGATACAATCGAACTGAAGATAATTTTAGTTCGGTTGGGACAGTTTTTGTGCCTCAGTCGGTATCTCCTCCTCCGACACCGGAATTCACGACAAGCAACGACAACAAGCCTACTTCACCCTCCTCGGAATCGTCAAGCACTAAGGTATGTTTTCGTTGTAATTTTGCAGGGCACATAAGGAGAAATTACAAGATGGGAGCCAAACGGTCAACTCAAGCACTTCTTGCAACGACTACCAAAAGGGTGATTCCTCGGAAATCAAATTGAAATTCTTTGAAGGAAAAGAGCCTTGGTAGTTCATCAAATAAGACGACGACGTCAAGGAATAGCGACGGATCAAACAAGACGCTTTCACCAAAGGTATCAACCTCACACTCATTTCCGACGTACACCAAAACTCGAAAGGTTTGGGTACGCAAAGGTGAAGTTTTCCCTTGTCTTGTTACAAATATTTCCTTGCATGCATATGATAATTCGTCTTGGTATCTGGATAGCGGCTGTTCCCGTCACATGACCGGTGACAAAAATTGCTTTCAAAATTTTGAGAAAATCTCCGGAGGACTTGTGGTTTTCGGAGACGGTCAGTCTTCCAAAATTGTTGGAAAAGGAACGGTAGCTATTCCAGATGGCCCGATTCTGAATAATGTATTATTTGTTGATGGGCTTAAGACTAACCTCATTAGTATCAGTCAACTTTACGACAATGGTTTTTCTGTTAATTTTTCATCTGTTGAATGCATTGTAACTGATAAAGATCATATTTTCTTTTTAAAAATAGATCTGAAAACAATTGTTATGTTGTTCCCAATAAAATTTCTGAAAATTGTAACTTAGCCTCTTTGGATAATGAAACACTTTGGCATGAAAGGCTAGGACACATAAATTTTAAGGAACTTGTTAGAATTTCGAACAAAGACGTGGTCAAGGGGGTTCCTAAAATTTCACTTAATCAAAACATTGTGTGTGGTGGTTGTCAAAAGGGAAAACAATCTAGGACTGCACACAAGAACTTGAATCACGTCGGTACCAAACGGCCCTTGGAATTATTGCATATGGATCTTATGGGGCCGACACGTCAACCATCCTTGGGAGGTAAATGGTATATTTTCTTATTGGTTGATGATTTCTCTCGGTATTCTTGGGTAGCATTTTTAAAAGAGAAAGCTGATACTTTTGATTCTTTTCACGAGATTTGCCTTCGTATTATGATTGAAAAGAATGAAAAGATCATTCGTGTTAGAAGTGATAGAGGTGGAGAATTCATAAATTCTAAATTCATTGATTTTTGCACTTCCAACGGTATTAAGCATGAATTCTCAGCACCCTATACACCTCAACAGAATGGTGTTGTCGAGCGCAAAAACAGGGTTGTTCAAGAGATGGCACGTGTTATGCTTCACAGCCGGAATTTACCGCTACATTTTTGGGCTGAAGCTGTGAACACTGCAATCTATGTTATTAATCGAGTTTATTTGCGCCCGGGAACGTTAAATACACCATATGAACTATGGTGTGGTAGAAAACCCAACATCAAATATTTTCGCATCTTCGGGAGTCGGTGTTACATTTTACGTGACCGTGAAAATCTTGGAAAGTTTGACTCTCGAAGTGATGAAGGGATTTTCTTGGGGTATTCTACAAATAGTAGAGCATATCGGGTATTTAACTTGGAATCTAAGACGATCGTAGAATCTATAAATGTTAAAGTAGATGAAGCTTTCCACTTTGCATCTGATAAATCTACCCCTGATATCTCTCTTGATGATGATACTCCTGTAAGTGCATCTTCTCATGATAATACTTCCAATATTAATGATGCATCTAATGGTTCTTCAAGTTTATCTGATGTGCAGGAATCATCTCATGTACCTCCGAGTACTCCATTACAACAAACGTTACGCATCTCCAAGGATCATCCTGAATCAAACATCATTGGAGACCCACAAGAAGGAGTCAAAACTCGGAGACAGTTGGTTTGTGGATTCGCCTGTTACGTTTCCATGATCGAACCAAAGAATGTAGATGAAGCTCTTCAGGGTGACTACTGGATTGAAGCAATGCAGGAAGAGCTCCATCAGTTTGAACGCAACAAAGTCTGGGAATTAACGACGCCTCCGAAGCAACACAATGTGATCGGTACCAAATGGATTTTCAAGAACAAGAAAAATGAGGATGGTACCATCATCAGGAACAAAGCACGTTTAGTTGCTCAAGGCTACTCTCAAGTAGAAGGTATAGACTTTGATGAAACGTTCACCCCTGTAGCTAGACTCGAGTCCATTCGTATCTTATTCGCTATTGCTTGTCACTTTAAAATAAAACTCTTTCAAATGGACGTTAAGAGCGCGTTTTTAAATGGGTTTTAAAATAAGGAAGTTTATGTGGCTCAACCGAAAGGTTTTGTAGACTGTAAACTACCTAACCATGTTTTTCGTTTGAAAAAGGCTCTTTACGGGTTAAAACAAGCACCGCGAGCGTGGTACGAAAGGTTGACAAAGCACCTTTTGGAGAAGGGCTATACTCGAGGGGGAGCAGATCGGGCTCTCTTTGTGAAGCATTATCAAAATAACTTCATTGTTGCACAAATCTATGTCGATGACATTGTGTTTGGAGCAACAAAGGATAATGATGCTTCTAAATTCGCAGAAACCATGGAAAGCGAATTTGAGATGTCTATGATGGGGGAACTGACATACTTTCTTGGATTGCAAGTGAAACAAAATGGTGAAGGCATCCATCTGTGTCAATCCAAGTATGCAAAGGAGTTGGTAAAGAAATTCGGATTAGAAGATTCTAAAGATTTCCCTACTCCTATGGGAACTAGCAATAAGGGATTAGGAAGTGAATCTCTTAGTGAGAATGTAGATGAGAAACTTTATCGCAGCATGATTGGAAGTCTACTTTACCTCACGGCTAGTCGCCCGGATATATCCTTTAGTGTTGGGATTTGCGCGAGATATCAATCAGCACCTAAGGAGGTTCACCTGAAAGCGATGAAACGGATCATCCGGTACATCAAAGGAACCACTAATTTCGGAATTTGGTATCCTATGGGAACAAGTCTAGATATTATTGGATACTCAGATGCCGATTGGGCAGGATCTGTGGATGATCGGAAAAGTACGAGTGGTGCATGTTTTTATCTTGGCCATTGTCTTGTTGCATGGCATAGTAAAAAGCAAAACTGCATTGCACTCTCGACTGCCGAAGCGGAATACATCTCAGCGGGTAGTTGTTCAACTCAACTCATTTGGATGAAAAGCGTGTTGAGCGACTTCCGGATTTCAGCAACTTCGGTAACTGTTTTATGTGACAACACTAGTGCCATAAATATTTCAAAAAACCCTGTGTTGCACTCTAGAACAAAACACATTGAACTTAGATATCATTTTCTTAGAGAGCTAGTTGAATCAAATATTCTTCAAATTTCCTACATTTCAACTGAAGATCAATTAGCTGACTTGTTAACAAAACCTTTGGATCAAAAACGTTTTATTCATTTGCGTAAAGCAATTGGAATGCTTTCCTTGAAATAACCTCTTTTTGAAACTTTTGTTTAGATTAGGTTTTGTTTTTGTGTTTTTGTTCATTATCTATGCATAGACATAGAACATTAATTGAGCATTAGTTTTGATTGACTTTAACTGCATCCTTTTAGATATTTAGAAATCTATTATGCCTTAGATATCATAATATTTCATTTTATGCAATGATCATTTATGTCAATTAACTCATCTTTGTTTTGATCAAAGTCAATTTCTCTCTCGATGATCTCTTGGTATAGTTTTTATCTTATTTGACTGTTTAGTCGAGTATGAAATCGAGATCAATATTTGGCTAAATACTTTATATCTTAGATAATTGATAGCCAATTGAGGGGGAGTCAAAGAAAAAGTATTATGCTCAAAAGATGTGGAAAGAGTTACATCCCAATGAGGAGTGTCACGCCCCGGAACCCGGGCTCGCCAACAGATCCGCCGTGCACACGGGATTTCCCGAGTACACGAAGCGCTGGTAACCTGCTCCGATATAATATGAACAATAAAAGAGCATAATACAGAGCTGAAGTAGAAGAACCACATAGTATCTCAGACTGGAACTACAAATAAAGCTGTAATAAGTACAATAATCTCCCAGCTCACCAAAATAGTACAACCAGCTGGCGAAAGCCAGACCTAAAATAAAAGAGGAATACCACAGTCTGAGTAAAAGGGTGCAGCATCTATCTAACAGCTCTCAGTCTCCCAGGAGATCTATTTATTCAGCGATCCCCTTACCTCGATCAGCTGCCGATGGCCTAGCAGCTCCCGCAGACGACTCTGCAAAAAATAAAGGAGGAGAAAGAAACAGAAAATAACAATGGGGGTGAGAACTACCAGATAAACCAGTAGCCTCCCCTAGTGGGCAAAACCTCAACTCTGACGCACCCACTAGGACTACTAGAGGCCAGAAAGGAATAAGTGGTAAAGCTATAAACAGAACTGCTGAATAAAGGGGAAACCACCACTAGTATGCCTCTAAATGTGATACCGAAAGAAATGATTGTATGAATGCATCAGGAAACAGTGTCTGACCAAATAACCCCAATCTAGTACCACCAGTAAAACTGGTATTGCCTACTCAGCGGAATCTGCACACACGGCTCGAAACCGCGGGATCGGCTAGTACGGCTCGCATCCCAAAATAAGTATCAGACCGGCACACACGGCTGGGTCCAAAAAGAAAAGCCTACCTCCGGAGTGGCACTCGAGGGGAGCGACCCACACGAGTAAAGTATCTCTGTCATCAGTATCACAAGTATCTCTGTAGCACATGTCTCACAAGTATCACAATATAGCAGGACTGGATCATGACTATGATCAAAGTGGGAAAAACCATCCACTAAAGAAAACCCAAATCCCAACAGATGCAAATAATAAACCAGACTCAACCCCAATCTGATGCAAGGATAAACATCTGGTCGACCGCCTACTGTCTGCGGTCACCGCAATACCCCACAAATCCACGATCTAATGCAATCTTGACTACACTACCCCAAACCCTGCTCATACTTGAGCAACAAGCATCTGGATGCAAAGGACAACAATGAAACATGTTCAAATCTCAATAGGATAGTGTAGCAATAAATAGGGCTAACTAGATGTCCAAGCCAGCATGCAATTGTACTTTTCAAAAGCTGTAGAAAGGTGTTAAATATTTATTTTAAAAGAAGATTGATTTATTGGAAAAATTATTTGCATGCGAGATTATAGCTTTTGTCCCAATCACAGTGTCCCAATATAAGTCATCATATAATCTGTGGGGTCATATTAAATTTTAGGAGAGTTCGTCCCAGCGGTTCTCATCAATTAGTTCGTCCCAATAGTTCTCATCAATTGTCATATTAGTTTGTCCCAATGGTTCTCATCAATTGTCATATTAGTTTGTCCCAATGGTTCTCATCAATTGTCATATTAGTTTGTCCCAATGGTTCTCATCAATTGTCATGTTAGTTCGTCCCAATGGATCTCATTAAATTTTAGGGGATTTCTAGTAATCCCAGTAGCTTGTCAAAAATGAGGTAAGCAACAACCGCCCACCTCGAGTAGCTCAAATTATACCCCAGCTAGTCTCCTGGCTATCCACAGTCCTTAGATCCTGCAAATCAGTGTACAACGCTCCCGGTATAAATACAAATCCCAAAAAGTACAATATTTACTGTTTATCAAATAGCACGGGAAAAGAGGAGTTTTTCACCTCTAAAATGTGCTCCAAAAATCCTAGAAAAATCACGGTTGCGTTCCTCGCGAAGAGTAGATCAAAATCGACTCTTTAAACGCCTCGATCAGATGCTCCTACGCCAAGATAAAAATCGGAGAAGTCGACGCTGTCCAGAAATTTCCACAGCAAAAAGGGGGGTCAAAGAGGCCTCGGGAAACGTGCCAAAAGTATGAAATGGAGCGAAGTGATCAACACGAAAATCGAAGCCTTACCTCTTAGGAACGCGCTGCCGCAAAAATCGTCCAAAAATTCCTCCTGGTTAGCCCACAGGGAATTTTCGACTGAACTGCGACGGGAAATGGGCCGAAAAAGAAAACCATCGCAGTGCGCCGCGTCGCAGATAACTCATTAACTGTAACTCCAGAAATTCTGGAATTTTGAGGAGAGAGAGAAGAGAGAGAGAGGAACAACTTTTGTATAGGGCACTTTCTCTGTTTCTCTCTCTACAGCCCACAACCCGAGGTGGAATGAGAGGGGGTGAGTGGGATGCTATTTATAATGGGCTGGGGCTCCACAGAGGATCGGATCCGAACAGGAAACACCGAAACGGGCCAACGAAAACGCGCAATGTGTCCACAAAACAGGAAACAGCGGTGCAAGGGCCAATCAGAATTCGCCACGTGTCCACGTGGTGCACGTGGTTGCTCCGCGCTCCGGGTTTTCCGGATCCTGTCAGCCAATAGGGGAGCGCCACGTGTCACCTTCCCACGTGCTTCTAGAAGCCGGCCAACCAATCAGGAGCCGCCACGTGGCAGGAAAGATCTTCGGTGCTCCCGGTGCACGCCATGCCCGTGGACCGCGCACCCGCGCCTGCCCGCGCCTGCCCGCGCTGCGCGCCTCCGCACTCCGCCGCTGTGCTGCCGCTGCGCCGCTGCCCGCCGCCGTGCGCCGCCGCTCGCCGGTCGCCGGAACAGTAATTCCGGCGGCCGGAGTTACTGTTCCGGCATGAATAGTACCCATGTGCCAAAAAAATAAAGTAAATATACCGTTTCGATCGTTTTCGCGCGCTGAGTCCAAATCCGCTGTCCATTTCGCCAAATTCTCATCCAAAATTTTGCCGAAAGCTCCCGAAAAATTCCATTTGCTCCGATTTTTGCGCAGAGTCTATATTAAATGCCCAATTTCGATTCTACAAGCTCTGTTTCACCGAATAAGCTCCCCACAGTCACTGTTTAATGTTGCGCAGTTCCTGCGGGAGTATGGATCATCACATCCGCCCCCACTAAAAAGAATTTCGTCCTCGAAACGAGATTAAACAATAATCCTCAGTCCGATGTCTCGAATAAGTAGGGGTGAGCATTCCTCATCTCCGACTCGAGCTCCCATGTAGCCTCGCGCTCGTCATGATTGCCCCATTGGATTTTCACATAGGGAATGGCCCGATTGCGCAATTCTCTTACCTCTCGATCCAGGATTCGCAGTGGGCGCTCCTTATACCGCAAATCCTCACTGATCTCAAGCGGCGTGAAGTCAATGACGTGCGATGGGTCGAAGACATACTTCCTCAAGGTAGAAACATGAAATACATCATGGACACCAGCAAGCCTCGGAGGAAGTGCAAGTCGGTAGGCAACTGGCCCGATACGTTCTAATACCTCAAAGGTAGAAACATGAAATACATCAAGGACACCAGCAAGCCTCGGAGGAAGTGCAAGTCGGTAGGCAACTGGCCCGATACGTTCTAATACCTCAAAGGGTCCAATGTATCGGGGGCTAAGCTTTCCACGAATGCCGAATCTCCTGATTCCTTTGGACGGCGAGACTTTCAGGAATACATGATCTCCAACTTGAAATTCTAAGTCCCGTCGCCGAACATCGGCATAACTCCTTTGTCGGCTTTGGGCAGTTTGAAGATGCCGTCGAATCACTCGGACCTTCTTTTCTGCCTCTAACAACATATCTGGTCCCAAGGTCCGCTTCTCGCCCACGTCACTCCAATAAAGCGGTGATCGACACTTGCGTCCATACAACGCTTCAAACGGAGCCATCTGAATGCTCGCTTGAAAGCTATTGTTGTACGCGAACTCAGCCAAGGATAAGTGTCGAATCCACCCTCCGCCGAAATCCAAGACACAAGCCCTCAGCATGTCCTCCAGGATTTGTATCGTCCGTTCTGACTGTCCATCCGTCTGCGGATGAAAAGCAGTACTGAACCTAAGCTGAGTCCCCAAGGCTGTCTGCAAACTCATCCAGAAACGCGAAACAAACCTCGGGTCTCTATCTGATACAATGGAGGCTGGTACTCCATGTAATCTAACTATCTCGTCTAGATAAAGCTGGGCTAGTCGCTCAAGTGGCCACGTAGTCTGCATGGGCAGAAAGTGCGCTGACTTGGTAAGTCGATCTACAACTACCCAGATAGCGTCTGCTCCTCCCTGTGCCCTTGGCAGTCCGACCACGAAATCCATCGTAATGTGGTCCCATTTCCACTCGGGAATTGGGAGACTCTGTAACTTGCCAGCTGGCACTCGATGCTCAGCTTTCACCTGCTGACAAGTTAAACACTGGGCCACAAATCTCCCAATATCCCTTTTCATGCCTTTCCACCAGAAGTGTGCCTTGAGGTCCTTATACATCTTAGTCCCACCAGGATGTAGGGTATAAGGTGTATAATGGGCCTCTCGCAATATCTGTTCTCTAATCTCCACATCTATTGGCACACATGCTCGGTTCCTGTACCTCAGTACTCCCGAGGCATCTACCGTAAAGTCCCCTGACTGATCACTCGGAATATGATCTCTAATCCTGGCCAAGTGGGGGTCCTCACTCTGTTTCTCTTTGATCCTGTCCAGCAGAGTGGGCTGCAAGACTAAAGATGTCAGTCTAGCAGAGACCCCAGGGGACACAACCTCTATCTCGAGCCGTCTCATCTCCTCTAATAGCGGCGCCTGGTCTGTGATCAACATAGACAAACTTTGCACCGCTCTCCTACTCAAGGCATCAGCGACCACATTAGCCTTTCCTGGGTGGTAGAGAATATCTACATCATAATCCTTTAATAGCTCTAACCACCTACGTTGCCTCAAATTCAACTCCTTCTGCGTGAACAGGTATTTTAGGCTCTTGTGGTCGGTGTAGATTTCACAATGCTCCCCATATAGATAATGACGCCAAAGCTTCAGTGCAAATACCACAGCAGCAAGCTCCAAGTCATGGGTAGGGTAATTCTTCTCATAATCCTTGAGTTGCCTTGATGCATAAGCAATTACCCTCCCTTCCTGCATCAACACACAACCAAGTCCGCTGTGTGGTGCATCACTGTAGATCACATATCCTTTTCCCATAACAGGGAGGGAAAGGATAGGGGCGGTCATCAGTCTACTCTTTAGCTCCTCAAAGCTCCTTTGACAGTCCTCACTCCAGACAAATTTCACTCCCTTACGCGTCAAACGAGTGAGGGGTGTGGAGAGCTTCGCAAAGCCTTCCACAAACCGACGGTAATACCCAGCTAAACCCATAAAGCTACGTACCTCAGAAACCGTCGTCGGTCGGGGCCAATCACGGACTGCCTCAATCTTTGCTGGGTCCACTGCCACACCCGCGGCAGAAATCACATGGCCTAAGAAGACTACCTCCCGAAGCCAAAACTCGCACTTTGCCAGTTTGGCATACAACTTCTTCTCTCACAGAAGTTGCAGCACAATCCTTAAGTGCTCCTCATGCTCAACATCACTTCGGGAGTAGACCAAGGTATCATCAATGAACACTACCACGAACCGGTCTAAGTATAGCCGGAAGATCCGGTTCATTAAATCCATGAATGCGGCAGGGGCATTAGTTAGCCCAAAGGCATAACTGTGAATTCATAATGCCCGAACCGTGATCTGAATGTCGTCCTCGGCCTTCACCTTCAACTGGTGGTAACCGGACTGCAAATCTATCTCAGAGAAGACACAAGACCCTTACAGCTGATCAAAAAGATCATCGATGCGCGGCAAGGGGTACTTGTTCTTGATGGTCACTTTATTTAATTCCCTATAGTCCACACACAATCGAAGTGACCCATCCTTCTATTTCACGAATAGCACCGGCGCTCCCCAAGGCGACACACTCGGCCTAATAAAGCCCTTATCCATTAAATCCTGAAGTTGCGCCTTAAGCTCTCGCAACTCAGCCGGTGCCATCCGGTAAGGAGCCTTAGAGATTGGCGCAGTTCCTGGAACTACGTCAATCACGAACTCAATTTCCCTATCTGGCGGCATGCTAGTCAGCTCAGGTGGGAAAACATCCGGGAACTCGCGGGCAATAGGGATATCCCCGAGTCCCGGCGCCGCCGTAGGCCCCTCAACAACACTAGCCAAAAAGGCTACACATCCTCGACGGATCATCTGCTTTGCCCGGGAAGTCGAAACCATAGAGGCAAAGAAAGCACTCTGACATCCTTAATACACTAACATCTCCTGGCCTGGCTCTCTAAACGTGACAGTCCTTGCGGCACAGTCAATAATCGTAAAATACCGAGCCAGCCAGTCCATCCCGAGGACCACATCGAAGTCCTTCAATTGTCTCAGGACTAACAGGTCTGCTGGCATAATCCAGGACTCGATTTGCATCGGGTAGGACCAACAACACTCCTCCACGTGCAAGGTGTGATCGGGAATCTGAACCTTTCGTGCACATGGCAAAAGTCCTACCTCTAACCCATGTAATGATGCAAATTATTTACTAATAAAAGAATGTGATGCTCCTGTATCAAATAAAGTATGAGTCCTAATGCCAGAAAGTAAATCATACCTGCTTCTTCTCGGTCAGCTATAGTAGAATCCTCCTCCAGCGCTAAGTCATCCTGACTGCTCGACAACGGCTGTCTCTCTCCAGAAGGGCGGGGGAATGAAACTTGATCTACTTGAAGGTTTGTCGGTGAAGCTCCCGGTCGTAGCTGGGAAGTGGTAGGGACAAACGCCGAAGTAGGTGCCATAGTTATCCTCGAAGGGCATGTAACTTGTAGGTGCCCAGGCTGTCCACACAGGTAGCAACGTCCCCACCGTTGATTACAAGTACTAGGAAAATGACGACCTTCACAAAAGATACAACTGCCAGGAACTCACAACTGCTGTGACTGCTGGTGAGATGAAGAAGGAGTAGATGCTGAAGAAGGAGCCGTCGATGGCGCATAAGGGCAAGTAGCTCGGACGTGGCCAGACTGTCCACACCGATAATAGCGGCCAAACCTCAGATCACAAGTATCATAAGCATGCTGTCCCTGGCAGAAAATACACTTGCCGCGAAGTCGTGGCCGTCTCCGAGAACTGGCCTGCCCATCAACACCCGGGGCTGGGCATTTTCTCTTAAAACGCCGTTTAGGAGCCCTAGCCCTCTTCTCGACTGCCGGATCACTCCTCTGCGCCAATAGCTGCTCCAAGCGCTGGTCCTGTCGAAAGCTCCTCGCCACCAACTGGGCCACCAAGGCCCGCAGTTCTCCTAGTTCGGCAGACACTGCCTGCTCAGGCTCCTCAGAAGGGGTGGGAATACCCCCGGCGGAAATACGACGAAGGGGCGACATACTGTCACCAGAAGCCACAAATCAGGAAAACAAAACCCCACACGACCCAATCTAGCGAAAGTCAAAGACATTCCCCTATTTCTGTGACTTTATGTTGTCTGCAGCCAACATAACTGTTCACCAGAAATTGGGTATGTCGGTCTCTCTTCACTTACTTGGAAGAGTCAAACAAATAAATCAACGACTTTCGCACAATGTCACGTCTCTCACGCCCTAACATCCTAGGGTCTGCCAGAAGCCTAGGGTTTCCTAAGTCCCAACTAACTTATCCCTAAGCTCTGATACTAACTTAATCTGTCACGCCCCGGAACCCGGGCTCGCCAACAGATCCGCCGTGCACACGGGATTTCCCGAGTACACGAAGCGCTGGTAACCTGCTCCGATATAATATTAACAATAAAAGAGCATAATACAGAGCTGAAGTAGAAGAACCACATAGTATCTCAGACTGGAACTACTGTCACGCCCCGAGATTCAAAAGTGGGTCTAAATTTTTTTTTTTTTATTTAAAATCAGAGTTTAAAACTTGATTTCTCCAAAGCGTGAACAGACCGCCACACCTATAGAAAAGTCTCTGTACCTCAAACAGAGCCTTCCCTATATGTGCTCGGCAAACAGATACAGTCAATCAGAGTAGATACAAGATAGCTATACTAAATAAGTTCTACTCTATTACAACCACAAGGTTCATATGTTTATACAATCCAGTTCTCAAAATGGAAATAACAGTTATAAAGTTTTACTAAACCAAAAGGGTTAAGTCCTACCAGGGACAAATCTACCACGCGTCATCACACGGAACGTCCAAAGGTCCCCGCACCCGAAGGACCTGAAAAACAGTCACCCGAGGGTGTGAGACACACCGGAGTGTATCCCAGTGGGCACGACGGGCCGGGAAATAGCAAGCCGTACCTACTGGATACAATAATAAGCGGAAACAGAAATAGGATATACTGAAGATCAATGCAGGTATATAATCTCAAGGATCAAACATAGATCAATGGAACATGGTATGCATATATAACACAATCATACTATGCATGATAATCTATAACAGATATGAAATGCCGGTAATCAAACAAACAGGAATATCATGAAGGTGCATCAAAGGTGATATCACTAATATACCCAATTCAGTGCCACTGTTGGCCACAAGGGCCTCAGGCTAAATTGCCATGGAGCATAAGACCTCAGGCTAAACCACTGTTGGTCATTGGGGCCTCAGGCTAAAGCCACTGTTGGACACCCAGCAAGCTATCATAACCCCAACGGGCTCACGGGTCAATCAGACCTCTCTACCGGTAAAGAACACCAACACGGGTAGCTAGTCCGCTGGTGTGCGCGACTGAAAGCTGGCTCGACGGCGATCATAATGCTGATGCTCAAACCATGGTCCATCGACCAAATAGACGGCAAGAAGCCGAGGAAAATCCCCACCGGGATACAAATGTAACATGCCAACTACTAAGGTAGTATCACCTATTCTAAACATGTAGTGAAGAATAGAAACAGGTATAGACTATGCTAGTGACCAATCAAGCATGGCATGTGTCCAGGAAATGCATATCAACTGCTGAAAAGAACATGATATATCTCAACATGAATAACAAGCAACTGCTGAAATATAAATATGATATGCAAGCAACTGCTGGAATATAAACAACCAAATACCAAAGGGGTCCGTCCTACTACGGTACCCGTAGGGCCGATCTGATAAAACGCGGACCGAAGATAACCCACCTTAAGGTAGACGGTCGCGATAAGACGGATCACGGGCTGGCTCCTGATGGCTGGGGCCTACAATAATACCAGATGACAACTCAGGATCTACCAAATCCTCAAGGCACAACTAGCGTGAATCGACTATTTCGTCGATTATCGCAACAATAAGCCTATTTAGCTTTTCAAGAACCCCAGGAAAACCCACCGAAAGGTCATTACTACTTTAGAACATTCATCTAGCTTTTCCATATTGTTACAATTGCAGCAAGCCCCTTGAGCTTACCTAGTATGTGTTTTATACACTAAATTAACACCGTTTTGGCTCGTTCTCTTAAAAGGAGAATCATTCTTACGAGCCGTCACCTCCAGCAGGTGACATTCGACTTGCTGAACGCCGTGCTCACCCATTTGTGACAGCACGATACCCGAGGAAAACTTCGGGCCATGAATTACTCCTCTAACCTAGCCGAAACGCATTTTTGTTTCTTCGGCTCATCAAACCCCAAAATAAACGCGAGCATCGCGTTCAGTGACCCCAAATTAGCCAGGAGTACACTGTTGCAATATTTTAAACAACCCTAATACTGTTATTAAGAATTTATTGTATTTAAGCTTGATTATGACACAACTTTGCATCTATTCCTCGCATGTTAAAACTTTGTATATCAAAGTGCTTCCAAACAGTGTAAGGACACTAGGGCTCACTTCCTTTGCAGCCCAGGTCTGCTGGTTCAACCAGAACCTCAACCTTGCTCTCACACAAGTTCACAATGCACCATACACTTGTCCACACAGATCCAGGTTGATCTGAAGTGAGCATCACGCTCAGGGGACAATTCTAAGCAACTTTCATATTCACAGTTTTGTCAAATTCTGCTTGGAAGTTCTTTGAAGCATTTTGTCAAGCACTTAGTGGGCATTACTTATAGCTTTATTCACAAACCATATTTCACACTGGATCTTCGCAACCACAGCACTTGGGCCCCTCAAGCTTGGATCAAAACATTCCACTAAGTCCCTGGAGTTGTTCTCATCAACTTGGAGCAACCAAAACTCCCAGGTTGGCTCGGGTCCGAGGAAGAAGATGACCCCCTCAACTTTGAAATTCGTGATGACCCAACCGAGAGTTCTGGGGCTCAACTAATGGCACCAAAAAGTGCTAATTACATCCCTGATGCTTTCCATACCCATGCCTGGTCGACGGGATGAGGCGGCGCTGGCGGGGCACAAAGCTCCATTTCGAGCTTCAAGCCTCTAATGGCGGATTTCAACAGAGGCCATATGAGGCTCTCTAACTTGCATGGTAGGTTTCATAGGCCCATACGAAGCTTCCCGACCAACCCATCCCAACCGGAGTTGGCCGGAGCGCCGGCGGCCGCGACATGGTTGAGAATCGGATCATCCATGGCCACCAATTTTTGATGCTGCATGGATGCCATGCAAGTGCATGGGTGCACTCCTCTCACACCCAGGAACATTTCTGGGCAAGTGGCCGGCGGCGGGGAGGCGCGCCGGCGCCGGAGCAGCAAGCTCGGCCAAGTGCAAGAAACCCGAAAACTAGGGTTCCAATCTGCAACCGATTGGTTTGATCAAACTCCACCAAATTTGGTGGAGTTGATCACTGACTCCAACAGTAAAAGTCCATGATTTTAGATTCCCATTTAGTCCACTGGTTGCCGAGAAAACTCGCGGCGGAGCTCGGCTAGGTTTCCGGCCAACTTTGCTCCCGCCGGCCAACCAGGCTGCATGGGGGCTCGGGCTCGTGCAGGGAGCATCCTTAGGACACAGGGAGTCTACTGCTAAGGGTCTCGGGTCCTGAGAACCATTGGTTAGGGTGCTCTTACCTTGGCCGGAGTTGGTGAAGGAGGAAGAAGCCGGTTCTCGGTTCCTTCTTCACGCGCGGCCACGGCAAGCTCCAGCAACACTCCACTGGTACAGAGGAACTCCACTGGATCTCCAGATCAAGATTTGGAAGAAGTTGGTTCCATCTTCTTCTTCCTCTCTCTCTCTCTCTCGGTTTTCTTCAATGGAGAGGGTGACTCCTCGGCCACCACAACACCAAGGCCTTATGAGGATTAACTCTTGGGAGTTAGAAATCCCAAGAGCCTTCCTCGTGTAACCTCCCACGAGGAAGCCCAAAAGCCAAAAGGATTTAATGCAAGATTCTTTGTAAATGCCTCAAACCCGGTTCACACACACCCCTAGCCTCCAAGCTCTGGACAGTAGGTGCAAAATGCACCCAACACCCTCATATTTAATCCCCTAAATATTTGGTACATAAAATATTATAGTTTTCTCGAAAATACCCACTTTTCGGTACACTTCACGTATTTTGAGAAAATTCGCTCGACGAAATACGAAACAGACTTCGCCACGACGTCCGGCTCGTCGAGACCTTCAAGATAGGCTATTCATTTGCTTGATTTGGTGCTCAAATGAATTCTCGGGCCATTCTGTTTTGTATGTCGCAACCCGACACACGCACTTCGATGCACACGGATCGCCAAACGCGGAAACCGTCAGTGCCATTGCGCTCAGAACGTCGAAATTAGTTAGGATCCACTACTCATACCCCTATGTCAGGGTTTTAGACAGTGGTTCGGCCAACTGTCGCTCGCGAAGGGTCGAAAATCACGAGTTACTATTCACACTTAAGTCGCGGGGCCCGTTTTTGATTTCTGATTTCGGGAAGATCCGACCGTCGGATCGAAAACATATGAATATGAAACTTCTATGTTTCGACGAGACGATCGCAATGGTGATCTCGGATTTTCCAGATCAGACCCCGATCAAAAGTCGATATTTTTGGGGTTTTATTTATTTATTCTCTGCTATTTGTCAATCCAGAAATCTATTTAAACCTTTTAAAATTCTCGGTTACTATATCACCCACCACTTATAAAAAGTTTCGTCCCCGAAACTTGATTACAATTACGAATCAAACAAATAGGGAAAGCGTTCTAACATTTCAAATTCACGCTCCCATGTGGCCTCGTGTTCTTCATGATTTTCCCATTGTACCTTTACATAGGGAATGGTTCTGCTACGCAGTTTCTTCTCATCACGTACCAGGATCCGTAATGGAGCTTCATCGTAGCTCAGATCCTCTCGAAGTGGGACAGAGGTGGGGCTGATGACATGTGTCGAATCAGAGATGTACTTGCGTAGCATGGAGACATGAAAGACATTATGCACACGGGCGAGACTTGGAGGAAGAGCTAGCCGATATGCCACTGGACCAATGCGCTCTAATATTTCGAAGGGTCCTACGAAACGGGGACTGAGTTTGTTCCGCAACCCAAATCTCTTGATTCCCCTAGTTGGCGACACCTTCAGCAATACATGGTCACCAACCTGGAACTCAAGATCGCGCCTGCGCTTGTCCACATAACTCTTTTGTCTGCTTTGTGCGGTCAGCAATCGCTGTCGAGCGATTCGCACCTTGGCCTCAGCATCCTCCAATAAATCTGGCCCGACAATCTGGCGTTCTCCAACATCGTCCCAACAGATCGGGGATCGACATCGACGCCCATATAATGCCTCATAAGGCGCCATTCCAATGCTTGCCTGGTAACTGTTGTTATAGGCAAATTCTACCAACGGCAGGTATTTGAACCATCCATCACCATAATCCATGACACATGCCCGCAACATATCTTCCAATATCTGGATAACCCGTTCAGACTGCCCATCACTCTGAGGATGGAAGGCAGTGCTGAAATTTAACTTAGTGCCCAATGATTGCTGAAGACTTTGCCAGAAATGGGACACGAATCGAGTATCCCGATCAGAGACAATCGACACCGGCACACCATGAAGCCGGACAATCTCGTCGATATACAATTGGGCGAGCCGGTCTCTAGACCATGTCGTATGAATAGGCAGAAAGTGGGCCGACTTGGTGAGTCGATCCACAACCACCCAAATAGCGTCGTGACCACGCTGGGATCGTGGCAGACCGGTGACAAAGTCCATTGTGATCTGTTCCCATTTCCACACCGGAACAGGAAGTGGTTGTAGTTTTCCTGCCGGACGTTGATGTTCAGCTTTAACTTGTTGGCACACCGCGCACTGGGATACATACTGTGCGATATCCGATTTCATCCCAGGCCACCAAAATTGCTGCTTCAGATCCTTGTACATTTTGGTTCCACCGGGATGTACAGTGTACAAGGATCGATGTGCCTCTGCGAGAATTTCGTTTCTCAGGCTATTATCCTTTGGAACACACCAACGCCCTCGATATCTGATAGAGCCGTCGGTGAGCATCTGATAGTCATCAGTCTGACCCAATGCTATATTCTCGCGAACTCTTTCGAACCAAGGGTCCGACTGTTGTCCTTTCTTAATATGGTCGAAAAGGGTAGGATGAGCTACCATTGCCATAAGTTGGGTTGTCGCGCCAGTAGGAACTACTTCCAAGTTCAACTTCTGAAATTCCTTAATCAGGCGCTCTTGCCCAGTGATCATTAGCATTTCAACCGAACTGCTTTTCCGACTCAGTGCATCAGCTACCACATTTGCTCGACCAGGATGGTACAGAATGGTCAAGTCATAGTCTTTGAGAAGTTCAAGCCAACGTCGTTGCCTCATATTTAACTCCTTCTGAGTAAAAAGATATTTGAGGCTCTGATGGTCTGTGTATACCTCACAATGCACACCGTAGAGATAATGTCTCCATAGCTTGAGCGCAAAAACCACCGCTGCAAGCTCTAAGTCGTGGGTAGGGTAGTTTTGTTCATACGGCTTTAACTGTCGTGAGGCGTATGCAATGACCTTGCCATCTTGCATCAGAACACAACCCAGACCAAACCGAGAAGCATCGCAATAGACAACGAAGTTCTCGCCCGGAACTGGCAGGGTTAAGATTGGCGCTTCAGTAAGTCTTCGCTTAAGCTCATCAAAGCTAAGCTGACACTCCGGAGTCCAGATAAACTTTTCTCCTTTTCTTGTCAAACGATTTAGCGGAAGAGATATCTTGGAAAATCCCTCTACAAAGCGCCGATAATACCCGGCAAGACCAAGAAAACTCCGAACCTCAGTCACACTAGTCGGCTGCGGCCATTCAACCACTGACTTGATCTTGCTAGGATCTACCGAGATTCCTGCTCCTGAGACAATATGTCCCAAGAACGCCACTTCTTGAAGCCAGAAGTCACACTTCTTTAGCTTCGCATACAGGTTATTTTCCATTAAAACCTGAAGAACCTGTCGCACATGGTCTTGATGCTCCTCGTTACTTCGTGAATAGACGAGGATGTCGTCAATAAAGACTACAACAAAGTGATCCAGAAAGGGTTTGAATACCCTATTCATCAAGTCCATGAAGGCTGCCGGGGCATTAGTAAGCCCAAATGGCATAACCGTAAACTCGTAATGACCATATCGAGTTCGGAATGCCGTTTTAGAAATATCCTCAGCCTTAATTCTCAACTGATGGTACCCAGACTGTAGATCGATCTTTGAAAATACCTTCGATCCTTGAAGTTGATCGAAAAGATCGTCTATTCTTGGGAGAGGATACCGGTTCTTGATCGTGACTGTGACACCCCAATAGTCCCACATCGGATGCGAATGTGGATGTGTTTGGGTATATAAGAGGACATGGACACTAGTAATAATAACTGGGCTTAAGCATTTTGGGCTGTGGTTTGGGCCCAACGAGTTATTATTGCTAGTGGGCCGGATCATTACATTTGGTATCGGAGCCAATAACCAGCCGGAAGTGTGCGGCGAGTCTTGGCTGAGCCTGGGTCTAGATGACAGGGCTAGCGAGACGAGTCTCACCTCGCCTGGTGATCTTGGGCTGCTGTGTGTGTGTTTGGGCTGACGAGGACGTCAGGCCTAAACGGGGGGAGTCTGTGACACCCCAATAGTCCCACATCGGATGCGAATGTGGATGTGTTTGGGTATATAAGAGGACATGGACACTAGTAATAATAACTGGGCTTAAGCATTTTGGGCTGTAGTTTGGGCCCAACGAGTTATTATTGCTAGTGGGCCGGATCATTACAGTGACTTTATTTAATTCACGATAATCGATGCAAAGGCGAAGGCTTCCATCCTTCTTCTTGACGAACAACACCGGAGCACCCCATGGAGACACACTAGGTCTGATAAAACCAAGAGCCAGTAACTCATTGAGTTGAGTCTGCAACTCTTTCAATTCAGTGAATGCCATGCGATAAGGTGCTCGAGAGATAGGAGTCGTGCCCGGAATCAAGTTGATGACAAAATCAATGTCTCGCTCTGGAGGCATACCCGGAAGTTCTGACGGGAACACATCCGGAAATTCCCGAGCTATAGGAATATTCTCAATTTTCACTGACTCCTCACGGGTGTTGAGAGCCGTGACGAGATACGCCACACACCCATTTCTCACGCGTCGTACAGGGGTTACCGAACACATTCCTAAGTATGTTGTAGGTTCAAAACCTGAATAGAACACCACCGCTCCAAATGGGTGGTGTTAGTGTCAGTGTTTTATAAGTGCAATCAATCATTGCTCGGTACTTAGTTAACCAGTTCATTCCCAAGATAATATCATACTGGCGAAGCTTGAGGATGAACAGCGACATCGGAAACGTACTCTCGCCCAACTGAATAGGACAGTACCGAACCTCTTGATTAATCAGGACACTATGGCCGGGTATCTCGACCCACCATCTATCCCGAGTAGGCTGGGTGGAAAAGGCATGTATAGTGGCAAAATGTGCAGACATGAAAGAATGGGAAGCTCCAGTATCAAACAAGGTTCTAGCTGAGATTCCAAGGATAGTAGTAGTACCTGCGAGAGTTTCAGCAGGAGTACTCTCAGGTTGAGTTAGAGCATAAACCCGACCGCCGGCCGTCTGGCGTGGTCCTTCAGATTGCCGGGGCCGAGGGGTATGTCCCGAGGACGCCGAACTAGCAGTAGGGTTGGGACGTCGACCAGGGGCAGCAGGAGCAGAAGCTGAGGATGGAGCCGATGAAGGTCGCTGCGGATAGCTAGCCGACATATGTCCTGCCTGGCCACAGCGATAACAGCGACCATGGCGTTGTTCACAACTGGAAGTGCGATGGGATCCGCCACAAATAATGCATGACTGGGAAAATGGCGGTTGGCTAACAGCGGGGGTACTCATGCTCCTAGCCTTTCTTTGAGATCGAGGATATTTAGGTGGTTTGCCACTGCTCATTGAACCACTACTATTCTCAGGAAATGGCCTCTTCTTCTCTTTACCCTTCTCAGCCGCTTGTCGCTCCGCGCGTGCAACAGTGATATCAGCTTGAACAGCAAGTGCACGCTTGACACAGTTCCGATACAAACTGATGTCCAAAGGGGAGAGAAGTCGCCTGATGTAGGGTCGCAACCCTTGAGTAAACAGCCGAATCTTGCGCCCTTTCTCTCGCACTGCCTGCGGAATTAGAGCGCTTATACGGGAGAACTCCCGCTCATAATCCCGAACCGTGCGATCACCCTGACGCATGGTCTCCAATTCTCTTTCCAACTCTTGCTTCGTGATATCATTCAGGTAGCGATCATAAATTGCCTCCTTGAAGCCATGCCACGGGGGTTCAGGTATACCCCCATACTGTTCCCTCAAAATTCCTGTCCACCATTGGTCCGCCTCACCCTCAAGACAGTGAGCGGCCAAATGTACACGGTCTCGGTCCTCCGTATACATATCTCGGAACAGCTTCTCTATACGCAGCACCCACTTCTCTATCGCCCAATTATCAGGATCAGTACCATCGAAAGTGGGCGGCTGGAACTTCTTGAATTCTAACAAGACCGCCTTCGCTCGGGCCCGCTCCGCCTGAGCATCCTCTGCAGCAACAAGCATCGCTGATTGCGAAGAAGTCCCGACTGCAGCAATCAGTGGATCTATGACGGCTGCAGTCCCAGAAGTGGTGGCAGTTGCCGGGGCCGTCGCTACAGGTGGTACAGGGGCGGCAGGAGGTATGATTGGTTCCTCCACGACTGGCACAGGAGGTGGTACTGGTGGCGGGGTTGGTGGGGCAGTAAAAGCAGCAACCTGCTGCACAAGCTGCTGAACCACCGCCGACAGTGCGGTGAACTGATCTTGCATCTGCTGGAACCGATCAGTGTCCGCCGGCTCCACTGGTGCTCTGGGCGGTTGGCCGACACCTCGGCCACTGTCCGCCCCACGCTGAGACCCTCTACCACGAAGACGGGCCATAATCTGCAGCCCAATAATCAGGTCAGGCCAGACTCAATCAACCGTACTATTGTTTAAGTGTCTACCCATCTGCCCGCGCTCTCGCGTCAACGTAAGTCATTCTAGGGTTTTCCTAACCCAATCCTAGGTACCGTGTACCTATGCTCTGATACCATCTAATCTGTCACGCCCCGAGATTCAAAAGTGGGTCTAAATTTTTTTTTTTTTTTATTTAAAATCAGAGTTTAAAACTTGATTTCTCCAAAGCGTGAACAGACCGCCACACCTATAGAAAACTCTCTGTACCTCAAACAGAGCCTTCCCTATATGTGCTCGGCTAACAGATACAGTCAATCAGAGTAGATACAAGATAGCTATACTAAATAAGTTCTACTCTATTACAACCACAAGGTTCATATGTTTATACAATCCAGTTCTCAAAATGGAAATAACAGTTATAAAGTTTTACTAAACCAAAAGGGTTAAGTCCTACCAGGGACAAATCTACCACGCGTCCTCACACGGAACGTCCAAAGGTCCCCGCACCCGAAGGACCTGAAAAACAGTCACCCGAGGGTGTGAGACACACCGGAGTGTATCCCAGTGGGCACGACGGGCCGGGAAATAGCAAGCCGTACCTACTGG
The DNA here is from genome assembly GCA_029204045.2 of Tillandsia leiboldiana. NCBI lineage: Eukaryota > Viridiplantae > Streptophyta > Magnoliopsida > Poales > Bromeliaceae > Tillandsia > Tillandsia leiboldiana. The sequence goes on from CM055072.1 coordinate 17,465,203, forward strand.
ATACAATAATAAGCGGAAACAGAAATAGGATATACTGAAGATCAATGCAGGTATATAATCTCAAGGATCAAACATAGATCAATGGAACAGGGTATGCATATATAACACAATCATACTATGCATGATAATCTATAACAGATATGAAATGCCGGTAATCAAACAAATAGGAATATCATGAAGGTGCATCAAAGGTGATATCACTAATATACCCAATTCAGTGCCACTGTTGGCCACAAGGGCCTCAGGCTAAATTGCCATGGAGCATAAGACCTCAGGCTAAACCACTGTTGGTCATTGGGGCCTCAGGCTAAAGCCACTGTGTGACACCAAGCAAGCTATCATAACCCCAACGGGCTCACGCGTCAATCAGACCTCTCTACCGGTAAAGAACACCAACACGGGTAGCTAGTCCGCTGGTGTGCGCGACTGAAAGCTGGCTCGACGGTGATCATAATGCTGATGCTCAAACCATGGTCCATCGACCAAATAGACGGCAAGAAGCCGAGGAAAATCCCCACCGGGATACAAATGTAACATGCCAACTACTAAGGTAGTATCACCTATTCTAAACATGTAGTGAAGAATAGAAACAGGTATAGACTATGCTAGTGACCAATCAAGCATGGCATGTGTCCAGGAAATGCATATCAACTGCTGAAAAGAATATGATATATCTCAACATGAATAACAAGCAACTGCTGAAATATAAATATGATATGCAAGCAACTGCTGGAATATAAACAACCAAATACCAAAGGGGTCCGTCCTACTACGGTACCCGTAGGGCCGATCTGATAAAACGCGGACCGAAGATAACCCACCTTAAGGTAGACGGTCGCGATAAGACGGATCACGGGCTGGCTCCTGATGGCTGGGGCCTACAATAATACCAGATGACAACTCAGGATCTACCAAATCCTCAAGGCACAACTAGCGTGAATCGACCATTTCGTCGATTATCGCAACAATAAGCCTATTTAGCTTTTCAAGAACCCCAGGAAAACCCACTGAAAGGTCATTACTACTTTAGAACATTCATCTAGCTTTTCCATATTGGTACAATTGCAGCAAGCCCCTTGAGCTTACCTAGTATGTGTTTTATACACTAAATTAACACCGTTTTGGCTCGTTCTCTTAAAAGGAGAATCATTCTTACGAGCCGTCACCTCCAGCAGGTGACATTCGACTTGCTGAACGCCGTGCTCACCCATTTGTGACAGCACGATACCCGAGGAAAACTTCGGGCCATGAATTACTCCTCTAACCTAGCCGAAACGCATTTTTGTTTCTTCGGCTCATCAAACCCCAAAATAAACGCGAGCATCGCGTTCAGTGACCCCAAATTAGCCAGGAGTACACTGTTGCAATATTTTAAACAACCCTAATACTGTTATTAAGAATTTATTGTATTTAAGCTTGATTATGACACAACTTTGCATCTATTCCTCGCATGTTAAAACTTTGTATATCAAAGTGCTTCCAAACAGTGCAAGGACACCAGGGCTCACTTCCTTTGCAGCCCAGGTCTGCTGGTTCAACCAGAACCTCAACCTTGCTCTCACACAAGTTCACAATGCACCATACACTTGTCCACACAGATCCAGGTTGATCTGAAGTGAGCATCAAGCTCAGGGGACAATTCTAAGCAACTTTCATATTCACAGTTTTGTCAAATTCTGCTTGGAAGTTCTTTGAAGCATTTTGTCAAGCACTTAGTGGGCATTACTTATAGCTTTATTCACAAACCATATTTCACACTGGATCTTCGCAACCACAGCACTTGGGGCTCTCAAGCTTGGATCAAAACATTCCACTAAGTCCCTGGAGTTGTTCTCATCAACTTGGAGCAACCAAAACTCCCAGGTTGGCTCGGGTCCGAGGAAGAAGATGACCCCCTCAACTTTGAAATTCGTGATGACCCAACCGAGAGTTCTGGGGCTCAACTAATGGCACCAAAAAGTGCTAATTACATCCCTGATGCTTTCCATACCCATGCCTGGTCGACGGGATGAGGCGGCGCTGGCGGGGCACAAAGCTCCATTTCGAGCTTCAAGCCTCTAATGGCGGATTTCAACAGAGGCCATATGAGGCTCTCTAACTTGCATGGTAGGTTTCATAGGCCCATACGAAGCTTCCCGACCAACCCATCCCAACCGGAGTTGGCCGGAGCGCCGGCGGCCGCGACATGGTTGAGAATCGGATCATCCATGGCCACCAATTTTTGATGCTGCATGGATGCCATGCAAGTGCATGGGTGCACTCCTCTCACACCCAGGAACATTTCTGGGCAAGTGGCCGGCGGCGGGGAGGCGCGCCGGCGCCGGAGCAGCAAGCTCGGCTAAGTGCAAGAAACCCGAAAACTAGGGTTCCAATCTGCAACCGATTGGTTTGATCAAACTCCACCAAATTTGGTGGAGTTGATCACTGACTCCAACAGTAAAAGTCCATGATTTTAGATTCCCATTTAGTCCACTGGTTGCCGAGAAAACTCGCGGCGGAGCTCGGCTATGTTTCCGGCCAACTTTGCTCCCGCCGGCCAACCAGGCTGCATGGGGGCTCGGGCTCGTGCAGGGAGCATCCTTAGGACACAGGGAGTCTACTGCTAAGGGTCTCGGGTCCTGAGAACCATTGGTTAGGGTGCTCTTACCTTGGCCGGAGTTGGTGAAGGAGGAAGAAGCCGGTTCTCGGTTCCTTCTTCACGCGCGGCCACGGCAAGCTCCAGCAACACTCCACTGGTACAGAGGAACTCCACTGGATCTCCAGATCAAGATTTGGAAGAAGTTGGTTCCATCTTCTTCTTCCTCTCTCTCTCTCTCTCGGTTTTCTTCAATGGAGGGGGTGACTCCTCGGCCACCACAACACCAAGGCCTTATGAGGATTAACTCTTGGGAGTTAGAAATCCCAAGAGCCTTCCTCGTGTAACCTCCCACGAGGAAGCCCAAAAGCCAAAAGGATTTAATGCAAGATTCTTTGTAAATGCCTCAAACCCGGTTCACACACACCCCTAGCCTCCAAGCTCTGCACAGTAGGTGCAAAATGCACCCAACACCCTCATATTTAATCCCCTAAATATTTGGTACATAAAATATTATAGTTTTCTCGAAAATACCCACTTTTCGGTACACTTCACGTATTTTGAGAAAATTCGCTCGACGAAATACGAAACAGACTTCGCCACGACATCCGGCTCGTCGAGACCTTCAAGATAGGCTATTCATTTGCTTGATTTGGTGCTCAAATGAATTCTCGGGCCATTCTGTTCTGTATGTCGCAACCCGACACACGCACTTCGATGCACACGGATCGCCAAACGCGGAAACCGTCAGTGCCATTGCGCTCAGAACGTCAAAATTAGTTAGGATCCACTACTCATACCCCTATGTCAGGGTTTTAGACAGTGGTTCGGCCAACTGTCGCTCGCGAAGGGTCGAAAATCGCGAGTTACTATTCACACTTAAGTCGCGGGGCCCTTTTTGATTTCTGATTTCGGGAAGATCCGACCGTCGGATCGAAAACATATGAATATGAAACTTCTATGTTTCGACGAGACGATCGCAATGGTGATCTCGGATTTTCCAGATCAGACCCCGATCAAAAGTCGATATTTTTGGGGTTTTATTTATTTATTCTCTGCTATTTGTCAATCCAGAAATCTATTTAAACCTTTTAAAATTCTCGGTTACTACAACTACAAATAAAGCTGTAATAAGTACAATAATCTCCCAGCTCACCAAAATAGTACAACCAGCTGGCGAAAGCCAGACCAAAAATAGAAGAGGAATACCACAGTCTGAGTAAAATGGTGCAGCATCTATCTAATAGCTCTCAGTCTCCCAGGAGATCTATTTATTCAGCGATCCCCTTACCTCGATCAGCTGCCGATGGCCTAGCAGCTCCCGCAGACGACTCTGCAAAAAATAAAGGAGGAGAAAGAAACAGAAAATAACAATGGGGGTGAGAACTACCAGATAAACCAGTAGCCTCCCCTGGTGGGCAAAACCTCAACTCTGACACACCCACTAGGACTACTAGAGGCCAGAAAGGAATAAGTGGTAAAGCTGTAAACAGAACTGCTGAATAAAGGGGAAACCACCACTAGTATGCCTCTAAATGTGATACCGAAAGAAATGATTGTATGAATGCATCAGGAAACAGTGTCTGACCAAATAACCCCAATCTAGTACCACCAGTAAAACTGGTATTGCCTGCTCAGCGGAATCTGCACACACGGCTCGAAACCGCGGGATCGGCTCGCACGGCTCGCATCCCAAAATAAGTATCAGACCGGCACACACGGCTGGGTCCAAAAAGAAAAGCCTACCTCCGGAGTGGCACTCGAGGGGAGCGACCCACACGAGTAAAGTATCTCTGTCATCAGTATCACAAGTATCTCTGTAGCACATGTCTCACAAGTATCACAATATAGCAGGACTGGATCATGACTATGATCAAAGTGGGAAAAACCATCCACTAAAGAAAACCCAAATCCCAACAGATGCAAATAATAAACCAGACTCAACCCCAATCTGATGCAAGGATAAACATCTGGTCGACCGCCTACTGTCTGCGGTCACCGCAATACCCCACAAATCCACGATCTAATGCAATCTCGACTACACTACCCCAAACCCTGCTCATACTTGAGCAACAAGCATCTGGATGCAAAGGACAACAATGAAACATGTTCAAATCTCAATAGGATAGTGTAGCAATAAATAGGGCTAACTAGATGTCCAAGCCAGCATGCAATTGTACTTTTCAAAAGCTGTAGAAAGGTGTTAAATATTTATTTTAAAAGAAGATTGATTTATTGGAAAATTTATTTTCATGCGAGATTATAGCCTTTGTCCCAATTACAGTGTCCCAATATAAGTCATCATATAATCTGTGGGGTCATATTAAATTTTAGGAGAGTTCGTCCCAGCGGTTCTCATCAATTAGTTCGTCCCAATAGTTCTCATCAATTGTCATATTAGTTTGTCCCAATGGTTCTCATCAATTGTCATATTAGTTTGTCCCAATGGTTCTCATCAATTGTCATATTAGTTTGTCCCAATGGTTCTCATCAATTGTCATGTTAGTTCGTCCCAATGGATCTCATTAAATTTTAGGGAATTTCTAGTAATCCCAGTGAGCTTGTCAAAAATGAGGTAAGCAACAACCGCCCACCTCGAGTAGCTCAAATTATACCCCAGGTAGTCTCCTGGCTGTCCACAGTCCTTAGATCCTGCAAATCAGTGTACAACGCTCCCGGTATAAATACAAATCCCAAAAAGTACAATATTTGCTGTTTATCAAATAGCACGGGAAAAGAGGAGTTTTTCACCTCTAAACTGTGCTCCAAAAATCCTAGAAAAATCACGGTTGCGTTCCTCGCGAAGAGTAGATCAAAATCGACTCTTTAAACGCCTCGATCAGATGATCCTACGCCAAGATAAAAATCAAAGAAGTCGACGCTGTCCAAAAATTTCCACAGCAAAAAGGGGGGTCAAAGAGGCCTCGGGAAACGTGCCAAAAGTATGAAATGGAGCAAAGTGATCAACACAAAAATCGAAGCCTTACCTCTTAGGAACGCGCTGCCGCAAAAATCGTCCAAAAATTCCTCCTGGTTAGCCCACAGGGAATTTTCGACTGAACTGCGATGGGAAATGGGCCGAAAAAGAAAACCGTCGCAGTGCGCCGCGTCGCAGATAACTCACTAACTGTAACTCTAGAAATTCTGGAATTTTGAGGAGAGAGAGAAGAGAGAGAGAGGACAACTTTTGTATAGGGCACTTTCTCTGTTTCTCTCTCTACAGCCCGCAACCCGAGGTGGAATGAGAGGGGGTGAGGGGGATGCTATTTATAATGGGCTGGGGCTCCACACAGGATCGGATCCGAACAGGAAACACTGAAACGGGCCAACCAAAACGCGCAATGTGTCCACAAAACAGGAAACAGCGGTGCAAGTGCCAATCAGAATTCGCCACGTGTCCACGTGGTGCACGTGGTTGCTCCGCGCTCCGGGTTTTCCGGATCCTGTCAGCCAATAGGGGAGCGCCACGTGTCACCTTCCCACGTGCTTCTAGAAGCCGGCCAACTAATCAGGAGCCGCCACGTGGCAGGAGAGATCTTCGGTGCTCCCGGTGCACGCCATGCCCGTGGACGGCGCACCCGCGCCTGCCCGCGCCTGCCCGCGCTGCGCGCCTCCGCACTCCGCCGCTGTGCCGCCGCTGCGCCGCTGCCCGCCGCCGTGCGCCGCCGCCGCTCGCCGGTCGCCGGAACAGTAATTCCGGCGGCCGGAGTTACTGTTCCGGCATGAGCAGTACCCATGTGCCAAAAAAATAAAGTAAATATACCATTTTGATCGTTTTCGCGCGCTGAGTCCAAATCCGCTGTCCATTTCACCAAATTCTCATCCGAAATTTTGCCGAAAGCTCCCGGAAAATTCCATTTGCTCCGATTTTCGTGCAGAGTCTATATTAAATGTCCAATTTTGATTCTACAAGCTCTGTTTCACCGAATAAGCTCCCCACAGTCACTGTTTAATGTTGCACAGTTCCTCCGGGAGTATGGATCATCACAAGGAGTGTGAAAACTACCACCACATGGAGGAAAGAGCTACCACCTCGGTCGTCCGAGTACTGTCTGCAGCTACCACGTGTATACCAAGCAAGGTTTTTCAAGTTTGATTAAATAAAATGCATGTTGAAATACTTGACTCTGTCAAAATTTCAAGGTTGGTATAAGGTGGGAATTATAATGAAAGATGCTCAAAGAGCCACTCTCTTCAATAAATTGACTAGATATATTATCTAACTTATCTGGGATATGTTAGACATCTATTGATCTTTGTATTTCATTTTCTTTACCGAATTGATGATTTGATAAAGGCATTACTCATAAGATCAAGTTAGATGTAATTGAAGTTGTTCAACTTTAAGGGATTTAATTTTTATAAATTTTCGTTTCATTTGTTGGATGTTATTGATAGATTTGGTATAATCTATTTCTTGTTGTATGAAACGATGATTTTCATTTAAAGTTGATACACAAAAGTGCTTACAATCTTTTTCTGGTTTTTCTAGAATTTCTCTGAAATTTTCTAAAGAAAAAGTTGGAGCCGATCCGGATTGGACCTGCCGATCCGGATCCCGAACGCAGATATTCTTCTGCGGGCAGCCGATCCGGATTGGACCTGCCGATCCGGATCCCGAACGCAGTTTTTCTCTGCGGGTAGCCGATCCGGATCGTAATCACGAACTGATCCGGATCGCGGCTAGGGTTTTATATAGAACAAAAAGGTTTTGATTTCTTTTACTCCAATCTTTTGTTCCAAAGTTTCCAGAGCTTCTCTCTCTAGAATTCATCCATCTTGGAAGCTTTCAAACTCAAGTTCTTCGATTCCAAGTAAGTTTTATTGATCAAAATCTCGGTTTTTCTCTGTTTTTCTTATTCCTCCTCAAAACGTGATGAAATTCTTGTATCTATTTCGTTTGTGGATGGTTTTTGATCAAATTTCTTTTGAAATAAGAACTCTGGGTAGATTAGTTTTAATTATATGCTAGGTATTCTCAAGATAAACGGATTTTTGGCCTTCGATTTCAAAAATTTCGGTTTTAGGGCATATAATGAGAATTTTCGAAAATCATGCGATTGATCTATTTTTAAAATTCTTTTTGCAAAACTAATTTGATTCTTAGTCTCTCTACACGATAATGATTGTTTGGGTACAATTTTTCTAATTTTTGAAAATTTACAATTTTTTCGTGTTCTTGAGGTGTTGCTCATAGGATTTCTTTTCACAAGAAACCAATAGCAATGGTGATCACGTGGATCATTCTTCTTCTGGCTGCTATGGTACATACGAGAGACACTGTCAAGCCCAAGAGGGCTAAGAAAGCGAAGAAGGCAAAAGATGATTCCGATACGGAATCTGAGACGGAATCGATCGATTGGGATGAGTTGCAAGTTGAAGCAACAACTGTTCCCACTGCTTCAAAGGGAAAAGCGACTGCGGAGACATCGAAGGCTCCGCCTACTGCTGCTGAAAAGGGGAAAGCTCCAATGGAAGAAACTTCTGGGAAAACAAGAAGAAAAAGCGTTGCTCGCAAAAGAGGGAGTGCTCGAGGAATCTCCATTGAGTAACCAGTTGATAGCCAAGCACCTCCACAAGACTTTATCAGCTCTGCTAGGATAAAGGACTTTGAAAACAGGGAATGCATTGGCGAAAGGCATGTTAATGTCAAAGCCTTGAAGGAAAGATCTCCGGCATTTGGGACTCTGTATGACCAGACAGGTCTTGCTCCCATTTGCGATTTCCCCGAGACCACTGGGTATTGTCTTCACTCAGTGAGGATGTTCTATCAAAATGCTTGCTATCTCGTTGATCAGGAGAGCGGTCGTCGAGACTTTCAAACATTGGTCAAAAATGTTAAGATTAAAGTAACCCCTCAACTGATTGGAGAGGTATTAGGGATGACGTCCCGAGCCGATGGCGCTCATTATCTGAAGAATCAAGTTTTCAACACCAACTCCTGGAGAGTGGTAGTTGATGGCATCTGTCTGCCCGATACTCCGTCAGCAGGAAACTCAGTCTTTTCAAAAGAGCTACGACCTGAGTATCGCTACTTAAACTTCATTGTCTGCTATAACGTCCTTCCAAATATGAACACAAAGGTTCTTCGATGGGATAGGATGTTATTCCTTTATCTTCTTGGAAACCCAACAGCAGCAATGGGAGCAAACTTAAACATCCCTTACATCATCTGGGCGAGGATGGCTCGCTATGTGGAACATGCTCACCCCTCAGAGAGACTACCATATCCAATGATCATCATGCGCATTCTTCGCAAATTTAAAGCTGACACAAATGCGAGTTCCTACATGCACAGTTTAGGAACGATCAATGAAACAACAATTGTAAAGTCTCTCTCGACAAAGCAAGACGAGCCCATATTACCTCCTCACCGACAACGAGCACAACAACAACAAGCGACAACCTCTGCACTGGCAGCAACTCCTCCAGTCCAACCAGCACAACGAGCACCTCCATCAACTTCTGATGATGATGCATCAGTTACCTCAATCTATAAAGAACAGCAAAGGCTCTCCAACGAGCAAGAACGTATATCAAATGAACTTATTGAGGTAAAGGAAGAAATAAAGAAGGTAAATAAGAATCAGTCATCAATGAACAAGCGATTAAAGAAAATCTTCCAAATTCTTGGCTGTATCAGTTCAGAGGAGTCTGAATAATCCGTATCCTTCTAATTTCTTTTTCTTATTCAGATTTTTAACTTTCTTTTGTGCAGGTTTTACGTTTTAGTTTTTAGTTTTTAGTTCTCAAACTATTGGTACTTGAACTGTTAACCATTCTCTCCATTTTGGTATTTTTTAGCTAACTTTTGTGACAAAAATAGGGAGAGAGAGATAAACAAAGATACAATGTGTGTGAGAAAGAAACTTGAAACTATAGAGGTAAGTAGAACTTGGTAAGTAGAACTTCAACTTTCGGTTTTCATTTGTGTTTGAATGCATGCCTCGACTAACTATTCGACTAACTATTTGGGCATGTAATATAACTAACAAGTTGATGTTCACTAACATGACATTTGGATTTTGATTGCATAGAAGATATGTTGGTGTTTTAACTATGATCAATTTACATATCTGAATGTATAAATGTCATGGTAAGTATAAATGAGTATAAACTTAATCTCTGTGTGTGGTTTTTGAATGATATAAAATTCTTGAGGTATCTAACGATTTCTTTTGTCAAGAATGATTTCTTTTGCAGAGAGTACAGATGTCTAAGTCTAAAGTCTGTTTTAGAAGTTTAACTCATGTATTTTATTTTGGATCTCCATTGTAAATTTTTGTTGTATGGTGATAGCAACAAAAATATCTTTTTGAATTTTCTTGAGTGGATCTATGTTTTGTCACGAAACCGCCAAAGGGGGAGATTGTTACGGAATTTAAGTTGGCGTATTTCGTGATTTCGGTTAAGTCTTGAAGATTGAAGGTAAAGAAGGTTGGATCATATAACTCAATCTCAAGAAAGAAGAATTAAAAAGGATCAGGTATGCTGAACTTAATATCTTTGGTGATCCGAATACTTCTTATAGTGTAGAAACACTTGGATGAACTTGTAATTGCATAATTATCAAAAACTGGACATGGGACATGTTCAGGATCCGGATCGGGCTTTGCAATCCGGATCCCGAAGGTGGTTCGTTCATACATCAGTTCAATCCGGATCGTAGCTTCCCTTGATCCGGATCCCGAACACTGGGTTTACCATTTTATTTGAGCGATCTGGATCAGGCCACTGCAATCCGGATCCCGAACGTTGATGTTTGGTGAACTGTATGAACGATCCGGATCAAGCACCTCGATTCGGATCCCGAACCTTTGTTTTTCTGGAATCTGTTTTTCTCGCTACTGCAATCCGGATCGCCGATCTCCGATCCGGATCGTCGTCATGTAAAAATTCCAGAAAAAGATAGTTTTTGATCCTTATCTTTTTCCAAGGGTTTCTAACCTATAAATAGACCCTATGATTCTTTTTCTAGGGTGAGTCCAAAAATCCACATAATAGAAAAAGGAGCCGTCATCTTTTATACGGCCTAAGATCCACATATAGAGAAGAAAGGAAATCATAAATTCTATCTTATGTTTCTTCATCTATATTGATTGATTTGATTCTAGGTTTTCATACTCACATTTTGAGTTGAATCAAATCAATGAATACTTAGATGGTATTTCCGATCTATTTCTAATCTAAGTATTCGGCGGATCATCACCACCCAAAAAACAACGATTTACCCCAAAATCGGCGCGTGGACTCGCGTGGCCTTGTGGATTCAAGGTGCTACCGCTCTCGTGGATTCGGAGCGAGGTACGTTCGTGGATTCGAAGCGTGCTACTGGGTGAAGACCGTGGATTTGGTCGGACGTCGTGGACTCGACGTTGGACGCTGTGGATTCGGCGTTGGACGCACATCGTGGATTCGAGAAGCGTCGTGGAGCGAGCAGAGAAGATCAACTAGGAGCGTATGGAAAAGGTTGAGTCGTCTGTGAGTACGGTATATCACCTTGCACGTGTTTAATTCTAGTGGATTTCACCGTGTTATCGGTCCCGTGGTTTTTTACTCCGGTTTGGAGTTTTCCACGTAAAAATCTCTGCGTGTTATTTATTTTTCCGCATTGGGTTTTATATCGCAAAGATTTTTGAGTGTTTAGTGTTTACACCTATTCACCCCCCTCTAGGTATTTTTTTTCCCTATTTAGATCCAATTATACATAACCCGACAGTTGTGCCTTAAGTTCCCTCAATTCGGTGAAGGCCATCCTATAAGGTGCCTTCGTGATGGGTTGCGTGCCTGGAATAAGTACCATAGAAAAGTCGATCTCACGTTCGGGTGGCATCTCCGGGAGTTCAGTTGGGAATACGTCTGGAAAATCCGTTACGACTGGAATGTCGGAAAGCGAAGAGGTGGGTCGTGTAGCTAGGTCCACTGAGGCTAAGTAAGCCACGCACCCGCCTTCCATCAATCTCCTGGCCCGAGATGCGGAGATGACGGTCGAAAAGAAAGTGCTCTTACATGCTAGGTACACATTTTCCGGGAGACCCGGTTCCTGTAGTCGCACTTGACGTTTGTCACAGTCGATCACCGCCTGATGATTGGTAAGCCAATCAATTCCTAGAACGACGTCGAACTCTCTCAACGGGATGACCACCAGATCCCAAGGGCGAGTTAACCTTCCCAACCTTATTGGGCAGGAAGGCACAAAGCTAACCGCCTCAATAGGCCTCCCAGGGGTCTAGACGGTCACAAGGTTGCGAAGGGGTCTCACATCTAGAACATGGGTATGGGCGAAGGTGCGGGATACGAAAGAGCGGGATGCTCCGGTGTCAAATAAGGTTCTAGCTCGAGAGTCAGAAATTAGAGTAATACCTGCCACCACGTCCTCCGGTGGGTCCGCCCCTCGCTGATTCATTGAGTAGATTCTCCCTCCCGACTGCGGTCGCGTCTCCCCCTCTTGCCTAGTGGCTGGGGGGCGTACGGTTGGTCCCGAGGGAGCTCCTCCCCGTCCTTGCTGCTGTAGAGATGGGGTGGAGGCTGCAGAGGATGCTGTTCCCGCGTTCAAGGGATAGTTGAAACGGAGGTGGCCCGGTTTGCCGCAACAGAAGCAGTGATCGTGCCTCTTGGAGCATTCAGTAACTCGGTGTGCTCCACCGCAGAAGACACAGGGTCCGTCCCATGGTCTTTGTCCTTCTGTTGGCGCACTCTTAGGCCTGTGTTGCGACTTCGGATGCTTAGGGGGTCGGTTCCCACCGGAAAAACACCCTCCGAAGAAGGACTGGGGTCGCTTTCTATCCCTGTTATACTCGGAGCCCTCCCGTCGGGCGCGCGTAACCGCAAATCCGCGCTCCACGATGGTGTCTCTGTCCACCACTTTCTGAAAGGTGTGAAGGTCTGCCGCTTGCACAACTTCAAAGATGTCGCTCCTCAACCCGTCTACAAAAAGGCGGGCTTTGTGAGATTCGTCTCTTATGGCAAAGGGGACACAATTGGCCAATCTCACAAATTCCCGTTGGTACTCCATAACGGACCGGATTCCTTGCTTGATGTGCTTTAGGCCATCCTCCATTTGCTGCTTGACGCTATTGGAGAAGAACGCCCTGAACAACTCCTCTCTGAACGTAGACCATGACGGAAGGGCGTTGCCCTTCAAGGGGTCCGGGCGCACCGTCTTCCACTATATACGGGCGTTTCCTTCGAGGCAGTGGACTGCCAAGGGAACTCGTTCGTGATCCTCCATCATCAGATCTTCGAAAAGTTTCTCCATAGTATCTACCCATTTCTCCACGACCCAGGGGTCAGTCGTCTCTCCCACAAAAACAGGTGGGTCGTGCTTCTTGAATTCCGCCAGGTTTGTTCTCACCCTGTCCCGTTCGGTCCGCGGGGTAGAAGCCTCCCCCGCGGCGGCGGTGGACACCCCGGGGGTAGGGGTCGTCACGGCCTCCCTCGTCGAGTCTCCAGCAGTCGCCCCCGGTGCGGGTCCCGAAGCTGCTGGGTTTGGCATGACTGAAGGCGCCGTCGGTTGGTCCATCGATACACCGGTAGTCGCGGTCGACTGTTGATGCGTCAACTGATGTACATGTTCCGTGAGGGTCGATAGCTGCCCGGCCATCTCTCACAGCTGTTGGTGGAGAAATTCACCCTCCGTGGTTGCCGGGGTCGTACCCTCTGCTCCGGCGTCATCAGTCAACGACCTGGTTCGGGCCATTATCCTCTGTACACAAAAAAACCGCGTCAACCCTAGGTTTAACTGGTCTGTTACCCCTGACCTACGTACACACCGGGACTCTATCCCTTTTTCCCGCACACACTCGCGCTCTACGCACCTACACCTTGGTTATCCCGTTGGTCAGTTGCTAGTAGCATTGCACTCGATCTGTGGATGTTGGACACCGACTACCGTGGTTAAACTCGTTTCTCTCTGATACCATATAATCTGTCACGCCCCGGAGGTTTTCAATAAGCAGAAAACGTATATCTTTTTTTTTGAAACAACTCAACTCTCAGATACGAGCCAGACCCGCCACATATACAAATTCACCCCACGGACGGAGTCTCCTTTGTATATGCACGGCATCACCATTACGATACATACTTTAACCACACAGTCAAGATGAGAAGCAAGGGAAAGGATTACAATCTATCACAACTACTATAATCATCACAAGGTTGCCAAAACGGTGTCCACACGACACCCGGTTTTTAAAACATTTCACAATCTCATTCCCGGCGGCTACATAACTTTGAAAGGATAAATCCACGGGTTTGTAAAGCAGTGCCCGCACGACACTCAGTTTTGAAAACGTTTTCACAAACACTTTTTCATTTAAAAACATGCCGCATGCAAGTATAGTAGAAACATAATAAAAGACGGTCCAACACTAAGTCCAAAGATCAATCGAACATCCACAACAATCCACATAACAAGCAACCACAAAACGCACTAACCAAACAACCAAGATAACCAAAAGGAAGTAAAAACATGTCACCAGCCTCAAGCGGCTAAAGTACTCTACGTCGTAGCCTCACCGTGGTCCCGGATCCCACCCCTGAACGGACCTGTCACAGTGTGGGAAGTCAGTGACAAAACAAGTAGATGTAAACTAGTAGGATGCAGTAAATACTGAAATGCAAACAAACCGATTACCAAAGCATCCAACTTTCCCCTCATGAGTCACCGTATCCCCTGTTTAGTCAGAAACAAGCACCTGCCAGAAGGCCTAAGGACCCCCAGTGAAAAGTACACCTTGCTTGCACCTTGTTACCACCAACCCCTCCACGGCACTTGTGAAGCCCCTAAAGTAACCGCGAGGGGTCCCCACTACGTCACCTTGTGGGGTACACGGGTCGACGGACCACCCTTCCGGAAAAGTACACCGTTGCGGTGGGCAAACCGCTGGTGTGCGTGTAAGCAACCATGAGCATAAACGTCGAAACCGGCGTGTAGTAAAGCACCGCGACATTAAGTCGCCACAGTTAGAAATAAAAAAGGGATTCTCATGCAATAGGTGTTAGACAATAACAAACAGTACATCTACTTTACTCAAACATGTCACTATTGAAACCGTACTTAGAAATACCACAACAGTACCCACCTCGAAGTGTAAGGACTGGAACACCTGAACCTGATCCGCGCTCGCAACCGGCTCCCGGACCTAAAAAGTCCCCAAAAGAACAGTAGGTAAGACATAAACTTGCTTGTAGGAAAAGACCGGGATTCCGGACACACAACAGCACACGAAGACTCGACGACGGCGGCGATAGCGGCGTGCGACGGACGACGCGACCCCGCCGCACGCGGCACCGCACTCGGTGAGGCCGCGCGGGCACCTGCCCCGCGCGGCGCCGCATGCGGTGCGGCCGCGCGGGCGCCTGCCGCGCGCAGCGCCGCATGCGGCACAGCCGCGTGGGCGCCAGCCCCGCGCGGCGCCGCATGCGGCACAGCCGCGCGGGCACTAGCCCCGCGCGGCGCTGCCTGCGGTGCTTCCGCGCGGGCGCCTGCCCCGCGTGGGCACCACCCCCGCGCGGCACCGCACGCGGTGCGGCCGCGTGGGCGCCTTCCCCGCGCGGGCACCACCCCCGCGCGACGCCGCACGCGGTGCGGCCGCGCGGCGCCTCAGGCGGCACAGCCGTGCACGACGCCGCATGCAGCACAGCCGCGCGGGCACCAGTCCCGCGCGAGCACCATTCCCGCGCGGCACAGCACGCAGTGCGGCGCAGCCACCCGGGGTGCGGCGGCGGTCACGAGGCGGCGGCGGTGCTCTAGGGCATCGCGGCGGCGGCGGTGCTCTCGGGCATCGCGGCGGCGGCGGTGCTCTAGGGCGCCGCGGCGGCGGCAACGGCAACGGCGAGACCAAACGAAACGGAACAAAAAGCTAAAACCTTAAAAGCCGAAAACGCCCAACAAAAGTACTAAAAAAATGACACACCGCCTACCTCGAACGATCGGAGAAGACGATCCGCTCACCCTCTCGGCTTCCAGCACCTTGATCGAAGACGGACGGGATCTCCGCTTTCCTTTTTCCTCTTTTCTCTCCGGCTAGGGTTTTCTTTTCTTGAAGGGAAAATAATTTCTTTCTTTTTCTCTTGTGCGTACGATTAAAACCCCCTATCCGGATATTTAAAAGATAATAGGAAATTCCCAAACTTCTCGAAAAAGCGTGCCAAACACTTAGCACGGATTCCGGCGCACACTACGGATACCGCGACCTTCAAAACCCCATTCCGGGAGA
The DNA here is from genome assembly GCA_029204045.2 of Tillandsia leiboldiana. Classification (NCBI taxonomy): domain Eukaryota; kingdom Viridiplantae; phylum Streptophyta; class Magnoliopsida; order Poales; family Bromeliaceae; genus Tillandsia; species Tillandsia leiboldiana. Next base: position 17,481,001 of record CM055072.1, read on the forward strand.
TCCGTAAGTAAGATTTTAGATCCGATCGCACTGCCATTCATCATTTTTCGAGCTCTAACATAGAAAAATACCCGCAATTTCCGACGATCAATACCAGAAAACTCGATTATTCTACACCCCATGGCAAAGACTTTATTAGCAAGGGAGTAAAGGAGTACAAGCAAAAGTCACGACATTACATCCCCTTACCTCGATCAGCTACCGAAGGTCCAGCAGCTCCCGTAGACGACTCTGCAAAACAAAGGAAGAGAGAGAAAAGAAACAATAATGGGGGTGAGAACCACTGATAATACAGTAGCCCCCAGTGGGTAAATCCTCAAGATCCGACGTACCCACTAAGTCTACTAGAGGCAAAAAGGAGGAAAAGGGGTAAGCTAAGAATACAGCTAATAAGAAAACACTACCACTACTATGCCTCTAATGCAATACCGGATGAAATATCTATATGCGTGCATCGCTAACAGTAGCTGCCTGAATAAACCCAATCAATGGTCCAGTAGAACTGGCACTGCCCGCTCTGCCATCATCATCGGGGTATGCTGGCCAACGCATAACGCCGAAGTGATAAACGAAATACAACGAAAAATAACACCGGAAGAAGAACGTCGCAGTGCGCCGAATCGCAGAAATCGCCGATGTCGAGATCTCCAAAAATCATCAAATCCCTGGAAGTGGTGGAGCACAGGTGGAAGAAGGCTCTGTAAAAACCACAGCTCGAAAATCCCCAAAAAAAGTGAGAAGAGAGGCAAGGGGAATCCTTTTATAGTCTCAAAAGGGGGGGGGAGAAATACCCCTTTGGGGTACAGTTTCGGGCGCCCGGAACAACCGGGCGCCGAACAGGAGCCAACCACGGCAGCGCCCGGATTCACCGGGGCGCGCCACGTGGCCTGCCCCATGCACCAGCGAGGCACGGCCAACCAGGCCGCGCCACGCGGCACACCCACACGTGCGGGTGGTTGGCGCCAGCCAACCACCGCGCGACGCGTGGCACGCCCACGACGGCCCCCGCCTGCCTGCGCGGTACGGCCACCTGCCCCCACCTGCCCCGCCTGCTCCCCGCGCTGCATGCACCGGCCCGCGCGACGCCATGGACCGCGCCGCGTGAGCCCGCAAATCCGAGGCCGCCACGTGTCCCCCGCGTCCGGTCCATGCACCAACGCCTATTTTCTGTGGACCGCGCCGCATGCGCCGGCCAATCAGAGGCCGCCACGTGGCATCCGGCTGGTCCACGGCTCCCCCATGCATCAAAATGCGCAGAAAACTTCCGGGTGTCCTTTTTGGGCATCCGGACTCAGAAAAATACAAGTAAATAGCCGATTTTTGACGTTTTTTCGTGCTGAATCCAAATCCGGCCTCGGATTAGCTTGTAACCCTTTCTAAAATTCGGCGAAGGCAACCGAAAGACAGGCTTGATCCAGAAACCTCACTGAGTGCGTCCAACCCGTCCATTTGACGCGTTGCGGGTCCGACACACCAATAATAAGTGTTCCACAACGTGGGTCATGAGGAAAAGCTGCACGAGGATCTGGGCCACTACAATCATATCGGGAGCTCCGCTTACCGGAATTCAGAGCCGATCGCACCACCATTTTCTATTTTTCGAGCCCTACATAATGAAATAAAAATCCAACCAAAAAGACATAACGAAAATACGATGAAAAATACTGTGAATACTGAAAGTGATACGGAACGAAAACCATGGACACTACAGCCAGGCATGTGGTCAGCCTTCTTCGCCCTGAGTTCCGACCAATGTCAAGCGTGTGGTCAAGGTCTCGATCTGCCTTCTCAATTCTTTGATCTCGATATCATGAAAATTTCGCTGACCTCGGGGTCCTACGCTTGCATGCATGTCGTCGTCCACAATACTAGCATTATGCCCACCAGCATTGAGTCCTTGAATCATTGTGTCCTGGATTGTATTCTGGTTCTTTCTCCGACCGCCGACCATTTCTTGAGAAAATACTGCTACCCGGTTCAAGTAGCTTTGATGCCAACTGACGCAGGCCAATATAAGTCGCGTGATAAGATGAAGAAGTACAAGAACAAGAGAGGGGATACACGAAGAACACAATTGTTCAACAAATACTAAAAGTATTATTCAACTCTTCAAAATCTGTAAAATCTGATTACATTATCAAACACCACGCCTATATATAGAGACTGTTACGGAATTTGAGTTGGCGTAATTTCGTGAAAGGTTCAAGTCTTGAAGATTGAAGGTGAAGAAGGTTGGATCATTTAACTCAATCTCAAGAAAGAAGAATTCAAAAGGATCAGGTATGTTTAACTAAAGATTTTTGGTGATCCGAATACTTCTTGTAGTGTAGAAACACCTGGAAGAATTTTTAATTGCATAAAAATCAAAAACTGGACATGGGACATGTTCAGGATCCGGATCAGACATTCCAATCCGGATCCCGAAGGGTGTTCGTTCATACACTGGTTCAATCCGGATCGCAGCATCTCATGATCCGAATCCCGAACACTAGTTTTACCTTTTTACATGCACGATCCGGATCAGGATTTGCAATCCGGATCCCGAACGTTGATGTTTGGTGAAACTGTATGAACGATCCGGATCAGCCATTTCGATCCCGATCCCGAACCATCATTTTTCTGGAAACCGTCTTTCTTGCTACTGCAATCCGGATCGCCGAAATACGATCCGGATCGCCGTCCGTAAAATTTCCAGAAATGGTAGGTTTTTGATTCTTATCCCCTTCCTAGGGTTTCTAACCTATAAATAGACCCTATGATTCTTTTTCTAGGGCTAAGGAAAATAGAAGAAAAATAGAGCCGTCATAATCAAATATCATCTTATACGGCCCTAGATCCACATATAGAGAAGAAAGGAAATCATTAGATATTACTCTATGTTTCTTCATCTATATTGATTAGTTTGATTCTAGGTTTTCATACTCACATCTTGAGTTGAATCAAACTAATGAATACTTAGATGGTATTTCCGATCTATTTCTAATCTAAGTATTCGGCGGATCATCACCACCCAAAAACAACGATTTCCCCAAAAATCGGCGCGTGGATTCGCGTGTCCTTGTGGATTCAAGGTTCAACCGCTCTCGTGGATTCGGAGCGAGGTACGTTCGTGGATTCGAAGCGTGCTACTGGGTGAAGACCGTGGATTCGGTCAGACGTCGTGGACTCGACGTTGGACGCCGTGGATTCGGCGTTGGACGCAGATCGTGGATTCGAGACGCGTTGCGGAACGAGCGGAGAAAATCAACTAGGAGCGTATGGTAAAAGGTTGAGTCGTCTGTGAGTACGTTAAATCACCTTGTACATGTTTCAATTCTAGTGGATTTCACCGTGTTATCAGTCCCGTGGTTTTTTACTCCGGTTTGGAGTTTTTCCACGTAAAAATCTTGCGTGTTCTTATATTTTTCCGCATTGGGTTTTATTGCGCAATGATTTTTTGAGTGTTTATTGTTTACACCTATTCACCCCCCTCTAGGTGTTTTTTCCCATATTTAGATCTTTATTTCATATAACCCAACAAGTGGTATCAGAGCGGGAATAGGGTTGTAAACAATGGTTGAAGGTGGAAACATCAATCGACCCCCTTTCTTTGATGGAACAAATTATGCGTACTGGAAAGTACGGATGAAAGCCTTTTTAATTTCCATCGACGAAAGGGTGTGGCAATCAATTGAATTAGGATGGTCTAATCCAACTGAGATTATTTCTGATGTTCGCACCTTAAAACCTAGGTCGAAATGGACCAAGGAAGAGTTAGATTCATCTTCTTACAATGGCAAGGGAATTAATGCTATTTTTAATGCCTTATCTCAAACTGAATTCTCTCGCGTCTCGGCATGTGAGACTGCGAAAGAAATCTGGGATGTTCTTCAGGTTACACATGAGGGAACTAACCTCGTGAAGATTCAAAAGCTGCAAATGCTTATGAGCAGATTTGACTCCATTTTTATGGCAGAAAATGAATCTTTCATGGACTACTATACACGATTGCAAGACATCGTAAACTCATGTGCTAACCTGGGAGAGAAGATTCCAGAATTTAAGGTTGTAAGAAAGATCTTAAGAACTCTTCCTGAACGATTTCGCCCAAAGGTTACAGCCATTGAAACTATTAAACACCCGGACGAAATACGTGTAGAAGAACTAGTTGGTTCATTACAAACTTATGAAATGACATTTACTACTAACTATTCTTCGGGAAAAGCATCCTCTTCTAAGTCTTTAGGTTATGCGTTGAAAACAACTAAGGAAGAAGACACGGATTCATCCTCCTCAGACGATGATGAGAACCTATCTATGGAGGACTTTGAGAAGCAACTCGCTCTCTTGACAAGGAAGTTTCGCCGCAACTTTCGAATGGGTAATTCAAGTAAATCTCCATCCTTCGGAAAGTCGAAGAAAGGCAAGGGTACTTCAAGTTACAAGTCAAGAAAGCAAGAGAACTTTTCAAATGATAAGAAAAGTTCAGAGGGACAAGTCCAATGCTTCAAGTGCCGAGGATACGGCCATATCTCAACGCAGTGTCCAACTAAGAATCCGTCAAAGAAGAAAGTGATGCAAGCCGTCACTTGGGATGACAACTCAACGTCAAATGAGTCATCCTCAAGTGATGAAGAAGAAAGCGCAATGGCATTCCACGCGTCCACATCTTCACCCTTCATGTGCTTAATGGCAAGTACATCCGACTCGCTGTCCAACTCCCCTGTTGAAAAGAATGCAACGGACAATGAATCAGATGATTCGGAAGGTGAAGATTTTGCTCTAGCCTACCACAGACTTTTGAGGGATTCAAAGAAAGTGGCTAAGCAAAACAAGAGTTTGAGAGGGAGATTGCATGATCTCGAAGAAGAAGCAAAAAGGGCAACTTCTCTCTCAAACGCTCTTGAAGTGGAAAGGGAAAATCTGATAAAAGTAAATGTTTCCCTTCAAGAGTCCAATGAGCTTTTTGAGAAGGAACATACAAAACTGGTGGATAAAGCGGATTACTTCTCAAAGCTCTACAACGAGGCTCGACAGAATAACCTGGAAATGACAAAGACCATTTTCCAACTCAAGGATGACTTGCAGCGATTCTCTTCTGGAAGGAGTAAGTTGGATAAGCTTCTTGGTCTTGGTCAATCAAACAAGTTCGGCCTCGGATACAATCGAACTAAAGACGATTTTAGTTCGGTTGGGACAGTTTTTGTGCCTCAGTCGGTATCTCCTCCTCCGACACCGGAATTCAAGACAAACAACGACAACAAACATACTTCATCCTCTTTGGGATCGTCAAGATCTAAGGTATGTTTTCGTTGTGGTATTTTAGGGCACATAAGGAGAAATTGCAAGATGGGAGCCAAACGCTCAACTCAAGCACTTCTTGCAACGACTACCAAAAAGGCGCCTCCCCGGAAATCAAAGCAAAACTTTTCAAATGAAAAGAGCCTTGGTAGTTCACCGCGCAAGACGACATCATCAAGGAGCGGCAATCGATCTGACAAGACGCCTTCACCTAGGAGAATAACCTCACGACCATTACCGACGCACTCCAAAAGGGTTTGGGTGCGCAAAGGTGAAATTTACCCTTGTCTTGTTACCAATGTTTCCTTGCATGCATATGACAGTTCGTCTTGGTATCTGGATAGCGGTTGTTCCCGTCACATGACCGGTGACAAAAATAGTTTTCAAAACTTTGAGAAAAACTCCGGAGGACTCGTTGTTTTCGGAGACGGTCGATCTTCCAAAATTGTTGGAAAAGGAACGGTAGCTATTCCAGATGGCCCGGTTCTAAATAATGTGTTGTAACTGATAAAGACCGTGTATTCTTTTTAAAGGGGGTTAGATCTGAAAACAATTGTTATGTTGTTCCTAGTAAAACTTCTGAAAATTGTAACTTAGCCTCTTTGAATAATGAAACACTTTGGCATGAAAGGCTAGGTCACATAAATTTTAAGGAACTTGCTAGAATTTCAAACAAGGACGTGGTCAAGGGGGTTCCAAAATTTTTACTTAAACAAAATATTGTGTGTGGTGGTTGTCAAAAGGGAAAACAGTCCAGGACTGCACACAAGAACTTGAACCACGTTGGTACAAGATGGCCTTTGGAACTTTTACACATGGATTTAATGGGGCCAACCCGTCAACCATCTTTGGGAGGTAAATGGTATATTTTTTTATTGGTTGATGATTTCTCTCGGTATTCTTGGGTAGCATTTTTAAAAGAGAAAGCTGATACTTTTGATTCTTTTCACGAGATTTGCCATCGTATTATGATTGAAAAGAATGAAAAGATCATTCGTGTTAGAAGTGATAGAGGTGGAGAATTCGTTAACTCTAAATTCATTGACTTTTGCACTTCAAACGGTATTAAGCATGAATTCTCAGCACCCTATACACCTCAACAGAATGGTGTTGTCGAGCGCAAAAACAGGGTTGTTCAAGAGATGGCATGTGTTATGCTTCACAGCCGGAATTTACCGCTACATTTTTGGGCTGAAGCTGTGAACACTGCAATCTATGTAATTAATCGAGTTTATTTGCGCCCGGGAATGTTAAATACACCATATGAACTATGGTGTGGTAGAAAACCCAACATCAAATATTTTCGCATCTTCGGGAGTCGGTGTTACATTTTACGTGACCGTGAAAATCTTGGAAAGTTTGACTCTCGAAGTGACGAAGGGATTTTCTTGGGGTATTCTACAAACAGTAGAGCATATCGAGTATTTAACTTGGAATCTAAGACGATCGTAGAATCGATAAATGTTAAAGTAGATGAAGCTTTTCACTTTGCATCTGAAAAATCTACCCTCGATATCTCTCTAGATGATGATACACCTGCCATTGCATCTTCTCATGATAATACTTCCAATATTAATGATGCATCTAATGGTTCTTCAAGTTTATCTGATGTGCAGGAATCGTCTCATGTACCTCCGAATACTCCGTTACCTCAAATTTTACGCATCTCCAAGAATCATCCTGAATCAAACATCATTGGAGACCCACAAGAAGGAGTTAGAACTCGGAGGCAGTTGGTTTGTGGATTCGCTTGCTACGTATCTTTAATCGAACCAAAGAATATAGATGAAGCTCTTCAGGATGACTACTGGATTAAAGCAATGCAGGAAGAGCTCCATCAATTTGAGCGAAACAAAGTCTGGGAATTAACGAAGCCTCCAAAGCAACATAATGTGATAGATACCAAATGGATTTTCAAGAACAAGAAAAATGAGGATGGTACTATCATCAGGAACAAGGCACGACTAGTTGCTCAAGGCTACTCTCAAGTAGAAGGTATAGACTTTGATGAAACTTTCGCCCCTGTAGCTAGACTCGAGTCCATTCGTATACTATTTGCTATTTCTTGTCATTTTAAAATCAAATTATTTCAAATGGACGTTAAGAGCGCGTTTCTAAATGGGTTTTTAAATGAGGAAGTTTATGTGGCTCAACCGAAAGGTTTTGTAGACCATAAACAACCTAATCATGTTTTTCGTTTGAAAAAGGCTCTTTACGGTCTGAAACAAGCACCGCGAGCATGGTACGAAAGGTTGACAAAGCACCTTTTGGAGAAGGGCTATACTTGAGGGGGAGCTGACAGGACTCTCTTTGTGAAGCATTATCAAAACAATTTTATTGTAGCACAAATCTATGTCGATGACATTGTATTTGGCACAACAAGAGATAATGATACTTCTAAATTCGCGGAGACCATGGAAAGCGAATTTGAGATGTCCATGATGGGCGAATTGACTTATTTTCTTGGATTGCAAATTAAACAAAATGATGAAGGTATTCACTTGTGTCAATCCAAGTATGCAATGGAGTTGGTTAAAAAGTTTGACTTAGAAAATTCGAAGGATTTTCCGACTCCAATGGGAACTAGCCACAAGGGACTTGGAAGTGAATCACATAGTGAGAATGTAGACGAGAAACTGTATCGAAGTATGATTGGAAGTCTACTTTACCTCACGGCTAGTCGCCCAGATATATCCTTTAGTGTTGGGATTTGCGCGAGATATCAATCAGCACCAAAGGAGGTTCACCTGAAAGCGGTGAAAAGGATCATCCGGTACATCAAAGGATCAATTAATTTCGGAATTTGGTATCCTATGGGAACTAGTTTGGATATTGCTGGATACTCAGATGCCGATTGGGCAGGATCAGTGGATGATCGGAAAAGCACGAGTGGTGCATGCTTCTATCTTGGCCATTGCCTTGTTGCATGGCACAGTAAAAAGCAGAATTGCATAGCACTCTCGACTGCCGAAGCGGAATACATTTCAGCGGGTAGTTGTTCAACCCAACTCATTTGGATGAAAAGTGTGTTGAGCGACTTCCGGATTTCAGCAACTTCGGTAACAATTCTTTGTGACAACACTAGTGCTATAAACATTTCCAAAAACCCTGTGTTGCACTCTAGAACAAAACACATTGAACTTAGATATCATTTTCTTAGAGAGCTAGTTGAATCAAATACTCTTCAACTTTCATATATTTCAACTGAAGATCAATTAGCTGACATTTTAACAAAACCTTTGGATCAAAAACGTTTTATTCATTTGCGTAAAGCAATTGGAATGCTTTCCTTGAAATAAACTTCTTTTTGAAACTTTTGCTTAGGTTAGGTTTTGTTTTTGTGTTTTTGTTCTTTATCTATGTTTATACATAGTACATTAATTGAGCATGTGTATTATTGACTTTACTTGCATCCTTTCATATAATTAGAAATCTATTATGCTTTGGATATCATAATAATTCAGTTGATGCATTGATCATTTATTTAAATTAAACTATTTTTAATTGATCAAAGTCGATTTCTCTCTCAATGATCTCTTGGTATTGTTTTATCTTATTTGACTATTTAGTTGAGTATGAATTCGAGATCAATCCTTGGTTGAATACTTTATATCTTAAATTAATTGATAGCCAATTGAGGGGGAGTCAAAGAAAAGTAAAATGCTCAAAAGATGTGGAAAGAGTTACATCCCAATGAGGAGTGTGAAAACTACCACCACATGGAGGAAAGAGCTACCACCTCGGTCGTCCGAGTACTGTGTGCAGCTACCACATGTATACCAAGCATGGTTGTTCAATTTTTGATTAAGTAAAATGCATATTGAGATACTTGACTCTGTCAAATTTCAAGGTTGGTATAAGGTGGGTTTTTAAAGAAAGATGCTCAAAGAGCCACTCTCTTCAACAGATTGACTAGATACATTATATAATTTATTTGGGATTTCAAACATCTATTGATCTTGGTAATTCATTTTCTTTACCATTTTAATGATTTGATAAACGCCGTACTCATAAGATCATGATGGATGTGTTTGAATTTGATCAACTTTAAAAGTTTTAATTTCTATAAATTGTCATGTCATTATTTGAATGTTATTGATAGATTTAACATAATTTATTTCTCTTGACATGAAACGATGATTTTTGTTTAAAGTTGATGTGCTAAAATGCTTACATACTTTTTCTGGATTTTATGGATTTTTTTTCTAAATTTTTCTGAAGAAAAAGTTGCAGCTGATCCGGATCGGGTTAAATGATCCGGATCCCGAACGCAGGCTTCTTCCTGCGGCTAGCCGATCCGGATCGAAATCTCGATCCGATCCGGATCATGGCTAGGGTTTTTAATAGAACGAAAGGGTTTTGATTTCTTTTACCTTAATCTTTTGTTCTCAAGTCTCTAGAGCCTCTCTCTCTAGAATCCTTGCACTTTGGAGCTTTCCTAACTCAAGTTCTTCGAATCCAAGTAAGTTTTATTGATCAAAATCTCGTTTTTCACAGTTTTTCTCTTTTTTCTTCAAAACGTGATGAGATTTTTCTATCTTTTTCGTTTGTGAATGGTTTTTGGTCAAATCTCTTTTGAAATAAGAACTCTGGGTAGATTAGTTTTGATTATATGCTAGGTATTCTCCTGATTAACGAATTTTTGGGCTTCGATTTTTGAGAATTCGGTTTTAGGGCATATAATGAGAATTTTCCAAAATCATGCAATTGATCTAGTTTTAAAATTCCTTTTGCAAAACTAATTTGATTCTTAGTCTCTCTACATGATTATGATTGTTTGGGTACAATTTTTCAAATTTTTGAAAATTAACAATTTTTTCATGTGTTCTTGAGTTGGTCTTCACAGGACTTTAATTCTATTAAGCACTTGCACCAATGGCGTTCGCCTGGATAATCTTCCTTTTGGTAGCAATGGTAGGACCTAGTGCATCTTCTATAAAAAGAGAACAAGATGACCCAAATCAAGGAGAGACAAGGAAAGTGTGTCAAAATAGTTCAGAATCAGATGAAGAAGACTGGGAAGAGATTTGTAACCAAGCACAACAAGCTGTTGACAAAGAAGATAGGTTGTATTTGAAGAACAAGAAGCTGATGAAATCTTCCTCAACAACCAAGCAGTACACTAGGCGAAAGAAGTCGAGGGGAACTGGAATTCAGATTGATAGACCCCTCGCCAGAGCTCGCTCTCTCCCTAGAGAATCTCCATGGACTGAAGGTCAAGATGCACCGTCTGGATCAATACTACATCCTTCAACGTCCTGGAGACACACAGCAAAAGCGAATGTATGGTCCTCAATTCGACAAGAACAGCGAAGATTGTCTGCTGGACAAGACAGTGTGTCTACAAATCTCCAACAGATTATCTCTGAGCAACATAAGATGAAAAGAAAGTGATCCACAATGTCAAAAATGCTTCATGCAATTTTGAAGAAGTTGGATTGTACCAATCCCACTAGTTTTGATTCGGACTGACTTAACTTTCTTTCTAATCTTTTTGTGCAGGATTTCAGTTTTAATGTTATGTTTTTACTTTACTTTAGTTTTAGTTCTCAGGTTTTTCTTGATTTTGAAATTTTTAACTCTCCTTACATTTTTGTAATTTTGGCTTAGTTTGTGACAAAAAGGGGGAGAGAGTTTAGAGAGAACTTGAACAATGATGATGTGAAAACTGTGTGAATGTGTGAACATCAAGGTAAGTATCACTTCAACTTCAACTTTGGTTTGTTTATCTTGTGATTTGATTGCATGTTCCTACTAACTATTCGACTAACTATTTGGGCATGTAATATGACTAACAAGTTGATGTTGGACTAACACTTTGTGACATTTGGTTTTTGAATGCATAGAAGATATGTTGGTTTTTGACTATGATTCTCTTACATATCTGAATTCTCAAATGTCATGATGATCAGATAAACTCTATCTCTGTACTTGGTTTTGTATGTTTCAATTCTTGAGGTATCTAACGATTCTTTTTGTCAAGAATGATTTCTTTGTGCAGAGAGTACAGATGTCTAAGTCTAGAGTCTGTTTTAGGAGTTTATCTCATGTTTTTAAAATTTTTTGATCTCCATTGTAAATTTTTGTTGTATGGTGATAGCAACAAAAATATCTTTTTGAATTTTCTTTAGTGGATCTGTGTTTTGTCACGAAACCGCCAATGGGGGAGATTGTTACGGAATTTGAGTTGGCGTAATTTCGTGAAAGGTTCAAGTCTTGAAGATTGAAGGTGAAGAAGGTTGGATCATTTAACTCAATCTCAAGAAAGAAGAATTCAAAAGGATCAGATATGTTTAACTAAAGATTTTTGGTGATCCGAATACTTCTTGTAGTGTAGAAACACCTGGAAGAATTTGTCATTGCATAAAAATCAAAAACTGGACATGGGACATGTTCAGGATCCGGATCAGACATTCCAATCCGGATCCCGAAGGGTGTTCGTTCATACACTGGTTCAATCCGGATCGCAGCATCTCATGATCCGGATCCCGAACACTAGTTTTACCTTTTTACATGCACGATCCGGATCAGGATTTGCAATCCGGATCCCGAACGTTGATGTTTGGTGAAACTGTATGAACGATCCGGATCAGCCATTTCGATCCGGATCCCGAACCATCGTTTTTCTGGAAACCGTCTTTCTTGCTACTGCAATCCGGATCGCAGAAATACGATCCGGATCGCCGTCCGTAAAATTTCCAGAAATGGTAGGTTTTTGATTTTTATCCCCTTCCTAGGGTTTATAACCTATAAATAGACCATATGATTCTTTTTCTAGGGCTAAGGAAAATAGAAGAAAAATAGAGCCGTCATAATCAAATATCATCTTATACGGCCCTAGATCCACATATAGAGAAGAAAGGAAATCATTAGATATTACTCTATGTTTCTTCATCTATATTGATTAGTTTGATTCTAGGTTTTCATACTCACATCTTGAGTTGAATCAAACTAATGAATACTTAGATGGTATTTCCGATCTATTTCTAATCTAAGTATTCGGCGGATCATCACCACCCAAAAATAACGATTTCCCCAAAAATCGGCGCGTGGATTCGCGTGTCCTTGTGGATTCAAGGTTCAACCGCTCTCGTGGATTCGGAGCGAGGTACGTTCGTGGATTCGAAGCGTGCTACAGGGTGAAGACCGTGGATTCGGTCAGACGTCGTGGACTCGACGTTGGACGCTGTGGATTCGGCGTTGGACGCAGATCGTGGATTCGAGACGCGTTGTGGAACGAGCGGAGAAGATCAACTAGGAGCGTATGGTAAAAGGTTGAGTCGTCTGTGAGTACGTTAAATCACCTTGTACGTGTTTCAATTCTAGTGGATTTCACCGTGTTATCGGTCCCGTGGTTTTTTACTCCGGTTTGGAGTTTTTCCACGTAAAAATCTTGCGTGTTCTTATATTTTTCCGCATTGGATTTTATTGCGTAATGATTTTTTGAGTGTTTATTGTTTATACCTATTCACCCCTCTCTAGATATTTTTTTCCCTATTTAGATCTTTATTTCATATAACCCAACAGAGACAATACTCGAATTATACTATAAACCAAATTCCTAAGATTTTGCAACTTTTCAGTACAAATATACCTAATTCAAATATATCTCTAAATCTAGGCAAATTTGAAATAATCAAATAATCAAACTCAAAATAGAAAAATAAAAAATTTTCTAAAAATATCCTAAATACTAAACGAAGATTAAAAATAATTGAGCAGCAACAAGGAATGAACCGAGATCCGAATGGCAAATGGGAGGACCGAGTGACACCAAAAAACTGATCGACTACAAAAAGGAAGCTGAGAGCCAACCACAGAGAACCGAGAGCCAAATATGACTACAAAGAGCCGAATGGTATCAGACGACCTAAAAATAATCGAGCTTTAGCAGCAAGAGCCGAACAACAAAATCGAATATATCACGTTGCTGAACTCAACCGAATTTTTAATTCAGCTTGATTGAGTCGCGTTTTTCCCTAAACACTAATCCTAAACTAGCCGCATCAGTTGCTTATAACATTAATAAAGAAAGAATGTCAAATGATTACCAGCCACAAACTTAAATAATGTCTTCAGTAAATTTTAACTTTTGGTAATTTTAACAAAAAATTTATGTAATTATATAACATCAAATAATTTTTGATTGCATAAAAGCGAGTAGACCAAATTGCCCATTATCATTAACCATTTTCGTTTTTTGACAAAAGTATGTTTATCTCTTTTAATCTCCATTAAAAACTATAAAACGACATGAAGAGCCCCTCAAAACCCAAACCATTTTTGCAAATTTGTAAATCTGTGGAATATTCCTGCTAGATGCCCTTGGTAGTTACTATAAGCCAAACGTAGATACCCACTGATTTAATATTTGTTGCTTAGCAACCATGCAATAGTCGGAAACACAGTATTGGGCTCTTATCTTTTTATTTAATGAGCAATAAATAAGAAAGGTCGGCCACTTACAAATTAACTTCGCTTACGGAGACAGCCATAACATCATATAATGCTAGACAATGGCGCATCCAAAATTTTTTTATTGTGGAGTCAATATATAATAAAAAGTAAACATAAAAAAAAAAAATAAAAAAAAAAAAAAATAAAAAAAATAATCATTAATATTGCATAAATAAAAAATATACTATTTCTATATACAGTTATTTTCAACGAATTTTTATATTTTGATAATGATGTATAATAATCTCATTGATAATACCGTCAAATATATATTTTTTATATTAAGTTATCAAATAATCATTCATTAATTGATCATGCAAATAGTTGCACAATTTATTCTTCCTATAATTGAAAACTCTTTCTACTATTGCAGTAGTAAGTAGTAAAATTAATGTCAACTTCAAAAATAATTAGACCCTTTAATATAGTATTATTGTAGTTACCTGCGTAATATAGTGTGTAAATTTTATTAAAATATTTTTTCATAATTTTTTTTAATCATATATAATAATAAGGAGAAATAAATATTAAATATGCAACTCATCAAATATAGAAAAAGTAATACTATAAATATTTAATATAAAAAATTTTGTGATAAATTAATGAATAACTTTTTTTTTATCTTTATTAATTCAACAATCAACCTTATTAAACTTTATAGTTAAGTTACGTCCATATGAAAAATGAGCAATATATTGACAGAAAAATTATAACAACAGTTGAGAGTGAGGTTCAAAATACAGTAATTATTATTGAGAAGTCTATTTGAAATGCTAGCTATTGGAGGAAACTTCTACACAATCACCATTAAAATTTTAAGTCTATTGTTTATTAAACAAAACTTACACTTACAGAGTGAAAAAGTATAAGTACGTAAAAAAATATATATAATTATTGAAAAGCCACTACAACAAAAATGATATATTACGACACTTTGAAGTGACGGTACATATCAAAAAAAAGTATTGCTGACTAACTTACCAATACTTTTAAAAAATATTGCTATACGTGGAATAGCTAGGTATATAATTACAATTTTTAAAAGTGTCGGTATAATCTAAAATGAGTGCTACTAAATTACCGACACTTATTTAAGCTTTTAGCAGCACATAGAAATGCTACAAAATTATATTCTAGCAACTCCTTTTTTTTATTTCAGTGACACTTAATAAATGTCCATTTTTTTTAAATTATTCTATTTGTTATTGATACGTGACACTTTTTAAAATATAATACCACTCTATGATAACTTATTATCATTAAGCATATTTAGCATATACTAGCTTTCATTTGCAAATCAATTTGTACATAAAAAAGCAACCAACTTACAATGAATCCCCATCTCTCAAAAAAAAAAAAAAAACCCTAGAAATCCCAACCATTTGGGATTGTATATATAAATCATGTTCTTGCTCTAGCAAGCAACTAACACCATGTGAATGTTTAATCACGAAGGAAGTTGAACTGATGCAGCTCATCACTTTTCCCACTCTATTTCTACTGTTTCCTGACAATTTTGAAATTTGTTCACAGAAAAAAGTAACTATATCAAGACTCGCAAAATCTCCAACAGGCAGTCAATATAAACAGAGATTGTAAAAAACACATGGAATTAATGGCGAATCCTCATCCAGTCAGTATGGGTCTCATGCAAAGGCATCATTGGGTCCCTCTCGACCACAGGAAGACAACTGAAGCCTTTTCCGACGACGGGAAGCCATGACCCTGCAAAATTTCAACTTAAATATCACAGCAAAATGGTAAAATCTGAGCCTTCATATATGTTCTTTCAAAACTTAATCTACTTAAGGAAATGCTCCTTCCTAAAAAACTTTAGTTAATAGGAAACTGATTTCTTAATGAATTAGATGTCCTAATATTTAAGAAATTACATTTTCGAAAGGTATATATGAAAACTCAGACTCCATAGGGGTATACTAGATAGCTAATTTATCGAAACATATACACATGTAAATACCCATTAGATATTTACTTCTCATCTCATCACCTGTATTGGCAGCCAGATTCCGCTGACAGAGACTTTCAAAATCATCACAAATATCTTTAATGTCTTCTATGTATTCCTTCGCCACATTGTAGACTTCAACAAGCAAATTCCACTAAAAACAGGCAAGTGTTAATTAGGTGGGATATAAAGTTGTATTCCTCAAAGAAACAAAGCTGATACAAATGGCTAATTACTTAATTACACTCACCACCCATGAAAGTTATAGGCATTGAACCAATTGCGGTTTATAGATATTGTGTCTTCCTGTGATAATAGACAAGAAATGGCAGTGTTAGCACACCATGGTTTGTAGATAATTTGCATTTAATGAAACAATGAAAAGGTGTTATCATAAAATCTATCGATGGTGAGTTGTTGTCATACGAGGTATACATGGTTCTTTAGTTTCTTTGCATGGAAGCTACACTTGCATTACATTAAATCTGGTGTATTATAAATTACAAATCGAAATCCTCCTTCATAACTGTCATTTTGCTATTTTTTTAGAAAAAGAAAAAGAACCTGGATGATTGAGAACAAGGCAGCAACAATAGAAACAAAGAAAAAGCAATAAACAAAGGACCAACTGATCTTGCATTTCCATACAATCATGACCAAAAAAGCCTTCATTTATGAAAAGCCATATGAGCAGTACATCGACAGTCATAATTATCGTCCAAGCTATTTATGTTCAGTTGCAGGTTTTTTTTTTTTTTTTTTTTTTTTTTTTTTTTTTTTTTTTTTTTTTTTTTTTTTTTTAATAAGAGATGCTCATAATTGAGAAGACTGAATGTATAATTTAAGAAACTATCCAAACAAATTGTCAACTTCGTGTCGACCTCTACAAATTCGCGTTCCATTCTTAAAATTCAATTCCTGAAGAAGTAACTTAAGAGGCAAGTTGTTTATGAAATGCTCAAGCTTAGCTGAATAGAAGCATTGTTGGGAATCTCTAAGCTTCGTCGGCAAACAAGCAAAGCTAAAATAAAAAAAGAGGTTGAAAACTTTGGTTCATCGAGATCGTGCTCCAGACCAATCTGCTAAGAGAAAGCGTGGGAATAGGCATGAAACTCTCCCCACATACATGCATATAATAAATATAAAAAACAGGTGGAGTTGACATGGGACATAAGAGGTTGAATTTAACTAATTAAATTAAATACGAGGATTTAGCCCATTAAACATACATAATAGAAAGGTTTTGGATTTGTTTATAACACTATATTCTAAAACATGGTTCAGGAATATACTTCACAATACCGATGTAACTTTATCATCAAGCGATTTCCGCGTAACGACCAATCGACAAGAGTAGCATTAGTGGCGATATAATGAAATTATATGAGATTTCATGAATGATTCGATTTAATCACACTAACAATGATCAGTAAGAACCATAAGAAGCTTACGTAGATCGAGCATATATAAACAGAAAATGAGACACAACTCAAAGAATTCATAACAGTATAACTATAGGATAATTCTCCTGATAAAATTCTCAAAAGATAATCAATTTCTAGGTACTTACAACAGAATTTGAAGAGATTGAAAGCGAGATCTCTGATTTGCTAAAAATAAGCACAATGCTAAAAAAACTGAGCCCTCCGAAACACTTCTGTTGATTCGAGCTTATTCAAAAGCGGTTGAGCTCTCGATTGAGTGTTCGAACTATGCTTATTAGCAAAATCAAAACCCTAAATGGTGCAAAAGCGAATCCCCTCTACAATTGGGGAAACGAAACGCCTAATCCAAGCAAGTCACAACCAATATTTCTCTCTATGTTCGGGTCGAGACGAGTAGTACCAAATCCGAGCAACTACTACCAAATCCGAGCAACTAGAAGCCTAATAAACATAAAAAAGAGAGAAAATCAAACAAAAATTGCATCAAAAATGCTAATATGAAGCCAAAGATCGAACTCTACAAGCGATTACTGGTACCTCTCTTATCCCGTGGTTTGGTGCGGTGTCGGGGATCGAGGGATCGAGATCGATGTCTAAGAGGGAGAGAGAGTGGAGGTGCGTGTGAGGCGTGGTGGGGGGTTGGGGGGAGGGTTGGATCGTGAAGAGGGTGAGAGTGATTTGATCGGGGCGAGGGATGGGGGGTGGGGTGGGGTGGGGTGAATGTGAGAGGGGAGGGAGGATTTGATATGAGTGAAGAGGGAGAGAGAGAGAGTGGGAATTAATGCTCAACTAGTATAATACCCCGCTTTGCTGCGAAAACTACATTCTAATTAAATATTAAACATTAAATATTTACTAATAAATTATTAGATTCTTAATAAATTTTAATGAACACTTCTCTTCTAAATTCGACTGAATTTTAGACTATAACTAGTGAAGGCCCGCGCTGCGCCGCGGGTAGAATTTATTTAATAAATATTATTTTTTATTTTATTTTTTTTGTTAACTATTACCTAATCTACAAAATAACCTTGTAGTTAAAAGGCAACGCAATTGTCAAAAGGCAACGCAATAGTCTACCGAGTTCATCCAGAGTTAACAGGCAGGGAAAATAATAAATGTTTACGAAACGCAAAACATGAAATATAGCCAAGGAGATGTTAAGCAAAAAAACAAAAGGTGAGAAGAGAAGAAGAGACAAATGTAGCTTAGAAAGAAAAGAATAGTAAATTTTAGATACATAAACAGCAAAGAGAATGGACACATTTCATGAGAGGAATGCAGCTTGCAGAGAAGAGAAGAATAGGAAAAAACTTACACATCGACAATAGAATCCATTTTGTATTTGGGGAACGACAACAATATTTACAAATGATTAGCAAAGTGCGGTAACATTCACGAACTTACAAACATACAGAAGGAACATAAACTTACAAATTGACAATAGAATCCACTCTGCATTTGGAGAACGACAACAACATTTACAAATGATTAGCAAAGTGCGGTAACATTTACATTCAAAAATTATACTAACTGGAGGTTGGGCAATATATTTTAGGATTAAATTAAATTTTTAGGATCAAATGTAAGTTGGGTAACTTATTTCTTTTGTATTTGCCAACCAGGAACAATTCAGCAGAATTAGAATCAATAGTAGCCGGGAGAAGAAGCAGCATCAGTAGTTGGAAGCACCAGTAGTTGCAGCAGCTGTTTTTTGATCAATTCTTCAATTTTATCGTCATCTTCTTTTTGTTCTTCTCGTCCTTGTATTCTGTTACCATCAGCAGGTAGAGAAGCACCCTGCAAAGTAAGTTAAAAATAATTTCAGTGATTTTAAGTAATTTTCTAAATATAAGGATCAAATTTCCATATATTTGGAGATAAGTTCTTTTGTTCAGGAAGTGATGCACTCAAAAGAATTTGAAGTTTAGCAGGTTATTAGAAATTGTTTAGTTTGTTGTTTAGTAGGTGACGCAGAGAGATGACCAGTTCTGTTCTTTGTTTTGGGGTACTTGTTGAAGCAGTCCACTTTATATGCAATAGAACATCAAGAAAGTTTTATTACCATATACTAAAGGGAACCATGAAAAAAAATTAATTGAGCAGAATAAAATTTTATCTCTAACAACTTGGTAACTATTCAATTTGTCCACATAAATTACTTTTCTTATCTCTATTACTTCTTCCCAATTAGAAATAAGTTGAAGTTTAATCCGTATATTTGTATTTTATTATATTTGCAGGATTACTTTAGATGAAATGACTGAAACCCAATTTAAAAAATCCAATTTGAGCAGAAGCTAGAATGGTACTCACAAGTGCGACCAAATCAGGCTCCAACCCACATTTTTGCATGAATGTTCTTCAATTACTGCTCCTTAAAAGACATGTTTACGATGTAATGTCACACTTAAATGATAAAGTGCGTCCTACCTGACATATTATTCCTTTAAGGACATTATTTTTAGAGCACACAAGTTACAGGTAGATTCCCCAATTAATGTTTTTTTGTATTTGTCTTGTAAGTTCATTCATTTTCCATCTTGAGGGAAGTATTGCACTCCCTACATATTGATTGGTGTTCTGAGTTGACGCTATTAGAATAAGCATAGTATTCGAGATCAGAATACAGCATTTCAACCAAGAAAACCTGTGAGCATAAAGTCTCCAATCAAACAATCCAATTTACAGAGACTTAATAAGCATATGCATAAATAAGCGCAGAATTAGTGCAAGGGATGAAAACTTACTGTTTATTGAGAGCGACATATGAGTTAACTTTTTAACCTGCAAAGAAGTCAAACCTTCCAATTAGTAGAACGTAAAGTTACAAATAGAACTACCAAAGAAGAGGCCAGAGTAGACCTTTTAGATACTATATAATTTTATGAAATAATAGCATTGATTGTTTTTAATCGTTCATCATTTTGATGGTTTCACGAGTATTCTGCTCTCCTCCTCCTTCATCACTCTTTCAAACTCTTTGATAAGTCTAGAAAACAACCAAAACAGGGAATTGGCACCAGAAAGGAAATGAATGCGAGAAAATGCATCAACTCTAGAACTATGTAAGTGAAGAATAAAAGAAACTACATAAATAATCAAATTTTAGAAGATAAGGCAAGAAAATTGCTGCAGGCGTACCTCTTGCATTCCCGCATCTTATCAGTAAGTAATGACTCATTTGTTATATTTATCCTCGCTAACATATTAGTTTCAATATAATGGAAATCCGTACGTACTAAATTCAAAATATGGATATCATAGACCATGCGTGTTGGGTTTCAAATCAGATGATTGGAATCCGATTGAGGATTTCAAACTTCTTAACTTTTTTTTTTTGTTAGTTGGAACTCAACCAATTATCACTTAAAGCTGTTAGTATCATCTTTCTACTTGACAAATTGGTCCAAAAGCTATGTTATTTAATGAGGGTAAGTTGTAATTGATGTTTGACTACTGCTCTAGTACCATACCAAACAGTGCTAAGTTGCTCTAGTACCTTGATTACACATCATCGCCATCTTTATCTTTGCATCCGGTCCACTGTTTATTAGCATAATATAGCAACTGTGGAAACCCAACAATGGGTTCTAGCTCTGCATAAAGGTGCAGAATTAAAGCATGGAGTGAAGCATGGACGGAAGCTCTGCATATAGGTGCAGTAGTTCAATAGGTGCAGAATTAAAGCTAGGATTGAAGCATGTTAAGCTTTGTAAGCTCTGCACCTATATTAAAGCATGGGTTGAAGCATGGATCAAGATAAAGGAGTAAAGCATTGTAGGTCCTCATATAGGTGCAGAATTAAAGCATGGAGTGAAGCATCGAGTGAACAGAATTAAGGAAGTAAACCATTGTAAACTCTGCCAACGGGCTGCAGTAGAAAGCATGGATTGAAGCTTACTAATATAGAATAAAGTAGTAAAGCATTGTAAGATCTACATATAGGTACAGTAGATGCATGGATTGAAGCATGTAATGAGGCTCTGCATATAGGTGCTGTAGTTCAATTAGGTGCAGAATTAAAGCATGTATTGTAAAGCATTGTAAGTTCTGCACCTATATTAAAGCATCCATGCTTCAATCCATGCTTCTACTTCACCTATATTAAAGCATGGATTGATTAAGAAGAATGCAGTAGAAAACATGGACTGAAGCTGAGTAAAACGAAATAAAGAAGTCAAGCATTGTAAGATTTTTATATAGGTGCAGATTTACAGTATGTAGTGAACAGAATTGAAAAAGTAAACCATTGTAAGCTCTGGCAAGAAAAATAAGTAGAAAGCATCGATTGAAGCTTACAAAACTGAAATAAATAATTAAAGCAATGTAAGATCTTCATATAGGTGCAGATTTACTCTAAGCCAGCAAGAAAGAACACTAAAACATCTAAAAATCCAGCGACAACATTGTTTACAAAATCAGAATTTGAAGATGTGACGAAATATTGAACACCATCATCACCATCATGTAAAGTAAAGGTAAAAAAAATATATTTAAAATGCGAGGCTCAGATAATTTTCCAACTCAATCAAAAGGAAGAGTAGAGAATGGATGCAGTACTTCTTTTTCAATGTAGGGTCACAGTATAAACAACAGCTGGTTGCCGAAGGTCACCGAGAAATATTCATATTTTTACACAAAGGCAACACAAATACTTAGGCTGGAGTGAGAGAAGAGGAAAGGAACAACACCCTTACAAATTTTGGGGATGCAAGCAGCGAGTATTGGCAATGGGTTGCAGAAAGAACATTTGGTTCTTCACAGTCATCCGACAGTACCAATTTTTTGCATGCACGCCATCACCACCAAAGTAGTAACCCAACACCCAAGGCCGTCCAAAGTCTGTTGTTATTCCTTATGTATCATCATAGCCCGCAAAAAAATAATTAAACACCAAAAATAGAATGTAAATTAATTAGAGAAGAACCAGAAAAAAATAGGGAAGAACTCAAAGTAATTAAGAGTGAACTCCAAAATAGGAAATGTTTATGCACTTAAAGTCAAAAAAGAAGATCGAAAATAAATGAACAATCACCATCACATAAATTAAAGGTAATAAAAAATATTTAAAATGTGAGGGTCAAATAATATTCCGACTTAATCCAAAGAAAGAGCAGAGAATGGAAGCAATACTTCTTTTTTGATGTAGGATCAGTGTGTAAACAACAGCCGGTTGCCGAAGGTCACCGACAAATATTTAGAGCCATCCAACAGTATGAATTTTTTGCATGAACACCATCGCCAACCAAGTAGTAACTTAGCACCCAAGGCCGGCAACTGAACATTAGTATCAGAAAAAACATTGGGTAAAAGAATATGGGTTGAATACTAAACAAAAGTTCTTCTAATTGCTTTTTTACTAAAAAATTGTGGAACAATTAACTAAGAAGTAACAATTGGTAATAAACCATTAAATTTAGAAATTCACAATTCAATTAATGGAGAAAACTCAAATGAAAAGAAATGTAAAGATTTTCCATTCAAAACTTTTTTAAAAGAATGAAGCTTCAAGGGTTTATTTCAAAATAATTAAAATTGACTATAACAGGCCTAATTATGCCAAGTGAAGATAGTGGCAGCTTAAACCAATATTTAGAACCAGGAAGGAAGAGAGAAAATTAAATAGGAAAGAAGCATGAAGATTCCTTAAAACAGCAAGCAGCACGGTAGCAAAACGATAGGAATTTCAACAACAATAGAGTACAACCGGGCCTTGCAGGTTGCAGGGCAGACAGCTAGCTGCCTACAGCCTGCAGGGTAGGCAGCAGCAAGCTGTTGCTGCTACTTTCAGGGCTACTTGCAGGGCAGCAGCAGGCTGGTGCTTTTGTTGCTGTCCTGCGGCCTGCAAGGCAGCACCAGGCTGGCGCTGCTGCTGCTGCCTGCAGCCTGCAGGACAGGCAGCAGCAAGCTGCTGCAATATAGACAGCAATCGCCGCAGAATTTAGTGATGGCAGCGACGGTGATTTTTTGAGTCTGAAATCTGATTGTGTTTGATTTGTTGTAGTGTTAAAGTAGAAATGGAAGTGGCGATGACAAATACAAATTTGCAACCAATTACTTCAATTAATTTAGAATACACATAAGCAATAGGCAATTTAAAAAAAATGTAAATATATACACATAACACAAATGGAAACTTAAGAGAAATCGCTCGATCAATTGCGTAAAATTCATCCATTACCTCAGCAGATATTATAAAAAATCCTCACATTTTGAAATAAGTCATAAAATTGTGCGAAAATATGTGTTTATCCATCCAAATTGGGCACCAAACATTCCAATATAGTCAAATAGAGTAGGAGAACATATTCTAGAAAGGAAAAAAATAAATCAAACAGAGAATAAACAACAGAGGAGTGTACAGGAACAAACAGGGGATAAAATGTAAATATATACACATACACATGCAGGGGTTCTAAGTTCAAAATATGCAAAGTTAGAAATGAGCAGGAATTGGAAATAGGATAAAACCTCTACATCATATTTATTCTCGATTCTAGTCTATACATAATATATGGCTACATCTATGAAGATAATTCTTTGTTATGTTCCAAAGCTTAGAAGTGTAGTTACTCTTCCCTCACATATGCACTGTGCTCTCTTATTTTTCTCTCTATACTCTCTTAACCTGTGGATTAAAGTAGGACAAATGTTATGAATCTGTGGTGCTTGGCTGATAGTGAGAAAACTTTGGATTTTTATCTTAAATAGTTCAGTTTACATATTTTTGTGGTTCGGGTGTTCACTTTAATGACTTTTCACTTTAATATTGGGGGTTTTGCTCGGCTTCGGTTTTGCGTTGTTCCTATTTTTGATTGACTGCATTGTTAAACTTTTGATTTTGTCTTGGTTGGATGCAAGATACAGTTAAATATTTTTTACTCCCCTTAACATTGGCTCTTTTCCTCAGCTTTAGTTTTGCACTGATCCTTTTACATTTCTTGATTTCCTTTTACATTTCTAGGTTGTTTCAGGCTGAAGGCACGTTCTTACATGAGTTTCACATCGACCCATTGTTGGATTACCGCTCCAGGTGGATTAGAGTTGATACATCGAATGTTACAATTCTTTGTTGGATTACCACTGACCAACCAATGAGAAAGGAAAAGGCTTAGATCTTGCATACATAATTACATAAATAGTAATGCTACTCCGTGGAAACAATTATCATAGTTATTTTTAAGAAATCGATGTTATTTTGGAACCTCAGAATTACATAAATAGTTGCACAATGGTTGCTTGCATAAATGACATTTCTATTGGTCAAGAGTAATCATCTAAAGTTGGGAGTTCATAAGAAATGCAATTCTTCTAATGTAAAAAGAAAATGACATTTCTATTCTAAGATTGAGTAGCGCCCTATGTAATCATCTATTGTTATATACTGGTTCCTACAATCTACAAAAATTTGAGAGATTACTGATTTCCAATTTGTTTCGTATTTTATTCAGCAGTTTTTAGACTCTTTTTTTTAAGTATACTCTAAGTATACCTATTATTTTAAATAGAAATGCACATGTACCTATTATTTTTAAAAATGGGAACACCTGCTATAGAGAGACCTCATCAACATTGGCAAAAAAAGAGAACTAAAAAGGTACTAAATGAAGGGTAAAATAAAATTGTAAAGTGTCCTAGAGAACACAAAAACCTTAAAGGAACACAAAATCATCTTATTGGAGGTTTTTCTAAGCGTGACCAACCTGCTACTACTTAATCGAAACATACATTTGTAAGAGAATATGTACATTTGTAAACTACAAACTGGTAAAAAATTATAAATGCGAGAATGACAGATTTTATTGTTCATAAACTGCGAGAAAATCAATATTAACTTCCCAACAGAAACTAATTTTAATGCAACAAAACTAATTAGAGAACAAATGCGTAACAGATAGTGCATAATGGTTGCTTGCATAACGGCAAGCCATCCAAAGATCTTGCTTAAGCTATTTAATTACTTGCATTTGTTCTCTAATATAATAGCTCTGTTAAGTTCATGATGAGGTACACCATTAAATTTCATGATGTGGTACACCATTAAACATAACTTTAATGATGAGGTACACCATTAAAGTTCTTGATGAGGTACAACATTAAACTTCTGTATACAAAAGTTATGTTCTTATATTTTGAAGGAGACTGATTTCGAAACCTCAGAATTACATAAATAGCTGCATAATCATTGCTTGCATAACTGTAAGCCGTCCAAAGATCAGCAACTCAATGCTCTAATCCTGCTGCATCCAAACAATTATCATAGCCATTTCTCAAGCTCCAAAATGACCAACCAATGAGAAAGGAAAAGGCCTAGATCTTGCATACAGAATTACATAAATAGTTGCATAAGGTTGCTTGCATAATTGCAAACCATCCAGAGATAGGCAACTCAATGCTCTAATTCTGTTACATTGAAACAATTATCATAGCACCAATTATCATAGCCATTTCTCAAGCTAAAAAATGACCAACCAATGAGAAAGGTAAAGGCTTAGATCTTGCATACATAAGTGCATAAACAGTAACCCCACTCCATGGAAACAGTTATCATAGCAAGCTCAACACTTATTGCTTCAAATGGCCGACCAATGACAAAGCAGAAGGCGTAGATTTTGCCTATCTTGTTAGAATCTCCTAAGAACAACCAAACCCAACACCACAACATATATGATTGACCCCTCCTTCTAACATTTGAAGCCTGTTTGGCACGTTAGGTCTGTTAACTATCATTCACCTCCAAATTAATGTGCCATTTTTTTAAAATATACAAACAACAAGAGCAAAAAAATATATGTATATATAGCAGGCAGGGGTAAGAAGCAGAAGCATGAAGAGATGAACAGCAAAGAAGAAGAGCAGATGAGGAAAGACAAAGACACACAGCAGGAACCATATGCGAAACGACTGCAGCACGACAGAAGCTCAGTTGCGCAGGAGAAGATGAATTACCGGAATTAATGATGGGAATGAATGCAGGAAAACATGGCTACGAATCTTGCCTAACGCAGGGAATGAGCAGAAATAGTAGTAAAATAGTAGTAAACAACTTAAACCTTGTCTTGCTAAATAGTATTAAAAGCTCAGATCTTGCCTTTTTCTACGTAAGTACTTGCGCAATGGTTGCTTACAGAATTGTAAGCCATCCAAATTCCGCCAAAATACATTCCAGGTATTAAATTCAGGCGATCATCACAGCTATCCCTTAGAGAGAATACAAATATATAGTCAGAGATGCAGTGGCGTACCATACACAGAGGCAAGCAGTAGCATGCGACATCACTGAGGAGGAATAGCTGCCTCACCATCCCAGGCAGTTCTCATCCCAGCCAGCAGGAGGACGAATGGGGAAAAAGAATGTAAATCTCAAGTTGAGGAAGTTAGCTGCTCTGTTATAATGAAGGTTAAGCAGTTCATAGACACACACAATTGAAACTAATGCAATTGAATCGTTGTTCTTAATTTTGTTACTCTAGTAATCACGTGGTGCACTCATGAATAGGCACTCCCCCATTTTAAAGAGTAGAAAAGTATAGAAAGCAGCGTGCACATTGATTGAGAAATAACCACAATACAGACAATAAAGCTAAAAGAATGGTCGTCTTTTCTTAAACCAAATAAGTATCCTATGTTCCTGCACATTCTATATCATCAAGCTAAAATGGACTTCAAAATATGAAGGAATAAATGTACAAACACCCCTTAAACTTTATTAAGTAGTTTAATAAGCCATTCCCTCAAGCAAAGTTACTAATAAATAGCCATCCCCGACAACTGTCTGCTGTGTAATAAGCTTTAAAACACACCACAAGCATGTCTTGTCCATTCTAATACTCAAAAAGCACAACATAAATCAAAGATGGAATCACCCTATTCTCCTTTTATATCCTGGTTTTTTTGAAAGATTAATATAATATTTCGAATCTACTCCCTTTGGATTTGTCTTTACATCCATGTCCTATTTAGGTTCAACTTTTATCTAATTAGAGACATACATAAATTGAAGGTAAATACCTTTGACATTTGTTACAATTTAAGAAACCCAACATGATTATCTCTCGAATTTTATAAGTCTATTTTTTCTACCTGCTCCTTTTGGAGTTTTCTTTACATCCATGTCCTACTTAGGTTCAACTTTTGCTTGATTGGAGTTTTGCAAGTTGTCCTCTCATTATCTTGTTTTTTTTGAAAGATTAATAAATATTTCAATCTACTCCCTTTGGAGTTTGTCTTACATCCATGTCCTATTTAGGTTCAACTTTTACTTAATTAGAGTTTTGCAAGTTCTCTTTCATTAACTTGGTTTTTTGAAAGATTAATATAATATGTGCGTTATCTTATATATATGCCCCCCTCAAGCAAATATTTGTAATTAACTTCATGTAATTTTAAGCTACACACTTAGAAACTCAAGATAACAACCTTTGGAGTTTGCCACAACTTAGAAAATTTAACCTAAGAACCTCGAGAAACCAACTCAATCAAAGTCATATATTTAAAAGTTGGCATGTAGAGAAGTATAGGAATTATCATTCTGATGAAAATATTTGGAAATTCAACTCAACAC
>CM055072.1:17508815-17523815 GCA_029204045.2 Tillandsia leiboldiana
GGCGCCGGACCGCGAAGATCGGCCGCGGTGCAAGAATGCTCGGTTCTAGGGGCAAGCCGGATCTTCGCGGATCCTCAACCGATCAACTCCAGACTTCATGGAGAGCTCACAGTTGTAAAGCGGAAGAGGTTCAACGTGCTGATCTTCATCTCGAGGTTGGATCCTCCCGCGCTCAATATCGGCCCAAAACCGACTTCCGGCAAGGAGTGGTTCCCGCCGTCGGTCGGGACGACGGCGACGGCTCAAATTCACAGGTAGGTCCTATCGATGTCAGGAACACGTAGATACACTCTTGGGCATTTAAAAACACCAAGATTTCATCCCTTACCTCGCCGGAGAGAGGAAGAAGAAAGAAAAACTCCGCGGCGGCGCGCGGCGGCGGCGACCGTCGGGGAACCCTTGGCTTGGTCGCGGCCACCCCGAGGATCACTCGGTTGAAGCTTGAGCCCTCAGAATCTCCCAGATGTCACTCCAACTCCACAATCCGAGATCCTACAACTTGCATGGTTCTTCTTTGGCTGCTCCGGCGACGGGAAGGCAGTGGCGCTCGGCAACTGTGGGAGATGGTGGAGGCACGTCGGTTACAAGAGGAGAGGGCGGCAGAGGGTGGGCTAGGTTTAGGGTTTCCAAGGATCACCCGTAACGTATATATTGCATAAATGCACATTTGCAAAGAGGGCCCTCCACACTCGCTATTTGGACTAAAGTCCTTTAGTAAAAATACTCCTCTTACAGTTTAGTTCCCTCACCTGTAAGTGGCACTTTTTCGGAGCATAAAATATTGGGCTTTTCTGTAAAATACAGTATTTTTCGCCGTATTTTCACGCTTTTCGAGACGTTCCGTTCGTCGAAACGAAAATGGACTTCGCCATGACGTCCGGCTCGACGAGACCTATCAGGTAGCGTTTCTGAATTTTCGAGAAACGTGTCCGGATAAAATCTCGGTCCATAAAATACAGTTTCGAATATAGTTATCGCGCTTTTCGAGGCTTTGGGGTCGTCAAACGGAAATTCCGTCAGCGCCATGTCGTCCAGAATGATGAAAACCGTTCAAATCGACTACTTGAAGTGCTATATCGGTGTTCCAGACGGCGATTTGGCGAACGTTGCGCGTAGGGGTATTTGCATTTGGGGTTTACGTTCATGTACAGTACAATGCACTGTGCACTTAAGTCGCGGGGCCCGGCCCGCGTTCTTCGTCTGATTTCTGGAGATCCGACCGTCGATCTAAACTTGCTTAATATGGTTTCACTCGTTCGACGAGACGTCGTACTCGTGATCTCGGATTTTCGAGATTAGGCTCGGATTGAAAGGCGACATTTTAGCCTCATAACTGTGCAATTTATACTGCAGGAAAAAGGGGGTCACTTATGATTCAAAGTTATCAACTTGACTTTTATTTCTTTTTCCTTTTATTTATTAATAAAATTCAAGTTTCTACATCTCTACCACCTAAAAAGAAGTTTCGTCCCCGAAACTTAATACAACTAAGAGTCAAATACATGGGGAAAGCGCTCCTACATGGCTGATTCACGTTCTCACGTGGCTTCGCGCTTTTCATGGTTCTCCTATTGTACCTTGACAATAGGGAATCGGTCTACTTCTCAGCTTCTTTTCATCTCGAGCCAGGATCTTCAGAGGTGTCTCAGTAAGGATGTCCTTATTTACCGTTATCTGGAACACACCAGCGGCCCCTAAATCGAACAGAGCCATCGGCGTGCAGCTGGTAATCGTCAGTCTGTCCCAGTGTTGATCCGCTCTCGAATCTTCTGGAAGGAGGGGTCCGACTGCTGTCCCTCCTTTATTGCGATCAAGCAGGGTAGGCTGCACTACCATCCCTAAAAGTCGAGCGGTAGACCTCGAAGGAATGATCTCCAAGTCTAGACGCTGGAACTCAGAAATCAAGCGGTCCTGATCAGTGATCATTAGCAGCTCTGAGGACACGTGCTTTCGGCTCAAAGCATCCGCTACTACATTGGCCCGACCTGGGTGGTATTGGATAGTGAGATCATAGTCCTTTAGCAGTTCGAGCCATCCACAAAGACTTAACAGACTTGATTTGACATGTTGCCAAATTTTAAGGCTTAACTGCTTTAAATTCAAGTTCCATTAACTAGGGTTCTCGTAGAGATGCTACCGCCCAGCCAAGGCTACCCCACACAAGCACGCTTAACCTCGGAGTTCTGATGGGATCCGGTGCTTTAGTGCTGGTATGATCGCATCCGATGTGGCAACCAAACCTCATACTCTTTTCTGGTTTCACATAACTTACAGTTTGTGCAGGCAGAACTCAACGGTCTTACTCATTAGGCTGACTATCGAGGTCGAACACTGACAAAAGGCCAATAGATTCACTTTCTAAGTGAAATCCCACAAGGTAGAGAATCTCTTCTTACACTTTATAATCGTTTGTGGCAAAATTTTCACCAACCAGCTGCTAGAACTAAACCTCAGACTACCAAGGACGGACAACTTGCCGGTTAAATATCACACGATCAGTCTCTTAGCATCATAAAACATGGCAACCCAAGGTCACCATTCATAAAGCTTAAAATATCCGATCTGGACATGTTGTCCAACTCTTTGGGGCTTAACCCATATATTCTATTATCAACTGGATTGCAAAATCTGACGAGATCACGTGGTTAGTGACCACAAGTTAGGACGATTATCCACATTAATGACAAATATCACCTGTCCACTATGTATACGACTATCTGAGACCTACCTAAGGTCCGATATGGTCTGGAATATCAATACTGCATCTACAACCTCGTCGTCCTAAGACAAACTTGGAACTAAAATTTAAGTAAGCAGACAAATAGACCCAATCATGATATTCCCCTTTAGAGGGTGGGGTATTTCCTCAGCTCTTTCGACAGTACGTTGTCTGCAGCCAACGTGCTTATCAAAAGAAAGGCGAAATACTATAGATCTGTCGCCAACATCAAGTTGGGGACACGACTCCCACCGGAGTCAACAGAAGGTATAGCTCATACCTCCCGACACAAATCTCTATGCCGATACTATAAACCTATATCAACGGTCTCTACCACCTCGTGGTCATGACTTCGACCCCAAATCAGTTCACACACAATGGCGAATCAACTACAAATCGGATTCTTTTAGGATAAAAGTCAATTCCTCAAGCTATCATCATTACTCTGTATATTAGGCTTTCCAGTCATATCTCATCACGGTAGTAGCCACCACATCTAAAATTGTTGCATACTCATAGGAGTAACTAAGACTCCACTAAACTCGTACCAAAGGCAGGGTCTGAATCTGAATCTAACTCAAACCAGGGTTTCAATCGGGTCCATAGATCCATCAACCATGTCTGCGCCAAAGCGCTCACTGCTACCACCATCTCTATCGAAGTAATTGTGAATCCCAATTTATTTACACTGATCAGGGTGGGACACAATTCAATAAAGTCTAATACTTGCTGAGTGTCCGTCAGAATCCTTCCATCCAAAGCAACAAGATTGCTAACCTCATAGGCATCCCGATAACTATATTCGGGGAATCTCCGGTAATAGCAGCCACAACATATGTTTTGACAACCACGGCTGCGACAAAAGTACTATATCCAATGACGCGAGGACAACTGGGGGATCACTAACTTCTCCAAAAACCTGGACTAGTGGTGGGGCCAGTGCAACAACAGCAACTATCTGATGCTGAGCAATCTGCTGGACTAACCCAGCAAAAAATGCGGTGAACTGATCCTCTAACAGCTGTCAAAAAAAATCCGAGCCCTCAGGCTCCACTGATATTTCAAACCCATGGCTCGTACCACGACCGCAGCTAACACTGCACCCACTATGACCACTAAGCCCAGAGCGCGTGCGAACACCGCTCATAGTCACACCAACAAGTTAGGAAAACGTCTCATAAGTGTGAAAGTACACCTGAGCTCCTACCGCTAGACAATACCCCGCGCTCTCACGTCATAAGTCATCCTAGGGTTCATCCTAACCAGATCCTAATCAATTTTCTAGATACCGTGTACCTATTGCTCTGATACCATCTAATCTGTCACGCCCCGAGTTTAAAAAAAGTCAGGTCTGAAATTTTTTTTTTTTGAATAAATCAGAGTTTGCAAAACAGGCGTACAGACCGCCACATATATAGGAAATCCCCTATCCACCGGGATAGTGTCTTTCCTATACATGCACGGCTAGGCTAATCCAATCAATCAGAGAGTAAATCATATCTCACTAAACTATGCTAATCATCAGGAATAATCCGAACATCAAAATATCAACAATCTAAAATATTCACATAAACTGGAACTGAAATATCATAATGAAAGTCAGCTACAAATCGTAGGGGATCTCAATCCTCGATCTATTTCAGTCAGGGACAGCTCTATCGTGACAGGCTCTCTGGATCGTCCCGACATCCCACTACCCGAACGACCTGAAAAAACAGTCACCCGAGGGTGTGAGACACACCGGAGTGTATCCCAGTGGGCACGACGAGCCGAGAAATAGCTAATCGTACCTACTGGGTACAATAATCTGCGGATAGTATAAATCACAGGGTAAAGCTGAATAAACAGATAAGATCTACTGTTAATCAACAAAAATCCACAGATAACTGAATAGGCTGAGAAATAGTGCTGGGAACTGGATATGACTATAATCATCAAGCATAAGAGAGCTGCAGATAAATGGTGCTGGAAATCAGAGTATGGCTATAATAATCAAACATAAGAACTGCAGACAGATAAATGCTAGAAATCCGGGTATAGCTATAATAGTTAAGCATAAAGAACTGCAGATAAATAATGCTAGAGATCTGGACAAACTGAAATAATCAAGCATAAGGAATCTGCAGGTAATAAGTGCTGGAAAATCAGGGTATAAACTGTAATAATCAAGCATAAGGAATCTGCAGATAATGAATGCTGGAAATCAACATAACTGAACATCAATGGTACAAAGTAAGAATCATGCGTCAAAGACAGAAACCCAAGTACCCAATCATGCGCCACTCTTGGTCTCACAGGACCTCAGGCAAAGCCACTGTTCGGGCACCCCATCCGCTGACATAACCCTGCACTTACGGACGCCAAGCAGTCTTGGTGCAAAAGGGCTCACGGGTCCTTATCTCAAGACCACTTTACCGGCAAAGAACAGCTCCACGGGGAGCGACCCCGGCCATGTTCGTGAAGTACAGCAGTGCATGGCAAATCATAATGCTCAATCTCACGGTCTAGTGACCGAGTAGTCGGCAACATGCCGAGATCCCAGCAGGTGAATCATCTGTCTATATCTCTCAATCAGGATCAATCGATCATGCATATCAACAATATATCAATAACCATCTCAATGACAGGACTCAACGAGTATAATCAAATCATGCATATCTGAATAAAGCAGTATGACAATGACATGGAACTAGCAGGAATAATCGATCATAGACATCTATATATCAGGATATGAAAGCTGACAAGCAGATGTGTATAAATATAGAGTGTCTAAGGGATCAGTGTCTATCTCGAAAATCATGCGATGTATAGGTGCAATCATCAGGACTAATCATGTAATCCGGAATACAAGGAGTATATACCCGAATAATAGCATATCAAACATGCACAATACTATGAATCAAGATGTCTGTATATATCAATCAATCATGGGTCTGTCATGCATAACTGGAATATCAAAGCAAGTAACAACAGGCATGATCAGACCACAGGAATCTACTGTACTGAGACATATGAGCTGCTGAACCGGAAAGAAATCCAAGTAATATCTGAATATAAATCAGTATAACGATCGACAGGAATCAATACGCATACTCAGATCATGCAAGTCTATGTATCAAAATATAAAAGCTGATGAGCAGGTATACGTGATATGTCTAAGGTGATCCAAGTCTATCAGGAAGATCATATGGCATATAGATCAAATCATCAGGACTAAACAAAAACAGGTGTCCGACTGGACTAAAGCAACCAGAGGGCCGAATAGATAAAGCCCGGACCGAAGATAACCACCTGGATGTAGGCAGATCCTCGAACTCCCGCTCAGCTAATGGGAGGCTGGTGCTGAACAACTGGGCCCTGAACATATAACTGGGATCAATAACAGACTCACACAAACCCATCCCGACAATACCATAACGTCCTGTCGCTATCACGGAAAACTTAGCCGAAACTAGGCTTAAACCGAGATTCCCGAAAATCCACTGAACCTCCAATCATGACCCGCCAACGTTCTAAAAATATCCAAACACTGCCAAACCACAACTAACGACTCTAAACATCATCAACTCGATATTCGGGCAAACAGGGGTAAAACCGAAATTTTCGGTGTCCAATTGTTGCCACAAACACTCGCACAACTCACGGGAAGCCCAATTCGGCTTCGGAGTTTTTCGACAGAAAACTAAAGTCACTGGACCAGCCAGGACAGTGTCGGGAATAACCAGAGGCAACAATTGATGACAGAAATTCAAATTGAAACACGAACTCGCACCGTAATTCGTCAAACCGACAATTTTGCCGATTTACGAAACAGATCAGTTTCCCGCTCAACTAGAGTCCACAGAACTTTAATAAAAAGCTTAGAGGGGTGCGTAAATATTGTCTAAGGACAGCCATGAAGTCACATTTGCGACTTGGTCCACAATAGTTCTTAAAATTGCATAATTACTTCACTCGAATCACCGTTTCAGTCCGTTCTTTAAATCCGGGTAACCAAAATTAGCGCCGTAAATTTCAGCGCGTCTGTTTTGACGAGACGGAACCCATGCTCACAGACTTGGGTCGACAAGAAGTCCAATTTCAGAATTGTCCCATAATTACATAGGCTCAAACACAACCTTGCTAGATTAAACTATACGCATGACCAAATCATGAAACAACTGAAGCATGGTGCTTAGGGTGGTCAGAGAATGATGGTGCTCACCTGAAATGAGTCGGAAAACGGCCGGATAGTTGGCCGGAGCAACACCACCAATGAAGCCAAGCTCGGATTGGCCCAACTTGGAACAGACCCTGTTCGACCCTGGAACAAGGTGGAGCATGGCATTCAGTAACCTCCCATATGAAGCTTGGTCCAAGGCCGAGCCACAGCCGGCGGCCGGAGACGGCGGCGGCCGGAGAAATACCAACCAAAGCCCGTTTTCCAACTAATTAAGCCAACTTAGTTAACAGAGGCCTATAAACCAAACCAACTTGATGGAACTAATAAATAAGGTGTTTAGGACTTACCTGCATGGTTGGCCGGCGACCCGGAGCGGCGTCGGCGGCCGGCGATGGCTCATGTTGCCATACGGGTGCAACTACAGAGGGAGGAAACCACGCGTAAAAAAAATTCCATGCAAATGCATGGGAGGCATCAAAAGACCCCAAGAAACGCACCTGGGTCGTTTTCCCACCGCGCGGAGCCCCGGCGATCGCCGGCGGCGGAGCTCGGCCAAGATGATGGCCTTTAATGGCGGATTTCTTGGCGGAGCACGAGAGCCGTTCTAACTTGGACCAAAGTGTTGCTCTCGACTCCCCGATGCTTCCTGTGGTGGTGGCCGGCGGCTTGGGTGCACGGCGGCGCCGGACGGCGAAGATCGGCCGCGGTGCAAGAATGCTCGGTTCTAGGGCAAGCCGGATCTTCGCGGATCCTCAACCGATCAACTCCAGACTTCATGGAGAGCTCACAGTTGTAAAGCGGAAGAGGTTCAACGGTGCTGATCTTCATCTCGACGGTTGGATCCATCCCGCGCTCAATATCGGCCAAAAAACCGACTTCCGGCAAGGAGTGGTTCCCGCCGGCGGTCGGGACGACGGCGACGGCTCAAAATTCACAGGTAAGGTCCTATCGATGTCAGGAACACGTAGATACACTCTTGGGCCATTTAAAAACACAAAGATTTCATCCCTTACCTCGCCGGAGAGAGGAAGAAGAAAGAAAAACTCCGCGGCGGCGCGCGGCGGCGGCGACCGTCGGGGAACCCTTGGCTTGGTCGCGGCCACCCCGAGGATCACTTCGGTTGAAGCTTGAGCCCTCAGAATCTCCCAGATGTCACTCCAACTCCACAATCCGAGATGCCTACAACTTGCATGGTTCTTCTTTGGCTGCTCCGGCGACGGGAAGGCAGTGGCGCTCGGCAACTGTGGGAGATGGTGGAGGCACGTCGGTTACAAGAGGAGAGGGCGGCAGAGGGTGGCTAGGTTTAGGGTTTCCAAGGATCACCCGTAACGTATATATTGCATAAATGCACATTTGCAAAGAGGTCCCTCCACACTCGCTATTTGGACTAAAGTCCTTTAGTAAAAATACTCCTCTTACAGTTTAGTCCCTCACCTGTAAGTGGCACATTTTTCGGAGCATAAAATATTGGGCTTTTCTGTAAAATACAGTATTTTTCGCCGTATTTCACGCTTTTCGAGACGTTCCGTTCGTCGAAACGAAAAATGGACTTCGCCATGACGTCCGGCTCGACGAGACCTATCAGGTAGCGATTTCTGATTTTCGAGAAACTGTCCGGATAAAATCTCGGTCCATAAAATACAGTTTCGGAATATAGTTATCGCGCTTTTCGAGGCTTTGGGGTCGTCAAACGGAAATTCCGTCAGCGCCATTGCGTCCAGAATGATGAAACCGTTCAAATCGACTACTTGAAGTGCTATGATCGGTTTCCAGACGGCGATTTGGCGAACGTTAGCGCGTAGGGGTATTTGCATTTGGGGTTTACTGTTCATGTACAGTACCAATGCACTGTGCACTTAAGTCGCGGGTCCCGCCCGCTTCTTCGTCGATTTCTGGGAGATCCGACCGTCGGATCTAAACTTGCTTAATATGGTTTTCACTCGGTTCGACGAGACGGTCGTACTCGTGATCTCGGATTTTCGAGATTAGGCTCGGATTGAAAGGCGACATTTTAGCCTCATAACTGTGCAATTTATACTGCAGGAAAAAGGGGGTCACTTATGATTCAAAGTTTCAACTTGACTTTTATTCTTTTTCCTTTTATTTATTTATAATAAAATTCAAGTTTCTACATAACTACTACTTATATCTAAATTTTGTTCCATAAATGTTCTATTTTCATTCACATTTAAGATAACTATAAATGTTATTATACTTTTTCTATTTCCAAGATATCTACAAATATAGTAATATTTTAATATTTAATTTGATTTAATAGATTTATCTAAATCTATATATCTATGTCTCTGTCACATTTATTTTCAAGATAAGTATAATTAGTTATAATTATTAGATATGATGAGATTTATTATAGGTGAGGTGTCAATTATTTCAGATAAGTATAAATATAATATTTCAATATTTCATTTTATTTAATCAATTTGCGCAAATCATATCATACTCACTTTTTCTGTGCCTCATAGCTAGATTTTGGTCCATAAAATGTTCTCTTTTCCTTGACATTTAAGATAATTATAAATGCTATTATACCTTTTCTATTTTCAAGATATCTACAAATATAACATTTTAATTTTTAATTTGATTTCATGGATTTGCATAAATATATAATATAATAAATCTTCTCTTTTCCCGTGACTTCACATTTATTTTGAAGATAAGTATAAATACAATATTTCAATATGTAATTTAATTTTATCGATTTCTACAAATCATATCATACTGACTTCTTTCTGTCACTCATATCTAGATTGTGATTTTATGTTCTCTTTCCTTGACATTTAAGATAACTATAAATTCTATTATACTTTTTTCTATTTTCAAAATATCTATAAATATAATATTTAAATATTTAATTTTAATATGATATAATAAATCTTCTCTTTTCCGTGTCTTCACATTTATTCTTAAGATAAATATAAATATAATAGTTCAATATTTAATTTAATTTAATATCATACTCAGTTTTTCTGTGCCTCATATCTAGATTATCTAGATTTTGATCCTAACATTTATTGATTTCCCCTCCCCCCGAAAAAAAAAATATTTCGAATGTGACATTTGTAGATTTTGTTCCTGACAGATTTGCAATCATAATTCTGAGATTTGCATTAAATGCTATTATAGTTTTCTTATTTCCAAGAAAGTGATTTCGAATCTTTTGTCACATTTGCTATCATACCTCCAGATTTGATATCATACTCACTTTTTCTGTCACTCATATCTAGATTTTGATCCATAAATGTTCTCTTTTCCTTGACATTTAAGATAATTATAAATTCTATCATACCTTTTCTATTTCCAAAATATTTAGAAATATAATATTTTAATATTTAATTTTAAAATGATATAATAAATCTTTTCTTTTCCCGTGTCTCCACATTTATTTTTAAGATAAATATAAATATAATAGTTCAATATTTTAATTTAATTTCATATCATACTCACTTTTTCTGTGCCTCATATGTAGATTTTGATCCTAACATTTATTGATTTCCCCTCACCAAAGAAAAAAAAATTATTTCGAAAGTGACATTTGTAGATTTTGTTCCTCACAGATTTGCAATCATAACTCTGAGATTTGCTATTAAATGCTAATATAGTTTCCCTATTTCTAAGAAAGTGATTTCGAATCTTCTGTCACATTTGCTATCATGCCTCCAGATTTGGTATTATACGTGTTGTCTCATCCATAAATAATATCATATCTTCTCTTTTTTAATATTGAACTTATTTACTGATTTTTCCTCCCCAAACAAAAAAGAAAAAAACATGATGTTGGATATGACATTTGTAGATTTCGTGCCTATCCTTCATCTTTTCTCAGATTTTCTATACCCTCTCGAAGAATGTGCACTATGTGCACTGTTTTCCTCCCTACCATACCTACTCTATTGCTGATATCTTATGGGATTTGGTATCATCGTATTAGATTTGAAAGTGATCTTCCCATATAATATTATATAAATTTTCCTCATCTTTATAGTGATGTGATGTTTGTATATTTTCCATCTCGAAGAATGTGCATTGTTCTTCTCCCTACCATACCTACTCCATTGCTGATATCGATTCCTATAAATATTTATGATTCTGTATGTGTACTATTGCATTAACTCTTTGGAACTTAAACCCAAAAGGTAATATGTATTCTCTTATTCTATTCCATGGCTAGGATGTCCATCATTAATACTTTACTAACTACTTGACTGTTCCCTAGGTTTTTCCTTTTTTCTGTACTGTTTTCCACGTGTGCTGTGCTCAGCTTTGTGTACTGTGCTCATCTTTTAGTGACTTCCTACAAGGTACACTTCTTCTCCATCTATGATTTATAATCCCGAGTTTTGATTTCTCTTAATGTGTTCTCCTTGCTCAGCTCCTTTCGTTTAGTATCTTGGGTTTTCTCTTCCTTTTTTCCCTTTTTTTTTCCCCTCTTTTTTTTCCTTCTGTTCTTTCTTTTTCCTGCATGAGTTTTTCCTTTACTTTTCGTACTTTCCCCTTTTTGTGTACTGTTGGTTTTAAACCTGTGGTTCCGGCGTTGCTTCTCTGTGCAGCCTTTTTCATGCGTTGTTGTTTGCTGGATTTGTTGCCTTTACATATAGTTTTACCTCCTGAATTCCCCTACGATGCTAAGAAGGAATGGTCTTGGGTTTGCGCAGTTCTTTGACCGGCAACCAACCACTACTTAATTGGTGGTGGTTTGGACGACCTGTTGAATGTCAACTACTTGCTGCCTACGACTTCGATGTCCTTACATGCTTCCTCCAACTTCCCCCTTCCATATGGGGTTTCCTGATCTTCCACTGCTGCGTTTCTCACCACTTCTTGTGATTTTCGATTGGTTTCTTTATGTAATTTTTAAAATGTTTTCTTGTTTCCTGTACAGTTTTTGATTACATATAGTTTTTATCTTAAATTGGCTATGGTGGTAACAAGGAGCGGTCTTGAATTTGGCTGTCCTTTGATGGGCAACCAGCCATGCTTAATTGTTGCTTGTTCGGACGGCCTGTTAATTGGAAGGTACCTACTGCCATCCATCTTACTTCCTTGAACTGGTTTTTTCAGTACATTGCGTATAGTTTTCGCCGTCTTATTGGGTTTTCTTTTTTGCATCGTTTTTTACACTACAACTTCTTTCATACGTTTCGGGTTTTCACACCGCATTGCCTATAGTTTTTACCGTTCTTATTGGATTTTTCTTCTGGCCACTGTTTTTTGCATTGCAACTTTTGCCATACGTTTCGGGTTTTACTGTTCTTGCTCTAATGCGTTTTCCTCGCACTTCCTCTTATGCCACCCATGTCAACTGCAATGATTTATCTCACTTT
Source organism: Tillandsia leiboldiana (assembly GCA_029204045.2). Taxonomy (NCBI): domain Eukaryota; kingdom Viridiplantae; phylum Streptophyta; class Magnoliopsida; order Poales; family Bromeliaceae; genus Tillandsia; species Tillandsia leiboldiana. The sequence continues at coordinate 17,521,039 of CM055072.1, forward strand.
TTTCTTCTTCCCTCCCCTCCCCCCTCCCCACACTGCTGCGCCTCTTGCAGCTGCTATTATGACAACCGTAGTAATTTCGTTCGCACGTCTGCTTCGCGACGTATGCGAACAGGTCCATATGGACGTCCCCCCATGTATTATTACGGCAAATACAGATGGTCAATTCCTAGCGTACATAGATGTCCACATTGCGCGGGGTGAGTCTATAGTTGAGGTCCTCCGTTGTTGGAGTAGCCCAGCTTCAACCTCCGCCGCTGCTGAAGAAGACGCATCACATAACGCTGTGAGGCGTCTGGCGCAGGAGTTGGACCTGCACATTCGGGATGCTAATTATGACGACGCTTTGTTTTACAAAAATATGAATGACCAGCTTTCTCTCAGCCTATCAAACCTCTCAAGCCAGTATAACAAGCTGGCGTGGGAATACAATTTCTTGAAGGACTGTTACGTCCTCACCACTAGCCAGAAGAACGAGCTTCTTGCTGATCGTCTCAAGATTCAGCAGGCTATTGATGAATGCAGTGCTGTTCTTAACGCTCAGCCCTCGCCCCTGACCCAGCCCTCTCAGTCCACTGTCGAGCCCCTGACCCAGCCCTCTCAGCCCACTGTCGAGCCCCTGACCCAGCCCTCTCAGCCCACTGGCGGCTCCTCCCATCCTGTGTAGTCCTTTACCTGTTTACTGTAGATACTTCTAATTCTTATTGTAATCGATATACATTTGCGCTTTTTGGGTTTCAGTCGGCTCCCTTTGTTGGAGCTGTTCTGTTGAACACTGCTAGCGGCGGGTAGCTTCCTTTTTCTTCCCCCCCCCCCCCCCCCCCCCCCCCCCCCCCCCCCACCCCCCCACTCTTTTTCAATGATATTGACCATACTTTGTCCACTTCGTACCGTCTTGGCCGGTTTACTACCGTGACAGGAAATAAGTTTTGGATGGTTTAGGGCTTGGCCGGTTTACTAACGTGACAGGAAATAAGTTTTGGATGGTCTAAAGTTTAGGCAACCAACTAATTATTAGTTCTGGCTGGTCTAAATTTTAGACAACCAACTTATTTTTTACACTGTTTGCCCGGTTTACAAACTTGGTTTTGTGCTACAGTTCAACTTCTTTCTTGGGTATAACTTTAGTGTCAACATTGCTTGCTCATAGCTTCGCTTGATTATAGATATTTAACTCGCACTTCTACTTCTGATATATAATTATTTTAAATATTATGAGTTACCCTTTACTTTTTGTGTGATTCCTACATTAGAAACATAGCTTAGGTATATATAGTACTTCCTAATATCTTGATTGGTGCAGGTGCAGTCTATGAGTTTTATATTAAAATTTCAGTTTATGTTATGGACGACCTGCAGTTTACATTTCTAGGTTTGGGCTGAGTATTAGCAAATTTGCCGTGCTGTTGCTTATTTCTAACTATGTACCTACCTGCTTCCATCCTCTGCTGTTGGTTCCGTGCGCCCTGTGCCTTCGCGTGAGCACAGGATATTATGCTGTGGGTTTAGTATGCTGGATGCCTCCGCCTATTGAGGTTCCACCGCGCTCCTCCTTTGTTGCCCACCTGTGGTTTCCATCTCCTCTCTCCCATCTCTACATCTTTCCTCCGCTATTTATTAAGTTATATTTGCTGGCTTTTAACTGTTTACCTCCTTCATCTTGCAACTGTGGGAATCATACAAGGTATGTTGGCCTGTTGGGCTTCTGTCGGTGATGCTCTCTTGCTGCTTGATTATTGTGACTCTACATGTTCCTTCTTTGCTGCTCGATCATAGTGTAGTCACCAAGTTTAAAATATACAATGATTTAAATTCAACTTTTACCTTTGAACGTCCAACCTTGAACAACATTACTATTTTCTACAAAAAAAAAATATAAAGTAGTAAATTAAATACAATTGTTTCCAGTATTCTGATGTACATTTTATACTTATATTGCAGCTTCTAAAATTTAAGTTGCGAATTAATATTCCATTTGATTTCCCATTTATATTTAGACATTATTCAATGTGGACTTTTAGTTCCACAGCACTTTCCAAGGGTCTAGAATTATTTGATAATCAAAGGAACTAAATTACTAATTCTTTAGCTAGGGTAATTTCCAAATTTTTTGAATAAAATTGATGTTTGTATTAATTTTCACAGTAAAATTTGCAAGTTCAAATAATAATATATGGGAATTTTTATACCTGTGTATCGAGAGCAATGCTATGGGTTGATAGCTGTGGTCTGATAATCTGTCGTTACAGATGATGAATGCCTCTTATCTGAGCGCCCCCCCCCCCCCCCCCCCCCCCCCCTCTATTTTTTTAGCTTGCATTGTTTCTTTCATGACTAGATGATGTTGATTTTGGATCTCCTGTTATTTACATTTGCTTTCAGAAAGATCTTCTGACCTTTCAAGTTTTATACACTTATATATATATATATATATATATATATATATATATATATATATATATATATATATATATATATATATATATATATATATATTTCCCCGCCCTTATTTTTTTTTTTTTTCCTCCTTTTATTTTTCTTACATTTGCGAAATTCCACCTTTCCTAATTGAAATTTGTAAATGCCAGTTGACGTATTTGCCATGACAGATTTTTGAAAAATTACCAAGTATGGATCAAGATTTTGTCTGCCCTTGCTAAAATGCCCTTGCTATTTTCCGTTTTCGGTGTTCGCGTATGTGATTCCTGTACTTGACTACATGAAATTGTTCTCGCCTAAATTTGTACAATTCTTTGGTCCTTCTTTCATACCTTCTTTTT
>CM055072.1:17526315-17559191 GCA_029204045.2 Tillandsia leiboldiana
TGATATACTTATCCTTCTTCCCTTTTTTTGATCACTCTAATTTAACTTAATGTTTGTTCTTTCCTGAACACTTTATGTCTTACTTTGAACATTGCATTAATTCTAAATATGTGTTTCCTGCTTTTGTGTTTGGTTTGTTGTTCAATTGAGATTGCTATCTGCTAGACTCATCCATTCTGTTGTTGATTCGGTTGCGTGGTGATTCAAAAATCCTCCTGGCCGCTGTTAGTATCCTCTTTGCCTCCCTCTTTTCTTTGTGTCTAGGTAAAAATGGTAAATTCTCTACCTAATATTGAAGTTAAATTATTGCGGATTCCCCCCCCCCCCTCCCCCCCATATTCTGATTTGGTTCTGATTTTTTGTTTATTTGCTTTACAGTTGAATGTCAATGTCCTATTTGACCGTCTACGCCTTATCAACATATTTGTGGGATAGCGTTGGTTGTCGGGTGCTCATTGGGTGGGTGCTCATTGGGTTGTCGTCCACATACCAGCTGCGTGTGGAGTGGCTTGCTATGCTTTTCTGTTGATCGATCTGTTGGGAATTTTTTTCTCAAAATAATGAAATGAACCTAATGAAATGAGTCTACTCGAATCGTTTCATAAGACTCAAGAGATTATATTTATCCGTTGTTGTCTTCCTCCCCCCCCCCCCTTTACTGCGAGATGTTTCCGATTATTTGTTTACTAATTTAATTTAAAACTTAACATATTAATAGTTAGGAGTTTAATTTTACGTTTAAAATTTAGTTGAAAATTAGAATTAATTCCTGCGAAATTTACACATTTATTATAAATTTAGCATAATAATATCTAAGAAGTTTAATTTTAGATTTATATATTTTAGTCAACTCTGAAAAATAATTTGTACTTCCATAATTTTTATTAATAAAAATCTTAGAAATAATATACAAGACTAAATTTAAATAATATAAATTATGATTAATTAGCTAACAAAGAGTTTTTTAAAGAGTAATTTTTAATGTGAATTAATATAATTTTGTTCATACACACAGTCTCTCTCTCTCTCTCTCTCTCTCTCTCTCTCTCTCTCTATTTTCCCTCCGGGTTGGACCGATGTGTGTGTCCTTCGCAGCCGTTGGTTGGGACGGATCGGGCGGTGGCCGATCGCCGTCTGTCTTCTTCGGGCTGGGCAGATGTGGCCGCACATGACTGTTAGATCTTTCTTTCTCGGTCTCTCTCCCTCTCTCCCTCTGTCTCTCCCTCTCTCTTCTCCTCTAGCTTGCACGGTAATATCACTCTCTAAAGATTGAGTGATATTAAATATATTGTTTCTATTTCTTAAATATATTGTTTCTAATTTGGTTTAGTTTTCAGGTCCCTTAATGAGTTTTGTGTTTACTACTTATGTTTTCTTTCTTACCTGATGAGTTTTCTAATATAAGCTAATTTCCTTTGGTGTTGTTATTGGTTCTTTCATTTGCTTTCATTTTTCCAAACCCGACATTCTCTATGATACTGCAGAATAATGGTCCTGCATGATTACCTTCAAGATAGATGGGAAAATTGCTCTTTAATTTTCTAATAATATAAGTTGCACCGTGTTGATGAGCAACCACCACTTCAATATTGTAGCTGGTTTGGACGGCTTATTGACCGGCAACCAAGTATTGGTGCCTATTGTGTCCTCTTGGGCTCTACTTATTCACCTCAAATTTTTTATAAATAAATACATATATATTTTATTATTTTTTAGTAACTAAAATTTAGAAATAAATATATTATTATATTATATATATATATTTTTGATTAACTAAAATTAAGGAATAAATATATTATTATATAAAAAAATATAAGATATTCTACCTAAGATTTTCTGAGATTAATAGTTAAATATCTAATATATACTATTTACTTATTTATTTTTGCTTGAGATTGTTTTTTATAAAATTTACTTAGTACGCTTCTTCCTCTTCTTTACATTTCTTATTATATTACCTCTCTTTACATTTCTTCCCATTTTCAGTTTGATATGGGGTGTTAATATTTTCCTATTGAGAAAAAAAATCGCTCGTGGTAAAATTTCCACTTATTACATTTATTTTTTTTAGTTGAAATATCCAAATGTTAATTTGTTGCTTACTATTTATTTTTTTACACTCCAAAACAAATTACTTACCTATACTTCCTCTTCACGAAATTATTTCTTTCGTCACCACACGTTATTCATTAGGCAAGAAATTCTTTAAGAATTTTGGATAGCCTACCACAGGCTCATGAAGACTTCTTACATGTATCTCTTTTTGGGGTGTATCCTTAGTACATTTTATTGAAATTCTTTGAGTGTTAAGCAACCAACTCATAAAGAGTTTTGGATGGCTAACACAAACTCATTAACACTTTGTTGTATGTACTTTTTAATATTTCGAAGAGTTCTTCGTATTTTGATGAGCCATCTTTTGATTAATATTTTATTTTATAGTTTACTCTTTATTGTGTTTCCCGTTTTAATATTGTACATCACCTTTTATATTTTTTCCTTTTGATTAATATTTTATTTTATATAGTTTACTTATTCTTCTTCCCTTTGATTAAACATGTAAATAAGTATTTACATGCTCTTGATGACTAACAAGACAATTTTTGTTATTGCAGCGTCTATTTACCGTCTTCTTCTTTCGGAGTTAGTATTATCTACTTCCTAATGGATTGTCGCTCCACTACTAACATGTGATGCATGAAACTCTTTTGTGATTACTGAGGTACCACTAACTACTTTATCAAACAAATATGGGCTAATATTCTTCGCACAATAATTTCTCCAGAATTGTATCTAATTGTCAGTGGTTCTATTTAGACTTTTAATGTATACAAATGAAGTATATCCATATGCATTGTGCATATAAATGAGATTTGTTTAATGTGTGCAGGTGAAGCATACTCATATGCATTACGTGTAGAAATCAAATATTAAACCGATTATAATCCATATAGATTATGTGTAAAAATAATTATCTTCCCCGCTTATGTAAATGTAATCCTCTATCTCTTCTTCTTTCTTTTCCCAGTGTTTCTTGCCCTATCTATTATCCTTCCAATGGCCATTATTCAGCTATCTTATCTTAAATTACTTGAGGAAATGAGTGCGAAACTAGGGATCGAAAGTCCTCAATGTAACGTGACTTCGGTTGGCCATGGGTGGTTCGTTGCCTACATAGAATTCGAAGTTGTGCGTGTTGGTTCAATTGTTGAAACCCTACGCTGCTGGGGTGGACCATCTCCTGATATGCAAGAAGCAAAGGAAGAAGCCGCTTGTTCTACTATACAAAGAATGAAGTGTGAATTTGCACTAAAAATTAAAGATGTCAACTATGAGGATTATATGTTGTATAAGGATATGTACGGTCAAGTCATTATCCAGTATACTACTCTCTTGAGCAACTACAATAATCTAGAGCATGAATACAACATGCTAAAAGATTCTTATACTTCTACTGTTGCTCAGAATTCGGCCGAACAAGTCAAAATGCGGTCTATAATTAATGAGTGTCGTGCCACCATCAATTATCTTCGTCGTGGTTGTTCTGTTTCTACAGTGGACCCATCTGATGAAAGCTCTGATTCTTAGGTCTAGAGTCGATTTCGTTTTAAGTGTTCTTTCTGTTATTTCCTTTCGTAAGGTACGGTTAGGTTTTATGGAAATTTGTAATATATCTGGTACAGTTATGTGCCGATATTTTGGGTTTTACGTTTTATGAAAGTTTGTAATATGACTGCTTAAGTTCTCTCGCTATATTTTAGATTTTCCGTCCCGTAAAAATTTATGATATTTTGCAATCTCTATGTTAAAAATTTATGATATTTTGCAATCTCTATGTATTCCTCAAGGTTTTATTTTCGATATATCAATATTCTAACAGAAAACATCAAAATATATGTTCTTGGATGAAAAGGGAGTAAAAAATTCTTTGATTTATTGCCATACCATACATATCATTTACTTCCCGTTTTGGGTTTATGGTTTAAAGTTTTATTCCTATACTTCTACTTATATTTTTTTATATATTTTCTTATGATATTTACTTGCTATGATGATTCTTCTCTTTGATATTGTGTTCTTATACTTATTAACATATTTTCTAACATATTATTCTGGTACATTGGTAGGACATGCTACATAAAAATATTTGGTAATTATTGAGGTATTCTTTCTCAACTGCATTAACTCCTTCTGTTATTACTCAATAAATCATATATATGTAAAGTAAATAAATTATTTCCGTATACTTCACATTTCGTAATTATTGAGGTATTCTTTCTGAACTGCATCAACTCCTTCTGTTATTACTCAATAAATCATATATATGTAAAGTAAATAAATTATTTCCATATACTTCTAATAATAGAGTACAAACTTTGAAATAATGTAAAATAAAATAAATAAAATAGAAAAATATACTTCTTGATTGGGTATTTGCATTTCTTTATTATCTAATGTATATTTTTATGATAACAACATATCAAAATAACAATATTTGGAATTTCTTTCTTATTCTTTGTGAACTTTATTTAAATTCTCTAACAATTATGAAACGAATTCATCAAAAGTTTTGGATCATCTAACAGAAATTCGTTAGGTTTTGTTTTTTACCTTCCGTATATATTTTGAATAATTCTTTGTATTCTAATGACTTATTTAAAAGAGTTTTCCAATTTTGATGGAAATAAAGCATGACTTATTATTTGAGTTAATTTCGTACTATTTTTACCTTCTAGAATGTTTTACTTATTTTCGTTGTGGGTAATTCAAGATATAAATAAATATTCATATGTTATTGATGACTAATAAAATGATTATGATTATTGCAGTGTTCCTTCGCCGTGTTGTTCTCTGGGAATTAGTGTTATCTACTTTCATACAAATTGTTTCGCGTCACTACTAGGACATCCAACGTGAAAAACTTCTCTGGCTACTAAGGTATTACTTAATACTTTAGAAAATAAATAATGTGTGAATATTTTTTTACACGTGTCATTTTCGAAAGAACTCAATTTTTCGTTGTTGTTATTTTCTATAGGCATATTTACTTATCCAATACTCACAGAATGTATTGTACATATATCTTATTAATAACAATAGTACTATTTTACTTTATAGATTTGAAATAATTTTTTTTTTATATTTCAGGATTAAATGGATATATCTTCAATATATAGAGAAAATCGGGAAAAAAGAAAAAGAATATTAAGTCGACGCAGGAATAAATCTACAAGTAGTAATACAGAAAATATGAATAATAAAATAATTCCTGAGGAATCCTCTCATTATACTCTAGAAGATGATCGCAGATCTTCAATATGCAGACAAAATCGTAAAAAAAGGAAAAGAATACTAAGCCAGCGCAAGGATAGGTCTAAGAGATATCATACAGATACTACAAATAATGACATTATTAATGAGAATCGGACTCATACTTTAGAAAATAGTCATTTATTGCAAATGAGAGGGATTGTATCTTCTTCGTCACAATCCCACTATGCTGAGGTATCTTATTTAGGATTGCCAGAATATCAATGTCAATCATGTGGAGCTTTCTTATGGTACAACGAAAGAATTCACAAACATAAAAATCAAAGTACTCCAAAATTTTCTTTATGTTGCCAAGAAGGGAGGATCTGTTCACCATTACTAAGAGATACGCCAACTATACTAGATGTTCTATTGGATTGCCAAGGTTCTAGAAAAGCTGCAAAGTTTCGGGAAAATATTAGAGTATACAATTCGATGTTTGCTTTTACCTCTATAGGTGCAAAAGTGGATATTAATATTAATAAAAAACCAGGACCGTATATATTTAGGATCAGTGGACAAAATCATCACATAATAGGTTCTCTTCTCCCTGCTGATGGCCAACAGCCTAAATTTGCTCAATTATATATCTATGATACTGAAAATGAGGTTGATAATAGAATGAGAATTTTTGGTGCAAGTGATGATCCCATCAGTATTGATAAGGATATTGTTACAGATTTGATGAAAATGTTTGATAGTGAAAATGAAATTGTTAAGGCATTTCGAATGGCTAGAGATCGTTTTAGAGAAAGTGATTACTTACCAATTAGATTACAACTAATTGGTACACGGAATGTAGCCACCACACAGTATAATCCTCCATCGTGTGCTGAGATTGCTGGTTTGATTATTGGTGACTTAGGTTGTGCAGATCAACACCGAGATATTATTGTTGAACATAAGATGAATGGGCTTAAACGTATCAGTGATTTACATCCCTCCTTTATGGCTATGCAATATCCTTTACTATTTCCCTATGGTGAGGATGGTTTTAGACTGGGCATTGAAAGTAGAAAAGAGTCACGTAGAAAAACGAACTCCAGGCAATACATTACAATGCGTGAGTTTTATGCATATAGAATTCAAAATAGAACACAGGAAGGAAAAACACTCATACGTGGAGGGAGACTTTTTCAACAATATATAGTAGATGCTTTCTCATGTGTTGAAGAAGAAAGACTTAGTTATATCAGAAGAAACCAATCAGATTTACGGTCTGAAATATATAAAGGTATAAAAGATGCTGTTGTTCAGGGTGATGTTGATGGTAATGCTATTGGAAAAAGAATTATATTGCCCTCAAGTTTTACTGCTGGTCCGCGTTATATGATGCAAAATTATCAAGATGCTATTGCTATATGTAGGCACTGTGGACCTCCTGATTTATTTATTACATTCTGTAGTAATCCAGAATTATAAAACCTCTATTTGCTTTTAAAGATGTTAAGTTATTAATTTTTGGCAAAAGTGGAGAGATAGTGGGTCAATAGTGGACCCAGAAATATCGACTTTTGATCGGGGTCTGATCTGGAAAATCCGAGATCACCATTGCGATCGTCTCGTCGAAACATAGAAGTTTCATATTCATATGTTTTCGATCCGACGGTCGGATCTTCCAGAAATCAGAAATCAAAAGTGGGCCCCGCAACTTAAGTGAATAGTAACTCTCGAGTTTTTAATCCCTCGCTTTCACTAATGGCCGAACCACTATCTAGAGTTTTAACCTAGAGGTATGAGTAATGGAACCTAGCTAATTTCGACGTTCTGAGCGCAATGGCACTGACGGATTTCGCGTTTGGCGACCCGGGTGCATCGAAGTGCGTGCCACGCGCGATAATTCGACGAACTTTATGGAACGACTTTTAATTCGAGCGTCGAACGAACCAAATAAATACGCTACCTGACAGGTCTCGACGAGCCGGACGTCGTGGCGAAGTCCGTTTCACAAAACGGCGACCGGATTGTCTCGAAATGCGTGAAAAGTGCTCCAAATGGACTAAATAGTAATGAAAACTTCACATTTTATGTGCCTAAGTGCTAGGGGCTTATAGGATAAGGTGTTGGGTGTAATTGTAACCTAATGAAGAAGCCTCGGATGCTAGGGTTTAGTGTGAACCCAACTTCAAGGTTTTTTCCCAAAAGAATCTTGTATTAAACTCCATGTTTGCCTCTTGGACTTCTTGAAACCGTTCCACTCAGGTGTCCTTTGGTTCCCTGCTGTCTTCAAAACCGAGCCCAAGTGGAGGGAAGCCAAAAAGAGCGAACACATTAGAGGGAGAGAGAGAACTCGAGAGAGAAAGGGAGATTGAAGAAGTTGGGACCAAGTTTCACCAAGGTTGGAGTTAGAAGGCCTGTGGAGTTCCTGCTGTTAGGAGGATCCTTGCTGAAGCTTGCCGTGGCCGCGCGTGCAAGTGGGACAGAGTTCCGGCTTCATCCTATCTTCCCCGAGCTCGGCTAAGGTGAGAGTCTTTAACCATTGATTGTTGGCACCTCAGACCACTTGCGGTCGATTTCCTAAGCCCTATGCATGCTCCTTGCTCAAGCCCGAGCCCCCATGCACAGTGCATGGCCGGCGGGGACACGGGTTGGCCGGAAACCTAGTCGAGCTCTGCCTTGTGATAACTCGCAACTAGTGGACCAACATGGCTCAAAATCGGTGTGCTTGTACTGTTGGAGGTGGGGACCAACTCCAACAAATTTGGTGGAGTATGGTTGACTCAGTGCGCGGCAGTTTTGTGCCCTAGTTCGGGCTTTTTGTTGCACTCGGCCGAGCTTGCAGCTCCGGCGCCGGCGAGCCTCTCCGCCGTCGGCCGCATGCCCAGAAATGCTCACGGGACCAAGGAAAGTTCAACCATGCAGTTGCATGGCTCCCATGCATCATAAGAACCATGGTGCCATGGTTGAATCCGAGAAGAGACCAAGCGTGGCCGCCGGCGCTCAGGCCATTTCCGGCCGGGGTGAGGTGGTCGGGAAGCTTCCTGTGTCACGCCCCGGAACCCGGGCTCGCCAACAGATCCGCCGTGCACACGGGATTTCCCGAGTACACGAAGCGCTGGTAACCTGCTCCGATATAATATGAACAATAAAAGAGCATAATACAGAGCTGAAGTAGAAGAACCACATAGTATCTCAGACTAGAACTACAAATAAAGCAGTAATAAGTACAATAATCTCTCAGCTCACCAAATAGTACAACCTACTGGCAGAAGCCAGACCCAAATAAAAGGAGAATACCACAGTCTGAGTGAAGGGTACAACGTCTATTTACAGCTCTCAATCTCACAGGAGATCTATCTATTCGGCGATCCCCTTACCTCGATCCGCCGCCGAAGGCCTAGCAGCTCCTGCAGATGACTCTGCAAAATAAAGGAGAAGAAAGAAACAGAAAATAACAATGGGGGGTGAGAACTACCAGATAAACCAGCAGCCTCCCCTAGTGGGTAAAACCTCAACTCTGACGCACCCACTAGGACTACTAGAGGCAAAAGGGAAAAGGGGGAGTGGTAAAATACATAAGATGCTGAAACAGGAAAACTACCACTACTATGCTGTCAAAACTGTATGCATGCATCAGAAATGGTATATGTCCAAATAAATCCAATCTAGACACCAGTAACAACTAGTACTGCCTGCTCAGCGGAATCTGCACACACGGCTCGAAACCGCGGGATCGGCTCGCACGGCTCGCATCCCAACATAAGTATCAGACCAGCACACACGGCTGGGTCTGAAAAAGCCCACCTCCGGAGTGGCACTCGAGGGGAGCGACCCACACGAGTAAAGCATCTCTGTCATCAGTATCTCAAGTATCTCTGTAGCACATATCTCAATATAGCAGGACTGGATCATAACTATGATCAAAGTGGAAAACTCCATCCACTACAGAAACCCAATCCCCAGCTGATGCAATAAACCAGACTCAACCCCAATCTGATGCAAGGATAAACATCTGGTCGACCGCCTACTGTCCACGGTTATCGCAATACCCCACAAATCCACAATCTAATGCAATCTCGACTACACTATCCCAAACCCCTGCTCACACTTGAGCAACAAGCCTCTGGGTGCACAGGACAACAATGAAACATGTACAAATCCCAAGATGATAGTGTAGCAATAAATAGTGGCTAACTAGATGAGCAAGAAAGCATGCCATTATTTAAAAGCTGTAGAAAAGTGTCAAATATTTATTTTAAAAAGATTGATTGTTATAAAAGTTATTGCATGCGAGATTATAGCCTTTGTCCCAATCAGAGTGTCCCAATATAAGTCATCATATAATCTGTGGGGTTAAATTTTAGGAGAGTTCATCCCAGCGGTTCTCGTCAATTGTCATATTAATTCGTCCCAATAGTTCTCCTCAATTGTCCTGTTAGTTTGTCCTGTTAGTTTGTCCTGTTAGTTCTTATCAATTATCATATTAGTTTGTCCCAGTGGTTCTCATCAATTGTCATATTAAATTTTAGGGGAGTTCTAGTAATCCCAGTGAGCTTGTCAAAAATGAGGTAAGCAACAACCGCCCACCTCGAGCAGCTCAAACTATACCCCAGGTAGTCTCCTGGCTGTCCACAGTTCCCAATTCCTGCAAATTAATGAACAGTTGTTCAATATAATTCCCCAAAAGTACAATATTTGCTGTTTTTCAAACAACACGAGAAAAGAGAAGTTTTTCACCTATAAATAGTGCTCAGGAAAATCCAAAAAAATTACGGTTGCGTTCCTCGTGAAGAGTAGATCAAAATCGACTCCTAAAACGCCTCGATCTGATGCTCCTACGCTGAGATAAAAATCGGAGAAGTTGGTGCTGTCTAGAAATTACCACAGTAAAAAGGAGGGTCAAAGAAGACTCAGGAATCGTGCCAAAAGTACTAAACGGAGCAAAATGATCAACAGGAAATCAAAGCCCTACCTCTTACGGTCGTGCTGTCACAAAAATCGTCCAAAAACTCCTCCTGGTTAGCCCGCAGGGATTTTTCGACTGAACTGCGACGGGAAATGGGCCGAAAAAGAGAACCATCGTAGTGCGCCGCGTCGCAGATAGCTCACTAACTGTAACTCCAGAAATTCTGGAATTTTGAAGAGAGAGAGAGGAGAGAGAGAGGAACAACTTTTGTATAGGGCACAACTTCAGTTTCTCTCTCTAAAGCTCGAATTTTGAGGTGGGGAAATGAGAGGGATGGGGATGCTATTTATAATGGGCCAAGGGAATCTTGGGCTCCACACCGGATCCGGATCCGAACAGGAAACACCGAAATTGGCCAACCAGGGTGCGCCAAGTGTCCACATAACAGGGAACAGCCTGTGCAAGCCCAATCAAAAACTGCCACGTGTCCACGTGGTGCACGTGCCTGGCCCGCGCTCCGGGTTTTCCGGATCCTGTCAGCCAATAGGGGAGCGCCACGTGTCACCTTCCCACGTGTTTCTAGAAGCCGGCCAACCAATGGCGAAGCACCACGTGTCAGGGGAGACTTCGGTGCACCCGGTGCACGCCATGCCGTGGACCGCGCACCAGCACCCCGTGCCCGCGCCTGCCCGCGCTGCGCGCCTCCGCACTCCGCCGCTGTGCCGCCGCTGCGCCGCTGCCCGCCGCCGTGCGCCGCCGCCCGCCGCCGCTCGCCGGTCGCCGGAACAGTAATTCCGGCGGCCGGAGTTACTGTTCCGGCATGAACAGTACCCATGTGCCAAAAAAAATAAAGTAAATATACCGTTTCGATCGTTTTCGCGCGCTGAGTCCAAATCCGCTGTCCATTTTGCCAAATTCTCATCCTAAATTTTGCCGAAAGTTCTCGGAAAATCCTATTTGCTCCGATTTTCGTGCCGAGTCTATTTTAAATGTCCAATTTCGATTCTACAAGCTCTGTTTCACCGAATAAGCTCCCTACAGTCACTGTTTAATGTTGCACAGTTCCTGCGGGAGTCCGGATCATCACATCCTGTGGTTCCGTAGATCACTTCCATCCAAGCTTGGAAGCTCCAAGTTGTCTCTGTGCAATTTCACCATTAGAGCTCTTCAAGCTCCAAACCGGAGCTTGCTCCGCCGCGCCGCCGCCGCACCCCGGGGCCAGCCGCATGCATGGAAAGCTTCAGTGGGGTGAGTTGCACCTAATGGTGCATTTAGTTGAGCCCCAGACCCTCTAGTTGGAGCATCACGATTTTCAATGTTATCCCCATTTTCTTCTTCCTCGAGCTCGGCCATCCGAGGGGTTTCGAGTTGCTCCAAGTAGGGGGGGAAAGCTCCAGATTCTTCATGGATCAAATCAATCCAAGTTAGACTGCCTCTAGTTTAGTATTTGCAGAGATTCCAACTTCAAAGTTGCTTATGTGTATGTGTATATAATATGCCCCTAAGATGTTTGATTAAATGCCACTGAGAAGAAAGAGTTGGAATTTGACAAAACTTTGTATATGAAACTTGCTCCAAATAGTCCCCTGAGCTCTGTGCTCACTTCAGTTCAAACAGAAACTGAGTGGATTAAAGTTTGGTGCATTGTGAATTAGGGTGTAAGCTTGACCTTGGTTCTGCTTGAACCAGCACCCCTGGGCCTCAACCAGGGTGAGCACTGAGGTCCTGGTAGTGCCCAGACCAACTTTGATATACAAAATGTTCTTGTTTGAAGTTTAAATTAAAAGATATAGTAGAATCAACATAAAACAATAATGTTGGGACAAAACCTTATTTTAAAGTATTTGCGAAGCCGCGACAGTGTGCCCTAGGCTAATTTGGGGTCACTGGACGCGATGCTCGTGTTAAAATTTCTGTTTGAAGTCCCGAAGAAACAAAATGACATTAAGGCTATGTTAGTGCATATATTATGGGCCAAAGTTTGCCTCGGAACCCGTGATGCCACAAATGGGTGAGCACGGTGTTCAGCATGACGTAGAAAACCTGCTGGAAGTGACGGAATGTTAAAATGAATCTCCAGTTGAAAGAACGAGCGAAAACAGTGCCCAAATTGGCACTAAAAGTGTAAATTTAAAAGCCCTAGGGGTCTAGATGCAAAAAAATCACATCGTATACTGGTTAGTAAACTGATTTGTTAATTCACATTCAGGGTTATTCGGTAGCATCTGGTGTGCTGAGCATACAGTTGGTTCAGAATAGCCGCCTGCGTTATATCAGGTGGGTTATCTTCGGTCCGGGTTTTATCAGTTCGGCCCTCTGGGGTGCGATACTGGTTGGACTCCTGTTCTTGGTAACTTAGTTTATTTTGAGCCTGTCTGCCTTTGGTTGCAATATATATTACTGTTAGTTGCTCTGACTAATTGGCCATTTCGTAGTTGCACTCCTATGCTTGATTATTATATCAGTCTATTAATGCTTGAGCCTGCCTTTCCATTGATTCAGTGATTTGCTACCTTATGCCTGCTTTATACCTGCTTCCTTGTTGTTCGCTCGTTATGTTGCTAAATACATGATCTTTTAAAATAAATGTTTTTACCAAGCCTTGTAGGGTAGCCTGAGTCTGTTCTTGTTTGATAGGACGAGGGTAACGCTCTACGAGGGTTGGGACCCAAAAAAAAAAAAAAACCTATTATTTTCAAAGGTTTTCTTAAAAATATGTGTTTAGTTGCATAAGGGGTTAGTCTGTCTGATTGGGTGAGATGTTGAGCCATGCCTGTTATCAGTTCTATTCTGCCTTACATGATTATTCTTAGTGCCTCTGGTATTTATATCTTATCTTGAAACATTTCCATGGTTGATGAGTAAGCCTGTTTGTCCTGTCGATCAAATGATACACGGCTGAGCACATAGATTTGTTTAACTGATGTTTTTACCGAGCTTCGTAGGGTCGCCGGAGTCTGTTCTTGTTTGATAGGACAAAGGCAATTGCTCTACGAGGTTTGGAAACCCAAGCTTCGTAGTGTCACCTGAGTCTGTTCTTGTTTGATAGGACGAGGGCAATGCTTTTTGGGGTTTGGACTTTTCAAAACAGTTTTCTTAAAAATATGTGTTTAAGTTTTGTATCATTTGGTTGGTTTGTGTGGTTGAGTTGAGTTTATATGTGAGCTTCTGTTGAGTTGAGATTTGCCTTGATCTTGCATATGAGTTGAGATTTATTGCTGAGTGTTCCTGCATAAGTGTTGAGATTCAGTTGATCTTGTCATTGCATCCCAGTGGGGATTTCCCGGCTTGTTGCCGATTACCCGGTCAGTGGACCGTGAGTTTGAGCATTTGCATTTGATCGCCCGCACCGTTGTACTTCACGAACATCAGCGGAGTCATGACCCGTGTAGATGTTCTTTACCGGTAAAGTGGTTATCAGTAGCAACCCGTGACCCCTTGTGGGGGGAAATTCGCCTGAGGTTTTGTGGGACCAATATGGTGGCTTGTGGTGCCATATGGGCAAATTCGCCTGAGGTTTTGTGGAACCAATATGGTGACTGGTAATTGGGTAATTTGATATATCGCTTATTTGATGCATAAGTTGCTTTAACATGATTCTTTGATTCTTTGATCTGGCTTCTAGTTATCTACCTTTATATGATTCTATGTGATGCCTTTGATTATAGTTTCATTGTTATCTTGCTGATTGTCCTAACCCCTTGATGTGTTGATTATCCTGATACATGTTTTAAATTCTGCTAAAATTATCTCCTATGCTTGTACCCAGATTATGAGTTTTGCTTTCTTTACAGCACCAGTTATATATCTGCTTTACCCTAACCCCTGATCTATTACTATCCTCTAGCATTGTATACCAGTAGGTACGATCTGCTATTTCTCGGCTCGTCGTGCCCACTGGGATACACTCCGGTGTGTCTCACACCCTCGGGTGACTGTTTTTCAGGTCGAGCGGGTGTTGAGATGTCGGGACGAGTTGGTGAGATCACGAGATAGAGCTTGACCCTGGACAGCCGATAAGATCAAGTATTTAGTTATTTGTTGTATCAAGTGTAATGCAATGTAATTGAGAAGTTATTGATATTGTAATTTAATCTTGCTTAGTAGATGTACGTAGTTAGTACTCTGATTGTATGCCAAGTGAGCCGTGCATATATAGAAAAGGTTCAATCCCCAGTGGGATTGGGACTCTTCTATATATGTGGCGGTCTGTTGCGCCCTGGCTGGTTTTAAACTCTGATTTCAAAAAAAAAAAAAAAAAATTTAGACGCTGGTTTTTAAACTCGGGGCGTGACACATTCACATGTAATGCACAGTGGCAAGAAATACGAGATGCACTACATTTCATTCCTGGTCAACGATCTGAGGATAGACCGGATATTGTTAGTCGAGTCTTCAAGATGAAATTGGAATCATTTATGGCTGATATAAAAAAAAATCATTTCTTTGGTCCATCCATAGCTGGTAGGGAACAGTAAAAAATTTACACCATATTTATAGTCTCAACAAAAAAGTTTTGTTTATTCCAAATGTTTCTTACTCTAAATTTTTCGTTGGTTTTCCTTCTATGTTGATACAGAATTATACACAGTTGAATTCCAAAAAAGAGGGCTTCCGCATGTACACATTTTAGTATGGTTGCATGCTAACCACAAATATTTAACGAATGTTGAAATTGATTCGATTATTTCAGCTGAGATACCTGATAAAGTTAGTAACCCAGATGGTTATGCAGTCGTCGAAAAATTTATGATCCATGGTCCCTGTGGACTCGCAAGATTAGGAGCACCATGTATGGTAAAAGGTTATTGTTCAAAACATTTTCCAAAGGAATACAATAATGAGACAATAGTGAATGATGATGGTTTTCCAATATATAGGAGAAGAAATAATCAAAGAAGTGTTCTTAAAAATGGAATTGAACTTGACAATAGATTTGTTGTCCCCCATAACTTACCATTACTTCTTAAATATCAAGCTCATATTAATGTTGAGTGGTGTAACAAATCAAGGCTCATAAAATATTTATTCAAGTATATTAACAAAGGACCGGACCGATCAGCAGTTATTATAGAAAATAATATCAATCCTGATATTGTTTCTTCCACTCATCATTATAAAGAAGTTGATGAAATCAAGCAGTATCTTGATTGCCGATATTTATCAGCATATGAGGCTATTTGGAGGT
Source organism: Tillandsia leiboldiana (assembly GCA_029204045.2). Taxonomy (NCBI): domain Eukaryota; kingdom Viridiplantae; phylum Streptophyta; class Magnoliopsida; order Poales; family Bromeliaceae; genus Tillandsia; species Tillandsia leiboldiana. The sequence continues at coordinate 17,541,660 of CM055072.1, forward strand.
TATTTGATTTTGATATTCACTTTAGACAACCATCTGTTGAGAGATTAACTGTGCATCTTCCAATGATGAATAATGTTACATACCGTGATGATGAAAATTTAGAAAATTTGCTGAATCGTCCTGATATTGAGAAAACAATGCTCACAACATGGATGGAAACAAATCTAGCCAGTGAGAATGCTCGCGAACTCACATATGTAGAATTTCCGACTAAATGGGTATGGCATTCACAGGACAAGTTTTGGTCAAGTCGAAAACAAGGCAATCGTATAGGTAGAATAGTTTATGTTCATCCGAGCGCAGGAGAACTTTATTTTCTACGAATGCTTCTAAATGTTGTCAAAGGTCCTACAAATTATAAGGAAATTAGAACTATCAATGGTATTGTTCATGAGACATTTCGATCTGCATGTGATGCTCTTGGACTACTTGGTAATGATAGAGAATGGGAAGAAGCACTGAGAGAAGCATCTCTTTGGTCCTCTTCAGGTCAACTGAGGGAACTATTTGTAATTTTGGTCATGTTTTGTGAAGTTTCAAATCCAAGTAAATTATGGGATGAACATTGGGAATTATTAGCTGATGATATTTTATACAGATTGAGGAATATTCTAGGCATTCAAAATCTTAGACTACCTCAGATAGAACTTCAAAATCATGTTTTATTTGAACTCGACATTTTATTCAAGAAGAATGGAAGCTCGCTTGATCATTTTAATCTTCCAGTGCCTAATAGGTTGATTGTTGATCAGTTTAATAATAGATTACTCAGAGAAGAAACGGATTACAATATAGATGACTTAAAAGATGAGCATACACGATTGTTTGGTGGATTAAATGATGAGCAGAAGAAAATATATAATGCTGTTTTGGTTTCTGTATATGAAAATATTGGGGACTTAATATTTGTTTATGGGCATGGTGGAACAGGAAAAACTTATCTTTGGAATACTATTATATCAAAATTACGATCAGAAGGGAAAGTTGTGTTAGCTGTAGCCTCTTCAGGAATAGCATTACTTTTACTACCTGGTGGACGTACAGCACACTCGAGATTTAAGATACCTACTAAAATTGATGAGTCTTCAATTTGTGGAATTAAAAAAGGGACGCACCTTGCAAAGTTACTAAACTATGCTAGCTTAATTATTTGGGATGAAGCACCTATGAATCACAGGAATTGTTTTGAAGCTTTAGATAAATCACTAAAAGATATTTTGGATTCAGATAATACATCTAGTAGTGAAAAAAAATTTGGAGGGAAGACTATTCTTTTAGGAGGAGATTTCAGACAAATACTTCCAGTTATTGTGGGAGGCACTCGGCATGATATTCTTAATGCATCTCTTACAAAATCTGCTATATGGAGTAAGTGTAAACTTTTTCGATTGCAAACAAATATGAGGTTGTTACAAGGTTCTCTTGCAAATGAAAGCGCTGCTTTATCTTTAGCCGAATTTAGCAAATGGGTATTGGATGTTGGTGATGGAAAGATAGATACTATTAAATTAGATGGAGAAGAAGAAGCTACTTGGATACAAATTCCAGATGATCTACTTATAGAAAATAATGATAATGGAATTGAAAGTATTGTTCAGGAGATATATGATGATATTCAAGCAAATTATAGTAATCCAATCTATTTAAGAGATAGAGCAATTGTTACACCAATAAATGAAATAGTTGATGAGATTAATACATATGTACTTTCTTCAGTACCGGGTGAAGAACGAACATATTTAAGTTCAGATTCAGTATCTAATTTATCAGGAAATGTTGAAGACACCGATATACTCTATCCAGTGGATTTCTTGAATTCTTTAAAATTTAATGGAGTACCCCATCATGAATTAAAATTAAAAGTTGGGGTTCCTATAATGTTACTCCAAAATATTAATCAAAGTTCCGGTCTTTGCAATGGTACGCGATTATTGGTAACTCAACTTTCTTCTAGAATTATTGAAGCACAGATCTTCACCGGTAATCATATCGGAGAAAAGGTTTACATCTCTCGCATCATCATTAATGTAACTGACTCAAAGTGGCCATTTATTTTGAAAATGCGACAGTTTCCGGTACGGCTGAGTTATGCAATGATAATTAATAAAAGTCAGGGTCAAACATTGCAGAAAGTTGGCCTCTACTTATTACAACCAATTTTTTCTCATGGTCAACTTTATGTAGCAATTTCAAGAGTCACTTCCAGAGAAGGATTGCGAATCTTTATAAAAAATAAAGATAAAGTACCTGAAGGATATACAAGAAATATTGTTTACCATGAAATATTTGAAGATTTGTAATATTATCTTACTACGTATTGGATATAATATTCAATTCCTTAACTTACATCTTTAATATAGTGATGGAATATACATTATTATCGGAATTATCATTACAACGGCAAAACTGGAAGGTCAAAGCAAGAATATGCCGAATATGGGAATCGACTGCACCATTTTTGAAGGGAGATATATTCAGTCTTGATTGTCTTTTGGTAGACGAAAAGGTAATAATCATTAGATTTTTATTAGATTTCAGCTTTCAATTTTCCTTACTTATATTATATTTGTATTTTTCTTTCCAAAAAATAATAGTATTGTTGTCTTATTGTTATTCTTATTAGGCATATTCTTTACAAGGAACAATTCGAAAGCAAGATGCAGAAGAACTTAGATGTCGAATAACTGAAGGACGTGTGTACCTAATAGAAAAATTCAATGTTGTTCCAAACAAGAAAAGATATGCAGCTATTGATCGTGATTACATGATTCAAATTAATAAATGGACCTCTCTAATCCCACTCGAAGAAAATAACGAACAACTACCATTATATAGCTTTAATTTTATAAAGTTTTCTGATGTTGAAAAACAAAGTTATAATGATGCTATTCTCACAGGTATTATGTATTTACATAATTACATATTTCTTTCATAAAAAAAAGAATAAGCATGCTATTAAATATTTAATATGATCACGCTAATATTCTTTATGTTTTGAAGATGTTTACGGCCAGGTTACATGTCACGCCCCGGGTGTAAACCGGAACCCGGGCCCGCCAACAGATCCGCCGTGCACACGGAATTTTCTATGTGCACGAAGCGCTGGTAACCTGCTCAGATAGATAATATACAATAACAGAGCATAAACAGAGCTGAACTAATAGAACTAAAAGTAATCTCAGACTGAAATAAACTACAAGCTGAAATAAAAGTACAATATACTCCCAGCTCACCATAAATATACAACCAGCTGGCCAAAGCCAGACCCAAAAGGAAACTACTGAAGTCTGAGATACAAAAGGGGGTATAATAAAAACCTCGCTAGTCTCTCACTTGGGGTAGACGATCTAGCTAGTCGGCGATCCTCTTACCTCGATCTGCCGCTGAAGGCCCAGCAGCTCCCACAGATGACTCTGCAAAACAAAGGGGAACAAGGACAGAAAACAACAATGGGGGTGAGAACTACTAGATAAACCAGTAGCCTCCCCTGGCGGGTAAAACCTCTAATGCTGACGCACCCACTAGGAATAAAGAGGCAAAAGGAAGAACAGTGGTATGCAATAAAGACTGCTGAAAAAGGAACTACCACTACTATGCCTCTAAATGCAGTGCCAAAAGATAACTGTATATATGCAACTATAAAGCTGACTGCCCAAGGAAACCCAATCAGAGGGCCAGGAAATACTGGCACTGCCTGCTCTGTCATCACTCACAACTCACCAACTGACCGGCACCCATCACGGTCAAAAAGCCTACTCCGGAGTGGCACTCGAGGGGAGCGACCCACACGAGTAAAGTGTCTCTGTATCAATCATCTCTGTAACCGATGTCTCACAATAGCAGGACTAGATCATGACCATGATCAAAGTGGGAATACTCCATCCACTAATGCAACCCTGATCCCCAATCTGATGTGATAATAACATCCGGTCAACCGCCCAAAATTCGCGGTTGCCATTATATCCCCCAATCCCCAAGAAGAGTCAAAACTGTCCCAGACTCAAGATCCAACTACACTATCTCAAGATCCCGGTCTGACTAGATCGTCATGCATCGATAGAGAAGAACATCAGTAAACATGTTTTCTCCTAAGTCAAATCCCATAATACAGTGCTGCAGTAAAATAGTGGCCTAACTAGATGTCCAATTAAACATACAATTATTCCGTTAAAAAGTATTAGAAAAGTGACTAAGGTGTCTTGTAAAGAATCATTTTATAATATTATTTATTTGCATGCAGTTTAAGATATAGCAATTGTCCAACTTCATTGTCCCAGATTGATCACATAGCAGCTATCAATTAATTTAGGGGGCCCATGCAATAGGTTCATATACCACGAGTTAACTGTCACATGTATAATTGGGAAACTCTACTATTCCTAGTGAGCAAGTCAACAAAGAGGGAGACGCAACCACCCACCTCGAAAAGCGTGCACAACACACCCAGAAAATACCCGCTGTCCTCTAAGCACACCGTCAGCTGAAACAGTATCCTACAACATCACACAAGTGTACACGGTGTAAAAACTACAAGTTCCAAACACATAATTGCTGTTTTTGCAATCAGCATGCAAAACGAGGAATTTCACCTCTGTCTCGAGCTCCTAAAATCTCAAAAAAATCACGGTTGCGTTCCTCACGAAAAGTAGCCCAAAATCGACTCTTGAATCGCCTCGATCTGATATTCCTACGCTGAGAAATAATTCGTCGAAGTCGCCGCTGTCCAAAAACCCAAACAGCAAAAGAGGGGGTCAACACACCTCGGGAATCATGCCAAGAAATCGGAATCCAGAGAAACCACCAACACAGAAAACGAAGCCCTACCTCTTAGGAACACACCGGCGAAGAAATCGTCGAAAAAGGACTCCTGTACTGCGCAGGGGACTCCTCGGACTGAAATGCGACGATAACGGGCCAAGATTGGGGGAAAAACGAGGCGCTCTGTAAAATCCGGATCGCCGCTGTCGAGCTTCCAAAAATTCTGGAAACCCACCACGAGATGTAAAATAGTGTGAGGAACAACTTTACTAAAGGTCCCTCCCTCTCATTCCCTCTCTACACTTCGGAAAAAGGCAGAGAAAAGAGAGAGGTGGGCTGTATATATAGGCCCAAAAGTCTTTTGGAAAAATTCCCTCCATGTCCCAAGATTCGGGCGCCCGGTCCGGCCCAGCCCGATTTCGGGCGCCAACAGTGCGGCCCGGCCCGCCAATTTCCGGGCGCGCACAGTGCGGCCCGGCCCAGCCCGCTCGCGCACAGGATCTCGCCGCACACCGCACAGCCAATCGACCCGCCCCAGGGCCCGCCACGTGTCCGCCAAACAGGCGGCAGCCGTGCGGGCCCAGCGGGGAAGCGCCACGTGCCCCCTCCCCGGGTCAGCGCGGCGTGCGGCACCAACCACTGGCGTGGTGCCACGTGGGGCGGCGCCGCCAGACGCGACCGCCGGTCCGTCAACGCGCCGCCCACGTGCGCGTACGGCCGCAGTCGCGCGGTGCTGCGTGCGCCACGCGCACATGGGCCGGCCAATCCGGGGCCGCCACGTGGCGCGCCCCGGTCCACCGTGCACCGCGCACGCTGCCACCGCCTGCCCGGCCTGCCCGCGCTGCCCGCGCGCAATCCCTGCGCCGCGCGCGCTGCACCGGCCCAACCAGTGCCTGCCACGTGGCCCGCCGGTCCACCGTGCACCGGCGGCCCGCTCCGTGGACCGAGAGCCGTGCGCCGGCCCAATAAGAGCCTGCCACGTGTCCCCGGCCGGTCCACAGCTTCCCCCGTGCACCAATTTGCGCAGAAAACTTCCGGGGGTCCTTTTTGGGCATCCGGACTCCAAATTAAATAAGTAAATAGCCGTTTTCAAGCGTTTTTCCGCGCTGAATTCAAATACGGCCTCCGATTAGCCTGATTCCACTCCTAAAATTCGGCAAAGGCAGCCGAAGGTCAGGCTTGCTCCCAAATCATCTCTGGTTCCAAACAACATATCACTTTGACATGTTGGGGCCCCATACACCAATAATAGGTGTTCTACACCCCGAAACAGGGGAAAAACCACCGGGAAACCTGGGACACTACATCCTCCCCCACTAACAAAAGTTTCGTCCTCGAAACGAAAATCATACCTCAATCCTGAGCCTCGAACAGGTAGGGGTAGGCGTCCATCATCGCTGACTCGAGCTCCCACGTCGCCTCGCGCTCATCATGATTGCTCCAGAGGATCTTCACATAGGGGATGGTCCGATTGCGCAATTCTTTCATCTCCCGATCTAGAATCCGCAGTGGGCGCTCCTCATATCTCAACTCCTCGCTGACCTCGAGTGGTGCAAAGTCGATGACGTGCGACGGGTCAAAGACGTACCTCCTCAGAGTGGAAACATGAAAGACATCGTGGACACCGGCTAGCCTCGGGGGAAGAGCAAGTCGATAAGCAACTGGCCCGATACGCTCCAATACCTCAAAGGGTCCAATGTATCGGGGACTGAGTTTCCCGCGAATGCCAAACCTCCTTATCCCTTTGGACGGCGAGACTTTCAGAAATACATGATCTCCCACCTGAAACTCTAAGTCTCGTCGCCGAACATTAGTATAGCTCCTCTGTCGACTCTGAGCGGTCTGAAGATGCTGTCGAATTACCCGAACCTTCTCCTCTGCCTCTAGCAATATATCTGGTCCCAGAGTCCGTCTCTCCCCCACATCACTCCAATATAGCGGTGATCGACATTTGCGTCCATACAACGCTTCAAACGGAGCCATTTGAATGCTTGCTTGAAAGCTGTTGTTGTACGCAAACTCAGCTAGTGATAAGTGTCGAATCCATCCACCGCCGAAATCTAGGACACAAGCCCTCAGCATATCCTCAAGGATCTGAATCGTCCGCTCTGACTGTCCATCAGTCTGTGGGTGGAAGGCTGTACTGAATCTGAGCTGAGTCCCCAAGGTAGTCTGTAAACTCCTCCAGAATCGCGAAGCAAACCTCGGGTCTCTATCTGATACTATAGAAGCTGGCACTCCATGTAATCTCACTATCTCATCCAAATACAATTGGGCTAGTCGCTCGAGTGGCCAAGTAGTCTGCATAGGTAAAAAGTGTGCTGACTTGGTAAGTCGATCCACAACTACCCAGATAGCATCTGCACCTCCCTGTGCCCTCGGCAACCCGACCACAAAATCCATAGTAATGTGGTCCCATTTCCACTCGGGAATCGGGAGACTCTGAAGCTTGCCAGCTGGCACTCGATGCTCAGCTTTTACCTGCTGACAAGTTAAACACTGCGACACAAACCTCCCAATATCCCTTTTCATGCCATTCCACCAAAAGTGTGCCTTGAGGTCCTTATACATCTTAGTCCCCCCAGGATGAAGGGTATAAGGTGTATAATGGGCCTCCTTCAATATCTGTTCTCTGATCTCAGCATCCACTGGCACACATGCTCGGTCCCTGTACCTCAGTACTCCCGAAGCATCCACTGAAAAATCCCCTGATCGATCACTCGGAATCTGATCTCTAATCCTGGTCAAATGGGGGTCCTCGCTCTGTTTCTCCCGGATCCTCTCCAGCAGAGTGGGCTGCACGACCAAAGACATCAGTCTAGCAGAGACCCCAGGGGTACAACCTCTATCTCGAGCCGTCTCAACTCCTCTAACAGTGGCGCCTGATCTGTAATCAACATGGACAAACTCTGCACCGCTCTCCTACTCAAAGCATCTGCAACCACGTTGGCCTTTCCTGGATGGTAAAGGATATCCACATCGTAATCCTTCAGTAACTCTAACCATCGGCGCTGCCTCAAATTCAGTTCCTTCTGCGTGAACAGGTACTTTAGGCTCTTGTGGTCGGTGTAGATCTCACAGTGCTCCCCATATAGGTAATGGCGCCAAAGCTTCAGTGCAAACACCACGGCAGCAAGTTCCAAGTCATGGGTAGGGTAATTCTTCTCGTAATCCTTAAGCTGTCTTGATGCATAAGCAATTACCCTCCCTTCCTGCATCAGCACACATCCAAGTCCACTGTGTGATGCATCACTGTAGATTACATATCCTTTCCCCATAACAGGGAGGGAAAGGATAGGAGCGGTCATCAATCTATCCTTTAGCTCCTCAAAGCTCCTCTGGCAGTCCTCGCTCCAGATAAACTTAACTCCTTTACGCGTCAACCGAGTGAGGGGTGTGGAAAGCTTCGCAAAGCCTTCCACAAACCGACGATAATAACCGGCTAACCCCATGAAGCTGCGCACCTCAGATACAGTCGTCGGTCGGGGCCAATCTCGAACTGCCTCAATCTTCGCCGGGTCTACTGCTACACCGGCGGCGGAAATCACATGGCCCAAGAAAGCTACCTCCCGAAGCCAAAACTCGCACTTTGACAGCTTGGCATACAACTTCTTATCTCGTAGAAGTTGTAGCACAGTCCTCAAGTGCTCTTCGTGCTCGGCCTCGCTTCGGGAGTAAATAAGGATATCATCAATGAACACCACCACAAAACGATCCAGGAAGGGCCGAAATATCCTGTTCATCAAGTCCATAAAGGCGGCAGGGGCATTAGTCAATCCAAACGGCATAACTGTAAACTCATAATGCCCGTACCGTGATCTGAAAGCAGTCTTAGGAATATCCTCGGCCTTCACCTTCAGTTGGTGGTAACCAGACTGTAGATCAATTTTGGAAAATACACAAGACCCTTGCAGCTGATCAAAGAGATCATCGATGCGCGGCAAAGGGTACTTGTTCTTAATGGTCACTTTGTTCAATTCCCTATAGTCCACACACAACCGAAGTGACCCATCCTTCTTTTTTACGAACAGCACCGGTGCTCCCCAAGGCGACACACTTGGTCTAATAAAGCCCTTATTCATCAGATCTTGCAGCTGTGCTTTAAGCTCTCGCAGCTCAGCCGGTGCCATTCGATAAGGAGCCTTAGAGATTGGCGCAGTTCCTGGAACTACGTCAATCACAAACTCAATCTCTCTGTCTGGCGGCATACTAGTCAGCTCAGGTGGAAAAACGTCCGGAAACTCGCGGGCAATAGGAATATCCCCGAGTCCCGGTGTCGCCGTAGGCCCCTCAACAACACTAGCCAAAAAGGCTACACATCCTCGATGAATCATCCGCCTCGCTCGGGAAGTCGAAACCACAGAGGCAAAGAAAGCACTCTGACATCCCCGATATACAAACATCTCCTGGCCTGGCTCTCTAAAAGTGACAGTCCTCGCGGCACAATCAATAGTCGCGAAATACCGAGCCAGCCAGTCCATCCCAAGAATCACATCAAAGTCGCTCAGCTGTCTCAAGACCAACAGGTCTGCTGGCATAATCCAGGATTCGATCTGCATCGGGCAAGACCAACAACACTCCTCCACGTGCAGAGTGTGATCGGGAATCTGAACCTCTCGTGCACGTGGCAAAAATCCTACCTCTAACCCATGTAATAATGCAAAAGATCTACTAATGAAAGAATGCGATGCTCCAGTATCAAATAAGGTACGAGTCCTAATGCCAGAGAGTAAGGTGATACCTGCCACCACATGGTCCGCCGCTGAAGAATCCTCTACCTGTGTAGCATACACTCGCCCACTCTGAGCTGGAGGGCGATAATCGGTGGGATGGGAAGAAGATGGCTTGCTCGCTAGAGCAAAAGGCCGCTGAGCCGTCGACCGCTGCTGCGATGATGCTGGGGCAGATGCTGAAGAAGGAGCGGCTGAAGTCGAAAAGGGGCACGCAGCTCGAATGTGCCCTGGCTGTCCACACCCGTAGCAGCGACCCCACCGCTGGTCGCAAGTGCCGGGAAAGTGCGGACCTCCACAGAAGAAACAACTGCTGGGAGCCCGTGCCTGACGGGACTGCTGCTGCTGAGACTGTCGCTGTCGCTGTGGCTGCCGCTGAGACCCGCGCTGCGACGACTGCGATCTCTGCTGCTGCTGCGGGGGCCTCTGGGACCCACTAGGCCCTCGCCGCTCCGAACTCCCACGGCCTGGGAACTGAGGCGGTGGCGGTCGGGGCGGCCTCCAAGTACTGGCCTGTCCCCCCTCGTCCTGGGCTGGTCGCTTTCTGTCGGAGATCTGAGCGACCGCGGCCCTCTGTCTGGCCACCACCAAATCACCTCTCTCCACCCACTGTGCATGCTCTGCGGCTGCCTCCAGAGTCTGAAATCTCTGAGCATGCACCAGTGTGTAAATCTCTGGACGGAGGCCTCCCTCGAACAACTCAACCTGGTGCGGACCGTCACGAGCGACGAAGGGCACACAGTTCAGCAACTCCGTGAACTCCTGGAAATAGGCATGAGCCGATCGATCGCCCTGCTGTAGGTTCTTCAAGTCGTCCTCCAACTTCTTCTTCACACTGGTCGAAAAATAGGTATCCAGCACCATCCGTCGGAACTCCTCCCAAGGCAGCTGCCGAGTAATCCGGAACTCCAGGGGCTCTACCCGCTGCCACCAAAAATCAGCATCTCCGTCCAAACAGTGCACCGCCATGTGCACTCGATACCTCGGGTCGATGAAGAAGTCCCGAAAAAGCTTCTCCATCGCAGAAAGCCATCTCCCAACAGCCCAGGGCTGCGCATCCCGCCCTGAGAATCTAGGGGGTCCCCGCTGAACAAACTTGGAGAGTTTGTTAGCGATATCCTGCTCCTCCTCCGCAGTCAAAGGCTGAATAGCTCCAGGAGCCCCGCTACTCGAAGATGGCGCTGACGGCACAAAAGGTGCAACAGGAGGCACAAGGGCCTCAGGAACAGCTGGGGATGGTGCCTCTCTTTGGGCAAGGAGCTGCTCAAACCTCTGCTCCTGGCGGCGCTGACCCTCCGCCAATTGGGCCACCAAGGCCCTCAACTCAGTAAGCTCGGGGGGAGTAGGCTGCCCTGGCTCATCAGGGGGTAACGGGACACCCCGAGTAGGGATCCGACGTCGGGGAGGCATCCTGCCACAAGAAATCACGAATAAGTAACATAACCCCACACGACCCAATCTAGCGAAAGTCAAAGACATCCCCCAATTTCTGCGACTTTATGTTGTCTGCAGCCAACATAACGGTCCACCAGAAATCGGGTATGTCGATCCCTCTTCACTCACTGGAAGAGTCCAATAAATAAATCAACGACTTTCGCGAAGTGTCACGCCTCTCGCGCCCTATCATCCTAGGGTCTGCCAAAAGCCTAGGGTTTCCTAAGTCCCAACTGACCTATCCCTAAGCTCTGATACCAACTTAATCTGTCACGCCCCGGGTGTAAACCGGAACCCGGGCCCGCCAACAGATCCGCCGTGCACACGGAATTTTCTATGTGCACGAAGCGCTGGTAACCTGCTCAGATAGATAATATACAATAACAGAGCATAAACAGAGCTGAACTAATAGAACTAAAAGTAATCTCAGACTGAAATAAACTACAAGCTGAAATAAAAGTACAATATACTCCCAGCTCACCATAAATATACAACCAGCTGGCCAAAGCCAGACCCAAAAGGAAACTACTGAAGTCTGAGATACAAAAGGGGGTATAATAAAAACCTCGCTAGTCTCTCACTTGGGGTAGACGATCTAGCTAGTCGGCGATCCTCTTACCTCGATCTGCCGCTGAAGGCCCAGCAGCTCCCACAGAAGACTCTGCAAAACAAAGGGGAACAAGGACAGAAAACAACAATGGGGGTGAGAACTACTAGATAAACCAGTAGCCTCCCCTAGCGGGTAAAACCTCTAATGCTGACGCACCCACTAGGAATAAAGAGGCAAAAGGAAGAACAGTGGTATGCAATAAAGACTGCTGAAAAAGGAACTACCACTACTATGCCTCTAAATGCAGTGCCAAAAGATAACTGTATATATGCAACTATAAAGCTGACTGCCCAAGGAAACCCAATCAGAGGACCAGGAAATACTGGCACTGCCTGCTCTGTCATCACTCACAACTCACCAACTGACCGGCACCCATCACGGTCAAAAAGCCTACTCCGGAGTGGCACTCGAGGGGAGCGACCCACACGAGTAAAGTGTCTCTGTATCAATCATCTCTGTAACCGATGTCTCACAATAGCAGGACTAGATCATGACCATGATCAAAGTGGGAATACTCCATCCACTAATGCAACCCTGATCCCCAATCTGATGTGATAATAACATCCGGTCAACCGCCCAAAATTCGCGGTTGCCATTATATCCCCCAATCCCCAAGAAGAGTCAAAACTGTCCCAGACTCAAGATCCAACTACACTATCTCAAGATCCCGGTCTGACTAGATCGTCATGCATCGATAGAGAAGAACATCAGTAAACATGTTTTCTCCTAAGTCAAATCCCATAATACAGTGCTGCAGTAAAATAGTGGCCTAACTAGATGTCCAATTAAACATACAATTATTCCGTTAAAAAGTATTAGAAAAGTGACTAAGGTGTCTTGTAAAGAATCATTTTATAATATTATTTATTTGCATGCAGTTTAAGATATAGCAATTGTCCAACTTCATTGTCCCAGATTGATCACATAGCAGCTATCAATTAATTTAGGGGGCCCATGCAATAGGTTCATATACCACGAGTTAACTGTCACATGTATAATTGGGAAACTCTACTATTCCTAGTGAGCAAGTCAACAAAGAGGGAGACGCAACCACCCACCTCGAAAAGCGTGCACAACACACCCAGAAAATACCCGCTGTCCTCTAAGCACACCGTCAGCTGAAACAGTATCCTACAACATCACACAAGTGTACACGGTGTAAAAACTACAAGTTCCAAACACATAATTGCTGTTTTTGCAATCAGCATGCAAACGAGGAATTCACCTCTGTCTCGAGCTCCTAAAATCTCAAAAAAATCACGGTTGCATTCCTCACGAAAAGTAGCCCAAAATCGACTCTTGAATCGCCTCGATCTGATATTCCTACGCTGAGAAATAATTCGTCGAAGTCGCCGCTGTCCAAAAACCCAAACAGCAAAAGAGGGGGTCAACACACCTCGGGAATCGTGCCAAGAAATCGGAATCCAGAGAAACCACCAACACGGAAAACGAAGCCCTACCTCTTAGGAACACACCGGCGAAGAAATCGTCGAAAAAGGACTCCTGTACTGCGCAGGGGACTCCTCGGACTGAAATGCGACGATAACGGGCCAAGATTGGGGGAAAAACGAGGCGCTCTGTAAAATCCGGATCGCCGCTGTCGAGCTTCCAAAAATTCTGGAAACCCACCACGAGATGTAAAATAGTGTGAGGAACAACTTTGCTAAAGGTCCCTCCCTCTCATTCCCTCTCTACACTTCGGAAAAAGGCAGAGAAAAGAGAGAGGTGGGCTGTATATATAGGCCCAAAAGTCTTTTGGAAAAATTCCCTCCATGTCCCAAGATTCGGGCGCCCGGTCCGGCCCAGCCCGATTTCGGGCGCCAACAGTGCGGCCCGGCCCGCCAATTTCCGGGCGCGCACAGTGCGGCCCGGCCCAGCCCGCTCGCGCACAGGATCTCGCCGCACACCGCACAGCCAATCGACCCGCCCCAGGGCCCGCCACGTGTCCGCCAAACAGGCGGCAGCCGTGCGGGCCCAGCGGGGAAGCGCCACGTGCCCCCTCCCCGGGTCAGCGCGGCGTGCGGCACCAACCACTGGCGTGGTGCCACGTGGGGCGGCGCCGCCAGACGCGACCGACGGTCCGTCAACGCGCCGCCCACGTGCGCGTACGGCCGCAGTCGCGCGGTGCTGCGTGCGCACGCGCACATGGGCCGGCCAACCGGGGCCGCCACGTGGCGCGCCCGGTCCACCGGTGCACCGCGCACGCTGCCACCGCCTGCACGGCCTGACCGCGCTGCCCGCGCTGCGATCCCTGCGCCGCGCGCGCTGCACGGCCCAACCAGTGCATGCCACGTGGCCCCGCCGGTCCACCGTTGCACCGGCGGCCCGCTACGTGGACCGAGAGCCGTGCGCGGCCCAATAAGAGCCTGCCACGTGTCCCCGGCCGGTCCACAGCTTCCCCCGTGCACCAATTTTGCGCAGAAAACTTCCGGGGGTCCGTTTTTTGGGCATCCGGACTCCAAATTAAATAAGTAAATAGCCGTTTTCAAGCGTTTTTCCCGCGCTGAAGTCAAATACGGGCATCCGATTAGCCTGATTCCACTCCTAAAATTCGGCAAAGGCAGCCGAAGGTCAGGCTTGCTCCCAAATCATCTCTGGTTCCAAACAACATATCACTTTGACATGTTGGGGCCCCCACACACCAATAATAGGTGTTCTACACCCCGAAACAGGGGCAAAACCACCGGGAAACCTGGGACACTACATTACATCTATCAGCGATATCACACAGAAATATGTAGGCCAAATTCTTACACCTATGAGAAATTTGCAAATTCAAGATTTAGAGTGAGTTCTTTGAGTATTACATTTATAAAAATTTTATACAAGTTATTTTTATTATACATATATAAATATATTCATTCATTTATATTTTCTAAATATTTCTTCTTCTTTTTTTACAGGAGAGATGATTTATCTGTTACATTATGGGATAAGTTTGCTTTGGATTTTGATGATACTTACATTTTGGAGAAAGAAAAACAAGGGAATAAGGCAGTTGTATAGTCCTTGCTGGAATGACTGTTCGTTCATTTAAAGGTTGTACCCATATTTCTAAGCTAATAACCATATATACTAATACCATATATATGTATATTTATAAGTAAGACTAACCTATATATTACTCTATATATATAGGAAATATTTATCTATCATCCTGCTCAGCTTCAAAGATTTATCTTGATTTGGAAATTTTCAGAAGTTATTCAAATGTTACAAAGGTTGGTGATCTATCCTTTAATTAATATTACATGAAAATTAATATGTACGATTAGTATTATTTGCTTATCTGTGAATTACCACATCCAGTTTACAAGTTATAAATAAATCGATGAACGAATCGACAAAAGTCATGAGCTGTCACGCCCCGAGTTTTGAAAAGCAGGCTAATTTTTTTTTTTTTTTTTTTTTTTATAAATCAGAGTTCGCAAACCAGGCGTAACAGACCGCCACATGTATAGTAAATTCCCTGCCCACTGGACAGATCCTTTCCTATACATGCACGGCTAATCATAATCAGTCAATATCAGAGTAGTCTAAACTACGCATGTAAGACTAGTCAATTTATAATACTTAAACTGAAATGCGGAAAATAAATATACTGACTACACAAGGGGTCGATACTATCGCAATCGTCTCACCACCGTGTCCGACATCCCATCACCCAGCGACCTGAAAAACAGTCACCCAGGGGGTGTGAGATACACCGGAGTGTATCCCAGTGGGCACGACGAGCCGAGTAAATAGCTAATCGTACCTACTGGGTACATAATCTGCGGATAGTAAGAATCATAGGGTAAAGCTGAACAATAAAGCAGATCTACTGATACTCAACAAAATCCACAGATAACTGAATAAGCAGGTAATCAAGGGTAATGAAACTGCAAGTAATAAATGCTGGAAATCAGGATATCACTGTGCAGATATGGGTATAGGAATAAACAGTAGAACATGCTAGAATATCGAAATGTCAGCTATGCATCAACCAAAGAACAGCAAATACTAACCGAAGCCACTATTGGTCACGGGGACCTCAGGCGAAGATATCTATGCCAAGCCAACCACAATCATCCTGGATTCCACCTAGCAGAACTGAACCGCAAAACCCCGTACCATTGATATAGCCAGAGGATCCTCGTACCAAAAGGTACAGCCGAGAGTTTTCCTCATATCGGTACAACCAAGGGCTCCCCGTACCCAGTGATACAACAAGAGGGGCGAGCTCACGGGTCAAGCAGACCCTTTACCGGTAAAGAACGCAATGTGGGGGATCAATCCCACAGCGTACGCGAACGAAAGCAGGTGTACAATCATCACAATGCAAAATGCTAAGTCTCACGGTCCACAGACCGGGTAATCGGCAAACTGCCGGAAATCCCCACAGGGATGCAGATGTCTATAAATCAATCATATATCATGCAGTCTGTATATCAATCATATATCAATCATAGGGTGCATATGTCTGTATATCAATCATAGGATGCATATATGTCTGTACATCAATCATAGGATGCATATGTCTGTATATCAATCATAGGATCTATCATGCATATCTGAATAAAACAGTATGACAAGTGACGCGGAACTAGCAGGAATAACCATGAACAGATAAGATCATCAAGCTAATCATGAACAGGTAAAATCATCAGGCTGATCATAACAGGTGTCCGACTGGACTAAAGCAAACAGAGGGCCGAATAGATCAAACCCGGGCCGAAGTTAACACCTGAATGTAGGCCGATCCAACGACTCCAACAGAAGGCTCATGGGCCGGAGTCAGACTGCAAGGACCTGGATCACGAATACTAATCAGGGACATCTATAAACTATTCTTTTACAACGAAGTACGCGAAACTCGCGCCGAAAGCCGTTTTAAACGACGATTTTGCGGGTTCTCGGACCGATAACCAATTTTCGCTCAACAGGGCCGTTGGATTCCTAACGAAAAGCTTAGGAATCATGTACAACTGCCCTAGACAGCACGCATTGCTACAATTGCATTTTAACCCCTAGGGTTTCCAAAAATCGCACTTTTATAGCTTTTTGAGAGCCGTTTTCGCTCGTTCTCTTAACTGGAAAATCATTTTTACGAACCGTCACTTCCAGCAGGTGACATTTAACTTGATGAACACCGTGCTCACCAATTTGCGGCAGCACGGAACCCGAGGAAAACTTCGGGCCATAATATACTCCTCTAGCCTAGCCTAAATGCATTTTTGTTCTCCGGCTTATCAAACCCATTTCTAACGCGAGCATCGCGTCCAGTGACCCAAATTAGCCAGGGACACACTGTCGCGGCTTCGCAAACAGCCCCGAACAGTCTTTGGGCCATAACTCCAACTAGAGCTCGACAACTCTACAACTTAACTTCCACGTGCCTTTAAAAATCTGCTTGAGCCATATGCCCAAATGCCTCAAGAATCACAGGGCTTCCCTATTTGCAGCCCTGCATTGATGGATCAACCAGATCCAACTCCTAGGTTCACACACAACAACACAATGCTCAATCTTTAATCCTCACAGACCAACTTTGATCTGAAGTGAGCATCAAGCTCAGGGGACATTTTTAAGAAACTTCATATTACATCGAAGCCTAAATCCAACTAATTTCTCTTTGTGGCATTTCCACAAACACTTGGTGTGCACTTCTCCCACAACACACACAACACCCAACCTGAGTTGGTTCTCTACAGAGGGAGCTCCAGGGCTCTCAAATGGATAGCAAGCATTCATCAGGATTTAGAAATTACCGGGTGTTTGAACGGCGACGGGAGGCGACGACGGCGACCGCGGCCAACCTCACCCGAGCTCGGTGGCCGTTAATGGCGGGCAATCAACCGGAGGCTTTTGAGACCAGCAACTTGGACCGAAAGAGTCCCTCGACTCCTCGATGCCCCCCCGTGTGGGTGGCGGCGGTGCGGGGCAGCGGCGGCGCGGGAAGGGGAAGCTCGGCCAACGCATGGTGCAAAAGGGTGCAACTTCGGTACGCTAATCCACACG
>CM055072.1:17559291-17591001 GCA_029204045.2 Tillandsia leiboldiana
ATTTCTTCAGTGCTGTTCCTTTTTCGCTCTGTATACTTGTACAGCTAGATCTCTTTTATAGGACAGACGCCTTTGTTGGTGCGGCAGTTTCCGCACAGACGGCGGATCTGTGGCGAGCCAGACCGGTCGCAGAGTCTTCGACCCCGGCGGCGACCGGACAACCTCAGTCTGCTCCCACTGAGGTGACGAATAAGTCCTCCGCATGATAACAAATCCACGCTACCGCTGCGGCACTCTACTCTAGATACTGATGCTGCATCGGGGTCCACCCGATCTCGGCAATCTCGGGAATCGTTTATCAAAAAAACAAAATGCCTCTGCCGCCGATCTGTCCTCCATGACCCGCGTGCCAAGCGCCAAAAATCCAGAACTGCTCACCTTGGCGGCGATCCCTATCCAAAGGAAACTACACAACGCCACGCCCACACACAACGCCTACACAATGAAGGCGTCAAAAACTATAACGGAGGGACCTGAATAAACAGAAAGGTTGTCCTGGGCGCAATCCACTCCCAGTCTCATAATCCTATGCGCCTCGTCCCTCGAAAACCTGGAAAGCGCGCAGTTCAACAAATGCATTAAACTCTCTGGCACAGGGAGGCTCTCAATTAATCCACTCCATCACCACCAACCACGACTCTGCCTCCACAAAGGCTCCAAACTCAATTCTTCCGAGTCGGGGTGATTCATCTGCCAAATCTGCTGTAGGTCGATCATGTACCACGCTCCTCTGCCGTCAAACTATCCACACTGCATCGGTGCCTCGACACTATACATTGGCACAGAGAGGGTTACTCAGTGCCCCGACAACTGTGTCACCAAGACCAGCTGCTTCCCTCAGCCGCTGATAAGCCTCTAACAATCCTGTCATCTGGGTCGGGAGTTCTCTTACCTCAATCCGGGGTATCGGCCCAAAAACCAACCTGCTCAAGCTCAACTGCTATGACAGGATGCACACGGGTCAAAACCCAGCGTCGGGGAGACACAGCTCGCCACGACGAAACCACAAAACAGCACGCAAAAAACCACTCGACCCAATCCAGCGAAAGTCTAAAGCATGTCACCCGTTCCACAGCATTATGTTGTCTGCAGCCAACATAATCACTTAGAAGAATAAACATGCTAATCACTCCTCCCGTCCCTTGGAGAGGTATAAAACTCAATCAGGACTCTCGCTAAGTCACGGACTCCCACGAAGTCAACCAAGGTCAAACCATAAGCCTAGGGTTTCTAAGTCCACCATGACCTACAACCTAGGCTCGATACCAACCTAATCTGTCACGCCCCGGGGTCGAAACTGCGACCCGGGCTCGCCAACAGATCCGCCACCGATGCCAACCTGCATAAGCGAAGCGTCCTACCTGCAAGAAAGTACTACAGCTAAACAGATATCGAGCTATAAATAAAAAATTTTGTATAACTAAAATCAATCACTGTACAACTGGAAATAATACAACAATGTCCGCCTCCCAAAATTAAATAATACAATATCCTCAAACAAGCTCTGAACCCAACCGGGAGGTACTCCAATAAATAACACAATGTATAGTCTCTCGATACATAAAATATCCTCACTACACAGTCTCTCAAAAAAGAAAAGAAAACAACTAACTCTGAAGATCTCCTCTGAAGGGGTACGCTACTCTCCAACGACGGTAGGGATCTAGCCAAGCGACTCCCTCCCTCGCCTCGAACAACAACCGCAGAATCCGCAACACCCGCTAAGACTCTGCAAAACAAAGAGAGAAAAGAAGGGGAGGGGGAAACCCCCAACGGGTGTGAGAACTACACCTAAAAAGTGAGTCCTCAGTGGGTACCGCGCCACCAGGCCCGACGATCTGCCCACTAAGTCCACTAGAGGCATAAGATAACCAAAGAAGTAAAGACTAAAATAGGAAAGCTGGAGACTCTCAACAGCTACCATGCCTTATCTAAATGCTCAAATGGGGAAAACTCTGATAAAGATATGCAACCTCGCACACGAGGTGCTCATATCGACCCAATCGAGCTGACTGCCACATCGGGTCCCGTCAAACCTGCGCCCACCTACAACCACCTCCCGCTGACGGGCAGGAATTACGTAGGGCGTCCAAACGGACTAACTCGCCATCAAGTAGTGGCTCATGCAGGCTATAGTCAAAATCCACGCTCTCTCTCAGAACGGATAAACTCAAGATCACCAAACCTCTCGCACAACGGTCAACAACTCACAAAGACCTCAGGACCACAGTCCCCAAATGGATCCCAACAAAACTAGCACTGGTCTAAACACAGCTACTAGACTCCACTCGGTCCCCCTGACACGAGTGAAACAAGAAGTGAATACCGGTAATAACCCAATCTGGTGCCACAGTACAACTGGCATTGCCTGCTCAGCGGAATCTGCACACATGGCTCGAACCGCGGGACCGGCCCGCACGGCTCGCATCCCAAAATAAGTATCAGACCGGCACACAAGGCTGGGTCCGAAAAGCCTACCTCCGAGTGGTACTCGAGGGGAGCGACCCACACGAGTAAAGTATCTCAATAATAAGTATCTCTGTATATCAGGACTTTGATCACAATTCTGATCAAGTGGGAAAACTCAACCACTAAAGAAAGACCCGACCTCAATCGGATACAACTAAACGATAAGTGTGAAACTCCATCCACTAAAGAAAACTGATACCCAATCTGGTGCATAGATAAATATCCGGTCAACCGCCCAATATCCGCGGTTGCCGCAAAGCTCCACAACTAATCCAATCTGTCCCAAACACAAAGTCCCGACTACACTACCCAGAGCCCTGCTCGAACCCGAGCAACATTGACCACTTGACTAACAAAGAAGGAGAAAGGAAAAGAATGGTTTCTCCTAAGTCAGTTCCAATAAGTAGTGTAGCAATAAAAGGGGGCCTAACTATATGTCCATACAAGTATGCATTTGTCCTCAAGAAAGATACAACAAAGTAATCCACATGCCTACACCTGACCATAATCCTCGATCATAATAACTCCTCAGAGTACCAATCCGCACATAGCTACAAATCCTGCCCCATGCATAAACCAAACCTCATAAAAGGCTATGTGCTAACATGGCATGTTACATAATCACATAGGGTAACATTATCCTAGGTAAGCTTACACTATTCACCAACATAAACATCCAAATCATGCAAGTCCTCAGTATACATCATAAATACTATTCTTGCAATTATTTAAACAATTACCATTATTAAGCTTACCTACCTTACAAACATAATCCATGTACCCTAAACATGCATGCATCCTAACATACAAAATTAGAGAACCGTCCCCCGGTTCTGGAAACAAAGCACCCACCTGAAACGCTTTCCGCAGGCAACGCCGAAGTCGGTGAAGTGTGTAGACGCTCACAGTCCAAAATCTGCCAAATTGCACCCTCGGTACATGTCGCGCAGGCCTTGGCTCAAACAACTGAAACACCCGGAATCCACCTATGTCCAATTTTCGCCAGTTCCAACAGGTCCAGCAACACTTGCAAACACCCCTGGGTACAACAATAAGGTCCAACATTACACTTTTATTCCAAAATATTCCAAGTATATACCACATCAGAAAACAGCCCAAGATGTGCAGTTTTCACCTGTAGAACATATTCTAAAAAATCCAACAAAATTACTGTCGCGTTCCTCGCGTCGATACCTTCGAAACGAGTACCTGCACGTCAAATTCCGAGCCCCGTAGGCCGAGTTACAATTCCCACAATACATGACGCTCACAAACACACAACCACACATCTGTATTTCCATGCACAGATAAAGGGCGAAAAATATACCTTCGGGCAAGCCTTAGAAAAATCCAATAAAAATACTGTGACAATCCTTGCGTCGAGTAGATGAAAGAGTGCAAAGGCTCATCTCCATCCGATGCCCGGTTGCGGAGATAAAAATCCGGCAAGGTGTCGCTGTCCAGAATTCCTACAGAAAAAGGGGTCCTAGTAAGCATGAAAAACTCCTCGAAAAACGCGAAATGAGGGAAAACTGGAAATACCTAGATCGTAGCTCTGTCCGTCGCGGATCCAACGCGCAAGAATCGCCTGAAACGGAGGTCGGAGTAGGCCGGGGGAGCTCGCGCACCGAGACGCGACGGGAGGAAAACACAATGAACAAGCGTCGCGCCGCGCCGTAAAAATGGAAACCTCGATAAACGTGCCACGTAAAATCTCCAAACTCCGCAGATAGGTGCAGCACAGCTCGGGGATGAACTCCTTAGAAGAATCGCGGAGAGAAAATGTCCGCCCCGGAACCCGGGCTCGCCAACAGATCCGCCGTGCACACGGATTTCCCGAGTACACGAAGCGCTGGTAACCTGCTCCGATATAATATGAACAATAAAAGAGCATAATACAGAGCTGAAGTAGAATAACCACATAGTATCTCAGACTGGAACTACAAATAAAGCAGTAATAAGTACAATAATCTCTCAGCTCACCAAATAGTACAACCTGCTGGCAGAAGCCAGACCAAAATAAAAGGAGAATACCACAGTCTGACGTGAAGGTCCACACGTCTATTTACAGCTCTCAATCTCACAGGAGATCTATCTATTCGGCGATCCCCTTACCTCGATCCGCTGCCGAAGGCCTAGCAGCTCCTGCAGATGACTCTGCAAAATAAAGGAGAAGAAAGAAACAGAAAATAACAATGGGGGTGAGAACTACCAGATAAACCAGCAGCCTCCCCTAGTGGGTAAACCTCAACTTGACGCACCCACTAGGACTACTAGAGGCAAAAGGGAGAAGTGGTAAAATACATAAGATGCTGAAACAGGAAAACTACCCTACTATGCTGTCAAAACTGTATGCATGCATCAGAAATGGTATCTGTCCAAATAAATCCAAATCTAGGACACCAGTAACAACTGGTACTGCATGCTCAGCGGAATCTGCACACACGGCTCGAAACCGCGGGATCGGCTCGCACGGCTCGCATCCCCAACCTAAGTATCAGACCGGCACACACGGCTGGGTCTGAAAAAGCCCACCTCCGGAGTGGCACTCGAGGGGAGCGACCCACACGAGTAAAGCATCTCTGTCATCAGTATCTCAAGTATCTTGTAGCACATATCTCAATATAGCAGGACTGGATCATAACTATGATCAAAGTGGGAAACTCCATCCACTACAGAAACCCATCCCCAGCTGATGCAATAAACCAGACTCAACCCCAATCTGATGCAAGGGTAACATCTGGTCGATCGCCTACTGTCCGCGGTTACCGCAATACCCCACAATCCACAATCTAATGCAATCTCGACTACACTATCCCCAACCCCTGCTCACACTTGAGCAACAAACCTCTGGATGCACAGGAACAACAATGAAACATGTACAAATCCAAGATGATAGTGTAGCAATAAATAGTGGCTAACTAGATGAGCAAGAAAGCATGCCATTATTTAAAAGCTGTAGAAAAGTGTCAAATATTTCTTTTAAAAGATTGATTGTTATAAAAGTATTGCATGCGAGATTATAGCCTTTGTCCCAATCACAGTGTCCCAATATAAGTCATCATATAATTGTGGGGTTATATTAAATTTTAGGAGAGTTCATCCCAGCGGTTCTCATCAATTGTCCTGTTAGTTGTCCTGTTAGTAGTCCTGTTAGTTGTCCTGTTAGTTGTCCCAATAGTTCTTATCAATTCTCATATTAGTTTGTCCCAGTGGTTCTCATCAATTAAATTTTAGGGGAGTTCCAGTAATCCCAGTGAGCTTGTCAAAATGAGGTAAGCAACAACTGCCCACCTCGAACAGCTCAAATCACACCCAGATAGTCTCCTGGCTGTCCACAGTCCCCTAGAACTGCTGTCTGCCGAAAACGGTGCCCTACAGCAACACACATTGCACAGGGTGTAACTATATTATTCATAAAAATACAGCTTTTGCTGTTTTTCAAATAGCACGAAAAGAGAGGAGTTTTTCACCTCTGTATAGTGCTCAGAAACATCCAGAAAATTACGGTTGCGTTCCTCGCGAAGAGTAGATCAAAATCGACTCTTTAAACGTCTCGATCTGATGCTCCTACGCCAAGATAAAAACCGGAGAAATCGATGCTGTCCAGAAATTTCCATAGCAAAAAGGGGGGTCAAAGAGACCTCGGGAATCGTGCCAAAAGTACGAAATGGAGCAAAGTGATCAACACGGAAATCGAAGCCTTACCTCTTAGGAACGCGCTGCCGCAAAAATCGTCCAAAAATTCCTCCTGGTTAGGACACAGGGAATTTTCGACGGAACTACGACGGGAAATGGGCCTAAAAATAAAACAGTCGCAGTGCGCCGCGTCGCAGATAACTCACTAACTGTAACTCCAAAAATTCTAAAATCTGGAGGAGAGAGAGAGGAGAGAGAGAGGAATATTTTTCCTAAGGGGCCCAACCTCAGATTCTCTCTCTACGGCACACAAACCGAGGTGGGAATGAGAAGGGGTGGGGATTGCTATTTATAATGGGCTGAGGCTCCACACAGGATCGGATCCGAACAGGAAACACCGAAACGGGCCAACCAAAACGCGCCACGTGTCCACAAACAGGAAACAGCCTGTGCAAGGGCCACTCAGAAGTGCTGCCACGTGTCCACGTGGTGCACGGGCCCGGTCCCCGCGCCGGGTCTTCCGGAAGATGTCGGCCAATAGGGGAGCGCCACGTGTCACCTTCCCACGTGCTTCTAGAAGCCGGCCGGCCAATGGGGAAGCGCCACGTGGCAAGGGAAGACTTCGGTGCACCCGGTGCACGCCATGCCGTGGACCGCGCACCAGCGCCCCCTGCCCGCGCCGCGCGCCTCCGCACTCCGCCGCTGTGCCGCCGCTGCGCCGCCGCCCGCCGCCGTGCGCCGCCGCCCGCCGCCGCTCGCCGGTCGCCGGAACAGTAATTCCGGTGGCCGGAGTTACTGTTCCGGCCGTGAATAGTAATTTTGCACCGAAAAAAATAAAGTAAATATACCGTTTCGATCGTTTTCGCGCACTGAGTCCAAATACGACGTCCATTTCGCCAAATTCTCATCCGAAATTTGCCGAAAGCCCCCGGAAAATCCCATTTGCTCCGATTTTCGCGCAGAGTCTATTTTAAATGTCCAATTTCGTTTTTACAAGCTCTGTTTCACCGAATAAGCTTCCTACGGTCATTTTAATTTTGCACAGTTCTTGCGGGAGTCCGGATCATCACATCCTCCCCCACTAAAAGAGTTTCGTCCTCGAAACTGAGGACTAAACAATAATCCTCAGTCCGATGTCTCGAATAAGTAGGGGTGAGCATCCCTCATCTCCGACTCGAGCTCCCCATGTAGCCTCGCGCTCGTCATGATTGCCCCATTGGATTTTCACATAGGGAATGGCCCGACTTGCGCAATTCTCTCACCTCTCGGTCCAGAATTCGCAGTGGGCGCTCCTCATACCTCAAATCTTCGCCTAATCTCAAGCGGTGTGAAGTCGATGACGTGCGATGGGTCGAAGACATACTTCCTCAAGGTAGAGAACATGAAATACATCATGGACACCAGCAAGCCTCGGAGGAAGTGCAAGTCGGTAGGCAACTGGCCCGATACGCTCCAATATCTCAAAGGGTCCAATGTATCGGGGGCTAAGCTTTCCATGAATGCGAATCTCCTGATTCCTTTGGACGGCGAGACTTTCAGAAATACGTGCTCTCCAACTTGAAATTCTAAGTCTCGTCGCCGAATATCGGCATAACTCCTTTGTCGGCTTTGGGCGGTTTGAAGATGCCGTTGAATCACTCGAACCTTCTCCTCTGCCTCTAACAATATATCTGGTCCCAAGGTCCGCCTTTCACCCACGTCACTCCAATAAAGCGGTGATCGACACTTGCGTCCATACAACGTTTCAAACGGAGCCATCTGAATGCTCGCTTGAAAGCTATTGTTGTACGCGAACTCAGCCAAGGGTAAGTGTCGAATCCACCCTCCGCCGAAATCCAAGACACAAGCCCTCAGCATGTCCTCCAGGATTTGTATCGTCCGTTCTGACTGTCCATCCGTCTGCGGATGAAAAGCAGTACTGAACCTAAGCTGAGTTCCCAAGGTTGTCTGCAAACTCATCCAGAAACGCGAAACAAACCTCGGGTCTCTATCTGATACAATGGAGGCTGGTACTCCATGTAATCTAACTATCTCATCTAGATAAAGCTGGGCTAGTCGCTCAAGTGGCCACGTAGTCTGCATGGGCAGAAAGTGCGCCGACTTGGTAAGTCGATCTACAACTACCCAGATCGCATCGGCTCCTCCTTGTGCCTTCGGTAGTCCGACCACAAAGTCCATCGTAATGTGGTCCCATTTCCACTCGGGAATTGGGAGACTCTGTAACTTGCCAGCTGGCACTCGATGCTCAGCTTTCACCTGCTGACAAGTTAAACACTGGGCCACAAATCTCCCAATATCCCTTTTCATGCCTTTCCACCAGAAGTGTGCCTTGAGGTCCTTATACATCTTAGTCCCACCAGGATGTAGGGTATAAGGTGTATAATGGGCCTCTCGCAATATCTGTTCTCTAATCTCCACATCTATTGGCACACATGCTCGGTTCCTGTACCTCAGTACTCCCGAGGCATCTACCGTAAAGTCCCCAGACTGATTACTCGGAATCTGATTTCTAATCCTGGTCAAGTGGGGGTCCTCACTCTGTTTCTCCCGGATCCTGTCCAGCAGAGTGGGCTGCAAGACTAAAGATGTCAGTCTAGCAGTGACCCCAGGGGACACAACCTCTATCTCGAGTCGTCTCATCTCCTCTAATAGCGGCGCTTGGTCTGTGATCAACATAGACAAACTTTGCACCGCTCTTCTACTCAAGGCGTCAGCAACCACATTAGCCTTGCCCGGATGGTAGAGAATGTCTACATCATAATCCTTTAATAGCTCTAACCACCTACGTTGCCTCAAATTCAGCTCCTTTTGCGTGAACAGATACTTTAGGCTCTTGTGGTCGGTGTAGATTTCACAATGCTCCCCATACAGATAATGGCGCCAGAGCTTTAGCGCAAACACTACAGCTGCAAGCTCCAAGTCATGGGTAGGGTAATTTTCTCATATTCTTTGAGTTGTCTTGATGCATATGCAATTACCCTCCCTTCCTGCATCAACACACATCCGAGTCCACTGTGTGATGCATCGCTGTAGATCACATATCCTTTTCCCATAACAGGAAGGGAAAGGATAGGAGCGGTCATCAGTCTATTCTTCAGCTCCTCAAAGCTCTTTTGACAGTCCTCACTCCAGATAAACTTCACTCCCTTACGCGTCAAGCGAGTGAGGGGTGTGGAGAGCTTCGCAAAGCCTTCCACAAACCGACGGTAATACCCAGCTAAACCCATAAAGCTACGTACCTCAGAAACCGTCGTCGGTCGGGGCCAATCACGGACTGCCTCAATCTTTGCTGGTCCACTGCCACACCCGCGGCAGAAATCACATGGCCCAAGAAGACTACCTTCCGAAGCCAAAACTCGCACTTTGCCAGTTTGGCAAACAACTTCTCTCGTAGAAGTTGCAGCACAATCCTCAAGTGCTCCTCATGCTCCGCATCACTTCGGGAGTAGACCAAGATATCATCAATGAACACTACCACGAATCGATCTAAGTACGGTCGGAAGATCCGGTTCATTAAATCCATGAATGCGGCAGGGGCATTAGTTAGCCCAAAAGGCATAACTGTAAATTCATAATGCCCATACCGTGATCTAAATGCCGTTTTCGGAATATCCTCGGCCTTCACCTTCAACTGGTGGTAACCGGACTACAAATCTATCTTAGAGAAGACACAAGACCCTTGCAGCTGATCAAAAAGATCATCGATGCGCGGCAAAGGGTACTTGTTCTTGATGGTCACTTTATTTAATTCCCTATAGTCCACACACAATCGAAGTGACCCATCCTTCTTTTTCACGAATAGCACCGGCGCTCCCCAAGGCGATACACTCGGCCTAATAAAACCCTTATCCATTAAATCCTGAAGTTGCGCCTTAAGCTCTCGCAACTCAGCCGGTGCCATCCGGTAAGGAGCCTTAGAGATTGGCGCAGTTCCTGGGACTACGTCAATCACAAACTCAATTTCCCTATCTTGCGGCATGCTAGTAAGCTCAGGGGAAAAAACATCCGGGAACTCGCGGGCAATAGGGATATCCCCGAGTCCCGGCGCCGCCGTAGGCCCCTCAACAACACTAGCCAAAAAGGCTACACATCCTCGACGGATCATCTGCTTTGCTCGGGAAGTCGAAACCATAGAGGCAAAGAAAGCACTCTGACATCCCGATATACCAACATCTCCTGGCCTGGCTCTCTAAAAGTGACGGTCCTTGCGGCACAATCAATAGTCGCAAAATACCGAGCCAGCCAGTCCATCCCGAGGACCACATCGAAGTCCTTCAATTGTCTCAGGACCAACAGGTCTGCTGGCATAATCCAGGACTCGATTTGCATCGGGCAGGACCAACAACACTCCTCTACGTGCAAGGTGTGATCGGGAATCTGAACCTCTCGCGCACGTGGCAAAAGTCCTACCTCTAACCCATGTAATGATGCAAATGATTTACTAATAAAAGAATGTGATGCTCCCGTATCAAATAAAGTACGAGTCCTAAGGCCAGAAAGTAGGGTGATACCTGCCACCACGTAATCTGCTGCCGAAGAGTCATCTACCTGTGCAGCATACACTCGCCCACTTTGAGCTGGAGGGCGATACTCCGTGGGATGGGAAGAAGATGGCTTGCTTGCTGGAGCATATGGCCGCTGAGCCGTCGACCGCTGTTGAGATGAAGATTGAGCAGATGCTGAATAAGGGGTGGCGGGGGCCGAAAAGGGGCACGAAGCTTGAATGTGCCCGGGCTGTCCACATCTATAGCAGCGACCCCACTGCTGGTCGCAGGTGTTGGAAAAATGCTGACCTCCACAGAAAATACAACTGCCGGGAGCCCGTGGCTGTCGTGATTGCTGTTGCTGTTGAGACTGCCGTTGTCGCTGAGGCTGTCGTTGCGACCCACGCTGCGACGGCTGGGATCTCTGCTGTTGCTGCTGCCGCTGCTGGGGCCTCTGGGGTCCACCAGGCCCTCGCCGCTCAGACCGTCCTTGGCCGGAAGACTGTGGCAGAGGCGGTCGTGGCGGCCTCCACGAACTAGCTTGTCCCCCAACCTCCGATGCCGGTCGCTTCGCCCCCGGGATCACCACGGGAGCTGGAGCTACCTCCTCCATCACTACCTCCCCGCACTCAACGTAGAGTGCATGCTCCATTGAGGCCTCCAAGGTCTGCAACCTTCGCGAGCGAACAAGTTGAAAAAGGTCCCTGCGCAACCCTCGCTCGAACATGTAAATCCGGTGCGCCTCATCCCTGGCCACGTTCGGTACACATGCCAACAACTGATTGAAATTGGCAATGTATTCGTGTACGGGCCGATTCCCCTGGCGAAGGTTTATCAGCTGCTCCTCCAATCTCTGTCGGACGCTTTCCGGGAAGAAAGCCCCGAGAATGAGACTGCGGAACTCCGCCCAGGTCAGGAGCTGAGCCCCAGGCGGACCAGCCGGTCGAACACGCCGCCACCAAGCCTCGGCGTTGTGCTCCAAAAAGTTCGTCGCTAATACCACCTGATATCGCTCCTCGATAAACAACGTCTCAAAACGTCGCTCCATCGCCGTGATCCACGACTCTGCCTCCCACGGCTCTGCATTTTGCCCCGAAAAATGGGGTGGGTCAAACTGGCGGAACCTCATCAACAGGTCCACCACTCCCCGCTGTTCTGCCGGGGTCAGAGATCCTGTCAGCCCAGTCGGTTGTCCACCAGTACCCCGAGCAACAGGGGATGCCGGGGTCACCGGTACAGCTGGGGGATTCACAGCAGGGGAAGAAGGTACGGGAGAACTCTCCGAGGGTGCTACAACAGGCTGCGCCCTCTGCTCTAACATTTGCGTCAGCCGACCCATAGCCTCCTCCTGACGCCGAACAGCCTCGGACATCTGGGCCATCTGAGCTTTTAGCTCTGGCACATCACTCTGCTGGCCCTGCCCGGACTCCTCCTGGTCGGGCTCAGGGGAATCAAGCTGAGAACGCGTCAACATCCTACGTCGCGGAGGCATCCTACCACAAGAAACCACACTCAGTATCATATCCCCACACGACCCAATCTAGCGAAAGTCAAAGACATCCCCATATTTCTGTGACTTTATGTTGTCTGCAGCCAACATAACGGTTCACCAGAAATTGGGCATGTCGATCCCTCTTCTTTCACTGGAAGAGCCAAACAATAAATCAACGACTTCCGCAAATATCACGTCTCTCGTACCCTAGTATCCTAGGGTCTACCAAAAGCCTAGGGTTTCTTAAGTCCCAACTGACCTATCCCTAAGCTCCGATACCAACTTAATCTGTCACGCCCCGGAACCCGGGCTCGCCAACAGATCCGCCGTGCACACGGGATTTCCCGAGTACACGAAGCGCTGGTAACCTGCTCCGATATAATATGAACAATAAAAGAGCATAATACAGAGCTGAAGTAGAATAACCACATAGTATCTCAGACTGGAACTACAAATAAAGCAGTAATAAGTACAATAATCTCTCAGCTCACCAAATAGTACAACCTGCTGGCAGAAGCCAGACCAAAATAAAAGGAGAATACCACAGTCTGAGTGAAGGGTACAACGTCTATTTACAGCTCTCAATCTCACAGGAGATCTATCTATTCGGCGATCCCCTTACCTCGATCCGCTGCCGAAGGCCTAGCAGCTCCTGCAGATGACTCTGCAAAATAAAGGAGAAGAAAGAAACAGAAAATAACAATGGGGGGTGAGAACTACCAGATAAACCAGCAGCCTCCCCTAGTGGGTAAAACCTCAACTCTGACGAACCCACTAGGACTACTAGAGGCAAAAGGGAGAAGTGGTAAAATACATAAGATGCTGAAACAGGAAAACTACCACTACTATGCTGTCAAAACTGTATGCATGCATCAGAAATGGTATCTGTCCAAATAAATCCAATCTAGACACCAGTAACAACTGGTACTGCCTGCTCAGCGGAATCTGCACACACGGCTCGAAACCGCGGGATCGGCTCGCACGGCTCGCATCCCAACATAAGTATCAGACCGGCACACACGGCTGGGTCTGAAAAAGCCCACCTCCGGAGTGGCACTCGAGGGGAGCGACCCACACGAGTAAAGCATCTCTGTCATCAGTATCTCAAGTATCTTTGTAGCACATATCTCAATATAGCAGGACTGGATCATAACTATGATCAAAGTGGGAAACTCCATCCACTACAGAAACCCAATCCCCAGCTGATGCAATAAACCAGACTCAACCCCAATCTGATGCAAGGGTAAACATCTGGTCGATCGCCTACTGTCCGCGGTTACCGCAATACCCCACAAATCCACAATCTAATGCAATCTCGACTACACTATCCCAAACCCCTGCTCACACTTGAGCAACAAACCTCTGGATGCACAGGACAACAATGAAACATGTACAAATCCCAAGATGATAGTGTAGCAATAAATAGTGGCTAACTAGATGAGCAAGAAAGCATGCCATTATTTAAAAGCTGTAGAAAAGTGTCAAATATTTCTTTTAAAAAGATTGATTGTTATAAAAGTTATTGCATGCGAGATTATAGCCTTTGTCCCAATCACAGTGTCCCAATATAAGTCATCATATAATTTGTGGGGTTATATTAAATTTTAGGAGAGTTCATCCCAGCGGTTCTCATCAATTGTCCTGTTAGTTGTCCTGTTAGTAGTCCTGTTAGTTGTCCTGTTAGTTGTCCCAATAGTTCTTATCAATTATCATATTAGTTTGTCCCAGTGGTTCTCATCAATTAAATTTTAGGGGAGTTCCAGTAATCCCAGTGAGCTTGTCAAAAATGAGGTAAGCAACAACTGCCCACCTCGAACAGCTCAAATCACACCCAAATAGTCTCCTGGCTGTCCACAGTCCCCTAGAACTGCTGTCTGCCGAAAACGGTGCCCTACAGCAACACACATTGCACAGGGTGTAACTATATTATTCATAAAAATACAGCTTTTGCTGTTTTTCAAATAGCACGAAAAGAGAGGAGTTTTTCACCTCTGTATAGTGCTCAGAAAAATCCAGAAAAATTACGGTTGCGTTCCTCGCGAAGAGTAGATCAAAATCGACTCTTTAAACGTCTCGATCTGATGCTCCTACGCCAAGATAAAAATTGGAGAAGTCGATGCTGTCCAGAAATTTCCATAGCAAAAAGGGGGGTCAAAGAGACCTCGGGAATTGTGCCAAAAGTACGAAATGGAGCAAAGTGATCAACACGGAAATCGAAGCCTTCCCTCTTAGGAACGCGCTGCCGCAAAAATCGTCCAAAAATTCTTCCTGGTTAGCACACAGGGAATTTTCGACGGAACTGCGACGGGAAATGGGCCTAAAAAGAAAACCGTCGCAGTGCGCCGCGTCACAGATAACTCACTAACTGTAACTCCAAAAATTATAAAATCTGGAGGAGAGAGAGAGGAGAGAGAGAGGAATATTTTTCCTAAAGGGCCCAACCTCAGATTCTCTCTCTACGGCACGCAAACCAAGGTGGGAATGAGGAGGGGTGGGGATTGCTATTTATAATGGGCTGAGGCTCCACACAGGATCAGATCCGAACAGGAAACACCGAAACGGGCCAACCAAAACGCGCCACGTGTCCACAAAACAGGAAACAGCCTGTGCAAGGGCCACTCAGAAGCTGCCACGTGTCCACGTGGTGCACGGGCCCGGTCCCCGCGCCGGGTCTTCCGGAAGATGTCGGCCAATAGGGGAGCGCCACGTGTCACCTTCCCACGTGCTTCTAGAAGCCGGCCGGCCAATGGGGAAGCGCCACGTGGCAAGGGAAGACTTCGGTGCACCCGGTGCACGCCATGCCGTGGACCGCGCACCAGCGCCCCCTGCCCGCGCCGCGCGCCTCCGCACTCCGCCGCTGTGCCGCCGCTGCGCCGCCGCCCGCCGTCGTGCGCCGCCGCCCGCCGCCGCTCGCCGGTCGCCGGAACAGTAATTCCGGCGGCCGGAGTTACTGTTCCGACGTGAACAGTAATTTTGCGCCGAAAAAATAAAGTAAATATACCGTTTCGATCGTTTTCGCGCGCTGAGTCCAAATACGACGTCCATTTCGCCAAATTCTCATCCGAAATTTTGCCGAAAGCCCCCGGAAAATCCCATTTGCTCCGATTTTTGCGCAGAGTCTATTTTAAATGTTCAATTTTGTTTTTACAAGCTCTGTTTCACCGAATAAGCTTCCTACAGTCAGTTTAATTTTGCACAGTTCTTGCGGGAGTCCGGATCATCACAGAAAAGGCTCGAAAATGCCAGAAAAATGGGAGAAGAAGAAGCTCGGATCCCTTTTATAGGCTTCAGAAACAATTCGAAAAATTCCAGATGTATCCCCATTTCCGGGCGCTCGGACTATTCGGGCCGCTACAGTGTTGGGCCCGGCCCAACACTGTGCGCGCCCGAAACCCTCCTGGGCCCCCACGTCACCCGCCAACCAGCGGACAGCCGGACCAGCTGCTCCCCTTGCGACGCGTGGCCACCCGCGGGAGCCGACGCATGGCGTGCCCGAGCGCGGGAGACCGCGTCAACGCACCCACGTGCGCGCCTGCGCTGCTGGCTGCCATCTCTACACGCACGCGCCCCGAGGCGCCCAGCACCCGCTCCGTGGACCCGGTCCACTGCACCGTCAAATCATAAGCTGCCACGTCTGGTGATGGACATTATTGTACTTATTTCCAGTTGTACAATGGTTGATTTTAGTTATACAGCAGATTTTCATTTATAGCTCTGATATCTGTTAGCTGTAGTATTTTTCTTGCAGGTAGGACGCTTCGCCTATGCGGGGTTTGGCATAGGTGGCGGATCTGTTGGCGAGCCCGGGTCGTAGTTTCGACCCCGGGGCGTGACAGATTAGGTTGGTATCAGAGCCTAGGTTATAGGTCATGGTAGACTTAGAAACCCTTGGCTTTTGGTTTGACCCTTGGTTGACTTCGTGAGAGTCGTGATTTATAGCGAGAGTCCTGATTGAGTTTTATACCTCTCCCCAGGGACGGGAGGAGTGATTGGCATGTTTATTCTCCTAAGTTATTATGTTGGCTGTAGACAATATAATGCTGTGGAACGGGTGACATGCTTTAGACTTTCGCTGGATTGGGTCGAGCGCTGTTGTGTGATGTTTCGTGGTTTCGTCGTGGCGAGCGGTGTCTCCCCGACGCTGGGTGTTGACCCGTGTGAATCCTGTCATAGCAGTTGAGCTTGAGCGGTTGGTTTTGGGCCGGATACCCGGAATGAGGTCAGTGAGTTTCGGGCCCAGATGACAGGATCGTCAGAGGCATATCAGCGGCATAGTGAGCAGCTGGTCTAGGTGACACAGTTGTCGGAGCACTGAGTAGCCCCCTCCGTGCCAATGTTTAGTGTTGAGGCACCGAGGCAGGGTGGATAGTTGACAGCAGAGAAGCTGTGGGGCATGTGTGAGGACCTGGATCCCCACGACGAGATTACTGGATCATCTACAGCTCCCGGAGGCCTATGTGGCGTGTTGGTGGGATTTGTGCCCCATTTGGACATTAGTGTTGGGCTCAGTGTGTTATATGGATCACGTGGGTGATCATTGGACTCCGTCGGATCGTTAGAAGTGGTTTCGCGCGCCAAGGATATTTAAATTGGACTCAGTGCGAAGTTTGGACCAAGGATTACCTTTCCGGATGCCTTCGGCAAATTTTGGAGTTGGAATTTGGCGAAATGGACATCAAATTCGGATTCAGCGCGCGAAAACGGTTAAATCGGACTACCCACTTGTTATTTTTGAGCTCCGGACACTGTTCACGCCGGAACAGTGTTTCCGGCACCGGCGGCGGCGGCGCGCGGCGGCCGGCAGCGGCGGAGCGCGGCGGAGCGGGCTCTGGCGGGTGCGCGGTCCACCGCGGTGGCGTGCACCGGTCGCGGGCCAGGTGGCGGTTCCCGGTTGGGCCGGCGCAGCGGGCGCGGTCCACGGGAAGGGCGGGTGTACGGTGGACCGGTGGGGGGACACGTGGCGCATACCGGTTGGCCGGTCCACGTGCACCCGGTCCACGGTGCACCTGCGGGCGCCTCGGGAAGCGTGCGCATCAGAGGCGCAGGCGGCGGGCGCAGAGCGCACGTGGGCGCGTTGACGGGGTGTTCCCGCGCTTGGGGCGGCCACGTGTCGGCGTCTGGGGGCGCCACGTGTCGCGCGGGGAGCGGCTGGTGTTGCTGTCGCCTGTTTGGAGGGCGACGTGGAGGCCCAGGACGGATTCGGGCGGCTACAGTGTTTGCGCGCGGGGATTTCGGGCTGCTACAGTGCGCGCCCGAAAATCCCCTGCGCCCGGAAATGGGGACAAATCCGGTATTTCTTCAATTGTTTCCTGCAGCCTATAAAGGCGATCCGAGCTCCCTTTCTTCCCCTTTTTTCGCCATTTCCGAGCCTCATCTCGCCTGGGTGCCTTCAGCAAAGATGATCCCCGAGTTTGGATGCATCTTTCTGCAAAGTTTTGGGATTTTTGGTGGCACGCTTATCGAGGTTTCTATTTTTACGGCGCGGCGCGACGCTCTTTCGTTTGTGGTCTTCTTCGTCGCGTTTTGGTGCGAGGACTCCCCCGGCCTACCCCGAGCACCTTTTTCAGTGATTCTTGCGCCGTTGGCTTCACGACAGGTAGGGCTATGTTTCCCATGTTTACTGGTTTTTCCCATTCCGAGTTTTTCATGGGTCTTTCGGATCATCTTGTAACCCCTTTTTCTGGGCGGAGTTCTGGGACAGCGGCGCGGTGTTTTGGTGATATCTTCGCGCACAGGCATCGGATTGGGGCGATTCAAGAGGCGATTTGCATCTACACATCACGAGGAATATGCCCAAATTTTATTGGAATTTTCTGAATATTTCTCGAAGGTGAAGATTATCGGTGAACAGTAATTGTTGCTACAGTTTTTGAGTGTAGTTTGATTCGGGGTGGTTCCCTTGTCGGAATTGTTTCTCAGTGTAGGA
The DNA here is from genome assembly GCA_029204045.2 of Tillandsia leiboldiana. Taxonomy (NCBI): domain Eukaryota; kingdom Viridiplantae; phylum Streptophyta; class Magnoliopsida; order Poales; family Bromeliaceae; genus Tillandsia; species Tillandsia leiboldiana. Next base: position 17,577,302 of record CM055072.1, read on the forward strand.
AGCTCGGAATTGGACGTGCAGGTACTCGTTTCGAAGGTATCGACGCGAGGATTACTGTGGTATTTTTATTGGATTTTTCTGGGCACTTGCAGCAGGTGAAATATGCGCGGCTTTGGGACTGATTTTCAGATTGTGTATGTTTGGTTGATTCTGGAATAAAAGTGTAATGTTAAGCCTTATTGTTGTACTCAGGGGTGTTTTCAGCTGTTTGGAGCCAAGGCTTGCGCGACTTGTACCGAGGGTGTTTTGTTGGCAGATTTTGGACCGCGGGCGTCTACCCACTTCACCGACTTCAGGTTTGCCTTGGGTTAAGCGCTTCAGGTGGGTGAGCTTATTATCAGTAATTGTTTAAGGCAATGTTTATGTTGTGGCAAGTATAAGTCCACTTGTGGGGATGTCCCCCCTCTATGACTGATGCATGCATGTGTAGGGTACATAGTTTATATTGGTAAGTAGGTAAGCTTGTTATTGATATTGGTATAAATGATTGCAAGAATAGTATTTATGAGGTATACTGAGGACTTGCATGACTTGGACATCTGTGTGATGACTAGTGTAAGCTTACCTAGGATAATGTTACTCTATGAAATTATATAACATGCCATGTTAGCACATAGCCTTTCTTGTGGTTGGATTATGATTTGGGACAGGATTTCGTAGCTATGTGCGGATTTGTACTCTGAGGAGTTATTATGATCATTCTATTAATGAACCCTGAGTTGTGGACAGATCTAGTTTTGGGATTCCGGCATGTTGCTTATTCCTAAGGAACTATTATTATGCTTTAGCCCCCTTTTATTTCCTTGAGGACAATTGCATGCTTGTATGGTCATGTAGTTAGGCCATCTTTTACTGCTGCACTACTTATTGGAACTTGACTTAGGAGAAACCATGCTTTTCTTTTCTCCTTCTTGTTAGTCAGGTGGTCAGTGTTGCTCGGGTTCGAGCAGGGGGTCTGGGTAGTGTATAGTCGGGACATCGTGTCTGGGCAGGTTGGTTTAGTTGTGGGGCTTTGCGGCAACCGCGGATATTGGGCGGTTGACCGGGTGTTTCTCTATGCACCTGATTGGGTATCAGTTTCTTTAGTGGATGGAGTTTCCCACTTATCGTTTAGTGCATCCGATTGAGGTCGGGTCTTTCCTTAGTGGTTGAGCTTTCCCACTTTGATCAGAGTCGTGATCCAGTCCTGCTACATTGAGACACTTGACAGAGATACTTGTTACTGAGATGTACTTTACTCGTGTGGGTCGCTCCCCTCGAGTGCCACTCCGGAGGTAGGCTTGACCGAGCCGTGTGCCGGTCTGTTACTTATATTTTTGACCGAGCCGTGTGCCGGTCCGTTACATATCTTGAGATCGAGCCGTGTGCCGATCAGTTACTGAGTTCGACAGCAGAGCAGGCAGTACCGGGTGTCATACCGGTTCATTTGATTGGGTTTATTTCGGTCAGATACTTTTATTGTTACACTCGTGCCTGGGGGCCGAGTGCAGATTGGTAGTTGAGTTTAGATCAGTGCTAGTATTGTTGAGAGCCGTCTGGTTGACGGTGGTCCCGTGTTGTTGCGAGTACTTTGACCGCTGTGTGAGAGGTTGAGCATCTTGATTCTATCCGTTCTGAGAGAGAGAGTGGATTTTGACCATAGCCTGCATGTTTCTCTCCTCGTTAGCGAGCTTGTCCGTTTGGACGCCCTACGTAATTCCTGCCCGTCAGCGGGAGGTGGTTGTAGGTGGGCGCAGGTTTGACTGGACCAGATGTGGCAGTCAGTTCGATTGGGTCGGTGGTGCACTTCATGTGCTAGTGGTTGCATACCACTGTTTGGTTCTCCCCCTTTTAGCCTTTAGTTAGGGGCAGGATAGCTGTTGAGAGTTTCCAGCGTACTCATTTCAGTCTTATGACTTGGGTTAGTTTTTGTCTCTTGAGGACTTGGTGGGCAGACCGTCGGGTCTGGCGGTGGTACCCACTGAGAACTCCCTTTTTGGAGTAGTTCTCACACCCTTTGGGGGTTTCCCCCCCTTTTCTCTCCTCTTCTTTGTTTTGCAGAGTCTTAGCAGGTGTTGCCGACTCTGCGGTTGTTGATCGTGGCGAGGTAGTCGCGAGCTAGATCCCTACCCGGCGTTGGAGAGTAGAGGTACCCTTCTGAGGAGATCATCAGTAGATTAGCGGTTTCTTTTCCTCTTTTGAGAGACTTGTAGTGAGGATATTTTGTATTGAGAGACTGTACATTGTTGTATATATATTGGAGTTACCTCCCGGTTGGGTTTAGAGCTTGTACTCGAGGATTTGTATTATTATTATTTTGGGAGGCAGACAGTGTTGTTTATTTCCAGTTGTACAGTGATTGATTTTAGTTACAGCAGATTTTTATTTATAGCTCTGATATCTGTTTAGTTATAGTACTTTTCTTGCAGGTAGGACGCTTCGCCTATGCAGGTATGCATAGGTGGCGGATCTGTTTTGGCGGGCCCGGGTCGCAGTTTCGACCCCGGGGCGTGACAGATTAGAGTGGTATCAGAGCCTAGGTTGTAGGTCATGGTGGACTTAGAAACCCTAGGCTTATGGTTTGACCCTTGGTTGACTTTGTGAGAGTCGTGATTTTTAGCGAGAGTCCTGATTGAGTTTTATACCTCTCCCGAGGGACGGGAGGAGTGATTGGCATGTTTATTCTCCTAAGTGATTATGTTGGCTGCAGACAACATAATGCTGTGGAACGGGTGACATGCTTTAGACTTTCGCTGGATTGGGTCGAGCGTTGTTGTGTGCTGTTTTGCTGTTTCGTCGTGGCGAGCTGTGTCTCCCCGACGTTGGGTTTTGACCCGTGTGCATCCTGTCATGGCAGTTGAGCTTGAGCAGTTGGTTTTGGGCCGGATACCCGGATCGAGGTCAGAGAACCCCGGGCCCAAATGACAGGATTGTCAGAGGCTTGTCAGCGGCTGAGGGAGCAGCTGGTCTTGGTGACACAGTTGCCGGAGCACTGAGTAGCCCCCTCGGTGCCAAGGTTTAGTGTCGAGGCACCGAGGCAGGGTGGATGGTTGACAGCTGGTGAGCTGTGAGACATGATCGACCTATTGAGCCATATTTGGCAGATGAACCACCCCGACTCGTAAGATTGAGTTTAGAGCCCTTGGAGGCAGAGTCGCGGCTGGTGGTGATGGAGTGATTAATTGAGAGCCTCCCTGTGCTTGTGAGTGTATGCAGTTGTTGAACTGCGCGCTCCAGATTCGAGGGACGAGGCGCATAGGATATATGAGACTGGGAGTGGACTGCGCCAGGATACCTTTCAGTTTATTCAGTCCCTCCGTTATAAGGTTTTGATGCCTCGTTGGAGTAGGCATTGGGTATGGAGCGTGGCGCTGCAGTTCCTTTGGATAGGGATCTGCCGCTGGAGGCGAGTTCAGGATATTGGCGCTTGGCGCCGGGTGAAGGAGGACAAATCGGCCGGCAGAGGCACTTCTGATTTCCTTTCCAGGATGACGGGTTCCTGAGATGCCAGAGATCGAGTGGACCCCGATGGTAGCATCAGTATTTTATCAGAGTGGCGCAGCGATAGCGTGGATTTGTTATCTGCGGAGGACCTTATTCGTCGCCTCATTGTGATCAGAGACAGAGGTCGTGCTTCCTTGTGATAGCCCTGATTTTCAGGCAGATTGAGCGACAACCCTTGCTTTGAGCGGATGAATCTGTGCCGCCCGGTTGGAGGGCGCCACGGTAGTGGATTGAGTGTCGCAGGTGGGATTTCACCACGGTAGTCGGAGTTAGAGCATGATCCACTCTTACATGGGTTAGAGGCAGATTTGTTACCACGTGCACTAGAGGTCAGGTTCCTGTTGTTGTTGTGCACGTGGAGGAGGCTTTTGGATCATGTCCAGTGCGGCCGAGACCGCGAGACACCGGCAGAGTTATTGGAAATTATAGCAATTAGTGTTTTGACCTTATGCTTGAGATTGTTGGGCACTATGCCACAGGATGTTCGACTGCGGCAAAAAGAGGACTTGATCTTCGGCAAGACGGGCAATTGGAGGCTTGCTCGTTGAGGTTGTTAGAGCACTCTGGTTTTAGCGACAGGGTGGAGAGGTGCTTACGGCGGCACCGGGACTCAGAGATATCTCTGTTGCCTGCGAGTCCCGTGTGTGATTTCACCTTAGTTGTTGGTAATGCCGCCGGTTAGGGAGAAAGAGATTGCGTTTGACGTGGTTCGAGGAACCGCGCCACCCGGGACAGCACCTCATTGGATATCGCCGGTAGAGCTGAGTGAGAGCCGATGGCACTGTTGCAGGGTCCGATGGATCGAGGGGTCTGTTTGACCTAGTGCCACGTCGTTGGTATACTGTGGTGATGCCACGTCATTGATACACGAATGTGAGGGTTCTTTTATGGTATCCAGGACCTTATGATGGAATTATACTCCGGCAGTTGGTGTATGATGCGAGCACCCACTTGGAGTTAGACAGCCGAGGACTTCGCCTAGATGGCGTTTGGACACGGTGGTGGCATTATGAGTGTTAGCGAGGCCCAATGGAATGACGAATGCCCTGTGGACTTCAAGATCTGAGGGATTGTATGTCCCAGTTGTACTTGGGCGAACCGGAGTGGTGTTTTCCGAGGATATTTTGATTTACTCCCAGAGTGGACTTGGAGCACGAGGAGCACTTTGTGGATGTGCTACCATGCCCGTGTGGATGAAGTGGTATGCCAAGTTATTGAGATACAAGTTGTAGATGAAGTAGCTGCAGAAGCATACCTTCTTGGGTCGCTTTGTTCGAGCCGTAGGGACGGCGGTGGAACCCGACCAAGTGGATGTTATTCAAGTTGACTGAGACCGACTTTCATTCTTGAGGTGAGAAGCTTCTAGACTTGGCGGTGCCGAGAGAGCATGGCCAATGGATAATGTGTCTGATATTAGCGCCAATGCTAGTGTTTCCTGTGTTGGGCGATGGAATTGTGTGATTTAGTGATGCCTCCCATTGTGGCGGTGGAGTTACCGTGGGTGGATCTTCGGTCCACACTTTATTAGTCCAACCCTATGAGTGTTGTGGCAGGATGAACCGCTGTTTTGCAGGCAGCTTGGATTCCACGGTTGAGCCTTCAGTACGTCCTTTTCCCCCAGCTTGGATTGTTATACCTGGGCGTAGGCCATGCCTGCCTTGGCTATCAGTTTTGATTACTCAGCATCTTGAGTGGGAGTTTTCGGCGGATTGTTGTTGCTGATTTGGGATTTTGGACCGCGAGTTTGGGCATCCGCATTTTGATCGCCTTTCGAGCCAGTTTTCCCCTCCCGTTCACTGACGGTTTGGTCCCCGTCAGGGCATCCTTTCGGCCCGTGGAATCTGTTGGAGTTATGTTGGCTTGTTGAGTGTCCAACCGTGGCTTGAGGATTGTGTCTCTTGAGGATCCCTTTTGAGGGTAGCTCGTGGTTGAGTAGGCCACTCGGGTGATTTTGGATCGGAAGTAACCGAGTGAAGACCCCAGCTTATGGATCTTTTTCCTCATAGGATGAATTTGTGGGTATACTTCGGGTGATCCTGGTTGAGTAGACACCAGGAGGTGGTTTGGGGCGTGTTGCAATGTTGATTATTCTGTTTCCCCCGGCTCTTGATGGGGCCCTTGTATGTTTCAGTCTCAGCTCAGGAGTGTTTTGCTTTTGGATCCCTCGCCCGTGATTGACTTGCCCCCTTCCGAGATCTGTGATTGTTGGAGTACGAGGGACGCCCGTTGCGATTTCTGGCTCGAGAGATGAGAAAATCGCATGTAGGCCATGCCGTACTTGTTGTTGTTGTTTGCTGGGGAGTAATCACGGGGAGTGAGTGATGTTTCGGGAGCTGGGGGCGTTATTGATGAATACCTACCCGTGGTATGTGGGACCCTTGGGGGATTCGAGCTAGTTTCGAGGACGAAACTTTTCTTAGTGGGGGAGGATGTGAGGACCTGGATCCCCACGACGAGATTACTGGATCATCTACAGCTCCCGGAGGCCTATGTGGCGTGTTGGTGGGATTTGTGCCCCATTGGACATTAGTGTTGGGCTCAGTGTGTTTATATGGATCACGTGGGTGTCATCATTGGACTCCGTCGGATCGTTAGAAGTGGTTCGCGCGCGCCAAGGATATTTAAATTGGACTCAGGTGCGAAGTTTGGACCAAGGATTACCTTTCCGGATACCTTCGGCAAATTTTGGAGTTGGAATTTGGCGAAATGGACATCAAATTGCGGATTTCAGCGCGGCGGGAAAACGGTTATAATCGGACTACCCACTTGTTATTTTTGAGCTCCGGACACTGTCACGCCGGAACAGTGTTTCCGGCAACCGGCAGGGGCGGGCGCGCGGCGGCCGGCTAGCGGCGGAGCGCGGCGGAGGCAGGGCATCTGGCGGGTGCGCGGTCCCCGCGGTGGCAGTGCACCGGTCGCGGGCCACGGGTGGCAGGTTCCCGGTTGGGCCGGCGCAGCGTGCGCGGTCCGGGAGAAGGGCGGGTGTACGGTGGACCGGTGGGGGGACACGTGGCGCATACGGTTGGCCGGTCCACGTGCACCCGGTCCACGGTGCACCTGCGGGCGCCTCGGGAAGCGTGCGCATCAGAGGCGCAGGCGGCGGGGCGCAGAGCGCACGTGGGCGCGTTGACGGGGTGTTCCCGCGCTTGGGCGGCCCACGTGTCGGCGTCTGGGGGCGCCACGGTCGCGCGGGGAGCGGCTGGTGTTGCTGTCGCCTGTTTGGAGGGCGACGGGAGGCCCAGGAGGATTCGGGCGGCTACAGTGTTTGCGCGCCGGGGATTTTCGGGCTGCTACAGTGCGCGCCCGAAAATCCCTGCGCCCGGAAATGGGGACAAATCCGGGTATTTACTTCAATTGTTTCCTGCAGCCTATAAAGGCGATCCGAGCTCCCTTTCTTCCCCTTTTTTCGCCATTTCCGAGCCTCATCTCGCCTGGGTGCATTCAGCAAAGATGATCCCCCGAGTTTGGATGCATCTTTCTGCAAAGTTTTGGGATTTTTGGTGGCACGCTTATCGAGTTTCTATTTTTACGGCGCGTGCGCGACGCTCGTTCGTTGTGGTCTTCTTCGTTGAGTTTGGTGCGAGGACTCCACGGCCTACCCCCGAGCACCTTTTTCAGTGATTCTTGGCGCCGTTGGCTTCACGATAGGTAGGGCTAATGTTTCCCATGTTTACTGGTTTTTCCCATTCCGAGTTTTTCATGGTCTTTCGGATCATCTTGTACCCCTTTTCTGTGCGGAGTTCGGGACAGCGGCGCGGTGTTTTGGTGAATCTTCGCGCACAGGCATCGGATTGGGGCGATTCAAGAGGCGATTTGCATCTACACATCACGAGGAATAATGCCCAAATTTTATTGGAATTTTTCTGAATATTTCTCGAAGGTGAAGATTATCGGTGAACAGTAATTGTTGCTACAGTTTTTGAGTTAGTTTGATTCGGGGTGGTTCCCTTGTCGGAATGTTTCTCAGTGTAGGAAGCTCGGAATTGGACGTGCAGGTACTCGTTCGAAGGTATCGACGCGAGGATTACTGTGGTATTTTTATTGGATTTTTCTGGGCACTTGCAGCAGGTGAATATGCGCGGCTTTGGGACTGATTTTCAGATGTGTATTGTTTGGTTGATTCTGGACTAAAAGTGTAATGTTAAGCCTTATTGTTGTACTCAGGGGTGTTTTTCAGCTGTTTGGAGCCAAGGCTTGCGCGACTTGTACCGAGGGTGTTTTGTTAGCAGATTTTGGACGCGGGCGTCTACCCACTTCACCGACTTCAGGTTTGCCTTGGGTTAAGCGCTTCAGGTGGGTGAGCTTATTATCAGTAATGTTAAGGCAATGTTTATGTTGTGGCAAGTATAAGTCCACTTGTGGGGATGTCCCCCCTCTAATGACTGATGCATGCATGTGTAGGGTACACTAGTTTTATATTGGTTAATTAGGTAAGCTTGTTATTGATATTGGTATAAATGATTGCAAGAATAGTATTTTATGAGGTATACTGAGGACTTGCATGACTTGGACATCTGTGTGATGGACTAGTGTAAGCTTACCTAGGATAATGTTACTCTATGAAAATTATATAACATGCCATGTTAGCACATAGCCTTCTTGTGGTTGGATTATGATTTGGGACAGGATTTCGTAGCTATGTGGGCGGATTTGTACTCTGAGGAGTTATTATGATCATTCTATTAATGAACCCTGAGTTGTGGACAGATCTAGTTTTGGGATTCCGGCATGTTGCTATTCCTAAGGAACTATTATTATGCTTTAGCCCCCTTTTATTTCCTTGAGGACCAATTGCATGCTTGTATGGTCATGTAGTTAGGCCATCTTTTACTGCTGCACTACTATTGGAACTTGACTTAGGAGAAACCATGCTTTTCTTTTCTCCTTCTTGTTAGTCAGGTGGTCAGTGTTGCTCGGGTTCGAGCAGGGGGTCTGGGTAGTGTATAGTCGGGACATCGTGTCTGGGCAGGTTGGTTTAGTTGTGGGGCTTTGCGGCAACCGCGGATATTGGGCGGTTGACCGGGTGTTTCTCTATGCACCTGATTGGGTATCAGTTTCTTTAGTGGATGGAGTTCCCACTTATCGTTAGTGCATCCGATTGAGGTCGGGTCTTTCCCTTAGTGGTTGAGCTTCCCACTTTGATCAGAGTCGTGATCCAGTCCTGCTTACATTGAGACACTTGACAGAGATACTTGTTACTGAGATGTACTTTACTCGTGTGGGTCGCTCCCTCGAGTGCCACTCCGGAGGTAGGCTTGACCGAGCCGTGTGCCGGTCTGTTACTTATATTTTTGACCGAGCCGTGTGCCGGTCCGTTACATATCTTGAGATCGAGCCGTGTGCCGATCAGTTACTGAGTTCGACAGCAGAGCAGGCAGTACCGGGTGTCATACCGGTTCATTTGATTGGGTTTATTTCGGTCAGATACTTTTATTGTTACACTCGTGCCTGGGGGCCGAGTGCAGACTGGTAGTTGAGTTTAGATCAGTGCTAGTATTGTTGAGAGCCGTCTGGTTGACGGTGGTCCCGTGTTGTTGCGAGTACTTTGACCGCTGTGTGAGAGGTTGAGCATCTTGATTCTATCCGTTCTGAGAGAGAGCGTGGATTTTGACCATAGCCTGCATGTTTCTCTCCTCGATAGCGAGCTTGTCCGTTTGGACGCCCTACGTAATTCCTGCCCGTCAGCGGGAGGTGGTTGTAGGTGGGCGCAGGTTTGACTGGACCAGATGTGGCAGTCAGTTCGATTGGGTCGGTGGTGCACTTCATGTGCTAGTGGTTGCATACCACTGTTTGGTTCTCCCCCTTTTAGCCTTTAGTTAGGGGCAGGGTAGCTGTTGAGAGTTTCCAGCGTACTCATTTCAGTCTTATGACTTGGGTTAGTTTTTGTCTCTTGAGGACTTGGTGGGCAGACCGTCGGGTCTGGCGGTGGTACCCACTGAGAACTCCCTTTTTGGAGTAGTTCTCACACCCTTTGGGGGTTTCCCCCCCTTTTCTCTCCTCTTCTTTGTTTTGCAGAGTCTTAGCAGGTGTTGCCGACTCTGCGGTTGTTGATCGTGGCGAGGGAGTCGCGAGCTAGATCCCTACCCGGCGTTGGAGAGTAGCGGTACCCTTCTGAGGAGATCATCAGTAGATTAGCGGTTTCTTTTCCTCTTTTGAGAGACTTGTAGTGAGGATATTTTGTATTGAGAGACTGTACACTGTTGTATATATATTGGAGTTACCTCCCGGTTGGGTTTAGAGCTTGTACTCGAGGATTTGTATTATTATTATTTTGGGAGGCAGACAGTGTTGTTTATTTCCAGTTGTACAGTGATTGATTTTAGTTACAGCAGATTTTTATTTATAGCTCTGATATCTGTTTAGTTATAGTACTTTTCTTGCAGGTAGGACGCTTCGCCTATGCAGGTTGGCATAGGTGGCGGATCTGTTTTGGCGGGCCCGGGTCGCAGTTTCGACCCCGGGGCGTGACAGCAGGTTTGATTGTGTGAGCCAGATTTGGCAGATGAACCACCCAACTCGTAAGATTGAGTTTGGAGCCTTTGGAGGCAGAGTCGTGGTTGGTGGTGATGGAGTGATCAATTGAGAGCCTCCCTGTGCTAGAGAGTTTATGCAGTTGTTGAACTGCGCGCTCCAGGTTTCGAGGGGACGAGGCGCATAGGATATGTGAGACTGGAGTGGATTGCGCCAGGATACCTTTAGTTTATTCAGTTCCTCCGTTACAGGTTTTGACGCCTCGTTGCAAGTTTGTGTATGGAGCGCCGGCGCTGCAGTTCCTTTGGATAGGGATCTGCCGCCAAGGCGAGTTCTGATATTGGCGCTTAGAGGCCGGGTGATCGAGGACAGACCGAACGACAGAGGCATTTCTGATTTCTTTTTCCAGGGTAGTGGATTTCAAGATATCAGAGATCGGGTGGACCCACGATGGCAGCATTAGCATCTATATCAGAGTGGCGCAGCGGTATCGTGGATTTGTTATCTGCGGAGGACCTTATTCGTCGCCCCAGTGTGAGCAGAGACAGAGGTCGTGCTCCCCTTGTGGATAGTGTGAGCAGAGACAGAGGTCGTGCTCCCTTGTGGATAGTCTTGACTTTCAGGCAGATTGAGCGACGACCACCTGTATCGAGCGGATGAATCTGTGCCGCCCGGTAGGAGGGCGCCACGGTAGTGGATCGAGTGTCGCAGGTGTGATTTCATCACAGCAGTCGGAGTTAGAGCATGTTGCATTCCTGCATAGACTAGATGCAGATTTGTTACCACGTGCACTAGTGGTACAGGTTTCTGTTGGTTTTTGATGGTAGGTGAGGAGCTTTGGATCATGTCCAATGCAGTTGAGGCCACGAGTTATATCGACAGACTTATTGTAATTATGGCATTCATATTTTGACCGATGCTTGAGATTGATTGGCACAATGCACAGGATGTTTTGACTGAGGAGAGATAGGACTTTGATCTTCTCAAGGCAGACAAGAGGAGGCTTGGTTGTTGAGACAGTTAGAGCACACAGGTTTTTAGCGGCAGTGTGGAGGTGCTTACGGCGGCACCGGGCTCAGGATATCTCTGTTGCCCACGAGATCCCGGGTGTGTTTCACCTGAGCTGGTTGACAATGTCGCCGGTTAGGGAGAAAGAGATTGCGTTTGACGTGGTTGGAGGAACCCGCGCCACCCTCGATAAGCACACTCATTGGATATCGCCGATAGAGCTGAGAGAGCTGATGGCACAGTCACAGGATCTGATGGATCGAGGGGTCTGTTTGACCTAGTGCCACGCCGTTGATACACGTGGTGACGCCACGTCGTTGATACCACGACTGTGAGGTTCTTTTGGTTCGAGTGTAGACAGGTCCGGGTGGTATCTAGGACCTTTTGATGGAGCTATACTCCGGCAGTTATTGTTTGATGCGAGTACCTACTTGGAATCAGACAGCCGAGGACTTTGCCTAGATGCATTCAGGATCCGGTAAGGGCATTATGAGCGCACAATGAGCCAAATGAATAATTAATGGCCCTGTTGTCTTCAAATCTGAGGAATTGTGTGTTCCAGATGTACTTGGACAGATTGGGAGTGGGTTCCCCAAGGATATTTGATTTACTCCCGAGCGACTTGGAGCACGAGGGGCACTTAGGGATGTGCTACCGTGCTTGTGTGGATGAAGCTGTATTCCAAGTTATTGAGATACAATTTTTAGCTTCAGAAGCATACCTTCTTGGGTCACACTATGTTACCGTAGTGGTGGCGGTGGAAATCCGGCCAATATGGATATCATGTGGGAATTGGCCGAGATCAATATTTTTGGTCAAGGTAAGGGAAGCTCTTGGACTGGGCAGTGTCCAGGAGAGCTTGGCACGGATGATGAGACTGATACCAGCGCCAATGCTAGTATTTCCAGTGTTGGGAGAGAGATCTGTGAGTTTAGTGAATGCCTCCCATAGTGACTGTGGAGTTACCGATTGGGCTATTGTTGAGCATCTGGATTACCCCGACAGGGCCACTATGATGGCGATACCTGGAGCAGGAAAGTTGTTTGGGTTGAGTTTGATGATTCCACAGAGGCGCTGTGTGGACTGTTGAGGCAAACATGGCTCATGGTTGGGTCCCTGAGGGTTCCTTTTGGATGATAGACCGCGGCTGAGTAGTTCACTCGATGGTCAGATTCGGGAGTGACCGAGTGAGGACCCCTCCTTGTTAGGCTCTTTTCCTTATTGGAGTTGTCTAGCATGTCACCAGTTTGGGAGTTGAGGACACAACTCTAGGATTCGATGTTTTGGGAATTTTGTCAGACCAATGTGTCGCCTTTGGGGCGCTGGTGCTATTCGAGATGTGGAAGGTTTTCACTTCGGCTTTGTGTTGATCCCCGGGAATTAGGTGAAGTGACCATCTGGAGCTAGCACCCTTGTCGAGCATAGAGGATTTGATTTACCAGCTTTAAGGTCCCGGGTCCTTCCGAAGGTGGATTTGTAATCTGGTTTCCTCGACTGCATATGGCTGTGTGTTGATGCCGGAGAGAGTTGAGGAATTGCTTCTACAACCCCACGGTTTAAAGTTAGAGATCAAGTCTACGTACGTGATCAGTTGTGGTATACCTCGGAGACAGAGGTACTTGGATCGAGCTTTTGTTCCGATGGACTTGTGGTTGGATTATCGGGGGCCCCTGGGAGGAGCGGATGCTTGTACCGTGCAGACTACTGGTAGCTCGAGCGGTTACCCAGCTGTACTTGGGTTGAGGTGGTGCAGTTTCTGGATTGCCCGCCTCAATTTTGTTCTAGTTAGAGACCCAGGATTGTATCGCGTCTCTGGAGGAGGTATTAGACAGCCTTGGGAGCTTGAGTACTGGATGATTGGATTACTTTACTCCCCTCCCCCGCTACTTGTTGAGGTTCCGGATTGAGGAATGACTTTAGTTTCGAGGACGAAACTTTCTTTTAGTGGGGGGGGATGTGAGGGTCCGAATTTCCGCAAGAGGATTACTGTTGGATCAGCACAGCTTCCTTGTGTGTTTTGGCAGCTTCTGTGGGGCTGTAACGTTGTATGGAGTGTTTTGTGCACGAATTGGAAATAAGTGATGGACTCTGGACTTAAAATGGATCACGTGGGTAATCTGAGGACCCCGTCGAATGTTTAGAAGTTGTTTCGCGCAAACGGTTATCAAATTAGACTCAGCGCGCAAATTTGGATTAAAAACACCTTTTCGGATGCCTTCGGTAAATTTTAGAATTGAATTTGGTAAATCGGACACTCGATTTGGACTCAGCGCGCGAAAACGGTGAAAATAAACTATTTATTGTATTTTTTTTCGGAGTCCGATGCAAAAGCGCGTTTTTCGAGGCTTAGGTTACTGTTCCGCGCCGGCGGGCGGCGGCCATCCCGGCGTGTGGCGGGCACGGCGGTCCAGCGCGGCTGGCCAGAGGCGGGGGCCGCCCGGTCCACGTGGCGGAGTGCACCGGGGCTGGACCGCGCGGCGGCTCGGGAGGGGCCAGTCCGCGGGGGCGCGGTCTACGAGAGCGCGGGGGGCAGTGGTGGACCGGGGGGACACGTTGTGGATTTTGGTAGGCGGGCTCCATGAAGGCTGGGTCTACGGAGGCGCACCGGGGTGCCTCGGGCTGCGTGCCTGACAGGTGCAGGCGGCGCGCGCAGGCGCGCACATGGGCGCGGCAGCGCGCTTGCTGACCGGTGCGCGCCACTTGTCCCGATCTTCGCGGGTGGCCACGCGGCGCGGTGT
>CM055072.1:17591101-17621397 GCA_029204045.2 Tillandsia leiboldiana
CTTCCCCTTTTTCGCCATTTCGCGAGCCTCACTCGCCTGGGTGCCTTCAGCAAAGATGATCCCCGATTTGGATGCATCTTTCTGCAAAGTTTTGGGATTTTGGTGGCACGCTTATCGAGGTTTTCATATTGTTACGGCGCGCGCGACGCTCGTTCGTTTGTGGTCTTCTTCGTCGCGTTTTGGTGCGAGGACTCCCCCGCTACCCCGAGCACCTTTTTCAGTGATTCTTGCGCCGTTGGCTTCACGACAGGTAGGGCTATGTTTCCATGTTTACTGGTTTTTTCCCATTCCGAGAGTTGTTCATGGTTTTCGGATCATCTTGTAACCCTTTTTCTGGGCGGAGTTCTGGGACCGCGGTGTTTTTGGTGATATCTTCGCGCACAGGCATCGGATTGGGGCGATTCAAGAGGCGATTTGCATCTACACATCACGAGGATATGCCCAAATTTTCTTGGAATTTTCTGATATTTCTCGAAGGTGAAGATTATCTGTGAACAGTAATTGTTGCTACAGTTTTTGAGAGTATTTGATTCGGGTGGTTCCCTTGTCGGAATTGTTTCTCAGTGTAGGAAGCTCGGAATTGGACGTGCAGGTACTCGTTTCGAAGGTATCGACGCGAGGATTACTGTGGTTTTTTATTGGATTTTTCTGGGCACTTGCAGCAGGTGAAATATGCACGGCTTTGGGACTGATTTCAGATTGTGTATGTTTGGTTGATTTTGGAATAAAAGTGTAATGTTAAGCCTTATTGTTGTACTCAGGGGTGTTTTCAGCTGTTTGGAGCAAGGCTTGCGCGACTTGTACCGAGGGTGTTATGTTGGCAGATTTTGGACCGTGGGCGTCTACCCACTTCACCGACTTCAGGTTTGCCTTGGGTTAAGCGCTTCAGGTGGGTAAGCTTATTATCAGTAATTGTTTAAGGCAATGTATGTTGTGGCAAGTATAAGTCCACTTGTGGGGATGTCACCCCTCTATGACTGATGCATGCATGTGTAGGGTACATAGTTTATTTGGTAAGTAGGTAAGCTTGTTATTGATATTGGTATAAATGATTGCAAGAATAGTATTTATGAGGTATACTGAGGACTTGCATGACTTGGACATCTATGTGATGACTAGTGTAAGCTTACCTAGGATAATGTTACCCTATGAAATTATGTAACATGCCTGTTAGCACATAGCCTTTCTTGTGGTTGATTATGCTTTGGGACAGGATTTCGTAGCTATGTGCGGATTTGTACTCTGAGGAGTTATTATGATCATTCTATTGATGAACCCTGAATTGTGGACAGGTCTAGTTTTGGGATTCCGGCATGTTGTTTATTCCTAAGGAACTATTATTATGCTTTAGCCCCTTTTATTTCCTTGAGGACATTGCATGCTTGTATGGTCATGTAGTTAGGCCATCTTTTACTGCTGCACTACTTATTGGAACTTGACTTAGGAGAAACCATGCTTTTCTTTCTCCTTCTTGTTAGTCAGGTGGTCAGTGTTGCTCGGGTTCGAGCAGGGGGTCTGGGTAGTGTATAGTCGGGACATCGTGTCTGGGCAGGTTGGTTTAGTTGTGGGGCTTTGCGGCAACCGCGGATATTGGGCGGTTGACCGGGTGTTTCTCTATGCACCTGATTGGGTATCAGTTTCTTTAGTGGATGGAGTTTCCCACTTATCGTTTAGTGCATCCGATGAGGTCGGGTCTTTCCTTAGTGGTTGAGCTTTCCCACTTTGATCAGAGTCGTGATCCAGTCCTGCTACATTGAGACACTTGACAGAGATACTTGTTACTGAGATGTACTTTACTCGTGTGGGTCGCTCCCCTCGAGTGCCACTCCGGAGGTAGGCTTGACCGAGCCGTGTGCCGGTCTGTTACTTATATTTTTGACCGAGCCGTGTGCCGGTCCGTTACATATCTTGAGATCGAGCCGTGTGCCGATCAGTTACTGAGTTCGACAGCAGAGCAGGCAGTACCGGGTGTCATACCGGTTCATTTGATTGGGTTTATTTCGGTCAATACTTTTATTGTTACACTCGTGCCTGGGGGCCGAGTGCAGACTGGTAGTTGAGTTTAGATCAGTGCTAGTATTGTTGAGAGCCGTCTGGTTGACGGTGGTCCCGTGTTGTTGCGAGTACTTTGACCGCTGTGTGAGAGGTTGAGCATCTTGATTCTATCCGTTCTGAGAGAGAGCGTGGATTTTGACCATAGCCTGCTGTTTCTCTCCTCGATAGCGAGCTTGTCCGTTTGGACGCCCTACGTAATTCCTGCCCGTCAGCGGGAGGTGGTTGTAGGTGGGCGCAGGTTTGACTGGACCAGATGTGGCAGTCAGTTCGATTGGGTCGGTGGTGCACTTCATGTGCTAGTGGTTGCATACCACTGTTTGGTTCTCCCCCTTTTAGCCTTTAGTTAGGGGCAGGATAGCTGTTGAGAGTTTCCAGCGTACTCATTTCAGTCTTATGACTTGGGTTAGTTTTTGTCTCTTGAGGACTTGGTGGGCAGACCGTCGGGTCTGGCGGTGGTACCCACTGAGAACTCCCTTTTTGGAGTAGTCTCACACCCTTTGGGGGTTTCCCCCCCTTTTCTCTCCTCTTCTGTGTTTTGCAGAGTCTTAGCAGGTGTTGCCGACTCTGCGGTTGTTGATCGTGGCGAGGTAGTCGCGAGCTAGATCCCTACCCGGCGTTGGAGAGTAGAGGTACCCTTCTGAGGAGATCATCAGTAGATTAGCGGTTTCTTTCCTCTTTTGAGAGACTTGTAGTGAGGATATTTTGTATTGAGAGACTGTACATTGTTGTATTATATTGGAGTTACCTCCCGGTTGGGTTTAGAGCTTGTACTCGAGGATTTGTATTATTATTATTTTGGGAGGCAGACAGTGTTGTTTATTTCCAGTTGTACAGTGATTGATTTTAGTTACAGCAGATTTTTATTTATAGCTCTGATATCTGTTTAGTTATAGTACTTTTCTTGCAGGTAGGACGCTTCGCCTATGCAGGTATGCATAGGTGGCGGATCTGTTTTGGCGGGCCCGGGTCGCAGTTTCGACCCCGGGGCGTGACAGATTAGAGTGGTATCAGAGCCTAGGTTGTAGGTCATGGGGGACTTAGAAACCCTAGGCTTATGGTTTGACCCTTGGTTGACTTTGTGAGAGTCGTGATTTTTAGCGAGAGTCCTGATTGAGTTTTATACCTCTCCCGAGGGACGGGAGGAGTGATTGGCATGTTTATTCTCCTAAGTGATTATGTTGGCTGCAGACAACATAATGCTGTGGAACGGGTGACATGCTTAGACTTTCGCTGGATTGGGTCGAGCGTTGTTGTGTGCTGTTTTGCTGTTTCGTCGTGGCGAGCTGTGTCTCCCCGACGTTGGGTTTTGACCCGTGTGCATCCTGTCATGGCAGTTGAGCTTGAGCAGTTGGTTTTGGGCCGGATACCCGGATCGAGGTCAGAGAACCCCGGGCCCAAATGACAGGATTGTCAGAGGCTTGTCAGCGGCTGAGGGAGCAGCTGGTCTTGGTGACACAGTTGCCGGAGCACTGAGTAGCCCCCTCGGTGCCAAGGTTTAGTGTCGAGGCACCGAGGCAGGGTGGATGGTTGACAGCTGGTGAGCTGTGAGACATGATCGACCTATTGAGCCATATTTGGCAGATGAACCACCCCGACTCGTAAGATTGAGTTTAGAGCCCTTGGAGGCAGAGTCGCGGCTGGTGGTGATGGAGTGATTAATTGAGAGCCTCCCTGTGCTTGTGAGTGTATGCAGTTGTTGAACTGCGCGCTCCAGATTCGAGGGACGAGGCGCATAGGATATATGAGACTGGGAGTGGACTGCGCCAGGATACCTTTCAGTTTATTCAGTCCCTCGTTATAAGGTTTTGATGCCTCGTTGGAGTAGGCATTGGGTATGGAGCGTGGCGCTGCAGTTCCTTTGGATAGGGATCTGCCGCTGGAGGCGAGTTCAGGATATTGGCGCTTGGCGCCGGGTGAAGGAGGACAAATCGGCCGGCAGAGGCACTTCTGATTTCCTTTCCAGGATGACGGGTTCCTGAGATGCCAGAGATCGAGTGGACCCCGATGGTAGCATCAGTATTTTATCAGAGTGGCGCAGCGATAGCGTGGATTTGTTATCTGCGGAGGACCTTATTCGTCGCCTCATTGTGATCAGAGACAGAGGTCGTGCTTCCTTGTGATAGCCCTGATTTTCAGGCAGATTGAGCGACAACCACTTGCTTTGAGCGGATGAATCTGTGCCGCCCGGTTGGAGGGCGCCACGGTAGTGGATTGAGTGTCGCAGGTGGGATTTCACCACGGTAGTCGGAGTTAGAGCATGATCCACTCTTACATGGGTTAGAGGCAGATTTGTTACCACGTGCACTAGAGGTACAGGTTCCTGTTGTTGTTGTGCACGTGGAGGAGGCTTTTGGATCATGTCCAGTGCGGCCGAGACCGCGAGACACCGGCAGAGTTATTGGAAATTATAGCAATTAGGTGTTTTGACCTTATGCTTGAGATTGTGGGCACTATGCCACAGGATGTTCGACTGCGGGCAAAAGAGGACTTGATCTTCGGCAAGACGGGCAATTGGAGGCTTGCTCGTTGAGGTTGTTAGAGCACTCTTGTTTTAGCGACAGGGTGAGAGGTGCTTACGGCGGCACCGGGACTCAGAGATATCTCTGTTGCCTGCGAGATCCCGTGTGTGATTTCACCTAGTTGTTGGTAATGCCGCCGGTAGGGAGAAAGAGATTGCGTTTGACGTGGTTCGAGGAACCGCGCCACCCGGACAGCACCTCATTGGATATCGCCGTAGAGCTGAGTGAGAGCCGATGGCACTGTGCAGGGTCCGATGGATCGAGGGGTCTGTTTGACCTAGTGCCACGTCGTTGGTATACTGTGGTGAGGCCACGTCATTGATACACGAATGTGAGGGTTCTTTTATGGTATCCAGGACCTTATGATGGATTATACTCCGGCAGTTGGTGTATGATGCGAGCACCCACTTGGAGTTAGACAGCCGAGGACTTCGCCTAGATGGCGTTTGGACACGGTGGTGGCATTATGAGTTGGTTAGCGAGGCCCAATGGAATGACGAATGCCTGTGGACTTCAAGATCTGAGGGATTGTATGTCCCAGTTGTACTTGGGCGAACCGGGAGTGGTGTTTTCCGAGGATATTTTGATTTACTCCCAGAGTGACTTGGAGCACGAGGAGCACTTTGTGGATGTGCTACCATGCCCGTGTGGATGAAGTGGTATGCCAAGTTATTGAGATACAAGTTGTAGATGAAGTAGCTGCAGAAGCATACCTTCTTGGGTCGCTTTGTTCGAGCCGTAGGGACGGCGGTGGAACCCGACCAAGTGGATGTTATTCAAGTTGACTGAGACCGACTTTCATTCTTGAGGTGAGAAGCTTCTAGACTTGGCGGTGCCGAGAGAGCATGGCCAATGGATAATGTGTCTGATATTAGCGCCAATGCTAGTGTTTCCTGTGTTGGGCGATGGAATTGTGTGATTTAGTGATGCCTCCAGTGTGGCGGTGGAGTTACCGTGGGTGGATCTTCGGTCCACACTTTATTAGTCCAACCCTATGAGTGTTGTGGCAGGATGAACCGCTGTTTGCAGGCAGCTTGGATTCCACGGTTGAGCCTTCAGTACGTCCTTTTCCCCAGCTTGGATTGTTATACCTGGGCGTAGGCCATGCCTGCTTGGCTATCAGTTTTGATTACTCAGCATCTTGAGTGGGATTTTCGCGGATTGTTGTTGCTGATTTGGGATTTTTGACCGCGAGTTTGGGCATCCGCATTTTGATCGCCTTTCGAGCCAGTTTTCCCTCCCGTTCACTGACGGTTTGGTCCCCGTCAGGGCATCCTTTCGGCCCGTGGATCTGTTGGAGTTATGTTGGCTTGTTGAGTGTCCAACCGTGGCTTGAGATTGTGTCTCTTGAGGATCCCTTTTGAGGGTAGCTCGTGGTTGAGTAGGCCACTCGGGTGATTTTGGATC
Source organism: Tillandsia leiboldiana (assembly GCA_029204045.2). NCBI lineage: Eukaryota > Viridiplantae > Streptophyta > Magnoliopsida > Poales > Bromeliaceae > Tillandsia > Tillandsia leiboldiana. Next base: position 17,597,083 of record CM055072.1, read on the forward strand.
GGAAGTAACCGAGTGAAGACCCCAGCTTATTGGATCTTTTTCCTCATAGGATGAATTTGTGGGTATACTTCGGGTGATCCTGGTTGAGTAGACACCAGGAGGTGGTTTGGGGCGTGTTGCACTGTTGATTATTCTGTTTCCCCCGGCTCTTGATGGGGCCTCTGTATTGTTTCACGTCTCAGCTCAGGAGTGTTTTGCTTTTGGATCCCTCGCCCGTGATTGACTTGCCCCTTCCGAGATCTGTGATTGTTGGAGTACGAGGGACGCCCGTTGCGATTTCTGGCTCGAGAGATGAGAAAATCGCATGTCGGGCCATGCCGTACTTGTTGTTGTTGTTGCTGGGGAGTAATCACGGGGAGTGAGTGATGTTTCGGGAGCTGGGGGCGTTATTGATGAATACCTACCCGTGGTATGTGGGACCCTTGGGGGATTCGAGCTAGTTTCGAGGACGAAACTTTTCTTAGTGGGGGAGGATGTGAGGACCTGGATCCCCACGACGAGATTACTGGATCATCTACAGCTCCCGAGGCCTATGTGGCGTGTTTGTGGGATTTGTGCCCCATTTGGACATTAGTGTTGGGCTCAGTGTGTTATATGGATCACGTGGTGATCATTGGGACTCCGTCGGATCGTTAGAAGTGGTTTCGCGCGCCAAGGATATTTAAATTGGACTCAGTGCGAAGTTTGGACCAAGGATTACCTTTCCGGATACCTTCGGCAAATTTTGGAGTTGGAATTTGGCGAAATGGACATCAAATTCGGATTCAGCGCGCGAAAACGGTTAAATCGGACTACCCACTTGTTATTTTTGAGCTCCGGACACTGTTCACGCCGGAACAGTGTTTCCGGCACCGGCGGGCGGCGGCGCGCCGGCGGCCGGCAGCGGCGGAGCGCGGCGGAGCGGGCTCTGGCGGGTGCGCGGTCCACCGCGGTGGCGTGCACCGGTCGCGGGCCAGGTGGCGGTTCCCGGTTGGGCCGGCGCAGCGGGCGCGGTCCACGGGAAGGGCGGGTGTACGGTGGACCGGTGGGGGGACACGTGGCGCATACCGGTTGGCCGGTCCACGTGCACCCGTCCACGGTGCACCTGCGGGCGCCTCGGGAAGCGTGCGCATCAGAGGCGCAGGCGGCGGGCGCAGAGCGCACGTGGGCGCGTTGACGGGGTGTTCCCGCGCTTGGGGCGGCCACGTGTCGGCGTCTGGGGGCGCCACGTGTCGCGCGGGGAGCGGCTGGTGTTGCTGTCGCCTGTTTGGAGGGCGACGTGGAGGCCCAGGACGGATTCGGGCGGCTACAGTGTTTGCGCGCGGGGATTTCGGGCTGCTACAGTGCGCGCCCGAAAATCCCCTGCGCCCGGAAATGGGGACAAATCCGGTATTTCTTCAATTGTTTCCTGCAGCCTATAAAGGCGATCCGAGCTCCCTTTCTTCCCCTTTTTTCGCCATTTCCGAGCCTCATCTCGCCTGGGTGCCTTCAGCAAAGATGATCCCCGAGTTTGGATGCATCTTTCTGCAAAGTTTTGGGATTTTTGGTGGCACGCTTATCGAGGTTTCTATTTTTACGGCGCGGCGCGACGCTCGTTCGTTTGTGGTCTTCTTCGTTGCGTTTTGGTGCGAGGACTCCCCCGGCCTACCCCGAGCACCTTTTTCAGTGATTCTTGCGCCGTTGGCTTCACGATAGGTAGGGCTATGTTTCCCATGTTTACTGGTTTTTCCCATTCCGAGTTTTTCATGGGTCTTTCGGATCATCTTGTAACCCCTTTTTCTGGGCGGAGTTCTGGGACAGCGGCGCGGTGTTTTGGTGATATCTTCGCGCACAGGCATCGGATTGGGGCGATTCAAGAGGCGATTTGCATCTACACATCACGAGGAATATGCCCAAATTTTATTGGAATTTTCTGAATATTTCTCGAAGGTGAAGATTATCGGTGAACAGTAATTGTTGCTACAGTTTTTGAGTGTAGTTTGATTCGGGGTGGTTCCCTTGTCGGAATTGTTTCTCAGTGTAGGAAGCTCGGAATTGGACGTGCAGGTACTCGTTTTCGAAGGTATCGACGCGAGGATTACTGTGGTATTTTTATTGGATTTTTCTGGGCACTTGCAGCAGGTGAAATATGCGCGGCTTTGGGACTGATTTTCAGATTGTGTATGTTTGGTTGATTCTGGAATAAAAGTGTAATGTTAAGCCTTATTGTTGTACTCAGGGGTGTTTTCAGCTGTTTGGAGCCAAGGCTTGCGCGACTTGTACCGAGGGTGTTTTGTTAGCAGATTTTGGACCGCGGGCGTCTACCCACTTCACCGACTTCAGGTTTGCCTTGGGTTAAGCGCTTCAGGTGGGTGAGCTTATTATCAGTAATTGTTTAAGGCAATGTTTATGTTGTGGCAAGTATAAGTCCACTTGTGGGGATGTCCCCCCTCTATGACTGATGCATGCATGTGTAGGGTACATAGTTTATATTGGTAAGTAGGTAAGCTTGTTATTGATATTGGTATAAATGATTGCAAGAATAGTATTTATGAGGTATACTGAGGACTTGCATGACTTGGACATCTGTGTGATGACTAGTGTAAGCTTACCTAGGATAATGTTACTCTATGAAATTATATAACATGCCATGTTAGCACATAGCCTTTCTTGTGGTTGGATTATGATTTGGGACAGGATTTCGTAGCTATGTGCGGATTTGTACTCTGAGGAGTTATTATGATCATTCTATTAATGAACCCTGAGTTGTGGACAGATCTAGTTTTGGGATTCCGGCATGTTGCTTATTCCTAAGGAACTATTATTATGCTTTAGCCCCCTTTTATTTCCTTGAGGACAATTGCATGCTTGTATGGTCATGTAGTTAGGCCATCTTTTACTGCTGCACTACTTATTGGAACTTGACTTAGGAGAAACCATGCTTTTCTTTTCTCCTTCTTGTTAGTCAGGTGGTCAGTGTTGCTCGGGTTCGAGCAGGGGGTCTGGGTAGTGTATAGTCGGGACATCGTGTCTGGGCAGGTTGGTTTAGTTGTGGGGCTTTGCGGCAACCGCGGATATTGGGCGGTTGACCGGGTGTTTCTCTATGCACCTGATTGGGTATCAGTTTCTTTAGTGGATGGAGTTTCCCACTTATCGTTTAGTGCATCCGATTGAGGTCGGGTCTTTCCTTAGTGGTTGAGCTTTCCCACTTTGATCAGAGTCGTGATCCAGTCCTGCTACATTGAGACACTTGACAGAGATACTTGTTACTGAGATGTACTTTACTCGTGTGGGTCGCTCCCCTCGAGTGCCACTCCGGAGGTAGGCTTGACCGAGCCGTGTGCCGGTCTGTTACTTATATTTTTGACCGAGCCGTGTGCCGGTCCGTTACATATCTTGAGATCGAGCCGTGTGCCGATCAGTTACTGAGTTCGACAGCAGAGCAGGCAGTACCGGGTGTCATACCGGTTCATTTGATTGGGTTTATTTCGGTCAGATACTTTTATTGTTACACTCGTGCCTGGGGGCCGAGTGCAGATTGGTAGTTGAGTTTAGATCAGTGCTAGTATTGTTGAGAGCCGTCTGGTTGACGGTGGTCCCGTGTTGTTGCGAGTACTTTGACCGCTGTGTGAGAGGTTGAGCATCTTGATTCTATCCGTTCTGAGAGAGAGAGTGGATTTTGACCATAGCCTGCATGTTTCTCTCCTCGTTAGCGAGCTTGTCCGTTTGGACGCCCTACGTAATTCCTGCCCGTCAGCGGGAGGTGGTTGTAGGTAGGCGCAGGTTTGACTGGACCAGATGTGGCAGTCAGTTCGATTGGGTCGGTGGTGCACTTCATGTGCTAGTGGTTGCATACCACTGTTTGGTTCTCCCCCTTTTAGCCTTTAGTTAGGGGCAGGATAGCTGTTGAGAGTTTCCAGCGTACTCATTTCAGTCTTATGACTTGGGTTAGTTTTTGTCTCTTGAGGACTTGGTGGGCAGACCGTCGGGTCTGGCGGTGGTACCCACTGAGAACTCCCTTTTTGGAGTAGTTCTCACACCCTTTGGGGGTTTCCCCCCCTTTTCTCTCCTCTTCTTTGTTTTGCAGAGTCTTAGCAGGTGTTGCCGACTCTGCGGTTGTTGATCGTGGCGAGGTAGTCGCGAGCTAGATCCCTACCCGGCGTTGGAGAGTAGCGGTACCCTTCTGAGGAGATCATCAGTAGATTAGCGGTTTCTTTTCCTCTTTTGAGAGACTTGTAGTGAGGATATTTTGTATTGAGAGACTGTACACTGTTGTATATATATTGGAGTTACCTCCCGGTTGGGTTTAGAGCTTGTACTCGAGGATTTGTATTATTATTATTTTGGGAGGCAGACAGTGTTGTTTATTTCCAGTTGTACAGTGATTGATTTTAGTTACAGCAGATTTTTATTTATAGCTCTGATATCTGTTTAGTTATAGTACTTTTCTTGCAGGTAGGACGCTTCGCCTATGCAGGTATGCATAGGTGGCGGATCTGTTTTGGCGGGCCCGGGTCGCAGTTTCGACCCCGGGGCGTGACAGCATGTTTGATTGTGTGAGCCAGATTTGGCAGATGAACCACCCCAACTCGTAAGATTGAGTTTGGAGCCTTTGGAGGCAGAGTCGTGGTTGGTGGTGATGGAGTGATCAATTGAGAGCCTCCCTGTGCTAGAGAGTTTATGCAGTTGTTGAACTGCGCGCTCCAGGTTTCGAGGGACGAGGCGCATAGGATATGTGAGACTGGGAGTGGATTGCGCCAGGATACCTTTTAGTTTATTCAGTTCCTCCGTTACAGGTTTTGACGCCTCGTTGCAGTAGGCATTGTGTATGGAGCGCGGCGCTGCAGTTCCTTTGGATAGGGATCTGCCGCCAGAGGCGAGTTCTGGATATTGGCGCTTAGAGGCCGGGTGATCGAGGACAGACCGAACGACAGAGGCATTTCTGATTTCTTTTTCCAGGGTAGTGGATTTCTAAGATATCAGAGATCGGGTGGACCCCGATGGCAGCATTAGCATCTATATCAGAGTGGCGCAGCGGTATCGTGGATTTGTTATCTGCGGAGGACCTTATTCGTCGCCCCAGTGTGAGCAGAGACAGAGGTCGTGCTCCCCTTGTGGATAGTGTGAGCAGAGACAGAGGTCGTGCTCCCCTTGTGGATAGTCTTGACTTTCAGGCAGATTGAGCGACGACCACCTGTATCGAGCGGATGAATCTGTGCCGCCCGGTAGGAGGGCGCCACGGTAGTGGATCGAGTGTCGCAGGTGTGATTTCATCACAGCAGTCGGAGTTAGAGCATGTTGCATTCCTGCATAGACTAGATGCAGATTTGTTACCACGTGCACTAGTGGTACAGGTTTCTGTTGGTATGGTACATGTGGAGGAGGCTTTTGGATCATGTCCAATGCAGTTGAGGCCACGAGTTATATCGACAGACTTATTGGTAATTATGGCAGTTCAGTATTTTGACCCTATGCTTGAGATTGATTGGCACAATGCCACAGGATGTTTTGACTGAGGAGAGATAGGACTTTGATCTTCGGCAAGGCAGACAAGAGGAGGCTTGGTTGTTGAGACAGTTAGAGCACACAGGTTTTAGCGGCAGTGTGAGAGGTGCTTACGGCGGCACCGGGACTCAAGGATATCTCTGTTGCCCACGAGATCCCGGGTGTGATTTCACCTGAGCTGTTGACAATGTCGCCGGTTAGGGAGAAAGAGATTGCGTTTGACGTGGTTGGGGGAAACCGCGCCACCCTCGATAGCACCTCATTGGATATCGCCGATAGAGCTGAGAGAGCTGATGGCACAGTCACAGGATCTGATGGATCGAGGGGTCTGTTTGACCTAGTGCCACGCCGTTGATACACGGTGGTGACGCCACGTCGTTGATACACGACTGTGAGGGTTCTTTTATGGTTCGAGTGTAGACAGGTCCGGGTGGTATCTAGGACCTTTTGATGGAGCTATACTCCGGCAGTTATTGTTTGATGCGAGTACCTACTTGGAATCAGACAGCCGAGGACTTTGCCTAGATGGCATTCAGGATCCGGTAAGGGCATTATGAGCGCACAATGAGGCCAAATGGAATAATTAATGCCCTGTTGTCTTCAAGATCTGAGGAATTGTGTGTTCCAGATGTACTTGGACAGATTGGGAGTGGTGTTCCCCAAGGATATTTGATTTACTCCCAGAGCGACTTGGAGCACGAGGGGCACTTAGGGATGTGCTACCGTGCTTGTGTGGATGAAGCTGTATTCCAAGTTATTGAGATACAAGTTTTAGCTTCAGAAGCATACCTTCTTGGGTCACACTATGTTAACCGTAGTGGTGGCGGTGGAAATCCGGCCAATATGGATATCATTTGGGAATTGGCCGAGATCAATATTTTTGGTCAAGGTAAGGAGCTTCTTGGACTGGGCAGTGTCAGGAGAGCTTGGCAATCGGATGATGAGACTGATACCAGCGCCAATGCTAGTATTTCCAGTGTTGGGAGAGAGATCTGTGAGTTTTAGTGATGCCTCCCATAGTGACTGTGGAGTTACCGATTGGGCTATTGTTGAGCATTCTGGATTACCCCGACAGGGCCACTATGATGGCAGATACCTGGAGCAGGAAAGTTGTTTGGGGTTGAGTTTGATGATTCCACAGATGGCGCTGTGTGGACTGTTGAGGCAAACATGGCTCATGGTTGGGTCCCTGAGGGTTCTTTGGATGATAGACCGCGGCTGAGTAGTTCACTCGGATGGTCAAGATTCGAGAGTGACCGAGTGAGGACCCCTCCTTGTTAGGGCTCTTTTTCTTATTGGAGTTATCTAGCATGTCACCAGTTTGGGAGTTGAGGACACAACTCTAGGATTCGATGTTTTGGGAATTTTGTCAGACCAAGTGTGTCGCCTTTGGGGGCGCTGGTGCTATTCGAGATGTGGAAGGTTTGTTCACTTCGGCTTTGTGTGGATCCCCGGGAATTAGGTGAAGTGACCATCTGTAGCTAGCACCCTTGTCGAGCATAGAGGATTTGATTTACCAGCTGTAAGGGTCCCGGGTCTTCCTGAAGGTGGATTTGTAATCTGGTTTCCTCGACTGCATATGGCTGTGTGTTGATGCCGGAGAGTTGAGGAATTGCTTCTACACCCCGACGGTTTAAAGATTAGAGATCAGAGTCTACGTGATCAGTTGTGGTATACCTCGGGAGTACAGAGGTACTTGGATCGAGCTTTTGTGCCGGTGGACTTGTGGTTGGATTATCGGGGGCCCTGGGAGGAGCGGATGCTTGTACCGATGCAGACTACTTGGTAGCTCGAGCGGTTAGCCCAGCTGTACTTGGTTGAGGTGGTGCAGTTTCTAGATTGCCCGCCTCAATTTTGTTCTAGTTAGAGACCCGAGGATTGTATCGCGTCTCTGGAGGAGGTATTAGACAGCCTTGGGAGCTTGAGTACTGGATGATTGGATATTTACTCCCCCCCCCTCTACTTGGTTGAGGTTCCGGATTGAGGAATGACTTTAGTTTCGAGGACGAAACTTTCTTTTAGTGGGGGGGGGATGTGAGGGTCCGAATTTCCGCAAGAGGATTACTGTTGGATCAGCACAGCTTCTGCAGTGTGTTTGGCAGCTTCTGGGGGGCTGTACGGTGTATTGGAGGTGTTTGTGCACGAATTGGACATAAGTGATGGACTCTGGACTTAAAATGGATCACGTGGGTAATCGGAGGACCCCGTCGAATGTTTAGAAGTTGTTTCGCGCAAAACGGTTATCAAAATTAGACTCAGCGCGAAAATTTGGATTAAAAACACCTTTTCGGATGCCTTCGGTAAATTTTAGAATTTGAATTTGGTAAATCGGACACCGGATTTGGACTCAGCGCGCGAAAACGGTGAAAATAAACTATTTACTTGTATTTTTCGGAGTCCGGATGCAAAAGCGCGTTTTTCGAGGCTTAGGGTTACTGTTCCGGCCGGCGGCGGCGGCCAGCGCCGGCGGTGGCGGGCAGCGGCGGCCAGCGCGGCGGGCAGAGGCGGGGGCCGCCCGGTCCACGTGGCGGGCGTGCACCGGGGGCTGGACGCGCGGCGGCTCGGGAGTGGGCCAGTCCGCGGGGCGCGGTCTACGGAGAGCGCGGGGTGCATGGTGGACCGGGGGGACACGTGGTGGATTTTGGTAGGCGGGCTCATGAAGGCTGGGTCTACGGAGGCGCACCGGGGTGCCTCGGGCTGCGTGCCTGACAAGGTGGCAGGCGGCGCGCGCAGGCGCGCACATGGGCGCGGCAGGCGCGCGCTGACCGGGTGCGCGCCACTTGTCGATCTTCGCGGGTGGCCACGCGGCGCGGTGTGAGCGGCGGATTTTGGTGTCCGCCGTTATGCGGTCATGTGGCAGCACAGGAGGGATTCGGACGTTCCCTGTTTCGTCTCCCGCAGCGGATTCGGGCGCCCGAATCCGGTGTGGGCGCCCGAATCCGGTGTGGGATATAGAGGGAATTAATTGATTTGTTTCTTCCAGCCTATAAATAGGCCGAGAACAACCATTTGCAACTCTTTCCCTGCTCATCTTCTCTCAGGGGGACCTTCACAAGAATTCCTCCTCTCCCTGAGATGGTTCCATCTGCAGATTCTCAGATTTTTCTGCGGCACGCATCCCGAGGTTTTTATTTTTACGGCACGGCGCGACGCTCGTTCATTTGTGACCTCCTTCGTCGTAGTTTGGGTTCGAGGACTCCCCCGGCTTTCTCCGACTACCGTTTTCGTCGATTCTTGCGCCATTGGCCTCAAGACAGGTAGGGCTACGATCTTTTTGAGCTTCCCCTCATTTCGAGTTTATCTTGGAGTTTCCCGAGCTTTCTTTTGACCCATTTTCTTGGGCAGAGTTTTGGACAGCGCCACAGTGTTTCGGCGATAACTTTGCGCTCAAGCATCGGATTGAGACGTGCCAATAGTCATTTTGCATCTACACATCGCAAGGATTGTCCTCACTTTTTTCTAGAATTTTTGGAGGCAGGCTCGATGGTGAAAAATTCCATTTTTCAGAGTTTAGTGCTACAGATTTTGTTCTTGGGAATTTTGGGATGGTTATCTTGTTGATTTTGTAACTCGGCCTACAGGTATCGGATTTGGGCGTGCGAGTACTCATTTCGATCGTCTCGACGCGAGGATCGCAGCGACAATTTTTTGAGAATTTTTGGTCTCCATCTCGCAGGTAAAAACAGGGCATCTTTGGGACTGAATTCTGGCACAGCATGTATGTGGCTACTTGTGTGTTTATCTGTGTGTTTGTTGTGGTGTTGCATGGTTGGCATGATGTTGTTTGGAGCCGAGACTTGTGCGACATGTATCGAGGATGCGGGTTCAGTGGATTTTGTTAGCAGGTGGTCACACTCTTCACCGACTTCGGTTTAGCCTGCGGAAAGCGCTTCAGGTGGGTGCCTTGTTTCCAGAACCGGTGGACGGTTCTCTAATTCTGTATGTTAGGATGCATGCATGTCTAGGGTACAAGGCATATAATTGAGAGGTAGGTAAACTTGATAATGATAATTGTAGGATTAATTGCAAGAATAATATCTATGTTGATGGTTAGTGTGAGCTTACCTAGGATAATGTTACCCTATGTGATTATGTAGCATGCCATGTTAGCACATAGCCGTTTATGCGATTGGTTCATGCGATGGAGCAGGATTATATAGCTCTGTGCGGATTTTACTTTGAGGAGTTGTTATGGATTGAGGATTATGGACAGATGTAGGCATTGATGATTTTGGCATATGGTTTACTTTCTTCTATCTTTTCTTGAGGATAATGCATGCTTGTATGGACATATAGATAGGCCACTTTTTACTGCTATCTTGTTTCCGATGTGGCAGTCAGCTCGATTGGGTCGATTGAGCACCTCGTGTGCGAGTGTTGCATATCCTTATCAGAGTTTCCCCCTTCGAGCATTTAGATAGAGGCATGGTAGCTGTTGAGAGTCTCCAGCTTTCTTATTTCAGTCTTTACTGCTTTGGTTATCTTATGCCTCTAGTGGACTTGGTGGGCAGATCGTCGGGCCTGGTGGCGGTACCCACTGAGGACTCCCTTTTTAGGTGTAGTTCTCACACCCATTGGGGGTTTTCCCCCTCCCCTTCTTTTCTCTCCTTTGTTTTGCAGAGTCTTAGCGGGTGTTGCTGATTCTGCGGTTGTTGATCGAGGCGAGGGAGTCGCGTGCTAGATCCCCGCCCGTCGTTGGAGAGTAGCGGTACCCCTTCAGATGAGAGCTTCAGTAAATTAGCTATTTATTTTTCCTCTTTTGAGAGACTGATGTAGTGAGGACATGATATGTATTGAGAGCCTGTACACTGATGTATTTATTGGAGATATCTCCCTGTTGAGTTCTGGATTGTGTATCTGAGGATATTGTATTATTATTATTTAGGGAGATGGACATTATTGTACTTATTTCCAGTTGTACAGTGGTTGATTTTAGTTATACAGCAGATTTTCATTTATAGCTCTGATATCTGTTAGTTGTAGTACTTTTCTTGCAGGTAGGACGCTTCGCCTATGCGGGGTTTGGAATAGGTGGCGGATCTGTTGGCGAGCCCGGGTCGCAGTTTCGACCCCGGGGCGTGACACCCATAGGAGTCGGAAAGTCTTTCGAGTTCTCTAATCCAAATTTCTTCACCAACTCCTTTGCGTACTTGGATTGGCACAAATGGATGCCTTCTTCATTTTGTTTCACTTGCAATCCAAGAAAATATGTTAGTTCCCCCATCATGGAGATCTCAAATTCGCTTTCCATGGTTTCCGTGAATTTTGAAGCATCGTTGTTTCTTGTTGCTCCAAATACAATGTCATCGGCATAGATTTGTGCCACAATAAAGTTATCCTGAAAATGCTTCACAAAGAGTGTCCGATCCGCTCCCCCTCGAGTGTAGCCCTTTTCCAAAAGGTGCTTTGTCAACCTTTCGTACCATGCTCGCGGTGCTTGTTTTAGACCGTACAGAGCCTTTTTCAAACGAAAAACATGGTTAGGTAGTTTATGGTCTATGAAACCTTTCGGTTGAGCCACATAAACTTCCTCGTTCAAAAACCCATTTAAAAATGCGCTCTTAACGTCCATTTGAAAGAGTTTGATTTTAAAATGACAAGCAATTGCGAACAAAATACGAATTGACTCGAGTCGAGCTACCGGGGCGAACGTCTCATCAAAGTCTATACCTTCTATTTGTGAATAGCCCTGAGCAACTAGGCGTGCTTTGTTCCTGATGATGGTACCATCCTCGTTTTTCTTGTTCTTGAAAATCCATTTAGTATTTTTCTTGTTCTTGAAAATCCATTTAGTACCAATTACGTTGTGTTGCTTCGGTGGCTTCGTTAGTTCCCAGACTTTGTTTCTTTCGAACTGATGGAGCTCTTCATGCATTGCTTCAATCCAGTAATCATCCCGAAGAGCTTCATCGACGTTATTTGGTTCCACCATGGAGACGTAACATGCGACTCCACAAACCAATTGCCTCCGAGTCCTGACTCCTTCTTGTGGGTCTCCAATAATGTTCGACTCTAGATGATCCTTGGAGATACGTAGCGTTTGAGGTAACGGAGTACTCGGAGGTAGGTGTGATGATTCCTGCATATCAGATAAACTAGAAGAACCATTAGATGCATCAACTTTATCGGAAAAATTATTATGAGAAGATGCATTTACAGGAGTATCATCATCAAGAGACATATCAGGGGTAGATTTATGAGATGCAAAATGAAAAGCTTCATCTACTTTAACATTAATAGATTCTACCATCGTTTTAGATTCGAGGTTAAATACCCGATATGATCTACTATTTGTAGAATAACCCATGAAAATCCCTTCGTCACTTCGAGAGTCGAATTTTCTAAGATTTTCGCGATCACGCAAAATATAACAACGACTCCCAAAGATTCGAAAATATTTGATATTCGGCTTTCTACAAAACCATAGCTCATATGGTGTATTTAAAGTTCCTGGGCGCAAATACACTCGATTAATAACATAGACCGTGGTGTTGACTGCTTCAGCCCAAAAATGTAACGAGAGTTTCCGGCTATGAAGCATAACACGCGCCATCTCTTGAACAACCCTGTTTTTGCGCTCGACTACACCATTCTGCTGAGGTGTATAGGGTGCAGAGAATTCATGTTTTATGCCGTTGGAAGTGTAAAAATCAATGAATTTAGAATTGATGAATTCTCCACCTCTATCACTTCGAACACGAACGATCTTTTCATTTCTCTCAATCATAATACGATGACAAATCTCATGAAAAGAATCGAAAGTATCCACTTTCTCTTTTAAAAATGTTACCCATGTATATCTAGAGAAATCATCAACCAAAAGAAAAATATACCATTTACCTCCCAAACTTGGTTGACGAGTCGGCCCCATTAAGTCCATGTGCAGTAATTCTAAAGGCCGATTGGTACCCACGTGGTTCAAGTTCTTGTGTGCAGCCCTTGATTGTTTTCCCTTTTGACAACCTCCACACATAATGTTTTGAATAAAAGAAAATTTCGGAACCCCCTTAACCACGTCTTTATTTGAAATCCTTGCTAGTTCCTTAAAATTTATGTGAGCTAGTCTTTCATGCCAAAGAGTTTCGTTATCAAGTGAAACTAGGTTACAATTTTCAAAAATTTTGTTTGGAACAACATAGCAATTATTTTCAGATCTAACCCCTTTCAAAAAAAATAATTGGTCCTTATCAGTTACAATACAATCTGCAGAAGAAAAGTTAACTGAAAAACCATTATCACATAATTGACTAATGCTAATGAGGTTAGTCTTAAGGCCTTCAACAAATAAAACATTGTTCAAAACCGGGCCTTCTGGAATAGCGATTGTTCCTTTTTCAACAATTTTAGAAGAACGGCCGTCTCTGAAAACTACAAGTCCTCTGGAGGTTTTCTCTAAAGTTTGAAAACAGTTTTTGTCACCGGTCATGTGACGGAAACATCCACTATCCAGATACCAAGACGAATTGTCATAAGCATGCAAAGAAGTATGAATGACAAGACAAGGGAAGATTTCACCTTTGCGCACCCAAACCTTTTTGGACTGTGTTGGCAATGATTGTGAAGTTATTCTCCTTAGTGAAAGCGTCTTATTTGATTGATCGCTTTTCTTTGACATCATCTTGTGGGGTGTGTTACGGAATTTGAGTTGGCGTAGTTTCGTGAAAGTCTCAAGTCTTGAAGATTGAAGGTGAAGAAAGTTGGATCGTTTAACTCAATCTCAAGAAAGAAGAATTCAAAAGGATCAGGTATGTTTAACTAAAGAATTTGTGTGATCCGAATACTTCTTGTAGTGTAGAAACACTTGGAAGAATCTTTCATTGCATAAAAAATCAAAAACTGGACTTGGGACATGTTCAGGATCCGGATCAGGCTGTTCGATCCGGATCCCGAAGGTGGTTCGTTCATACATCGTCGCAATCCGGATCGTAGTCTCTTGATCCGGATCCCGAACGTTGAGTTTACCATCTACCTTGAACGATCCGGATCTTGCTTCGCAATCCGGATCCCGAACGTTGATGTTTGGTGAACTGTATGAACGATCCGGATCGTAGTCACATGATCCGGATCCCGAACCTTTGTTTTTCTGGAATTGGCTGTTTCGTTATGACGATCCGGATCTCAGTTATCACGATCCGGATCGCCGTCCGTAAAATTCCAGAAATGGCAGGTTTTTGATTCTTATCTCCTTCCTAGGGTTTCTAACCTATAAATAGACCCTATGTCTTTCTTTCTAGGGTCAATCCACATAGCCGTCATTTTCATATATCATCATATACGGCTATAGATCCACATATAGAGAAGAAAGGAAATCATTAGAGAATACTCTATGTTTCTTCATCTATATTGATTAGTTTGATTCTAGGTTTTCATACTCACATCCTGAGTTGAATCAAACTAATGAATACTTAGATGGTATTTCCGATCTATCTTTGATCTAAGTATTCGGCGGATCATCACCACCCAAAAACAACGATTACCCCAAAATCGGCGCGTGGATTCGCGTGTCCTTGTGGATTCAAGGTTCATTCGCTCTCGTGGATTCGGAGCGAGGCACGTTCGTGGATTCGAAGGGTGCTATTGGGTGAAGACCGTGGATTCGGTCGGACGTCGTGGATTCGACGTTGGACGCCGTGGATTCGGCGTTGGGCGCAGATCGTGGATTCGAGAAGCGTCTGGAGCGAGCGGAGAAGATCCTCTAGGAGCGTATGGAAAAGGTTGAGTCGTAAGTGTGTACGGTAAATCACCTTGTACGTGTTTTAATTCTAGTGGATTTCTGCCGTGTTATCGGTCCCGTGGTTTTTTACTCCGGTGATGGAGTTTTCCACGTAAAAATCTTGCGAGTTATTTTCATTTCCGCATTGGGTTTTTATCGCAACGATTTTTGAGTGTTTATACGTTTACACCTATTCACCCCCCTCTAGGTGTTTCTTCCCCTATTTAGATCCGTATTATATACGACCCAACAAGTGGTATCAGAGCGGGAATAGGGTTGTGAACAATGGTTGAAGGTGGAAACATCAATCGACCCCCTTTCTTTGATGGAACAAATTATGCGTACTGGAAAGTACGGATGAAAGCCTTTTTATCTTCCATCGACGAAAGGGTGTGGCATTCAATTGAATCAGGATGGACTAATCCAACTGAACTTATCTCTGATGTTCACACCTTAAAACCTAGGTCGAAATGGACCAAGGAAGAGTTTGAGTTATCTTCTTACAATGGCAAGGGAATTAATGCTATTTTTAATGCCTTATCTCAAACTGAATTCTCTCGCGTCTCGGCATGTGAGACTGCGAAAGAAATCTGGGATGTTCTCCAGGTTACACATGAGGGAACTAACCTCGTGAAGATTCAGAAACTGCAGATGCTTACGAGCAAGTTTGACTCTATTTTGATGGCAGAAAATGAATCTTTCACGGACTACTATACACGATTGCAAGACATCGTAAACTCATGTGCTAATCTGGGAGAGAAGATTCCAGAATTTAAGATTGTAAGAAAAATCTTAAGAACTCTTCCTGAACGATTTCGCCCAAAGGTTACTGCCATTGAAACTATCAAACACCCGGACGAAATACGTGTAGAAGAATTAGTTGGTTCATTACAAACTTATGAAATGACTTTTAATACTAACAATTCTTCTGGAAAAGCATCCACTTCTAAGTCTTCAGGTTATGCGTTGAAAACAACTAAGGAAGAAGACGCGGATACATCCTCCTCGGACGATGACGAGAACCTTTCTATGGAGGAATTTGAGAAGCAGCTCGCTCTCTTGACAAGGAATTTTCGCCGCAACTTTCGAAGGGGTAATTCAAGCAAATCTCCATCCTTCAGAAAGTGGAACAAAGGCAAGGGTACTCCAAGTCACAAGTCAAGAAAGCAGGAGAACTTCTCAAAGGATAAGAAAAGTTCAGAAGGACAACTGCAATGCTTCAAATGTCGAGGCTACGGCCACATTGCAACGGAGTGTCCTAACAAGTATCCGGCAAAGAAGAAGGCGATGCAAGTCGTCACTTGGGATGACAACTCAACGTCAAATGAGTCGTCTTCAAGTGATGAAGAAAAGAGCTCCACGGCATTCCACGCGTCCACATCTTCACCATTCATGTGCTTTATGGCAAGTACGTCTGAATCATTGTCCAACTCCACTGTTGAAAAGAATGCAATGGACAATGAATCGGATGATTCGGAAGGTGAAGAGTTTGCTCTAGCCTATCACAGATCTTTACAGGATTTAAAGAAACCGGCTAAGCAAAACAAGGGGTTGAGAGGGAGATTGCAGGATCTCGAAGAAGAAGTAAAAAGGGTAACTTCTCTCTCGACCGATCTTGAAGTGGAAAGGGATAGTTTGATAAAAGCAAATGTTTCCCTTCAAGAGTCCAATGAGCAGCTCGAGAAGAACTATATAGATATGGTGAACAAAGCAAACTACTTCTTGAAGCTCTATGGCGAGGGCCGACAGGAAAGACGGGAAATGACAGAGACCATTCTCCAACTCAAGGATGACTTACAGCAATTCTCTTTAGGAAGGAGTAAGTTGGATAAACTCCTTGGTCTTGGTCAAACAAATCGGTTCGGCCTCGGGTACACTCAAACTGGAAACAGTCCAAGTTCGAGTGGGACAGTCTTTGTGCCTCAGTCGGTATCTCCTCCTCCGACATCGGAATTCAAGACAAACAACGACAACAAACCTACCTCATCCTCTTCGGAATCGTCAAGCTCAAAGGTATGTTTTCGTTGTAATTTTGCAGGGCACATCGAAAGAAATTGCGAGATTGGAGCTCAAAGAACAAATCAACCACATCTTGCAATTGCTACCAATAAGCTCACTTCCCGGAATTCAAGGAAGGATTTTTCAAAAGGAAAGAACATTGGTAGCACCTCAAACAAGACGATGACAAAAGAAAAAGATCAATCATACAAGACGTCGTCTTCAAGGAGAATCTCTCAACCTTTACCAACATACTCCAAAACTCAAAAGGTTTGGGTATGCAAAGGTGAAACCCCTCCTTGTCCTTAATCGTTCTACGATTAAATCTTGTATAGTTTGTGTAGATTATTTTCTTTTCTTCTTTTTCTTTTGGCCGACCCGTCAACCATCTTTGGGAGGTAAATGGTACATCTTTTTATTGGTTGATGATTTCTCTCGGTTTTCTTGGGTAGCATTTTTGAGAGAGAAAGCTGATACGTTTGACTCTTTTCATGAGATTTGCCATCGTATTATGATTGAAAAGAATGAAAAGATCATTCGTGTTAGAAGTGATAGGGGTGGAGAATTCATAAATTCAAAATTCATTGACTTTTGTACTTCAAATGGCATTAAACATGAATTCTCGGCACCCTATACACCTCAGCAGAATGGTGTTGTTGAGCGCAAAAACAGGGTTGTTCAAGAGATGGCGCGTGTGATGCTTCATAGCCGGAAATTACCGCTACATTTTTGGGCTGAAGCTGTGAACACCGCTGTCTATGTCATTAACAGAGTGTATTTGCGCCCAGGAACCTTGAATACACCATATGAGCTGTGGTTTAGTAGAAAACCGGATATCAAGTACTTCCGTATCTTCGGGAGTCGATGTTACATCTTACGTGACCGTGAAAATCTTGGAAAGTTCGACTCTCGAAGTGAAGAAGGGATCTTTTTGGGTTATTCTACGAATAGCAGAGCATATCGAGTATTTAACATTGAATCTAAAACGATCGTAGAATCTATAAATGTTAAAGTAGATGAAGCTTCTCATTTTGAATCTGAAAAATCTACCCTCGATATCTCTCTAGATGATGATTCTCCTGCTAGTGCATCTTCTCATAATAACACTTCCAATATTAATGATGCATCTAATGGTTCTTCTAGTTTATCTGATGTGCAGGAATCATCTCGTGTACCTCCGAGTACTCCGTTTCAACAAACGCTACGAATCTCCAAGGATCATCCGGAATCGAACATCATTGGAGATCCACAAGAAGGAGTTAGAACTCGAAGGCAGTTGGTTTGCGGATTTGCTTGCTACGTATCTTTAATCGAACCAAAGACAATAGATGAAGCTCTTCAGGATGACTACTGGATTAAAGCAATGCAGGAAGAGCTCCATCAATTTGAGCGAAACAAAGTCTGGGAATTAACGAAGCCTCCAAAGCAACATAATGTGATAGGTACCAAATGGATCTTCAAGAACAAGAAAGATGAAGATGGTACTATCATCAGGAACAAGGCACGACTAGTTGCTCAAGGCTACTCTCAAGTAGAAGGTATAGACTTTGACGAAACTTTCGCCCCTGTAGCTAGACTCGAGTCCATTCGTATATTGTTTGCTATTGCTTGTCATTTTAAAATCAAATTATTTCAAATGGACGTCAAGAGCGCATTTCTAAATGGGTTTTTAAATGAGGAAGTTTATGTAGCTCAACCGAAAGGTTTTGTAGATCATAAACAACCTAACCATGTTTTTCGTTTGAAAAAGGCTCTTTACGGTCTGAAACAAGCACCGCGAGCATGGTACGAAAGGTTAACAAAGCACCTTTTGGAGAAGGGCTATACTCGAGGGGGAGCTGACAGGACTCTCTTTGTGAAGCATTATCAAAATAATTTCATTGTAGCACAAATCTATGTCGATGACATTGTATTTGGTGCAACAAAAGATAATGATGCTTCTAAATTCGCGGAGACCATGGAAAGCGAATTTGAGATGTCCATGATGGGCGAACTGTCTTATTTCCTTGGATTGCAAATTAAACAAAATGATGAAGGTATTCACTTGAGTCAATCCAAGTATGCAATGGAGTTGGTCAAAAAGTTTGATCTAGAAAATTGTAAAGATTTTCCAACTCCAATGGGAACTAGCCACAAGGGACTTGGAAGTGAATCACATAGTGTGAATGTAGACGAGAAACTGTATAGAAGTATGATTGGAAGTCTACTTTACCTCACGGCTAGTCGCCCGGATATATCCTTTAGTGTTGGGATTTGCGCGAGATATCAATCAGCACCAAAGGAGGTTCACCTGAAAGCGGTGAAACGGATCATCCGGTACATCAAAGGATCAATTAATTTCGGAATTTGGTATCCTATGGGAACAAGTCTGGACATTGTTGGATACTCAGATGCCGATTGGGCAGGATCAGTGGATGATCGGAAAAGTACGAGTGGTGCATGCTTCTATCTTGGCCATTGCCTTGTTGCATGGCACAGTAAAAAGCAGAATTGCATAGCACTCTCGACTACCGAAGCGGAATACATTTCAGCTGGAAGTTGCTCAACTCAACTCATTTGGATGAAAAGCGTATTGAGTGACTTCCGCATTTCAGCATCTTCGGTAACAATTCTTTGTGACAACACAAGTGCAATTAACATTTCTAAAAATCCTGTGTTGCACTCTAGAACAAAACATATTGAACTTAGATATCATTTTCTTAGAGAGCTAGTTGAATCAAATACTCTTCAACTTTCATATATTTCAACTGAGGATCAATTAGCTGACATTCTAACAAAACCTTTGGATCAAAAACGTTTTATTCATTTACGAAAAGAAATTGGGATGCTTTCCTTGAAATAATCTTCTTTTTGAAATCTTTGCTTAGAATAGGTTTTGTATTTGTTTTTGTTTTGTTCTTTATCTATGTTTGTACATAGGACATTAATTGAGCATAGATCATAATTGACTTTAATTGCATCTTTTCGCACATTTAGAAATTTATTATGCTTTTGCCATCATAATATTTCACTGTTGCAATGATCATTTATGTTAATTAAATCATCTTCTAAAGTGATCAAAGTCAATTTCTCTCTCTCAATGATCTCTTGGTATAGTCATTATCTTATTTGACTGATTAGTCGAGTATGAAATCGAGATCAATTTTTGGTTGAATACTTTATATCTTAAATAATTGATAGCCAATTGAGGGGGAGTCAAAGATAATGTAAAATGCTCAAAAGATGTGGAAAGAGTTACATCCCAATGAGGAGTGTGAAAACTACCACCACATGGAGGAAAGAGCTACCACCTCGGTCGTCCGAGTATTGTGTGCAGCTACCACATGTATACCAAGCATGGTTGTTCAAATTTTTGATTAAGTAAAATGCATGTTGAAATACTTGACTCTGTCAAATTTAAAGGTTGGTATAAGGTGGGATTTTAAAGAAAGATGCTCAAAGAGCCACTCTCTTCAACAGATTGTCTAGAAATATTATCTACCATATTTGGGATTTCAAACATCTATTGATCTTTGTATTTCATTTTCTTTACTGAATTGATGATTTGATAAAGGCATTACTCATAAGATCAAGTTAGATGTGATTGAAGGTGTTCAACTTTAAGGGATTTAATTTTTGTAAATTTTCGTTTCATTTTTGGATATTATTGATAGATTTGGCATAATCTAATTCTTGTTGTATGAAACGATGATTTTTGTTTAAAGTTGATACACATTTGTGCTTACAATCTTTTTCTGGATCTTCCTGAATTTCTCTGAAATTTTTTTAAGAAAAAGTTGGGGCCGATCCGGATCGGGGTAGATGATCCGGATCCCGAACGCAGGAATTCTTCTGCGGGCTGACGATCCGGATTGTATCTGCCGATCCGGATCCCGAACGCAGTTTTCTCACTGCGGGTAGCCGATCCGGATCGCAGTCATGAACTGATCCGGATCGCGGCTAGGTATTATAAGGAACGAAAGGGGTTTTTGATTTCTTTACTCCAATCTTTTTGTTCCGAAGTTTCCAGAGCCTCTCTCTCTAGATTTCATCCTTCCTGGAAGCTTTCAAACTCAGGTTCTTCAACTCCAAGTAAGTTTATTGATCAAAATCTCGGTTTTTCACCGTTTTTCTCTTTTCCTCCTCAAACGTACGAATTTCTTGGATCAACTTTGTTTGTGGATGGTTTTTGATCAAATTTCTTTTGAAATAAGAACTCTGGGTAGATTAGTTTTGATTATATGCTAGGTATTCTCCTGATTAACGGATTTTTAGGCTTCGATTTCTAAAATTTCGGTTTTAGGGCATATAATAAGGATTTTCGAAATTCATGCAATTGATCTATTTTTAAAAGTCCTTTTGCAAAACTAATTTGATTCTTAGTCTCACTACATGATTATGATTGTTTGGGTACAATTTTTTCAATTTTTGAAAACTAAGAATTTTTGTGTTCTTGAGTTGGTTTTCACAGGACACCTTCTGAACTCAAGCACTTTGATCAATGGCACTTAATTCAATGTGTTTCTCTTGGTTAATCCTTCTCCTTGTCTCAATGGTACACACTCGCCCTACAAATAAACTAAAGAGGGCCAAGAACCTCCAACAAAAAGGTGAATTTGTCGAGGTCAGTGACACAGAGGTAGATTGTCATGAGATTGACTGGGCGGCATTGACGGATGATGATGACTCAATGTATGAACAAGAACCGTCTGATGGTTCAAGGAGAAAGGCGTCTGTTAAACCAAAAGAAAAGGCAACTAAGGTACCAGGAAAAGCATCAGTGGTAGCACCAACCATCTCCTTGAAAAGAAAGAGAATAACTAAACGCCGTGGGCTACGACAGGACAATAATGTTGACACGCCGATAGCTCCTGACTCCCCACATCACTTGGAAGAAGTATTCGTTAACACTGATCGTCTTCGAGCCTTTGCACATCGCGAATGCATTGGTGAAAGGCATGTTAACATTGAGGCTCTGCAAGGTCACTCCCCTGGTTTTGGTCTTCTGATTGAACAAGCCAACCTTATTCAAGTATGTCGTTTCCCAGAAACTCTTGGCTACTGTTTGCATCATGTGAGGACCTTCTACACTAATGCACGACATCTTCGAGAGGTTGAGAACGGTCCTATGGAGTTCTACACGAACATCCAAGGCACAAGGTTTAAGATTACTCCACAATTGATTGGCGAGGTTTTGGGAATGGAAGCCAGCAAGAAAGGAGTTCACTTCTTGAAGGGGGTAAATTTGACAAACACATTATGGCAAAAAGTTATAGAGGGAATTTGTCTCGAGGGAACACAATCAACCGAAAAATCTGTTCGTTCTAAAGAACTTCGTCTTGAATATCGCTTCTTAAACTTCATCACATGCTACAATATACTTCCAAATATGCAGACAAAGGTTGTGAGATGGGACCGGTTGCTGTTTTTGTATCTCATAGGACATCGATCAGAGGCAACGGCATTGAATATCAACATTCCATACATTATCTGGAATAGAATGGCGCGATATGTTGAGCATCCTCACCCCACTGAGAGAATTCCATTTCCCTTGATTATAATGAGGATTTACAGAAATTTCAGGTTGACATTACTTCAACAACTTATCATCAATGTCTGAGCATGATAAATGAGTCTACTATTGTCAAATCCCTCCATAAGTTGCCGCATGTCACTCCAGTTCCTGCATCTGGAACAAAGCACAGTACAAGCACTGCCGCATCACCATCTCGACAAGCAACTGGCACAGATGATGAAGCATCAATAACATCGATTATCAAGGAACAACAGCGACTATCTGTTAAGCAAGAACAAATTTTGACGGAGCAACAACGAATTACCAAAGAGCTTGAAATTACAACGGCAGCTCACATTACCATAACGAAGAAGATCAATTCAATGGACAAGCGGATGCGAAAGATACTCTCTAAGATGGGTTGCACAAGCTCTGAAGACTCAGATTCTGACAACTGATTACTTTTGACTCATTTCTTTCCTTTCCTTTTGTGCAGGATTACGATTTTAGGATTTAGTTTTATACTTACGTTAGCTTAGTTCTCAGGTTTTACATTTTATTGGAACTTTTACTCTCCTCACATTTCGTAGTCTTAACTACATTTTGGCTTTGTTTTGTGACAAAAAGGGGGAGAGAGTTAGAGAGAACTTTGAACAATGTTGACTGCATGAAACATCAAGGTAAGTGAACAATGTTTGATATGAAAACTGGATGAATATCAAGGTAAGTATTACTCCAACTTCCATTCTCAACTTGAGGTTTTTCAGCTGTATGAATGCATGCCTCGACGAACTATTTGCTAACTATTTGGGCATGTAATATAACTAACAAGTTGATGTTCACTAACAAGTTTGTGACACTTGGTTTTGATTGCATAGAAGATATGTTGGTTCTTAACTCTGATCAATTACATATCTATATATATATTAGTTTGTCACAAACATGTTCATGACATTTGGTTTTTACGTGCAAAGAAGATGTGTTGGTGTTTTTTTTTTAACTATGATCAGTTTACATATCTGAATATAAATGTCATGGTAAGTATAAATGAGTTTAAACTTCATCTCTGTTTGTGGTTTTTGAATGATACAAAATTCTTGAGGTATCTAACGATTTCTTTTGTCAAGAATGATTCTTTTTGCAGAGAGTACAGATGTCTAAGTCTAGAGTCTGTTTTAGGAGTTTAACTCATGTATTGTATTTTGGATCTCCATTGTAAATTTTTGTTGTATGGTGATAGCAACAAAAATATCTTTTTGAATTTTCTTTAGTGGATCTGTGTTTTGTCACGAAACCGCCAAAGGGGGAGATTGTTACGGAATTTGAGTTGGCGTAGTTTCGTGAAAGTCTCAAGTCTTGAAGATTGAAGGTGAAGAAAGTTGGATCGTTTAACTCAATCTTAAGAAAGAAGAATTCAAAAGGATCAGGTATGTTTAAACTAAAGAATTTGTGTGATCCGAATACTTCTTGTAGTGTAGAAACACTTGGAAGAATCTTTCATTTGCATAAAAAATCAAAAACTGGACTTGGGACATGTTCAGGATCCGGATCAGGCTGTTCGATCCGGATCCCGAAGGTGGTTCGTTCATACATCGTCGCAATCCGGATCGTAGTCTCTTGATCCGGATCCCGAACGTTGAGTTTACCATCTACCTTGAACGTCCGGATCTTGCTTGCGCAATCCGGATCCCGAACGTTGATGTTTGGTGAACTGTATGAACGATCCGGATCGTAGTCACATGATCCGGATCCCGAACCTTTGTTTTCTGGAATTGGCTGTTTCGTTATGACGATCCGGATCTCAGTTATCACGATCCGGATCGCCGTCCGTAAAATTCCAGAAATGGCAGGTTTTTGATTCTTATCTCCTTCCTAGGGTTTCTAACCTATAAATAGACCCTATGTCTTTCTTTCTAGGGTCAATCCACATAGCCGTCATTTTCATATATCATCATATACGGCTATAGATCCACATATAGAGAAGAAAGGAAATCATTAGAGAATACTCTATGTTTCTTCATCTATATTGATTAGTTTGATTCTAGGTTTTCATACTCACATCCTGAGTTGAATCAAACTAATGAATACTTAGATGGTATTTCCGATCTATCTTTGATCTAAGTATTCGGCGGATCATCACCACCCAAAACACACGATTACCCCCAAAATCGGCGCGTGATTCGCGTGTCCTTGTGGATTCAGGTTCATTCGCTCTCGTGGATTCGGAGCGAGGCACGTTCGTGGATTCGAAGGGTGCTATTGGGTGAAGACCGTGGATTCGGTCGGACGTCGTGGATTCGACGTTGGACCGCCGTGGATTCGGCGTTGGGCGCAGATCGTGGATTCGAGAAGCGTCTGGAGCGAGCGGAGAAGATCCTCTAGGAGCGTATGGAAAAGGTTGAGTCGTAAGTGTGTACGGTTAAATCACCTTGTACGTGTTTTAATTCTAGTGGATTTCTGCCGTGTTATCGGTCCCGTGGTTTTTTACTCCGGTGATGGAGTTTTCCACGTAAAAATCTTGCGAGTTATTTTATTTCCGCATTGGGTTTTATCGCAACGATTTTTGAGTGTTTATACGTTTACACCTATTCACCCCCCTCTAGTGTTTCTTCCCCTATTTAGATCCGTATTATATATAGACCCAACA
>CM055072.1:17621497-17682048 GCA_029204045.2 Tillandsia leiboldiana
AAGAATTGGGATGCTTTCCTTGAAATAATCTTCTTTTTGAAATCTTTGCTTAGAATAGGTTTTGTATTTGTTTTTGTTTTGTTCTTTATCTATGTTTGTACATAGGACATTAATTGAGCATAGATCATAAATTGACTTTAATTGCATCTTTTCGCACATTTAGAAATTTATTATGCTTTTGCCATCATAATATTTCACTGTTGCAATGATCATTTATGTTAATTAAATCATCTTCTAAAGTGATCAAAGTCAATTTCTCTCTCTCAATGATCTCTTGGTATAGTCATTATCTTATTTGACTGATTAGTCGAGTATGAAATCGAGATCAATTTTTGGTTGAATACTTTATATCTTAAATAATTGATAGCCAATTGAGGGGGAGTCAAAGATAATGTAAAATGCTCAAAAGATGTGGAAAGAGTTACATCCCAATGAGGAGTGTGAAAACTACCACCACATGGAGGAAAGAGCTACCACCTCGGTCGTCCGAGTATTGTGTGCAGCTACCACATGTATACCAAGCATGGTTGTTCAAATTTTTGATTAAGTAAAATGCATGTTGAAATACTTGACTCTGTCAAATTTAAAGGTTGGTATAAGGTGGGATTTTAAAGAAAGATGCTCAAAGAGCCACTCTCTTCAACAGATTGTCTAGAAATATTATCTACCATATTTGGGATTTCAAACATCTATTGATCTTTGTATTTCATTTTCTTTACTGAATTGATGATTTGATAAAGGCATTACTCATAAGATCAAGTTAGATGTGATTGAAGGTGTTCAACTTTAAGGGATTTAATTTTTGTAAATTTTCGTTTCATTTTTGGATATTATTGATAGATTTGGCATAATCTAATTCTTGTTGTATGAAACGATGATTTTTGTTTAAAGTTGATACACATTTGTGCTTACAATCTTTTTCTGGATCTTCCTGAATTTCTCTGAAATTTTTTTAAGAAAAAGTTGGGGCCGATCCGGATCGGGGTAGATGATCCGGATCCCGAACGCAGGAATTCTTCTGCGGGCTGACGATCCGGATTGTATCTGCCGATCCGGATCCCGAACGCAGTTTTCTCACTGCGGGTAGCCGATCCGGATCGCAGTCATGAACTGATCCGGATCGCGGCTAGGTATTATAAGGAACGAAAGGGGTTTTTGATTTCTTTACTCCAATCTTTTTGTTCCGAAGTTTCCAGAGCCTCTCTCTCTAGATTTCATCCTTCCTGGAAGCTTTCAAACTCAGGTTCTTCAACTCCAAGTAAGTTTTATTGATCAAAATCTCGGTTTTTCACCGTTTTTCTCTTTTCCTCCTCAAACGTACGAATTTCTTGGATCAACTTTGTTTGTGGATGGTTTTTGATCAAATTTCTTTTGAAATAAGAACTCTGGGTAGATTAGTTTTGATTATATGCTAGGTATTCTCCTGATTAACGGATTTTTAGGCTTCGATTTCTAAAATTTCGGTTTTAGGGCATATAATAAGGATTTTCGAAATTCATGCAATTGATCTATTTTTAAAAGTCCTTTTGCAAAACTAATTTGATTCTTAGTCTCACTACATGATTATGATTGTTTGGGTACAATTTTTTCAATTTTTGAAAACTAAGAATTTTTGTGTTCTTGAGTTGGTTTTCACAGGACACCTTCTGAACTCAAGCACTTTGATCAATGGCACTTAATTCAATGTGTTTCTCTTGGTTAATCCTTCTCCTTGTCTCAATGGTACACACTCGCCCTACAAATAAACTAAAGAGGGCCAAGAACCTCCAACAAAAAGGTGAATTTGTCGAGGTCAGTGACACAGAGGTAGATTGTCATGAGATTGACTGGGCGGCATTGACGGATGATGATGACTCAATGTATGAACAAGAACCGTCTGATGGTTCAAGGAGAAAGGCGTCTGTTAAACCAAAGAAAAGGCAACTAAGGTACCAGGAAAAGCATCAGTGGTAGCACCAACCATCTCCTTGAAAAGAAAGAGAATAACTAAACGCCGTGGGCTACGACAGGACAATAATGTTGACACGCCGATAGCTCCTGACTCCCCACATCACTTGGAAGAAGTATTCGTTAACACTGATCGTCTTCGAGCCTTTGCACATCGCGAATGCATTGGTGAAAGGCATGTTAACATTGAGGCTCTGCAAGGTCACTCCCCTGGTTTTGGTCTTCTGATTGAACAAGCCAACCTTATTCAAGTATGTCGTTTCCCAGAAACTCTTGGCTACTGTTTGCATCATGTGAGGACCTTCTACACTAATGCACGACATCTTCGAGAGGTTGAGAACGGTCCTATGGAGTTCTACACGAACATCCAAGGCACAAGGTTTAAGATTACTCCACAATTGATTGGCGAGGTTTTGGGAATGGAAGCCAGCAAGAAAGGAGTTCACTTCTTGAAGGGGGTAAATTTGACAAACACATTATGGCAAAAAGTTATAGAGGGAATTTGTCTCGAGGGAACACAATCAACCGAAAAATCTGTTCGTTCTAAAGAACTTCGTCTTGAATATCGCTTCTTAAACTTCATCACATGCTACAATATACTTCCAAATATGCAGACAAAGGTTGTGAGATGGGACCGGTTGCTGTTTTTGTATCTCATAGGACATCGATCAGAGGCAACGGCATTGAATATCAACATTCCATACATTATCTGGAATAGAATGGCGCGATATGTTGAGCATCCTCACCCCACTGAGAGAATTCCATTTCCCTTGATTATAATGAGGATTTTACAGAAATTTCAGGTTGACATTACTTCAACAACTTATCATCAATGTCTGAGCATGATAAATGAGTCTACTATTGTCAAATCCCTCCATAAGTTGCCGCATGTCACTCCAGTTCCTGCATCTGGAACAAAGCACAGTACAAGCACTGCCGCATCACCATCTCGACAAGCAACTGGCACAGATGATGAAGCATCAATAACATCGATTATCAAGGAACAACAGCGACTATCTGTTAAGCAAGAACAAATTTTGACGGAGCAACAACGAATTACCAAAGAGCTTGAAATTACAACGGCAGCTCACATTACCATAACGAAGAAGATCAATTCAATGGACAAGCGGATGCGAAAGATACTCTCTAAGATGGGTTGCACAAGCTCTGAAGACTCAGATTCTGACAACTGATTACTTTTGACTCATTTTCTTTTCCTTTCCTTTTGTGCAGGATTACGATTTTAGGATTTAGTTTTATACTTACGTTAGCTTAGTTCTCAGGTTTTACATTTTATTGGAACTTTTTACTCTCCTCACATTTCGTAGTCTTAACTACATTTTGGCTTTGTTTTGTGACAAAAAGGGGGAGAGAGTTAGAGAGAACTTTGAACAATGTTGACTGCATGAAACATCAAGGTAAGTGAACAATGTTTGATATGAAAACTGGATGAATATCAAGGTAAGTATTACTCCAACTTCCATTCTCAACTTGAGGTTTTTCAGCTGTATGAATGCATGCCTCGACTAACTATTTGCTAACTATTTGGGCATGTAATATAACTAACAAGTTGATGTTCACTAACAAGTTTGTGACACTTGGTTTTTGATTGCATAGAAGATATGTTGGTTCTTAACTCTGATCAATTACATATCTATATATATATTAGTTTGTCACAAACATGTTCATGACATTTGGTTTTTACGTGCAAAGAAGATGTGTTGGTGTTTTTTTTTTAACTATGATCAGTTTACATATCTGAATATAAATGTCATGGTAAGTATAAATGAGTTTAAACTTCATCTCTGTTTGTGGTTTTTGAATGATACAAAATTCTTGAGGTATCTAACGATTTCTTTTGTCAAGAATGATTTCTTTTTGCAGAGAGTACAGATGTCTAAGTCTAGAGTCTGTTTTAGGAGTTTAACTCATGTATTGTATTTTGGATCTCCATTGTAAATTTTTGTTGTATGGTGATAGCAACAAAAATATCTTTTTGAATTTTCTTTAGTGGATCTGTGTTTTGTCACGAAACCGCCAAAGGGGGAGATTGTTACGGAATTTGAGTTGGCGTAGTTTCGTGAAAGTCTCAAGTCTTGAAGATTGAAGGTGAAGAAAGTTGGATCGTTTAACTCAATCTTAAGAAAGAAGAATTCAAAAGGATCAGGTATGTTTAACTAAAGAATTTGTGTGATCCGAATACTTCTTGTAGTGTAGAAACACTTGGAAGAATCTTTCATTGCATAAAAAATCAAAAACTGGACTTGGGACATGTTCAGGATCCGGATCAGGCTGTTCGATCCGGATCCCGAAGGTGGTTCGTTCATACATCGTCGCAATCCGGATCGTAGTCTCTTGATCCGGATCCCGAACGTTGAGTTTACCATCTACCTTGAACGATCCGGATCTTGCTTCGCAATCCGGATCCCGAACGTTGATGTTTGGTGAACTGTATGAACGATCCGGATCGTAGTCACATGATCCGGATCCCGAACCTTTGTTTTTCTGGAATTGGCTGTTTCGTTATGACGATCCGGATCTCAGTTATCACGATCCGGATCGCCGTCCGTAAAATTCCAGAAATGGCAGGTTTTTGATTCTTATCTCCTTCCTAGGGTTTCTAACCTATAAATAGACCCTATGTCTTTCTTTCTAGGGTCAATCCACATAGCCGTCATTTTCATATATCATCATATACGGCTATAGATCCACATATAGAGAAGAAAGGAAATCATTAGAGAATACTCTATGTTTCTTCATCTATATTGATTAGTTTGATTCTAGGTTTTCATACTCACATCCTGAGTTGAATCAAACTAATGAATACTTAGATGGTATTTCCGATCTATCTTTGATCTAAGTATTCGGCGGATCATCACCACCCAAAAACAACGATTACCCCAAAATCGGCGCGTGGATTCGCGTGTCCTTGTGGATTCAAGGTTCATTCGCTCTCGTGGATTCGGAGCGAGGCACGTTCGTGGATTCGAAGGGTGCTATTGGGTGAAGACCGTGGATTCGGTCGGACGTCGTGGATTCGACGTTGGACGCCGTGGATTCGGCGTTGGGCGCAGATCGTGGATTCGAGAAGCGTCTGGAGCGAGCGGAGAAGATCCTCTAGGAGCGTATGGAAAAGGTTGAGTCGTAAGTGTGTACGGTAAATCACCTTGTACGTGTTTTAATTCTAGTGGATTTCTGCCGTGTTATCGGTCCCGTGGTTTTTTACTCCGGTGATGGAGTTTTCCACGTAAAAATCTTGCGAGTTATTTTCATTTCCGCATTGGGTTTTTATCGCAATGATTTTTGAGTGTTTATACGTTTACACCTATTCACCCCCCTCTAGGTGTTTCTTCCCCTATTTAGATCCGTATTATATACGACCCAACAGGGTGAACTACCAAGGCTCTTTTCCTTTGCAAAATTCTCCTTTGATTTCCGGGGAATCACCTTTTTGGTAGTTGTTGCAAGAGGCGCTTGATTTGATCGTTTCGCTCCAATCTTGCAATCTCTTCTTATGTGCCCTGCAAAACCACAATGAAAACATACCTTTGACTTTGTCGAACCCGAAATAGGTGAGGTAGGCTTATTGTCGTTGAATGCAGTGAATTCCGTCGTCGGAGGAGAAGATACCGACTGGGGCACAAAAACTGTTTTACTCGAACTAGGGTTGTCTCCAGTTCGATTGTATCCAAGGCCGAAACGGTTAGTTTGACCAAGACCAAGCATCTTATCCAACTTGCTCCTTCCAGAAGAAAATCGCTTCAAATCATCCTTAAGTTGGAAAATGGTCTTCGTCATTTCCATTTTTTCTTGTCGAGCCTCGGAGTAGAGCTTCAAGAAGTAACTTGCTTTATCCACCAATTTTACATGTTCCTTCTCGAAATGCTCATTTTTCTCTTGAAGGGAAACATTTACTTTGATCAAGTTATCCCTTTCCTTTTCAAGAGCGTTTGAGAGAGAAGTTGCCCTTTTTGCTTCTTCTTCGAGATCCTGCAATCTCCCTCTCAAACCCTTGTTTTGCTTTGCCAGTTTCTTTGAATCTTTTCAAAGTTTATGGTAGGCAAAAGCAAAGTCTTCACCTTCGGAATTACTCGATTCGTCGTCCGTTGCATTCTTTTCAACTTGGGAGGAGTTGGACAATGAATCAGATGTACTTGCCATAAAGCATACGTAAGGTGAAGTTGTGGACACGTGGAAAGTCGTTGCGTTGTTTTCTTCATCACTGGAAGATGACTCATTTGACGATGAGGTGTCATCCCAAGTGATGGTTTGCATCGCCTTCTTCTTTGACGGATTCTTATTGGGACACTCCGTTGAGATGTGACCGTAGCCTCGGCACTTGAAGCATTGGATTTGTCCCTCCGAGTTCTTTTTGTCTTTTGAAGAACTCTCTTGTTTTCTTGACTTGAAGCTTGAAAAACCTTTGCCTTTCTTCGACTTTACGAAGGATGAGGTTTTGCTAGAATTACCCCTTCGAAAGTTTCGGCGAAATTTTCTTGTCAAGAGAGCAAGTTGCTTCTCGAAATCCTCCATTGATAGGTTCTCGTCATCGTCTGAGGAGGATGAATCCGCGTCTTCTTCTTTTGTTGTTTTCAACGCAAAACCTGAAGGCTTAGAAGAGGATGCCTTTCTAGAAGAATAGTTAGTAGGAAATGTCATTTCATAAGTTTGAAGTGCACCAACTAATTCTTCTACACGAATTTCATCCGGGTGTTTAACTGTTTCAATGGCCGTAACCTTGGAACGAAATCTTTCAGGAAGAGTCCTTAAAATTTTTCTTACAACTTTAGATTCTGGAATTTTCTCTCCCAAGTTAGCACATGTATTCACAATGTCTTGCAATCGTGTATAGTAATCTGTGAACGATTCATTTTCTGTCATAAAAGTGGAGTCAAACTTGCTCGTAAGCATTTGCAGTTTTTGAATCTTCACAAGGTTTGTTCCCTCATGTGTAACTTGTAGAACATCCCAGATTTCTTTCGCAGTCTCACATGCCGAGACGCGAGAGAACTCAGTTTGCGACAAAGCATTAAATAAGGCGTTAATTCCTTTGTCATTGTAAGAAGATGAGTCAATCTCTTCCTTGGTCCATTTCGACCTAGGTTTGATGGTGCGAACATCAGCAATAATTTCAGTTGAATTTGACCATCCTAACTCTATTGATTGCCACACCCGTTCATCGATGAAAATTAAAAATGTTTTCATCCGTACTTTCCAGTAGGCATAATTTGTTCCATCGAAGAACGGTGGTCTGTTGATGTTTCCACCTTCAACCATTGTTTACAACCCTATTCCCGCTCTGATACCACTTGTTGGGTTATGATAATATGGATCTAAATAGGAGAAAAAACACCTAGAGGGGGGTGAATAGGTGTAAACAATAAACACTCAAAAATCTTTGCGTAATAGAACCCAATGCGGAAATGAAAAATAACACGCAAGATTTTTACGTGGAAAACTCCATCACAGGAGTGAAAAACCACGAGACCAATAACATGGTGAAATCAACTAAGATTGAACACGTACAAAGGTGATATAACGTACTCACACACGACTCAACCTTTTTCCATACGGTCCGAGTTTATCTTCTCCGCTCGCTCCACAACGCACCTCGAATCCACGATTTGCGTCCAACGCCGAATCCACGGCGTCCAACGTCGAATCCACGACGTCTGACCGAATCCACAGTCTCCACCAAGTAGTACGTCTCGAATCCACGAACGTACCTCGCTTCGAATCCATGAGAGCGGTAACACCTTGAATCCACAAGGCCACGCGAATCCACACGCCGATTCTGGGGAAAATCGTTGTTTTGTTTGGTGGTGATAATCCGCCGAATACTTAGATCAACGATAGATCGGAAATACCATCTAAGTATTCATTAATTTGATTCTACTCAAAATCAAAGTAAGAAAACCTAGAATCAAATTAATTAATATAGATGAAGAAAGATAGAATTAAATCTAGTTATTTTCTTTCTTCTCTTTATGTGGATTTATAAGTTTTTCTCCGTTAATATTTTTGTCACTCCCCGGGGGTTTCTTTCAGCGTAAACGAATCGCAAAAAGGTTTGCATTTGGCGCGTAAATTTTTTTTGAAAAACCTTCTTCCCCGGTGCGTGCCAAGACCCGCCGCATACACAGAATCACTCTGCAAACGGACAGAGTCTCCTCTATATATATGCACGGTGTCGCGGCTAGTACAACATCCAAACACAGTCATCAATCCAATCACAACAGTTTCTAACATACACACATGCACAAAACTGAATAAATCTCACGGCCGATCAGTTTGAAAGGATAAATCCACAATTGTTGAAACGGCGCCCACCCGGCACCCAGATTTTGAAAACCAGTTTCAAAAGCAACATAAACCCACAGGGTTTTGAAAACAGTGCCCGCACGACACTCAGGTTTTGAAATCCGCTTTCACAATCCATAAATCCACAGGGTTTTGAAAACTGTAACCACACGACACCCAAGTTTTGAAAACTGTTTTCGCAATCTTTTTCTTTTTGTTTTCTCTTTTTTTTTCTTAAAGCGGCCAACAGAGATGAAAGGAAACTCAATAATTAATTAGGAACCATACCGACATCCACACCGACCCCACGAGGGTATCGAGAACCACACAATAGTCTACAAATAGTAAATGAAATGCGAAAGAAAGGAGAAAGTACAGCCTGGGGTCTCCAGGGACCCAGAAGCTCCTGCCGCGGCCTCACCGTCGTCTAACTCTCCCCCCTGTAGGACCCTGTCGCAAAGTGGGAAGTCAGCGACTAAGTAATAACAATAATAAAGAAAGCAGGGTAAAGAAATGCGTCCAACCGTAAACTATCCGGAGCAACCACCCTCCCAAGAGGGAAAAGAAAACACGAACACCTGTAAACCTGCAACACCTGACCACGTCGGACACCTACACCGACGGGTCGCACCGCTCACACCTTGGCGCATCAAAACCCCACACCTACAAGGGCCCCACTACGTCATCTCGTGGGTATACACGGGTCATAGACCACTTTTCCGGAAAAGCGCATCCTTTGCGGTGGCCAAACCGCTGGTGCGCGTGCTGCAGCCTCGAGCAAAGTAACCATAGTACCAAATACGAGCAAAGTAACCATAGTACCAAATATACTCAACGATAAAGACCGCAAGGACTACCATGTTAGCACGATTAGATAATTATATTAAACAAGGTACAATTGCCGGAAACCCGACGCTAAATCCCAAAACAAAACCCACCTGTCACGTGTAGTGGTCAACGCTCGACTCCCCTGCGTCCCGGCGCGCTCCCCGAATCAACAAAGTCCCCCGGGGAGAAGTCAGTACTCTACAAGCATAGCTCAAGGAAAACAAGAAAACTGACCAGTTTCCGCCGCGGAGCGGGGCCCTCGGTTCCGACGGCAGCGGCGGCGGCGGCCGAGTCGGAAACCGTGGCGGCGGTGACCCCGCGTTGCCGCGTTGCCCGCGCGCGCACAAGGCCCCGTGCGGAAACAGAGTCGCACGGGCATCCTGTCAACGGCGGCCCCGCGCGGCGCCTAGGCACCGCACGTACGGGGCGGTCCCGCGCGGCGCCTGGCCCGCGCGGCGCCTGGCGCGCGCGGCGCCTGGCCCGCGCGGCGCCTGGCGCGCGCGGCGCCTGGCCCGCGCGGCGCCTGGCGGGCGCGGCGCCTGGCCCGCGCGGTGCCTGGCCCGCGCGGGTGCCCAGCCCGCAAGCACGGGGCGGCCCCGCGCGGCGCCTGGCCCGCGCGGGCGCTCAGCCCGCACGCACGG
Source organism: Tillandsia leiboldiana (assembly GCA_029204045.2). Lineage (NCBI taxonomy): Eukaryota > Viridiplantae > Streptophyta > Magnoliopsida > Poales > Bromeliaceae > Tillandsia > Tillandsia leiboldiana. The sequence continues at coordinate 17,631,214 of CM055072.1, forward strand.
GGCGGCCCCGCGCGGCGCCTGGCCCGCGCGGGCGCCCAGCCCGCACGCACGGGGCAGCCCCGTGCGGCGCCTGGCCCGCGCGGGCGCCCAGCCCGCACGCACGGGGCGGCCCCGCGCGGCGCCTGGCCCGCGCGGGCGCCCATCCCGCACGCACGGGGCGGCCCCGCGCGGCCTCTGGCCCGCGCGGGCGCCCATCCCGCACGCGCGACGGCCGCTCCCCGCACGCGCCTGGCCCCTCGCGGCGGCGATAGTGCGGCCGACCGGAGTGCCCCGCCTCCCTCTTGCGATGATCCGAAGGAAACTACCCTAAAGGACGAAAATAAAACTCACCGATCTACACGCTCCCGATCCGCCAATGGAGAATGAGGAAGAGGGTCGTCCCGCGCTCGCTTGCCCGGTTTCGTGGGGAGTGTGGTGTCCTTCTCTCTCCGTGGGCACCACCGCCCGGTTCTCTACGCCGTCGGTAGGAGGAAGGAGGTTTTGGGAATCGGGTTCCGCTTCCTCGCTCTGATGTGACCTACGTACAGGGCAAGAGGAGTGAAAAATAAATCCCTAACCCCCAAAACGCGACTTAAAACGATCGGGCGAAGTGAGAAGTGGGAACTAACCCAAACCTCAAACAGAAAGACTAGGTCGATCGGGTGCGAACCAGGGTCCAGTCTGCCTCGATAAACGTGCAAGTCGCCAGAACTATTAGCAACCTTCCGGAATTTATTTCGGGAGATTCTGGAGTCGGAATCCAAAACCGATCGCGCCGCCGTTCTCCGTTTCGCGAGCTCTATTGTCTAAAAAATACCCGCGAGCCCCGACGGTCTGTCCAGAAGAAAAAGAAAGTTAAGCCACACTCCGGACCCCTAAGCGAGATGCGGTGCACTTAAAACAAAATATAAAATCCGAAAAAGTATTTAAACGAGCGGTTACTACACCACTCACCTCTAAAAACGAGTTTCGTCCCCGAAACTCAAATCTGTGTTGCGGTGAAAAGATTGGGGTAACACTCCCTCATTTTGGACTCCAGCTCCCATGTTGCTTCTCGCTCCTCATGGTTGCTCCAAAGCACCTTCACGTAGGGGATGGTTCGATTTCGCAGTGATTTGTTTTCCCTTGCCAGGATTCTCACTGTGGTTTCCTCGAAACTCAGGTCCTCCTTAAGTTCGAGAGTAGAGACGTCCAGAATGTGTGATGGGTCGGGAAGGTATTTCCGGAGCATGGACACATGGAAAACATCGTGGACTCGGTCGAGGTTTGGTGGTAGGGTCAGGCGGTATGCCACCGGCCCAATGCGCTCTAGGATCTCGAACGGCCCCACAAATTGTGGGCTCAACTTGCCCTTCAACCCGAAACGCTTAATTCCCCTGGATGGCGAGACTCGTAGCAACACGTGCTCCCCCACTTGGAATTCCAAGTCGCGACGTCTCTGGTCTGCGTAGCTCTTCTGTCGACTCTGGGCTGTCAGTATGCGCTGTCTGATGAGGCGTACTTTTTCTTCGGTTTCTTCCACAAGGTCAGGTCCCAAGAACTTCCGTTTCCCTAAGTCGTCCCAACAGGTCGGGGATCGGCAGCGCCTCCCATACAAGGCTTCGTAGGGCGCCATCTGGATACTGACCTGGTAGCTGTTGTTGTAGGCGAATTCCACGAGGGGTAGGTAGTGTGACCAACCGACCCCCCAGTCTAGTACACAGGCGCGCAGCATGTCCTCAAGAGTCTGAATCACTCGCTCCAATTGTCCGTCCGTCTGGGGGTGGAAGGCTGTGCTGAACTATAGTTTGGTCCCCAGAGCCCGCTGTAGACTTTGCCAGAACTTCGAGACAAAGCGCGTGTCTCGATCTGAAGTGATCGACGCCGGCACTCCATGCAATCTCACGATCTCGCTGATGTAGACTTGAGCTAACCGCTCTCGGGCCCAGGTTGTATGAATGGGCAGAAAGTGTGCTGACTTGGTTAACCGGTCCATAATGACCCAAATCGAGTCATGCCCCTGCTGTGAACGTGGAAACCCAGTGACGAAATCCATGGTGATCTGATCCCACTTCCACTCTGGCACCGACAAAGGCTGTAACTTTCCCGCTGGTCGCTGATGTTCAGCCTTTATCTATTGACATACCAGGCAATGAGCTACATGTCGTGTCACATCCCCCTTCAGCTTGGGCCACCAGAAGGTCTGCTTGAGGTCCCTGTACATCTTCATGCCCCCCGGATGCGCCACATAAGGGGCGCGGTGTGCCTCTGCCAGGATCTCCTCCCTCAACTCCGACGAATCCGGCACGCAATACCGCCCGCGAAACCGTATGATGCCGTCGCCTCCCACTGAAAAGTCGTTCTCCTAGTCCGAGGAGATCTTGTCTCGAACGAGCTGTAAGTGCGAGTCGGTCTGTTGTCCTTCCCGGATTTTCTAGAATAGCGTCGGCTTGACTACCAAAGCTAAAAGTTGCGCAACTGTGCCCGCTGGTACCACCTCCAACTTCAGTCGTGAGAATTCCGCGATCAAGCTGCTCTGCTCAGTTATCGCGCATACCGACACCTCTTCCAGCTGCCCCTTCCAGCTCAAAGCGTCCGCCACCACGTTTGCCTTCCCGGGGTGGTATTGAATTGTTAGGTCGTAATCCTTCAACAGCTCAAGCCACCGCCTCTGCAGCAAATTTAGTTCCTTTTGGGTGAACAGGTACTTAAGACTTTGGTGGTCTGAAAAGACGTTACAGTGGACACCAAAGAGGCAGTGTCTCCATAACTTTAGAACGAAGACCACTGCAGCCAGCTCCAAATCATGTATCGGGTAGTTCTTTTCGTAATCCTTCAGTTGCCTGGAAGCATAGGCTATTACTTTCCCTTGTTGCATCAGCACACCCCCAAGGCCGATCCTTGATGCGTCGCAGTACACTTCATAGTCCTCTCCGGGTGTTGGTAGTACAAGTATTGGTGCCCTGGTTAGCCTTCTTTTGAGTTCTTCGAAGCTCTCCTGGCATTTAGCCGTCCATAAAAACTTCTCCCCTTTCCTGGTCAACCGGTTTAAAGGGGCAGCAATTTTCGAGAAACCCTCGACGAAGCGTCTGTAATATCCCGCCAGGCCCAGGAAACTGCGGATCTCCGTCACCGTCGTCGGCGGCTGCCAGTCGATTACCGATTCTACCTTCTTGGGGTCCACGGCGATTCCCTTCGCCGAGATCACGTGCCCTAGAAATCCCACCTCGCGTAGCCAGAATTCACACCTCTTGAGCTTAGCGAACAGCTTCTGATCCCTGAGAATCTGGAGAATCGTTCGCAAATGGTCCTCGTGCTCCTCGTCGGTGGGTGAATAGATCAGAATGTCGTCGATAAAGACCACTACGAACCGGTCTAAGAAGGGTCTGAAGATCCGGTTCATCATATCCATGAAGACTGCGGGAGCGTTCGTAAGTCCGAACGGCATAACCGTGAACTCGTAGTGGCCATACCGGGTACGGAAGGCGGTTCTTGGAATGTCTTCGTTCCGAACCCGGAGCTGGTGGTAACTCGATTGCAGGTCAATCTTTGAGAAGACCGTCGCTCCCCGTAACTGGTCGAAGAGGTCGTCGATTCTGGGCAGGGGGTACTGGTTCTTCACCGTAACCTTGTTTATCCCTCTGTAGTCGATGCAGAGACGCAGGCTTCCATCTTTCTTCCGCACGAAGAGTACCGGTGCGCCCCAGGGCGACACACTCGGTCTGATAAACCCTTTGTCCAAGAGGTCTTCAAGTTGCGCCTTAAGCTCTTTCAACTCTGCGAAGGCCATTCGGTAAGGCGCCTTCGTAACAGGCTGTGTGCCCGGTAGGAGTTCGATAGGGAACACCACCTCTCGTTCAGGGGGCATCCCGGGCAGTTCCGTCGGGAAGACATTGGGAAAGTCTCTCACCACTGGGATGTCTGAAGGTGTCGCCGAGGGTCGGGTAACTAGATCCACCGATGCCAAGTAGGCCACACACCCACCCTCCACCAATCTTCTAGCCCGTGTCGCTGAGATGACCGCTGGGAAAGAGATGCTCTTGCATGCCAGATACACATGTTCGGGGAAACCCTGCTCTTGTAGCCGCACCTGCCGCTTCTCACAATCGATGAGCGCTTGGTACCTTGAGAGCCAGTCCATGCCCAACACTACGTCGTACTCCTTCATGGGAATTACCACCAAATCCCAAGGGCAAGGTAGTCGCCCTAGCTTAATCGAGCAGGCGGCCACAAGGCTATTCGCTTCCAAGGACCCACCCGCAGTTTGGACCGTCATTAGACTTTGGAGGGGTATCTCCCCAAGACCATGCACAAACACGAAGTCATGAGAAATGAAAGAGTGTGTTGCTCCGGTATCAAAAAAGAGTTCTAGCGCGGGAATTTGAAATAGAAGTAATACCTGCCAGTGCGTCCTCCGGCGGGTCCGACTCTTGGCGGGTCATCGAGGAAACTCGCCCGCCAGGTTGAGGCTGCCTATCCTCCGCTCGCCGTGGTGCAGGGGGTCTAGAAGTCGACCCCATAGGAGCTTTCCCCCGTCTTGAAAGCTGTGGCGAAGGCGTAGAAGCTGCAGAGGATGCCGATCCCCAGGCTAAGGGGCAGTCGCGGCGGAAGTGCCCCTGTTTGCCGCATCGGAAACAATGATCACCTCTTTGGGGGCAATCTCCCACTCGATGCCCTCCCCCACATATGATACACGGCCTATCCCCCGTCCTTGGCCCTCCTGTAGGTGCGCTTCGAGATTCTGACTGTGGTCTCCATCGCTTGGGGGGTCAGCTCCCACTAGAAGAGCCTCCCCCGGAGTACTGTTGCTGTCGCTTCTTTTCCTCATGTTGCGCCGGGCCCTCCCTCCTGGCGCGCGTAACAGAGAACCCGCGCTCCACCACCGTGGCCCTGTCGACCACTTTCTGAAAAGTGTGCAAATCGGCTGCTTGCACCACCTGGAATATATCGCTTCACAAGCCATCCACGAAAAGTTGCGCCTTGTGGGACTCGTCCCTTACAACGAATGGGACGCAGTTGGCCAATCGCATGAACTCGCGTTGGTATTCCATAACCGTCCTGCTCCCCTGCTGGATGTGGTTCAAGTCATCCTCCAGTTTCTTTTTGACGCTGCTGGTGAAGAAAGCCCCGAACAGGTTCTGCTTGAACGTCGTCCAGGATGGGAGCACGGTACCCTTGGTGGGATCAGGGCGTACCGTCTTCCACCATAAGCGGGCGTTCCCCTCCAGGAAGTGGACCGCTAGGGGAACCCGCTCGCAATCTTCCATGAGCAAGTCCTCAAATAATTTTTCCATCGAACCCACCCACTTCTCGACGACCCAGGGATCGGTCATCTCCCATTGAACGTGGGTGGATCGTATTTCTTAAAGTCGGCCAGGTTGGCCCGCACTCGGTCCCGCTCAGTCAGCGGAATCGGCCCCTCCCCCGTGGCGGCGGCGGCCACTGTAGGTGAAGGTGTCACCACGGTCCTTCCCAGGATTCCCCCGCCGAGGGTCCCCGTCGCCGGTCCCGTAGTCGCCATCGCAGGAGCTGCTGCTGCTGGTGTCGCGGTCTGGGCTGATGGTATCCCGGCTGCTGCAGCCGATGGAGGGGCTGCTCCTTCCCAGGCCCCCGCCACCTGCGGTCCCGTTACCGGCGCGGTTGGCCCCTGCGGAGGGGCCGGAGCGACCGCCACTGTTGCGGCCGGTTGCTGTTGCGTCAGCTGACGCACGTGGTCGGTGAGGGCCGCCAGCTGTCCTGCCATCTCTCGCAGTTGTTGCCGCAGGAGCTTGTTCTCCGCGGTCGTCGACGCCGTCGCATCTGCCCCCGTGTCCTCGGCCGACGATCTAGTTTGGACCATTGTCTGTACACACATACCACTAAAGTTAGCTCTACGCTTTGCAAGAAGCAACAACCACCTATCGAGAGAAAAGGATCTATACATCCCCCCCCCCCCCCCCCCCCCCCCCCCGTCCCTCGATCACTCGCGTTCTACACTCCTATGCCTTACACATCTCATTCATTTGTAGCAAGTGTGGTATCTCCGTGGATGTCGGACACAGACGGTTGTGATTGAAGGAAGTCGCTCTGATACCATCTTAATCTATCACGCCCCGGGGGTTTCTTTCAACGGAAACGAATCGCAAAAAGGTTTGTATTTGGCGCGTAAATTTTTTTTGAAAAACCTTATTCCCCGGTGCGTGCCCAGACCCGCCGCATACACAGAATCACTCTGCAAACGGACAGAGTCTCCTCTGTATATGCACGGCGTCGCGGCTAGTACAACATCCAAACACAGTCATCAATCCAATCACAACAGTTTCTAACATACACACATGCACAAAACTGAATAAATCTCACGGCGGATCAGTTTGAAAGGATAAATCCACAATTGTTGAAACGGCCCCCACCTGGCACCCAGATTTTGAAAACCAGTTTCGAAAGCAACATAAACCCACAGGGTTTTGAAAACAGTGCCCACACGACACTCAGGTTTTGAAATCCGCTTTCACAATCCATAAATCCACAGGGTTTTGAAAACGGTGCCCACACGACACCCAAGTTTTGAAAACTATTTTCGCAATCTTATTCTTTTTGTTTTCTCTTTTTTTTTTTCTTAAAGCGGCCAACAGAGACGAAAGGAAACTCAATAATTAATTAGGAACCATACCGACATCCACACCGACCCCACGAGGGTATCGAGAACCACACAATAGTCTACAAATAGTAAATGAAATGCGAAAGAAAGGAGAAAGTACAGCCCGGGGTCTCCAGGGACCCAGAACCTCCTGCCGCAGCCTCACCGTCGTCTAACTCTCCCCCCTGTAGGACCCTGTCGCAAATTGGGAAGTCAGCGACTAAGTAATAACAATAATAAAGAAAGCAGGGTAAAGAAATGCGTCCAACCGTAAACTATCCGGAGCAACCACCCTCCCAAGAGGGAAAAGAAAACACGAACACCTGTAAACCTGCAACACCTGACCACGTCGGACACCTACACCGACGGGTCGCACCGCTCACACCTTGGTGCATCAAAACCCCACACCTACAGGGGCCCTACTACGTCACCTCGTGGGTATACACGGGTCATAGACCACTTTTCCGAAAAAGCGCACCCTTTGCGGTGGCCAAACCGCGGGTGCGCGTGCTGCAGCCTCGAGCAAAGTAACCATAGTACCAAATACGAGCAAAGTAACCATAGTACCAAATATACTCAACGATAAAGACCGCAAGGACTACCATGTTAGCACGATTAGATACTTATATTAAACATGGTACAATTGCCGGAAACCCGACGCTAAATCCCAAAACAAAACCCACCTGTCACGTGTAGTGGTCAACGCTCGACTCCCCCGCGTCCCGGCGCGCTCCCCGAATGTACAAAGTCCCCTAGTGAGAAGTCAGTACTCTACAAGCATAGCTCAAGGAAAACAAGAAAACTGACCAGTTTCCACCGCAGAGCGGGGCCCTCGGTTCCGACGGCGGCGACGGCGGCGGCCGAGTCGGAAACCGTGGCGGCGGTGACCCCGCGTTGCCGCGTTGCCCACGCGCGCACAAGGCTCCTTGTGGAAACAAAGTCACACGGGCATCCTGTCAACGGCGGCCCCGCGCGGCGCCCAGGCCCCGCGCGTACGGGGCGGTCCCGCGCGGCGCCTGGCCCGCGCGGGTGCCCAGCCCGCACGCACGGGGCGGCCCCGCGCGGCGCCTGGCCCGCGCGGGCGCCCAGCCCGCACGCACGGGGCGGCCCCGCGCGGCGCCTGGCCCGCGCGGGCGCCCATCCCACACGCACGGGGCGGCCCCGCCCGGCGCCTGGCCCGCGCGGGCGCCCATCCCGCACGCGCGGCGGCCGCTCCCGCGCGCGCCTGGCGCCTCGCGGCGGCGATGGTGCGGCCGACCGGAGTGCCCCGCCTCACTCTTGCGATGATCCGAAGGAAACTACCCTAAAGGACGAAAATAAAACTCACCGATCTACGCACTCCCGATCCGCCGATGGAGAAGGAGGAAGAGGGTCGTCCCGCGCTCGCTTGCCGGGTTTCGTGGGGAGTGCGGTGTCCTTCTCTCTCCGTGAGCACCACCGCCCGGTTCTCTACGCCGTCGGTAGGAGGAAGGAGGTTTTGGGAATCGGGTTCTGCTTCCTCGCTCCGATGTGACCTACGTACAGGGCAAGAGGAGTGAAAAATAAATCCCTAACCCCCAAAACGCGACTTAAAACGATCGGGCGAAGTGAGAAGTGGGAACTAACCCAAACCTCAAACAGAAAGACTAGGTCGATCGGGTGCGAACCAGGGTCCGGTCTACCTCGATAAACGTGCAAGTCACCAGAACTGTTAGCAACCTTTCGGAATTTATTTCGGGATATTCCGGAGTCGGAATCCAAAACCGATCGCGCCGCCGTTCTCCATTTCGCGAGCTTTATTTTCTAAAAAATACCCGCGAGCCCCGACGGCCTGTCTAAAAGAGAAAGAAAGTTAAGCCACACTCCGGACCCCTAAGCGAGATGCGGTGCACTTAAAACAAAATATAAAATCCGAAAAAGTATTTAAACGAGCGGTTACTACAATTTTTCTGTCATTTCCCGGAGTATAAAACTTATCGTGGATTACCCTAAAAGATAGAATTAGGGTTTACTTATAGGTTAGAAACCATTGGAAGTGGATAAGAATCAAAAACTGACTGTAACGGAATTTTACCCGCACGACGGTCCGGACTGGATTATGCTCGATCCGGACTGTCGTTGTTTTTCAGAGAATTCCTGAAAAACAAGGTTCGGGGTCCGAAACAAAATACCTACGGTCCGGACTGTTCATGCGATTTTAGCAAAATCCACGTTCGGGGTCCGGACTGAACCAGGGGTGTTCCGGACTGGATTTGCGCATGAACCAACCTACGTTCGGGGTCCGGACTGTAGTACCCTGATCCGGATCCTGAACATGTAACAGTCCAGTTTCTTGATTTTTATGCGATTATAAATCCATCCAAGTGTTTCTACATTATAAGAAGTATTCGGATCACCAAAATTATTTAGTTAAACGTACCTGATCCTTTTGAATTCTTCTTTCTTGAGATTGAGGTATATGATCCAACCATCTTCATCTTCAATCTTCAAGACTTAACCATTTCATGAAATACGCCAAAACAAAATCCTTAAAAATAAAACTCAATGCGGAAATGAAAAATAACACGCAAGATGACCAAAGAAAAGTACACGAAGACCCAACAAAACCATAAAACAAACTTCGCTTACCGCAATTTTGTCGGGGGAGACGATCCGCTCGCACTCCCGTTTCCAGCACGTTGATCGGGGCGACCGGACTCTTCCGCTTTCTTCCTCTCTCTTCTCTTTTTCCTTCGGTTAGGGTTTCGTTTCTCTTTTCTTTCTCTTTCTCTCCGGCTAGGGTTTTGCTTTTGCGAAAAAGTGGGATTTCCTCTTAATACGTACGAATAAATCCCACATACGGTATATATTAACTAATAATTAATTATTTAATTATAAAGGATAATCCCACATTTCCTCGGAAAGCGTGCCGGATATTCTGCACGGATTCCGATGGGCGCCAGTCACCGTGACCCTAAAGACCCTATTCCGGGAGGTCCCTAGGTCGGATTTCAAATCCGATCGCACCGTCGGTCATCGTTTTTCGAGCCCTTTCACAGAAAAATACCCGTGCAGCGCGACGGTCAACTTAAGAAAACTCGATAATTTAGTTTTCCTAACAAGTACTTTATTAGCAGGAGAATAAAATATTACTCGAAAAGTCATGACATTACACCACTCACACTTTATAAGAAGTTTCATCCTCGAAACTCATTCTCGACCCTCGCTAAACAGTTCCGGGTAATATTCTCTCATTTTTGTTTCCAGTTCCCAAGTTGCTTCGCGTTCCTCGTGATTGCTTCATTGGACCTTCACGTAGGGGATGGTCCGATTGCGCAATTTCTTGTCTTCTCGCGCTAAGATTCGCACCGGTGTTTCCTCGACGCTTAAGTCTTCCTGCAGCTCGATAGTGGAAACATCTAGGGCATGAGAGGGGTCGGGGAGGTACTTCCGGAGCATTAAGACGTGAAACACGTTGTGGACTCGATCAAGATTCGGCGGTAAGGCTAACCGGTACGCCACCGGGCCCACGCGTTCTAGGATCTCGAACGGTCCCACGTACCTCGGACTTAACTTCCCCCTTAGGCCGAAACGTCGGGCCCCCTTTGAGGGTGAAACTCGGAGCAACACATGCTCGCCCACCATGAATTCCAAATCCCGTCGTCTCTAGTCTGCGTAACTTTTCTGTCGCCTCTGGGCAGTCAGCAACCGTTGCTTGATGAGGCGCACTTTCGCTCCGGTCTCCTCTACTAAATCTGGTCCCAAAAACTTGCACTCCCCCAAGTCGTCCCAGTATATTGGAGACCGACAGTGGCGCCCATACAAGGCCTCGTACGGCGCCATTTGGATGCTCGCTTGGTAGCTGTTGTTGTAGGCGAATTCCACATGGGGTAGGTATCGCGACCACCCCTTACCCAAGTCGAGTACGCATGCTCGGAGCATGTCTTCGAGGATCTGGATCACCCGTTCCGATTGCCCGTCGGTTTGCGGGTGAAATGCCGTGCTGAAATGCAGTTTAGTTCCCATTGCCCGTTGTAGGCTCTGCCAAAAGTTCGACACAAAACGTGTGTCTCTATCAGAAGTAATTGACGCCAGTATCCCATGTAACCTCACCACCTCATTAATGTAGGTTTGTGCCAGTCGGTCTCGCGTCCACGTCGTGTGAATGGGTAGGAAGTGGGCCGATTTCGTCAACTGATCTACTGTGACCCATATCGCGTCATGTCCTTGTGGCGACCGCGGAAAGCCGGTTACGAAGTCCATCGTAATCCTCTCCCATTTCCATTCCGGCACGGGTAACGGCTGTAGCTTCCCTGTTGGGCGTTGATGTTCAGTCTTTACTTGTTGGCACACCAAGCAATGCGCCACAAATTGTGTCACGTCCCCCTTCAATTTAGGCCACCAGAAGGTTTGTTTAACATCTTTTTACATCTTCGTTCCCCCAGGTTGCGCCGTGTAGGGAGCACTATGCGCCTCCTTCAGGATTTCTTCCTTCAGTTCCGGTACTACCTCCAGTCTTAATTGCGAGAACTCTGCAATCAGACGATCCTGCTGAGTAATGGCGTTTGTCATCGATCCCCCCGTCTGCCCCCTTGCGGCTCAAGGCATCGGCCACCACATTCGCCTTTCCAGGGTGGTAATGGATCGACAAATCGTAGTCTTTTAGTAGCTTGAGCCACCGCCTTTGCCGTAAATTTAGCTCCTTCTGAGTGAAAAGGTACTTGAGGCTCCGGTGATCGGAAAACACATTGCAGTGTGTCCCGTATAGATAGTGTCTCCATAGCTTTAGAGCAAACACGACTGCTGCAAGCTCCAAGTCGTGTGTGGGGTAGTTCCGTTCGTATTCCTTGAGCTGTCTTGACGCGTAGGCTATGACCTTTCCTTGTTGCATTAGTACGCTCCCAAGACCGCTCCGCGATGCATCGCAATAAATCTCGTAGTCCTCCCCGAGCTCCGGTAGAGCGAGCACCGGGGCCCGTGTCAATTTATCTTTGAATTCCTCGAAACTCTTCTGGCATTGGTCCGTCCAGATAAATTTCTCCCCTTTCCGGGTTAGACAATTTAGGGGGTGGCTATCTTGGAGAAACCTTCCACAAAGCGTCTGTAGTACCCTGCCAATCCCAAGAAGCTCCGGATTTCCATTACTGTTGTCGGTCGGGGCCAGTTGGCCACGAATTCTATCTTCCTCGGGTCCACTGCAATTCCAGACGCCGAGATGATATGCCCCAAAAAGTCCACCTCGCGGAGCCAGAACTCACACTTTTTGAGTTTGGCATACAGTTTTTGGTCCCGGAGGGTCTGGAGGACCATTCGTAGACGCTCCTCATGTTCCTCATCTATGCGGGAGTGGACGAGGATGTCATCGATAAGACCACTACGAATTGGTCTAAGAAGGGTTTAAACACCCTATTCATCATGTCCATGAACACTGCTGGGGCGTTGGTGAGCCCGAACGGCATCACTGTGAATTCACAGTGGCCGTAGCGTGTCCGGAAAGCTGTTTTGGGGATATCTTCACCCCTAACTCTGAGCTAGTGATAGCCGAACTGCAGGTCAATCTTTGAGAACACCGTTGCTCCTTGCAACGGGTCGAACAAATCGTCGATCCGCAGCAGGGGGTACTTGTTCTTTATTGTGACCTTGTTTATCTCCCGATAATCTATACACAGGCGAAGGCTTCCGTCATTCTTCCTCACGAACAGAATGGGTGCGCCCCATGACGGCACGCTCGGTTTCTCGCAATTGACCAGTGCTTGAAACTCAGTAAGCCAATCCCTTCCGAGTATCCCCCTCACGAGTTCTCTTAGCGGTGACACCACTAAGTCCCGAACGTCGGATTGTTGGCGCTAACCATTAATCCCAAAAGCTCGAGCCGTTAGAGTCACGCACCCAACTTACTTGAAGCGTACAGACATCGCGCCCACGATCTTGACCGGACTCAACCCACCTGGACGTTGGGTCTAATGTGGACCGCAGCCCCACACAACTTATCAGTCTCCTGGGCCTATAGTCGCGAGGTAGGGAGTTGGACCCATTTAACCCGTAAATACCCAAATAGCCAACACCAAAAACAACAGAGTCTCCTCTGCCTAGAAACTCACCCGCCCGTGCAGGCTGGGGAGGACTCAACTAAAACCTAAGAGGCTTCTCCTCCTAGCTAGAGTACATTTACCCATAAAATGGAATTCGGGAAAGGGACAAGTGTAGGTGGGAAGAAAGGATTTTCCTCCTAACAACGCCGGACAAGACGAGAAATAGGGGAGGGGAAGAGAGTCGGACAACGGTAGTATGCTCAGGTGTAACCGGTACTCCTAATCGAAGAGGAAACGAAAACGTTACCTGTTATTACTCATTCCGGGACATCGCGTCCTCCGCTGGGGCAGCTCGGGGAGCCCGTCCACAACCTTTGGGCCAACGACGTACGGCATGGCGGGGCAGGGACCTGGTATCGTCATGATCTGCCATGTGCTGACTGCCGGGTAAGTCCTCCTGCGGGACGGGGGCTGCAGCATTTTCTCGTGGTTGCGGCGCCGTGGTGGTAGTAGTTGGTCTCTGAGGGCATGAGGCGCGGGAGTGGCCCGGCTTGCCACATTTGAAACAGTGGTCGTACCTCCAAGGGCAACTCATCACCCGATGCATCCTCCCACAGATGACGCAAGGCTTTCCTAGTGGTTCTGGTCCCCCCGTCGGTGCTTGCCCGATTTTCTATTCTATCCGCTGGTTTGATGCCTCTCCTGCAGCTGCGAACACCCCGGGAGTAGGGGTCGTCACCGCTTCCCTTGCTGAGTCCCCCGCAGCTGTTCCCAGTGCGTGCCCTGAAGCTGCCGGGGTGGGTATGTCCAAAGGTGCTGTAGGTTGCTCTGCCGACACACCCGTCGTCGAGGTCTGAACAGGCACAGCTGCAGTTTCACCACCTGCCCCCAGCGGTCCCGTAGAGGGAGCGGTCGATCCAGGCGGAGGGATCGGGGCGTCCTCCACTGGTGCGGTTGGCTGTCGTTGTGTTAACTGGCGGACTTGTTCTGTCAGTGTCGCCAGTTGCCCGGCCATCTCTCGCAGTTGCTGTCGGAGAAGTTGACTCTCCGCGGTGGTCGGGGCCGTACTTTCTGCACCCGCGTTATCAGCCGATGACCTGGTCCGGGCCATTATATGTTGTATACAGAGAAACCGCGTTAACCCTAAGGTTACTGGCCTAGCACTCTGACCTACAAACGCACCGAGAATAAATCCCCACTTTTTCCCCGCACACACTCGTGGTCTAACGCACCTATACTTTGGTTATCTCCTGTTTCAATCGCTTTTGGCGTTATGCACTGTGGATGTTGGTCACCGACTACTGTGGTTAAAGTCATTTTCTCTGATACCATATAATCTGTCACGCCCCGGAGGATTTGGGATAAGCGGAAAACGTATATATTTTTTTTCCTTTTTTGAAAACAACCTCGCCTACCGGTGCGCGTCAGACCCGCCACATATACAAATTCGCTCTGCGGACGGACAGAGTCTCCTTTATATATGCACGGCGTTACACTTACAACATTTACTTCAACCACACAGTCACAGTGAAAACAACGAGAGAGAGTAATACAATTAACTGCGATTCTCATTCACGAAAATAAGGGATGAAACCACGGGTTTACAAACGGTGTCCACACGACACCCAATTTTTTCCCAAAGTGTTTTCGCAAGTCTCTTATAGGGCGGCTACATCATTTGAAAGGATAAATCCAGGGGTTTATAAAGTAGTGTCCACACGACACTTGGTTTTAGAAAACATTTTCAAAACCCTTTTGTTCAATTTTAAACATGCCGCATACGAGTTGATAGGAAGCATAACAAAGATCACATCACTAAAGTAAACTCTCAAACCAACATCCGCATTATTCCACAGCCAAGCAATTGATAACTTATTAACTAATTAAAAAGGAGACGAGATAACCCAAAGCAAAAATGACGGAATAAAGCCTCGTATGGCTAATGTCCTCTAAATGCTGCCTCACCATCATCCCGGCTCCCACCCCTGGTCGGACCTGTCACAGTGTGGGAAAATCAGTAACAAATGAAGTAGATGAACATAGCAATAAAGAGTAACGGAAAGACAAACTGATGCACCAGAGCATTCCACTTTCCCCCTCATGAGTCACCGTATCCCCTGTTTTAAATAATGGAACACTTGTCGGAAGGTCTAAAGACCCCCCAGTGGACAATCACCTTGCTCGCACATTATGCCTTTAACCCCTCCCCGGTACTAGTGCCGCACCTTTAGTAACCGTGAGGGGTCCCCACTCGTCACCTTTACCTTCGTGGGGTACACGGGTCAACGTACCACAATTACGGAAAAGTACACCGATTCGGTGGCCAAACCGACGGTGTGCGTGTAAGCATTAATGAGCATAATAGCCGAAACCGGCGTGTGTTAAAACACCGCGACACTCAGTCGCAACAGTTAGAAATAAAAGAGCGGGATTTCTCATGCAATGGAGTTAAACAGTTAACAATGATACATCTACTTTATTACACTTGCCATGAACGATAACATACACCGAAACTTATTGCGAAAGTACCCACCTCGTTGCGCGAAGATCGGGACACCTTGAACCTCGACACGCTCTCGCTCAGCACCCGGACCTAAAGAAGTCCCCAAACGAACGATAAGTCAACTTAAACGCACCATGCCACGAAAACGAAAACCGAAACCCAAAAACACAACAGAACCCAGCAACGGCGTCGCTCATGACGCACGGCTGCACCCTGCGCGGCACCTGCCTGCGCGGGTGTCGCTGCCTGCGGGTGGCGCCCCGCACGGCACAAGGCCGCGCGGCGCGCGCCTGCGGGTGGTGCCCCGCGCGGCGTGAGGCCGCGCGGCGCTTGCCCTCGCGGCGCCGCCGCCCGCTGGTGGCGCCCCACGCGGCACGAGGCCGCGCGGCACGCGCCGCCTGCGGGTGGCGCCCCGCGCGGCATGAGGCCGCGCGGCGCCCGGCCGCGCGGCACAAGGCCACGCTGCGTGCGCGCCTGCGGGTGGCGCCCACGCGGCACCTGCCCGCGCGGGCGCCGCCGCCCGCTGCCCGGCGTGCGCCGCCCGCGGGTGGCGCCCCGCGCGGCACAAGGCCGCACGGCGCGCGCGACCTGCGGACAACGGCCCGCGCGGCCCTTACCCGCGCGGGTGCCGCCATTCATGGATGGCGCCCGCGCGACGGCGACGGCGGCGGTGATGACGACAGCGACGGAGACGGCGACGGTGACCAAAGAAAAGGACACGAACACCCAACAAAACCATAAAACAAACTTCGCTTACCGCGATTTTGTCGAGGGAGATGATCCGCTCGCACTCCCGTTTCCAGCACATTGATCGGGGCGACCGGACTCCTCCGCTTTCTTCCTCTCTCTTCTCTTTTTCCTTCGGTTAGGGTTTCGTTTCTCTTTTCTTTCTCTTTCTCTCCGGCTAGGGTTTTGCTTTTGCGAAAAAGTGGGATTTCCTCTTAATACGTACGAATAAATCCCACATCCGGTATATATTAACTAATAATTAATTATTTAATTATAAGGGATAATCCCACATTTCCTCGGAAAGCGTGCCGGATATTCTGCATAGATTCCGATGCGCGCCAATCACCGTGACCCTAAAGACCCTATTCCGGGAGGTCCCTAGGTCGGATTTCATATCCGATCGCACTGTCGGTCATCGTGTTTCGAGCTCTTTCACAGAAAAATACCCGTGCAGCGCGACGGTCAACTTAAGAAAACTCGATAATTTAGTTTTTCTAACAAGTACTTTATTAGCATGAGGATAAAATATTACTCGAAAAGTCATGACATTACAGAGTCATATTCAAAGTGGTGTTAGACTGATTGAGCTGAGTTACAATCAAGACCTATAGATGCTGTAACCAAGCGTCGTCTAAAAAGGATCCTTATATTAAACTTTTTTTGTAGTGTGTGTATATACGTTTTAAGTGAATTAATTGCATATTTTTAATCGCTCGAATTTTTTGAATTAATAGTTAATGTGAATTATTCGACATATTTGACTATAGTTAGATAATTACTATGCATAGCTAATTCTCTCTTGCTTCAGCGGATCTACTGCTTGGTTAGTGGAGTCTATTGACCCTCTTTAGCTTCTGTTGCCGATCTATTGTTTTGTCGGTGGGTCATCGTTAAGTAGTTGGCCCCACGTTGGGACAAAAGTTCATCCGGGGTCAACAAATGCCAAATGGGATGCCATTCGTCAAGTCTCGTCGGCCCACATGGGCCCACCACAGGAGCGCTAGAGTTGCGACCCTATCGCGGTCCATTGGAATAAAAAAGACGAAAAAAAACAACAGTACACAGCCCTTTTTTTCTTTTTTTTATTATTTTTTTTTTTTTAACATATACTATCTCTCAGTTTACTCTCTTTTCAATCATACTTATTCTAATTAATGTATCATTAAAATCCCAAAGGCCAAATACAAGACGCTCTACTGGTCACTAAATCTCTTTCCACCTAACTTTTGAATTAAGTTGTAAAATAGGCAAATGAATTGATATTTATTTAATTTTTTCTAAATTATAAAGTTAATGATTTATTTGTGAATAGTAATTATTTTGAGCTTTTACAATACATAAAAAAATAATTAATATATAATTAATTGTTTATAATTAGTTGTACTTAGTTATATATTATTATTAATTGTTTGTGGATAATGATTATTAATTTAAATTTTTTATATTTTGTTGTAAGTTGGCGTAAGATTAATTAATTTCTATCTTTCACAAAGGCTGGTTGAGATGTAAAAGCATATCTATAATCTATCTATAACCCTATACTAATCCCCCTAATATTTATCCATGTGTCAAGTTGCGGTTAATTCTTTAAATTTTTTTTAACTCAATAATCGGGGCGCTTCGTTTTCCACGCCGATTTATTGTTGCTGTTTTGTTTTCGTAACTGGTATCCCTCCTGACCGAAAAATAGATCTGATTCATAGTTGGCACTTCGTTCTCGTGCATCGTCGCTTCTTCGTTTTCCACGCATATTCATTGTTGACGCTTCGTCTCCGCCACTGGTACCCCTCCTAGCTAAAAAATGGATATGATTCACGGTTGGCCCTTCGTATCCCTCTCTTGATGGGAATATGGACCTGATCTATTCATGGTCGGCGCTTCGTATTTGTTCATTGTTGCCACTTCGTTTCTAACCCTGATTCCATCTTCACTGAAAAATAGTTCTAATTGTACATGCTTCATTAGTATCGAAGTGTCATTCTAAGTTGTTTACCGCACATGCCATTGCCTATATAATGCTACATACAGTGCTCATTTTTTTCTTTTTTTCTTTTTTTTTTGCGACCAGTATCGTATACTCCTTCACTGACTAGGTTTTCAGTTAAAAATTTTAGAATATTTATATACAACATATTTAATTTGAAAATTTTTAAATACTCATGTGTATTTTTATTTTTTTTTTCCGGTTGCATTCGCAGTTTGCTAAAGTATTACTCTTTTTCCAAGAAATCCTCTTTGAATTGTTTTTTCTTATGTTATTTGTTTAATAAGATTTATATATCGTATAATATATTTAAAGCTAATTGTGCTCTTTTTGATTCAGGAATTTGATATCTCTGTCTTATTGCTCTTCAATCGTTTAATTATGTATTTGTAAGTTCTCCTACCGTCGCTGGGTAATCAAAGCTATCGACAAGATTCGTCGAGACTTCTTCTGGAAGGGGAAAAGATTATATAGCGGTTTTCACTGCCTGGTCAAATGGGAACATTTATGTCGCCCGACTAAGTACGGGGGCTTGGGTATCCGCGACCTCCGTAACGCTAATGCCGCTCTCCTGTTGAAAGGTCTCTGGTGCTTCCATACTTCTAAGGCGCTGCCTTGGGTGCGCTTGCTGAATTCGAAACACTATTCTCACCGGCCACCCCTTTCGAAGGTTTCGCCGCCGACTAGTTGTTGCCAGATCTGGAAGGGTCTGCTTTCATTTGCTCCTTTCTTCACCTCTTCCACCTCTATTACAATCGGAAATGGCAATGCGACGTCTTTCTGGAATGCGCGCTGGAACGGCGCCTCGTCTTTGCGCATCACCTTCCTAAGTTTATTTGGAGCGGCCCACCTCAAACATCTCTCGGTCTCTAATTGGCTTCGTCGCTACGGTTCCAGGACAGAGTTGGCTTTTCAAGGCGTGCTCGGCCCGGTGTCTAGGCGCGAGCTATTTTCCCTGCAGGCAACGGTCAACAACTTCCGGCTGTCAAACTCCGAAGACTTGATTCACTGGAGATGGAGTTCTAACGGGACCTTCTCTACCAAGACTGCCTACAATGCCATTTCCTTTGACGGAGTCAACGACAGTAAAATCCTGCATTTGTGGAGAATTAGGATACCACTCAAGACGAAAATCTTTCTTTGGATTGCAGCTAGATATAGGCTACTCACGGCGGAGCTTCTTAAAAATAGAGGGTGGTCGGGGCCTTCTATCTGCATGACTTGTCATGCAGGAGATGAAAATTTGGACCATCTGTTCTTCTTTTGTAAGTTTGCGAGATCGATCTGGGAGGAGCTACTACACCTCTGGCCACTCACACGGTACAGATTACTTCACTACTCGGGGGATTTTGCGAGTAGATGGCGGTGTGCGAGGTCGACATTGAAGGGCCGATATAAAGCACTCTTTGACATCTTATTTGCCGCTACCTGTTGGGAACTTTGGTTGGAACGCAACAGGCGTATCTTCAATGATTGTTCTTCCCAGAGTAACATCTGCACCACAAGAATTCTCCATACCTTCAATCTCTGGACCTTTGTCCTTGGGGGTTCATCTGTTTCCGGTCCTTCACACCGGGGATAACCCTCCCTTTCATCGGCTCCTCCTAAGTGAATTCTTCTTAGCGATGGTGTTACCCGATATCAAGTCATGTTTTGATGCTACGTGCGAAAAAAAAAAAAAAAAAAAGGGGGCATAAAAGAGAAAAAAAAAAAAAAAAAAAAAAAAAAAAAAAAAAAAAAAAAAAAAAAGAGAATAGAATGAAAAAAAAAAATAAATAAATAAATAAACTAAATAATAAATAGAGGGGGGATCCTTAGTCTAAGGATTGCATGCTCGTTCTTTGTGAAGGGTCTTGATACTGTTTGTGGAGCAGTTAGAGTCAGCAGATTTTGGTTTTTGGAGCTCATTAGTTTCGAACTTCGGCTTGGGGTGCTTGATCGACTGATAGGTGGGGAGCTACACATTGGCTATTCTCGGTGTCGCGGGTTCCTGGGCACTTCCAGTTTCTTTTTCTCAACATCTTTTCAGGACAAGGGGAACTCTGCTTCGCTGTCATGGTTCCAGAAAGCTAGCTTTTTACAAGGGAGCCTGAAGCTTGAAGATTGTTCGCGTGGAAATGGTCGTTTCTTTTCCACCGGGCCCTTTACAGTTTGGACTATAAATTGGTTTACTCGATCGAACGGGCCAGTGTTGTTTTTTTATCTAAATCTGGATTCTATCTCGACGGAAGCTCCGAACAATTGCTGCAGTTTGGTTTTATCATATCGACCAAGATTGGTGCTCAATGATATTTATGATTAAGGGATATTAAGGACGAAACTTTTACTTCATCTGTATCAATCGGCAGATTCTTTCCATTACATTATGTGCTTTCAGAAAGCTTTTGGTTCTCTTCCATTCACAGCTTCTTGACTTGTGATTGAATGAGGGCTTTCATAGAAAACTGGAGGCAGGACCCCAATTCTGGTTAATGTCTAGCGCTTCCACCCGAATCTTGGTATTTCGTGCTTTAAATTTCGGTTGAAGGGAGAAGATGTTTGCACGGCTACCTGCCAGGGGTTCTATTCTGCGTTTTTTTGCGTTTTGGGGTTCGGGACTTTTCAAGACTCTCTGCAACAATGCCTTGTTTTGTTGAGTATGGTGGGTTGAGGATTTTTCACGAAGGTGGTTATCTGTTGGCGCTTTTACTTGCTTGTATTAACTTTGGGGGATCGCAATTGGGAATATCAAGCACAGGGACTCCTATTGCTTTTTTTTCTATCTCTTCGCTTACTACTAGGAGCTGGCTGTACTCGGGGTCGAAGTTGCGGCGGCGGGTGTCGAGGCTGTTTGAGTTTTGATTGACAGAAATTCGGAGTTTTAATTCTGCAATTTCTGGGTGAAGCCGGTCTGTCTCCCTCCACTGTATTGGATTGGTTTGGGTCCCCCCCTCTCTTATTGGACCCTGCACTTGGTGGGTTCTCACATCCAGGGCTGTGACCTTTGCCCTCCTAGCCTTCAAGGCAGCGCGTTAATTGACAGGTCCGGTTCATAGCCTGGAAACTGACTGAACTTCCAATTTTGGGCTCTTAGCTTTTGTCTGCCTTAGTTGCTCATCTGCTTAAGGCTAGTGCTGTGGGCGCTCCTCTACCGATAAGTCAATGACTATTCTTCAAGCGGCTGTCTGTGGGGTAGCCGGTGCTCGAGTCCCATTGCGTTAACTGACAGCTTAACTGCTGTGATCCCTTTATTTCCTGCTTCCATCCACCAGCAGATTAATTCTTCATGTGAAGTTTGCCCGGTATTGGCTACTGACGGTTTTGTTACGACACTCGATTATTATCATAAGGGTGCTTGGGAGGCTCATTTGTGTTGATCATGGATCGACACATACCGATCACCGTTTTTATGCAAACCTTGAAGAAATCCATGGTAAGGCTATTGGGACTGTCAAGCACTGGGACCTTCCTTACTCTGTGGTTTTTCATTGGGTCGACTCGGTGAAGAAGTTCTATTTCATTGTGCGTGCGGATTCCCTTCTTCTGCCGGAAGTCGCAGCAGTTTGATTTTCATACTATTCGCGAGGCTCTCTCAAGCACGCTTGGATCTAGTCCTTTTCTTAATCGAGGTGCTGGGAATTAATTTATTCATGCGTGGGCTTTCTGGATTGAGGTGGCCGTTGAGGTCAGGGGTTATTTAGCTACTTCTTGTACCTTGCTAGACAACTATTTCTATTTATTGAGGTGTCCGGTGAGGTCAGGGGCTATTTTTTTTCTTTTTGGTAATTTGAGGGCGACATGAGGGGTTCTCTGTTCTGCTGTAATCTCGAAGTGGTCGTCACGCCTGGATCTCCGCTCTTTGTTCTGTGTGGATTCTCCTTTCAATCTGGGTTGATTGCATGGTCTGTTCCGAATCCGGGGAGGCCACTCTACTCCGCCACTCGCCCCGCCGGCATTTTCTTCTTTTCTTGTTTGCGACCGAGAGGGTCGCCTTCAAATTTGTTGTGTTCTGTTGTTGTTATTTATTTTCGGGGCTGATGGGAAACTTTGTAGTTTCGGCAATAACCATGTCGTCGGTTTTGTCGTCTTTCCTTTTTTGTCGTGTGGTTGACCTCATTGGGCTGGTGATGCATCACTGTGTCATGTCTTTTGGGTGAATTGCTCCAGCTTTGTTGGGTGATCAGCTACCACTACTGTTGCTACTCTTTTGTACTCAAATAGGGTTTCACCCTATTTAATCAAAAAAAAAAAAGTTCTCCTACCTATTGAGATTCTATGTATACTTAGTTTGTTTTAAATAAAAAATTATATATATATTTTTAAAATAAATTTAAAATTTTTCTTGTTCTATTAATGCTTGAGATTCTAATTTTTTTTGTCGGTTAATTTTGTTTTATTTATGCTCATGTTTCTTACAAAGAAAATATAAAAATAAATTAATTCTAATTTTTTTTTTATGAAAGGTTAATTACATTTTTTTTTTTTAAATCTGAATATGCAATATGTAAGTATGCAAGTAATTATGTTAATTATATTTAATCTTTGTTGTTACTTCTTCATTAGTTATAATATATTTAGTTTATTCTTTCAAATACTTTTTAATAAGTTCTAATAATATTAAATTTATTTTCAATTTATTCTATAACGAGCAATGATGACAACAAAAAATTATGATTAGATATGAACAAAAAAATTATAGGGTAAGACAAACTGGATGGCTGTTATGCAACTGTTGCAACCAATGATTTTTCAAAACAAATGATGTCATCTACTGAAATAATTTATAATATTTATATTTTTTTTGTTTCTATGGTACGTATTTAGAATGCAAAAAAAAATCTCTACTGTTTAATAATATAACGTATTGTAAGTGAGAGGTTCTCTTATGTTTTGTATTGATTTTTTTTTTTTTATTGCCACCTAATTTACAACTTTTGATTCTTAGTTATTTTACTCATATATTTTATTTAATGTATTTATATCTTTAGTTTTAGACTCTATTCTTTCAAAAAAAAATTTAATAAATAAAAATATAAAAAAATAATTTAAATTATTATTTTTTTACTTATTTTATTAAGACAAATCGATTATTTATGATGGATCTGATCCACAACAGAAGTTGGCCGTAGAGAGTAATCTCCCATAAGTCACTATTAATTTTTTTACTTTCTGATAAATATAACTTAATTTTTTTAGTTTTTATTTGGTATAAAACTTTTTTCTTTTTTATATTCTTACATATGATTTAATGTAATTGTCAACGAGAATATTGTAAAGAAAAGAATAAATCAACCTTTATTGCTTACATCTCCAAGTTTCAAACCAAACTACATTTCTCTTTCTTTTTTTTTTTTCTTTTTTTTTTTTTAGTTGTTTTAATTAATTAGGCTTATTACCAAATTAATATCAGACGTACATGTGGAAGTTTTAATTGTAAATTTATCTTTTATTGCAGTTTTGTATTTATATATTACGAAAATTATGACTCTATCTCCTAGCTAAATCTTCAAATATATTCAGTATTAATATTTATTTCTTATTTTTAGGAATTCTATAACTTGGAAGAAATTATTAGTTTCGCAGTGAATGGACTCACTACAACAAAAATAATATATAGCGATATTTTTTTGGGACATTTTTTTGCGACATTATAGGTTTGAACAATTGATTAATAAATTTAATTAATTTTTTATTAAAATTAACAATTGATTAATAAATTTAATTAATTTTTTATTAAAATTTTAAGTAATATTAAATATTGAGCAAAAAAAAATTGAAAATTTATATTCAAACCTGACCCAATAGGACCCGGCCCAATTAATGTCAAACATCTATACAAATAATAATTTGCCGGTCCTTCGAGCTGACGTGTCGCTTTCTTATTAATTTGAGTGAGGTGGTGTCTTTTTGTTGCTTCGGAACCTAACCTGACTCCTTGCCTCCTCCCTCCCCTCTCTCTCTCTGTTCCCGAGCCTGCGTCCGAACCGTTCTCCCCTCTGCCCCCACGCCGCTTCGGTTTCTCCCCTTTTACCTCGGAAGGGCCCCCCCGCTCCTTCGGTTTCTCCCCTCCCCCCTCCCCCCCCCGCCGCTTCGGTTTCTTCCCTTTTACCTCTGAACGGACCTCTGTCCTCTCTCTCTCTCTCTCTCTCTCTCTCTCTCTCTCTCTCTCTCTCGCCCGGGTTGTGATGCTTCCTCTGTGTTTCTTTCGCAGCCGTCGCCGTCCGATTTCGGGGCCGTCGTTGCTCCATTGGCGCGCAAACGCGCACAGTGTCTCTCTCTCTATTTCTCCCCCGGGTTGGGCGGATGTGTGTTTCCTTCGCAGCCGGCGGTCGGGACGGATCGGGCTGTGGATGTGTTGGTATGCCCGATCGCTGTTCTCTTCTTCGGGCTGGGCGGATATGGCAGCACATGACTGTTAGATCTTTCTCTCTCTCTCTGTCTCTCTCTCTCTCTCCGTCTCTCTTCTCCTCCGGCTTGGGCGGATGTGTGTGTCCTTCGCGGCCGTGGATTGGGATGGTTCGGACGGATCGGCCGGTGCATGTGTTGGTAGCGCCCGATGGCCGTCTCTCTCCTTTGGGCTGGGCGGGTCGGACAGCTCATGTCTTCCTATGGTTTTTCATGCTCCGTCTAATTGCTTTCGCCGGATTAATTTTTATCCTCCTTTCTTTCTCTGTTAGATCTTTCGATTTATTTAGGTTAAATATGAAATTATGTTCGTGTGCCCGATTGCCGTCGTTGCTCACACAGAGTCTCTCTCTGTATTTCTCCTCCGGGTTGGTCGGATGTGTGTGCCCTTCGCAGCCGTCGGTTGGGACGGATCGGGCGGTGCATGTGTTGGTATGCTCGATCGCTGTGTCTCTTCTTCGGGCTGGGCCTCCTGCTTGGGGGGATGTGTGTGTCCTTCGCATCCGTGGGTTGCGTTCACCCGAGGGTTGTGTTTGGTTTGATGCTGCATCAACTTGCATTCGCAAGGGCTTTGTCACGCCCCGAGATTCAAAATTTTTTTTTTTTTTTTATATCAGAGTTTCAAAACCAAGCCAGGGCAATGACAGACCGCCACATATATAGAAGAGTCCCAATCCCCTATGGAATTGAGCCTTTTCTATATATGCACGGCTAGCTTTCACAACAACATCAGAGTAGTCTAACTACGTACTACTAAAAGATGTTACAACATTTAAACAATTATTTACAATTTTGACAACTTGCTAATCCATAAACGGCTGTCCAGGGTCGATTGCTAACTCGGAACCTCACCAACTCGTCCCGACATCCCAGCACCCGCTCGACCTGAAAAACAGTCACCCGAGGGTGTGAGACACACCGGAGTGTATCCCAGTGGGCACGACGGGCCGGGAAATAGCAAGCCGTACCTACTGGGTACAATAATAAGCGGATAGCAAGAATAGGATAAGCTGAAAGATAGAAAACAGGTATATAATCTCAGCAGAGTATCATCAATCATGGATTAATCAACTGAGCAGTGTAATCATATATAGAGCTGATCATGCTATCACTGATAAGACTACAAGTAGGAATGAATGATCATACTATAACTGACAAGCAGGAATGAATATACTGTACTGATAAGCAGAAAACAACCATGCTATCACTGATAATCTGGCAAGCAGTAAATGATAAACAAGGATAATGCATCAAAAGTAATCATCACAAATATACCCAATCACTGCCACTTTTGGCCACAAGGGCCTCAGGCTAAATTTGCCATGGAGCATATGACCTCAGGCTAAACCACTATTGGTCATCGGGGCCTCAGGCCTAAAGCCATTCTTGGACACCCTGCATGCTATCATAACCCCACTGGGCTCACGGGTCGATCAGACCTCTCTACCGGTAAAGAACACCCACACAGGTAGCTAATCCGCTGGTGTGCACGACTGAAAGCTGGCTCGACACGGCGATCATAATGCTGATGCTCAAACCATGGTCCACTGACCAAATAGACGGCAAGAAGCCGAGGAAAGTCCCCACCGGGATACAAGTATAACATGCCGCATGCTGAAGTAGTATCTCCTATTCTAAATATGCAGTGAAGAATAGAGACAGGTATAGAACTATGCTAGTGACCAATCAAGCATGGCATGTGTCCAGGAAATGCATATCAACTGCTGAAGAAATCATGATATAACTCAACATGATAAACAAGCAACTGCTGGAAAATAAGCATGATATATCTCAATATGATAAATAAGCAACTGCTGGAATATACGCATGATATGCAAGCAAGTAGTAAGAACAGGTATAAACTCTATAGCAATAGTAATGCTAAATCATAGTCCACGGTCAATAGACCGGACAGTCGGCGAGAAGCCGAGGAAATCCCCATCGGGATATCGATACTGAGGCAAATCATGCCAGGTACTGAGACCAGAACTCCTATTCTAAACATGCAGTGAAGAATAAAGTATAACGAAAGGCTCATATGTAAGATCAGGCAATATAGCTGAAATGACTGAATGCTGGAATGAAAGCATATAGTAAGGCTAAAGCATATGTTCAGGGCTACACCAAGAACAGGGGTCCAACCTACCACGGCACCCAATAGGGCCGACCTGATAAAGCGCGGACCGAAGATAACCCACCTGCATATAGGAGGAACAACGACTCCACCAGAAGGTAGACGGTCGCGATAACCACAAGACGGATCACGGCTGGCTCCTGACGACTGGGCCCTACAATAATACCAGATGACAACTCAGGGTCTATCAATGCTCAAGGCGCAACTAGCGCGAACCGACCAGTTCGTCGATTTGTGCTACATAAAGCAATTTAGCTTTTCAGAAACCCCCAGGGAACTCCACTAATAGGCCAACACTACTTTAGAATATTTATCTAACCTTTCCAGGGTGTAACAATTGCAGCAGGGCCCCTGGGTTTATTCAGAATGGATTTTATACGATAAATAACCACTGTTTTGGCTCGTTCTCTCAAACGGTAAATCATTTTTATGAGCCGTAACCTCCAGTAGGTGACATTCGACTTGCTGAACGCCGTGCTTACCCATTTGTTGCAGCACGAGTCCCGAGGCAAATTTTGCCCCATAACATATACACTAACATAGCCCAAAAGCCATTTTGTTTCTTCGGGACTTCAAACAGTGATTCTAACGCGAGCATCGCGTTCAGTGACCCCAAAATAGCCAGGAGTACACTGTTAGAACTTTTCAAACAGACCCTAATACTGTTATTAAGAATTTATTGTATTAAGGCTTGGTTTAATCACAACTTTGGATCTACACCTTTTCAGATGAATCCCCAAGAATCAAAAAGACTCTGGGTAATGTCAGGATCACAGGGCTTGCGCTACTTGTAGCCCAACCCTGCTGGATCAAGTAGATCCAAAACCTCGCACTCTTACAAGTCCACAATGCTCTAAACACTTGTCCACACGGAACCAACTTGGTCTGAAGTGAGCATCAAGCTCAGGGAACATACTGGAGCATTTTTCATATTCAGCTCGAAGCCTGAATCCACCGTTTTCTTCATTGTGGCATTTCCACAAGCACTTGGTGTGCACATTCCTTAAGCAACCACACAACACCAACCCAAGGTTGGTTCTTTGCACACACAGCACCAGAGGCCCTCAAACTTAAAAGGAAGCTTCTACAGAGTTAGAGCAAGGTTTCCAGCAACTTGGACTCGACCTTGCACCTTCGGAGTTACCGAAATCCCAAGGTTGAAGATGAGCTTCAACCTCGAAAATGGTGACTTTACAACCAAGGCTTCTGGAACCCAACAACATGCTCAAACCTTCCCCAAATCTTAAGGCAAACTTACCTGGACCCATTCCCAGCGACAAGGCACGGCGGAGGCGGCGGCGGAGCAAGCTCCATTTCGAGCTTCTTCACCGTTAATGGCGAATTTTTAACGGGGCATTTTGGAGGCTTCCAACTTGGATGGAAAGCTTCTAATAGTCCTCACGAAGCTTCCCGACCAACCCTCCCCGGCCGGAGATGGCCGGAACGCCGGCGGCCACGATTTGATCCCATTTCGAACCCATCTTGGCCGCGTTTAAACCGTAATGCATGGTTGCCATGCAAGTGCATGGATAGACTCCCCTTGATCCCAGCAAACTTTCTGGACAAGTGCCCGGCGGCGAGGAGGCGCGCCGGCGCCGGAGCAAGAGGCTCGGCCAACATGAGATATTCCGAAAAGCTAGGGCATCCATTTTCTCTCAAAATACTTGACCATAAATTCTCAAAATTTGCATATTTTATCTACATGTTCTACCGTTTCGGCACTCCAATTTTGGTGCGTATTGGTCAAGCGGTTGTTGAGGTCTCTCGAGGCGGAGCTAGGTTAGGTTTTCGGCGAGACTTCGCTCCCGCCGGCCAACCAGGCTGCATGGGGGCACGGATCTATGCAGGAAAGAAGATAAGGACCTAAGATGTCTACTGTTAAAGGTCCGAGGTCCTAACTCTAAGTGGTCTAGGTTCCTTACCTTGGCCGAGCTCGGGGAAGAAGGAAGTAGCCGGTTCTTGGTCCCTTCCTCACGCACGGTCACGGCAAGCTCCAGCAATGCTCCAGAGATGCCAAGAATTCCTCAGAGCTCTTCAGATCCAACTCAGGAAGAAGTTGGTCCAACTCTCTTCCTTCTCTCTCTCTCCCGAGTTCACAATAATGGTGTTGTGACTCCTTGGCCACCCTCCACTCAGGATTTATTCTGGGAGACATGGAACGGATGGAGCTTCGGATTCCACTCCAAACTCTTCGAGCTCTGGTCCAGGGTAGCTCAAGAGACAATTTGCAATTAATTCAAGATTCTTTGCATTAATCCCTTCAAACCGGGTTCACACTTAACCCCCAAGCCCCGAGCTCTGCTCAGCCACATTCATGGGCTTCTCAAGTTGGCAGAAGCCCAACAACAAGGTTCCAAGAACTTTGGCCCAAGAACACTTAAAATATTTGGAGAAAAAGCAATATTTTTATGCTTTTCACGCATTTCGAGGCAATCCGCTCGACGTTTTGCGAAACGGACTTCGCCACGACGTCCGGCTCGTCGAGACCTGTCAGGTAGCATATTTGTTTGGTTCGTTTGATGCTCGGATAAAATCTCGGGCCATTTAATTCGACGATTTGCGGTATATTGCACGCACTCCGATGCACCCGGGTCGCCAAACGCGAAATCCGTCAGTGCCATTGCGCTCAGAACGTCGAAATTAGTTAGGATCCATTACTCATACCCCTATGTCAGGGTTTTAGACAGTGGTTCGGCCAACTGTCGCTCGCGAAGGGTCGAAAATCGCGAGTTACTATTCACACTTAAGTCGCGGGGCCCGTTTTTGATTTCTGATTTCTGGAAGATCCGACCGTCGGATCGAAAACATATGAATATGAAACTTCTATGTTTCGACGAGACAATCGCAATGGTGATCTCGGATTTTCCAGATCAGACCCCGACCAAAAGTCAATATTTCTGGGCCCACTATTGACCCACTAATTGCCTATTTAAATAATTCTGGAAATTATTTTAATCCCAAATTTGGATTTTAAAATCATGGTTACTACATCACCCACCACTTATAAAAAGTTTCGTCCCCGAAACTTAGACTTAAATAAACCACTATGAAACTTCTAAAAGATTCGCAGAGATGACAATCAATCACCAAGCGTCGTTAACTCTCAGGCTATTCATTTAGACCCAATCGGAATATTCCCTATTATAGGGCAAAGTATTTCTCAATTCTTTCGAAAGTACGTTGTCGGCCGCCAACGTGCTTACCAAAAGAAAAGCGAAATACCATAGATCTGTCGCCAACAACTAGTTGGGGACACAACTCACATCTGAAGGTACATCACATACCTCCCTACACAGTCTCTATCGCATGATGTAACCTTTACCGAAGGTCACTACCTTCACGTGGTCAGAAATACCACCCTGTCTATTCACAAAAACTAGAATCATATTTCAACATTTTCCAACACCTAATTAACACCTTACTTTAAATCCAAACCAAGATTACCAACGGGCACATAGGCCACTGAATTATGACACGCGGTCTATGAAATCTCTGAGCGAACTGTAGAACTGGTACAGTACTAGCAGTCATCTGCTGCTGTGCCATTAATCCAACAACTACTACAAGAACCGTGGTCAATCTTTGAACCACATGCACTGTAACTGATCTGAGCCCTCTGGCTCCACTGAAACATCAAGCCCACGGTCGAAAACCATGACCGCGGCTAACCCTGCACTATCAACGATCCCCACAACGCGAACACGAAACACACTTAAGCTCCAAAACCACAACCCAGCGCTCTCTCGTGAACGCAAGTCAACCTAGGGCTCGTTCCTAGCCAAACCTAGGCATCGTATTCCTATGCTCTGATACCATCTAATCTGTCACGCCCCGAGATTCAAATTTTTTTTTTTTTTTTTATATCAGAGTTTCAAAACCAAGCCAGGGCAATAACAGACCGCCACATATATAGAAGAGTCCCAATCCCCTATGGAATTGAGCCTTTTCTATATATGCACGGCTAGCTTTCACAACAACATCAGAGTAGTCTAACTACGTACTACTAAAAGATGTTACAACATTTAAACAATTATTTACAATTTTGACAACTTGCTAATCCATAAACGGCTGTCCAGGGTCGATTGCTAACTCGGAACCTCACCAACTCGTCCCGACATCCCAGCACCCGCTCGACCTGAAAAACAGTCACCCGAGGGTGTGAGACACACCGGAGTGTATCCCAGTGGGCACGACGGGCCGGGAAATAGCAAGCCGTACCTACTGGGTACAATAATAAGCGGATAGCAAGAATATGATAAGCTGAAAGATAGAAAACAGGTATATAATCTCAGCAGAGTATCATCAATCATGGATTAATCAACTGAGCAGTGTAATCATATATAGAGCTGATCATGCTATCACTGATAAGACTACAAGTAGGAATGAATGATCATACTATAACTGACAAGCAGGAATGAATATACTGTACTGATAAGCAGAAAACAACCATGCTATCACTGATAATCTGGCAAGCAGTAAATGATAAACAAGGATAATGCATCAAAAGTAATCATCACAAATATACCCAATCACTGCCACTTTTGGCCACAAGGGCCTCAGGCTAAATTTGCCATGGAGCATATGACCTCAGGCTAAACCACTATTGGTCATCGGGGCCTCAGGCCTAAAGCCATTCTTGGACACCCTGCATGCTATCATAACCCCACTGGGCTCACGGGTCGATCAGACCTCTCTACCGGTAAAGAACACCCACACGGGTAGCTAATCCGCTGGTGTGCGCGACTGAAAGCTGGCTCGACACGGCGATCATAATGCTGATGCTCAAACCATGGTCCACTGACCAAATAGACGGCAAGAAGCCGAGGAAAGTCCCCACCGGGATACAAGTATAACATGCCGCATACTGAAGTAGTATCTCCTATTCTAAATATGCAGTGAAGAATAGAGACAGGTATAGAACTATGCTAGTGACCAATCAAGCATGGCATGTGTCCAGGAAATGCATATCAACTGATGAAGAAATCATGATATAACTCAACATGATAAACATGCAACTGCTGGAAAATAAGCATGATATATCTCAATATGATAAATAAGCAACTGCTGGAATATACGCATGATATGCAAGCAAGTAGTAAGAACAGGTATAAACTCTATAGCAATAGTAATGCTAAATCATAGTCCACGGTCAATAGACCGGACAGTCGGCGAGAAGCCGAGGAAATCCCCATCGGGATATCGATACTGAGGCAAATCATGCCAGGTACTGAGACCAGAACTCCTATTCTAAACATGCAGTGAAGAATAGAGTATAACGAAAGGCTCGTATGTAAGATCTGGCAATATAGCTGAAATGACTGAATGCTGGAATGAAAGCATATAGTAAGGCTAAAGCATAGGTTCAGGGCTACACCAAGAGCAGGGGTCCAACCTACCACGGCACCCAATAGGGCCGACCTGATAAAGCGCGGACCGAAGATAACCCACCTGTATATAGGGGGAACAACGACTCCACCAGAAGGTAGACGGTCGCGATAACCACAAGACGGATCACGGCTGGCTCCTGACGACTGGGCCCTACAATAATACCAGATGACAACTCAGGGTCTATCAATGCTCAAGGCGCAACTAGCGCGAACCGACCAGTTCGTCGATTTGTGCTACATAAAGCAATTTAGCTTTTCAGAAACCCCCAGGGAACTCCACTAATAGGCCAACACTACTTTAGAATATTTATCTAACCTTTCCAGGGTGTAACAATTGCAGCAGGGCCCCTGGGTTTATTCAGAATGGATTTTATACGATAAATAACCACTGTTTTGGCTCGTTCTCTCAAACGGTAAATCATTTTTATGAGCCGTCACCTCCAGTAGGTGACATTCGACTTGCTGAACGCCGTGCTTACCCATTTGTGGCAGCACGAGTCCCGAGGCAAATTTTGGCCCATAACATATGCACTAACATAGCCCAAAAGCCATTTTGTTTCTTCGGGACTTCAAACAGTGATTCTAACGCGAGCATCGCGTTCAGTGACCCCAAAATAGCCAGGAGTACACTCACTACAAGAAAAGGGATCTATACCGACGCTTTTACGACGACGCTTCTAAAAAGCGTCGGTAAATTTTTCCACTGTCGAAAAATTACCGATGCTTGAATGTTGCGTCGGCAATTTATTCGGCGGGAATGGAAAAAAAAATTCACTTTCCTACTTTACCTTTCCCCCCACCCCTCCACAGCCACCACTTTAATTAATTAGCTTTCCCCACCCGCACGCCACTCCCGCCCTCTATTTTTTTTTTTTACATTTTCAATCTCCCACCCATCGCCCCCTCTCGCGCAGCATCATCTTCGTCGCCGTCGCCGCTGCCACCCATCGGACCCGCCACAGCCACCTGCCATCCCAACGCGCGCACCTCGTCGACGCGGCCACCTGTCGCCCCCAACTCGCCCCGAACGCGCGCCCCCATCGCGCGCTCCTGCCGCCGCCACCCGTCACCCGCGCGCACAAGGACTCTTCGTCGCCGCCGGCCGCCACCCGTCACCCCCAACGCGCGTCGCCCCCAACGCGCGCACCTCGCCTCTTCGTCGGGGCGCCACCCGTCACCCCCCACCGCCACAGCCACCATCACTGTGAAGGTTAGTTGAAACAAGAAGCTACCTAATTAACTACTATTAGAACCTACCTAATTAATTATTTTGTACTATTAGAACCTACCTAATTAACCTACCTAATTAACTACAATACAGTTAATAGTATATAAGTCATTTTGTATTAATAGCATATAAGTCATTTTGTACTATATATTAACTACTATTAGGGTTTAGTAGGTGATTAATTGAATAAATTTTATAATACACTAAATACTTGATATTATTGATAATATAATAGCCGAACTTTATGTCTAATATGTAAAGTAATTGATACCGCATGTTTATCGTGTTAGATTTTTCATATATGTGACCTAATTAATTATATTTAAATTTAGATTTAGTAGCATTTAGTGGACTTATTCAAAGAATAATTGTTGTTAGCTGTTCGCCTTATTAGTTTGGCCTCTCAGTTTAATACCGATATTCGCCAGAATATTAAGCTATTAGAAAATGATGAATTATGTTAATGTTTTCAGTAGATCTGCTTCGTTTTGCCTTCTGTAGTTTTCTGTATTCTTCAGATGGATGTATTCTGGCATTGATTTGGAGTTTAGTATATTTTGATTCACCCAGCCATTTCTAGCTAAATTTTCTTCTTTTGTTTGCTGTCATGATGATCCGCTGAAATATTGATCCTCAAGATAAAGTCTTCTAAAGCATTTCTGTTGTTGGCTATTTTCCCTATATATAGGTGCTTTTGTAGATTAAAGACAAGTATTTTCATTGAAAATTGCCAGCTTTTGTTGTCATTCTATTTACCTTGTCTAGTTTTAGGGTGGAGGCTGGTGCCGCAGCGTGCAATCATGCGCTTTGCGTAAACTGACACCATTAGGTTCATCAAACTACATGGAACGGCAGATTTCCTTTCATGGCATTTTAAGCAACGTCCAATCTCAAAATCCTGGTAATTGTGCTTGCTATCTATGGGTTTCCTGTTTTTTCTTTACCTGTTACAGTTAAGATTATATCTTGAGGCTCTAGTAGATTACACGATATTTTATGCAGTGGCTCGACAGGTACTTTATTCATGTCTACCTGTGTTTTGATCTTTATATATTTGTTAAATTGCTCGAGATTTGTGGGACATCTATTATTCATCTTTTGGGAAGTCGAGCTTTAATATGCCATGTGATTACCAAAGGACACTTTCTTGGCAGCCATCTTTTATATGGTGATCATTTTGACTCTTTAATCTTTATATATCTGATTGTTGTGTTGCCGAAAAGGCTGCACCTCTTTAGTATTGTCTGCTACCAACTAAATGTTCTCTGCTACCACAACTAGACTTTGATTCTGGCTTCTTATTTGTAGTATTCCTGGGCGAGCAACACTCTACTGCATGCTTCATACGTAGTTGTTTTAAATTTTAATCCTTGGTAAAGTGCTGCTTCAGCAAGAAGCATTGGTATGAATATTTTAATATGATGATCTCAATCAGTTTTGGGTTTATTGTCCTTTTACTACAACTCTGAAGCTAAGAAAATGCTACCAAATTTTGCAGTAGCTGTATCGGCCGAAAATCAGCTCTTAGTTCTGCATATAGATTTTGTTCTGTATTCTGCGACAAAACTATAGCAAGACTTCCTTGGTAGGTTCTGTCGTAATCATGAAAGTTTTGGACTCTTTGGTTCATACACTTTTTCCCTTTCTTACTTCTTTTATGATCTTCTACTTTTTTGGGTCAAATTGCTCTAATGCTGATTCTAGGAAAATTATCACCAACATACTTTTGAATCATTTGCTATTTGGCTTTGAGATATGATAAATAAGGCTCTTCATTTTTGGACCTTAGCGTACTTTCATTGGATTATTCTAACTTTTGAAGGATATCATATGTAGTTAACCTTAGTTCTCTGGCAATTAACTGAACAGTGTACTTTTTAGTGTCGATTAACTGAACAGTGTAGTTAACCTTAGTTCAGGTGCAAACCCTCCCTCATCCTGTGGCTGCCTAAGAATTTATTGCTACTCCACTTCACGCATTATTAGTTTTCTTGTTTATTTCTCGTAAATACTGTGCCATTTTTCAAACAACAAAAAGTATATTTTTGCATCTAGGTTGGTAATGCAGATATGAATTTGTCTGTATAATACAATCCATTTTGTGTCACTCTCTTTCAAACTTTCTATTGACTTCTTGGTTTTGTCAGTTGTCTTGATCGCTCTTTAATTAATTTGTTTCAGGAAGTGGGAAAACAATTTTCAAACTGCATTTCAATGATGGAGCCAGCTCAGGCAAGTCTTTGAATTTTTTATTTCATGGTGATTTACCAGAAGATGAACTGGTAAATCAACTTTGGTATTGGATAAAATTTATGTTTCCTTAAATTGTGGCCTCTAAATTTGCGCGACAGTGTTTTTTCCCTCACGAGATTGTCAAGAACATAGAGACTCCAACTTTCATTCTAAATCCAGCTTATGATGCTTGGCAGGTTATATTTATCTACCATTCTACCTCACATTTCGATAATAGAAAAATATAATGCTGAGTACTAATCCACACTTCAACCAATATTTTCAGATACAACACGTCTTGGTTCCACCGGCATCTGACCCTCAAGACTCATGGCTAAGTTGCAAGCTGGATATTAACAAATGTAATTCCAGCCAGATTGAAATTCTCCAAGGTAAAAACTTAAAAACACATAGTGTTGAGTGAACTGTTTTTTTTCACAAAGATAGTGAGTGTGCGTGTGTGTGTGTGTGTGTGTGTGTGTAATCCCTTGAATTGGGTCTTATTTTATAAGGAACTGCACTTTCAAGGGTATATATGAAAGCTTAGATCTTACAGGTGATATATTTGTATATAAGTAGGTAGTTTTGCTGGAATATTCCATAAAATTTGCTTTTTTTCTTTTTTTTAATCTATTGAATTTTAAAGCTTAAAACCAGCGAAAGAACTTTTTACAGGTTTTAGGGCAGATTTGCTCGATGCCTTGAGTGAAGTGAAGAAGAAAAGGGAGTGGGGCATGTTCGTAGATTCTTGTTTTGTACACTGTCAAACATTGAATAATATCACATGGCACTCTCCGTCTTCTGCTAGACTCAACAATAACATCACCATCACTATAGATGATTTAGATGACTTCGATTTTTTGTTAGTTTTAATTTTGTAAAACTTAGAAGTATCATACTTTTGGAACTAACTTTATATGCAAATAGATTGTTACTGTTTTGACTTAGTAACAAAATACATTTGGAATGAAGTTTATATTTTGACTATTTATTTATGTTGTTGTCATTGTGATTAGTTCTTTGATTATAAATGTGTATGAGAAATAAATTTAAGTTCTTATTTGAATTTTTGTTTACATTGCAAATTATATATATACTTGACGACGCTTTCATGCGTCGGGGAAAAGGAAAATAGTCGACGCATTAAAGCGTCGTTATATGACTTTTTTTTTTGATGATCATTTGCCGACGCTTTAATGCGTCGACAATAATTTCTATTACCAACCAAACTAACGACGCTTTAATGCGTCGGGAAAAAGGAAAATAGGCGACGCTTTTTAGCGTCGTAAATCGACGATCATTTGCCGACGCTTTAATGCGTCGACAATACTTTCTATTACCAACCAAAGTAGCGACGCTTTCGTGCGTCGGGAAAGTGAAAAATAGACGACGCTTTATAGCGTCGTAAATTGACGATCATTTGCCGACGCTTTAATGCGTCGACAATAATTTCTTTTACCAACCAAAGTAGCGACGCTTTCGTGCGTCGGGAAAAAGAAAAATAGACGACGCTTTATAGCGTCGTAAATTGACGATCATTTGCCGACGCTTTAATGCGTCGACAATAGATTGCTATTACCGACGAACATAACGACGCTTTCGTGCGTCGGGAATAATGCGACGGTATATTTACCGACGCTTTTGTAAGCGTCGCCATATTTCTCCCGTCACTGCACTTACCGACGCACTTCCCGACGCTTTCTAAAGCGTCGGCGACTACATTAACGACGCTTTTACGCGTCGTTATGTGGCTCAAAAAGCGTCGCCAAAGCCCGCTTTTCTTGTAGTGACTGTTACAACTTTTCAAACAGACCCTAATACTGTTATTAAGAATTTATTGTATTAAGGCTTGGTTTAATCACAACTTTGGATCTACACCTTTTCAGATGAAACCCCAAGAATCAAAAAGACTCTGGGTAATGTCAGAATCACAGGGCTTGCGCTACTTGTAGCCCAACCCTGCTGGATCAAGTAGATCCAAAACCTCGCACTCTTACAAGTCCACAATGCTCTAAACACTTGTCCACACAGAACCAACTTGGTCTGAAGTGAGCATCAAGCTCAGGGAACATACTGGAGCATTTTTCATATTCAGCTCGAAGCCTGAATCCACCATTTTCTTCACTGTGGCATTTCCACAAGCACTTGGTGTGCACATTCCTTAAGCAACCACACAACACCAACCCAAGGTTGGTTCTTTGCACACACAGCACCAGAGGCCCTCAAACTTAAAAGGAAGCTTCTACAGAGTTAGAGCAAGGTTTCCAGCAACTTGGACTCGACCTTGCACCTTCGGAGTTACCGAAATCCCAAGGTTGAAGATGAGCTTCAACCTCGAAAATGGTGACTTTACAACCAAGGCTTATGGAACTCAACAACATGCTCAAACCTTCCCCAAATCTTAAGGCAAACTCACCTGGACCCATTCCCGGCGACAAGGCACGGCGGAGGCGGCGGCGGAGCAAGCTCCATTTCGAGCTTCTTCACCGTTAATGGCGAATTTTTAACGGGGCATTTTGGAGGCTTCCAACTTGGATGGAAAGCTTCTAATAGTCCTCACGAAGCTTCCCGACCAACCCTACCCGGCCGGAGATGGCCGGAACGCCGGCGGCCACGATTTGATCCCATTTCGAACCCATCTTGGCCGCGTTTAAACCGTGCTGCATGGTTGCCATGCAAGTGCATGGATGGACTCCCCTTGATCCCAGCAACCTTTCTGGACAAGTGCCCGGCGGCGAGGAGGCGCGCCGGCCCCGGAGCAAGAGGCTCGGCCAACATGCGATATTCCGAAAAGCTAGGGCATCCATTTTCTCTCAAAATACTTGACCATAAATTCTCAAAATTTGCAGATTTTATCTACATGTTCTACAGTTTCGGAACTCCAATTTTGGTGCGTATTGGTCAAGCGGTTGTTGAGGTCTCTCGAGGCGGAGCTAGGTTAGGTTTCCGGCGAGACTTCGCTCCCGCCGGCCAACCAGGCTGCATGGGGGCTCGGAGCTTTGCAGGAAAGAAGATAAGGACCTAAGATGTCTACTGTTAAAGGTCCGAGGTCCTAACTCTAAGTGGTCTAGGTTCCTTACCTTGGCCGAGCTCGGGGAAGAAGGAAGTAGCCGGTTCTTGGTCCCTTCCTCACGCACGGTCACGGCAAGCTCCAGCAATGCTCCAGAGATGCCAAGAATTCCTCAGAGCTCTTCAGATCCAACTCAGGAAGAAGTTGGTCCAACTCTCTTCCTTCTCTCTCTCTCCCGAGTTCACAATAATGGTGTTGTGACTCCTTGGCCACCCTCCACTCAGGATTTATTCTGGGAGACATGGAATGGATGGAGCTTCGGATTCCACTCCAAACTCTTCGAGCTCTGGTCCAGGGTAGCTCAAGAGACAATTTGCAATTAATTCAAGATTCTTTGCATTAATCCCTTCAAACCGGGTTCACACTTAACCCCCAAGCCCTGAGCTCTGCTCAGCCACATTCATGGGCTTCTCAAGTTGGCAGAAGCCCAACAACAAGGTTCCAAGAACTTTGGCCCAAGAACACTTAAAATATTTGGAGAAAAAGCAATATTTTTATGCTTTTCACGCATTTCGAGGCAATCCGCTCGACGTTTTGCGAAACGGACTTCGCCACGACGTCCGGCTCGTCGAGACCTGTCAGGTAGCATATTTGTTTGGTTCGTTTGATGCTCGGATAAAATCTCGGGCCATTTAATTCGACGATTTGCGGTATATTGCACGCACTCCGATGCACCCGGGTCGCCAAACGCGAAATCCGTCAGTGCCATTGCGCTCAGAACGTCGAAATTAGTTAGGATCCATTACTCATACCCCTATGTCAGGGTTTTAGACAGTGGTTCGGCCAACTGTCGCTCGCGAAGGGTCGAAAATCGCGAGTTACTATTCACACTTAAGTCGCGGGGCCTGTTTTTGATTTCTGATTTCTGGAAGATCCGACCGTCGGATCGAAAACATATGAATATGAAACTTCTATGTTTCGACGAGACAATCGCAATGGTGATCTCGGATTTTCCAGATCAGACCCCGACCAAAAGTCAATATTTCTGGGCCCACTATTGACCCACTAATTGCCTATTTAAATAATTCTGAAAATTATTTTAATCCCAAATTTGGATTTTAAAATCATGGTTACTACATCACCCACCACTTATAAAAAGTTTCATCCCCGAAACTTAGACTTAAATAAACCACTATGAAACTTCTAAAAGATTCGCAGAGATGACAATCAATCACCAAGCGTCGTTAACTCTCAGGCTATTCATTTAGACCCAATCGGAATATTCCCTATTATAGGGCAAAGTATTTCTCAATTCTTTCGAAAGTACGTTGTCGGCCGCCAACGTGCTTACCAAAAGAAAAGCGAAATACCATAGATCTGTCGCCAACAACTAGTTGGGGACACAACTCACATCTGAAGGTACATCACATACCTCCCTACACAGTCTCTATCGCATGATGTAACCTTTACCGAAGGTCACTACCTTCACGTGGTCAGAAATACCACCCTGTCTATTCACAAAAACTAGAATCATATTTCAACGTTTTCCAACACCTAATTAACACCTTACTTTAAATCCAAACCAAGATTACCAACGGGCACATAGGCCACTGAATTATGACACGCGGTCTATGAAATCTCTGAGCGAACTGTAGAACTGGTACAGTACTAGCAGTCATCTGCTGCTGTGCCATTAATCCAACAACTACTACAAGAACCGTGGTCAATCTTTGTACCACATGCACTGTAACTGATCTGAGCCCTCTGGCTCCACTGAAACATCAAGCCCACGGTCGAAAACCATGACCGCGGCTAACCCTGCACTATCAACGATCCCCACAACGCGAACACGAAACACACTTAAGCTCCAAAACCAGAACCCAACGCTCTCTCTTGAACGCAAGTCAACCTAGGGCTCGTTCCTAGCCAAACCTAGGCATCGTATTCCTATGCTCTGATACCATCTAATCTGTCACGCCCCGAGATTCAAAATTTTTTTTTTTTTTTATATCAGAGTTTCAAAACCAAGCCAGGGCAATGACAGACCGCCACATATATAGAAGAGTCCCAATCCCCTATGGAATTGAGCCTTTTCTATATATGCACGGCTAGCTTTCACAACAACATCAGAGTAGTCTAACTACGTACTACTAAAAGATGTTACAACATTTAAACAATTATTTACAATTTTGACAACTTGCTAATCCATAAACGGCTGTCCAGGGTCGATTGCTAACTCGGAACCTCACCAACTCGTCCCGACATCCCAGCACCCGCTCGACCTGAAAAACAGTCACCCGAGGGTGTGAGACACACCGGAGTGTATCCCAGTGGGCACGACGGGCCGGGAAATAGCAAGCCGTACCTACTGGGTACAATAATAAGCGGATAGCAAGAATAGGATAAGCTGAAAGATAGAAAACAGGTATATAATCTCAGCAGAGTATCATCAATCATGGATTAATCAACTGAGCAGTGTAATCATATATAGAGCTGATCATGCTATCACTGATAAGACTACAAGTAGGAATGAATGATCATACTATAACTGACAAGCAGGAATGAATATACTGTACTGATAAGCAGAAAACAACCATGCTATCACTGATAATCTGGCAAGCAGTAAATGATAAACAAGGATAATGCATCAAAAGTAATCATCACAAATATACCCAATCACTGCCACTTTTGGCTACAAGGGCCTCAGGCTAAATTTGCCATGGAGCATATGACCTCAGGCTAAACCACTATTGGTCATCGGGGCCTCAGGCCTAAAGCCATTCTTGGACACCCTGCATGCTATCATAACCCCACTGGGCTCACGGGTCGATCAGACCTCTCTACCGGTAAAGAACACCCACACGGGTAGCTAATCCGCTGGTGTGCGCGACTGAAAGCTGGCTCGACACGGCGATCATAATGCTGATGCTCAAACCATGGTCCACTGACCAAATAGACGGCAAGAAGCCGAGGAAAGTCCCCACCGGGATACAAGTATAACATGCCGCATGCTGAAGTAGTATCTCCTATTCTAAATATGCAGTGAAGAATAGAGACAGGTATAGAACTATGCTAGTGACCAATCAAGCATGGCATGTGTTCAGGAAATGCATATCAACTGATGAAGAAATCATGATATAACTCAACATGATAAACATGCAACTGCTGGAAAATAAGCATGATATATCTCAATATGATAAATAAGCAACTGCTGGAATATACGCATGATATGCAAGCAAGTAGTAAGAACAGGTATAAACTCTATAGCAATAGTAATGCTAAATCATAGTCCACGGTCAATAGACCGGACAGTCGGCGAGAAGCCGAGGAAATCCCCATCGGGATATCGATACTGAGGCAAATCATGCCAGGTACTGAGACCAGAACTTCTATTCTAAACATGCAGTGAAGAATAGAGTATAACGAAAGGCTCATATGTAATATCAGGCAATATAGCTGAAATGACTGAATGCTGGAATGAAAGCATATAGTAAGGCTAAAGCATAGGTTCAGGGCTACACCAAGAACAGGGGTCCAACCTACCACGGCACCCAATAGGGCCGACCTGATAAAGCGCGGACCGAAGATAACCCACCTGTATATAGGGGGAACAACGACTCCACCAGAAGGTAGACGGTCGCGATAACCACAAGACGGATCACGGCTGGCTCCTGGCGACTGGGCCCTACAATAATACCCGATGACAACTCAGGGTCTATCAATGCTCAAGGCGCAACTAGCGCGAACCGACCAGTTCGTCGATTTGTGCTACATAAAGCAATTTAGCTTTTCAGAAACCCCCAGGGAACTCCACTAATAGGCCAACACTACTTTAGAATATTTATCTAACCTTTCCAGGGTGTAACAATTGCAGCAGGGCCCCTGGGTTTATTCAGAATGGATTTTATACGATAAATAACCACTGTTTTGGCTCGTTCTCTCAAACGGTAAATCATTTTTATGAGCCGTCACCTCCAGTAGGTGACATTCGACTTGCTGAACGCCGTTCTTACCCATTTGTGGCAGCACGAGTCCCGAGGCAAATTTTGGCCCATAACATATGCACTAACATAGCCCAAAAGCCATTTTGTTTCTTCGGGACTTCAAACAGTGATTCTAACGCGAGCATCGCGTTCAGTGACCCCAAAATAGCCAGGAGTACACTGTTACAACTTTTCAAACAGACCCTAATACTGTTATTAAGAATTTATTGTATTAAGGCTTGGTTTAATCACAACTTTGGATCTACACCTTTTCAGATGAAACCCCAAGAATCAAAAAGACTCTGGGTAATGTCAGGATCACAGGGCTTGTGCTACTTGTAGCCCAACCCTGCTGGATCAAGTAGATCCAAAACCTCGCGCTCTTACAAGTCCACAATGATCTAAACACTTGTCCACACAGAACCAACTTGGTCTGAAGTGAGCATCAAGCTCAGGGAACATACTGGAGCATTTTTTATATTCAGCTCGAAGCCTGAATCCACCGTTTTCTTCATTGTGGCATTTCCACAAGCACTTGGTGTGCACATTCCTTAAGCAACCACACAACACCAACCCAAGGTTGGTTCTTTGCACACACAGCACCAGAGGCCCTCAAACTTAAAAGGAAGCTTCTAAAGAGTTAGAGCAAGGTTTCCAGCAACTTGGACTCGACCTTGCACCTTCGGAGTTACCGAAATCCCAAGGTTGAAGATGAGCTTCAACCTCGAAAATGGTGACTTTACAACCAAGGCTTCTGGAACCCAACAACATGCTCAAACCTTCCCCAAATCTTAAGGAAAACTAACCTGGACCCATTCCCGGCGACAAGGCACGGCGGAGGCGGCGGCGGAGCAAGCTCCATTTCGAGCTTCTTCACCGTTAATGGCGAATTTTTAATGGGGCATTTTGGAGGCTTCCAACTTGGATGGAAAGCTTCTAATAGTCCTCACGAAGCTTCCCGACCAACCCTCCCCGGCCGGAGATGGCCGGAACGCCGGCGGCCACGATTTGATCCCATTTCGAACCCATCTTGGCCGCGTTTAAACCGTGCTGCATGGTTGCCATGCAAGTGCATGGATGGACTCCCCTTGATCCCAACAACCTTTCTGGACAAGTGCCCGGCGGCGAGGAGGCGCGCCGGCGCCGGAGAAAGAGGCTCGGCCAACATGCGATATTCCGAAAAGCTAGGGCATCCATTTTCTCTCAAAATACTTGACCATAAATTCTCAAAATTTGCAGATTTTATCTACATGTTCTACAGTTTCGGCACTCCAATTTTGGTGCGTATTGGTCAAGCGGTTGTTGAGGTCTCTCGAGGCGGAGCTAGGTTAGGTTTCCGGGGAGACTTCGCTCCCGCCGGCCAACCAGGCTG
Organism: Tillandsia leiboldiana; assembly: GCA_029204045.2. Lineage (NCBI taxonomy): Eukaryota > Viridiplantae > Streptophyta > Magnoliopsida > Poales > Bromeliaceae > Tillandsia > Tillandsia leiboldiana. Next base: position 17,674,724 of record CM055072.1, read on the forward strand.
CATGGGGGCTCGGAGCTTTGCAGGAAAGAAGATAAGGACCTAAGATGTCTACTGTTAAAGGTCCGAGGTCCTAACTCTAAGTGGTCTAGGTTCCTTACCTTGGCCGAGCTCGGGGAAGAAGGAAGTAGCCGGTTCTTGGTCCCTTCCTCACGCACGGTCACGGCAAGCTCCAGCAATGCTCCAGAGATGCCAAGAATTCCTCAGAGCTCTTCAGATCCAACTCAGGAAGAAGTTGGTCCAACTCTCTTCCTTCTCTCTCTCTCCCGAGTTCACAATAATGGTGTTGTGACTCCTTGGCCACCCTCCACTCAGGATTTATTCTGGGAGACATGGAACGGATGGAGCTTCGGATTCCACTCCAAACTCTTCGAGCTCTGGTCCAGGGTAGCTCAAGAGACAATTTGCAATTAATTCAAGATTCTTTGCATTAATCCCTTCAAACCGGGTTCACACTTAACCCCCAAGCCCCGAGCTCTGCTCAGCCACATTCATGGGCTTCTCAAGTTGGCAGAAGCCCAACAACAAGGTTCCAAGAACTTTGGCCCAAGAACACTTAAAATATTTGGAGAAAAAGCAATATTTTTATGCTTTTCACGCATTTCGAGGCAATCCGCTCGACGTTTTGCGAAACGGACTTCGCCACGACGTCCGGCTCGTCGAGACCTGTCAGGTAGCATATTTGTTTGGTTCGTTTGATGCTCGGATAAAATCTCGGGCCATTTAATTCGACGATTTGCGGTATATTGCACGCACTCCGATGCACCCGGGTCGCCAAACGCGAAATCCGTCAGTGCCATTGCGCTCAGAACGTCGAAATTAGTTAGGATCCATTACTCATACCCCTATGTCAGGGTTTTAGACAGTGGTTCGGCCAACTGTCGCTCGCGAAGGGTCGAAAATCGCGAGTTACTATTCACACTTAAGTTGCGGGGCCCGTTTTTGATTTCTGATTTCTGGAAGATCCGACCGTCGGATCGAAAACATATGAATATGAAACTTCTATGTTTCGACGAGACAATCGCAATGGTGATCTCGGATTTTCCAGATCAGACCCCGACCAAAAGTCAATATTTCTGGGTCCACTATTGACCCACTAATTGCCTATTTAAATAATTCTGGAAATTATTTTAATCCCAAATTTGGATTTTAAAATCATGGTTACTACAGGCTTGCTGTGTTGGCTCTTGGATCCAATGCCGTTCATAAGCTGTGGAAATGCCAGCATTCTGAACGAAATCCATCTGGCGAGGTTGTCTTCTTTTTAACTATTTGTGTAAATAGAAATTTATCTTTGTTGATTGTTTTCTTACGCCTTCTTTTTTTTTTTTAACCATCAAATGGGGTTCCCATGACCAATGAGATAAGCAACAACAATGCAGAAGATGCTACTGCATGTATTGCTTTGTCAAAGAATAACTCATATGTCATGTCTGCATCTGGTGGGAAGGTTTCTTTATTCAACATGATGAGATTCAAGGTATACATTATTCAACATGATAACATTCAAGGTATCTTAATATGTTTCTTGCTCTCTTAGATGTTTTAATTTATTTAAGTAAATTAACATTGTATGGTTTCTGTGTGTCCTTCCTTTGTCTGTTAGATGTTTATTTATCTATTAGATCTTTCTCTCTCTGTCAGATATTTACAATTTTCCTTTCTTTTTTCTGCCGGCTCTTTGTCGTTTGATTTCCTCATCCTTTGCAGATCAATCGGAGTTGGGATGGTTTGTGCGATTCCTGCCAAGTTGGGATGGTATTCTTTCTCTGAGTGTCCTTTGCAGTTCGATTGCCTTTCGTTTCCGATTGCCTTACAATGGGCGATCTGAGAATCGGATTCCGTTTGATACTCTGTCCGATTGCCTGTGCCAGGTTATTTTCCATCCTCTACATCTTTCAATTTATTTAAGTTAAAATTATATATATATATATATATATATATATATATATATATATATATATATATGTGATAATTAGTTCTTTATTTCTTTGTTTGATTATTTTTTGTTTGTTAGATGTTTAGATGTAAAAAATTATGTTTGGTTTGATAAAAGAATAAAGAAAACAAAATTATATTAATTAACTTAAAAAATTACTCTTTAAAAAACTCTTTGTTAAATAATTAATCATAATTTATATTATTTAAAATTAGTTTTCGTATATAATAATGATATTAATTTATTAAGAAATTTTAAAAGTTTACGAATACTAAATTTTTTATCGGTATAAATTTTAGGATTTTAAATATCCTTCTTCCTTTCTCTGTCAGATCAAAAATGTATATAAAAATTTGTATCAATTTTAAAATTTTAAACATCCTATTTTCTTTTTCTGTTAGATCTTTCAATTTATTTTGGGTCAATTTGAAATATATATATATATATATATATACATATATATATATATATATGTATATATATATATATATATGTATATATATATATATATATATATATATATATATATATATATATATATATGTATATATATATATATACATATATATATATATATATATATATACATATATATATATATATATATATATATATATATATGTTACATGTTTATTTCTCTGTTAGATCTTTCTTTCTCTATTAGATGTTTATAGATTTTTCCTTTTCCCGATTGGCTTACAATTCGATGGTCCGAGGGTACGGTTCGGTTTGATGGTACATCCGCTTGCATTCGTCCCGGGGTTGGGTTTGGTTTGATGCTCCGTCCGCTTGCATTCGCCAGGTTAATTTTCATGTTGCTTCTTTCTTTCTCTGTTAGATCTTTTAATTTATTTAAGTTAAATTTGAAACTAATATATGTATGTTGGATGTTCATTTCTCTGTTAGCAGATCAATTACAGTTGGTAAGTTGGGATTGTACCGTTTCTCTGTGTGTCCTTCCCAGTTCGATTGCTGGTTGTTTTCGATTGGATTCCGTTTGATGGTCCCTCCAATTGCCTTCGACAGGTTAATTTAATTTTTATAATTTTGAATGAAATTGGCACCGAATAGGGAGGATGGGCTATAATTAGAAATAAAAATATTAGATAGTAAAAATTATATCAACTTCATTTTCTATATTTTAAAATTTCCAAGAGAATTTTTAAGATTTTTTAGATTTTCTCAGAAATTGTTATGATATGCACTATCTTTTTCTATTTCGAAGGTTTTCATAAATGTACATTTAGAAATGTATTATCATAAATATTATCTTCTGTTATTTTCAAGATTTCTATAAATGTAATTTAGAAATAAAGATATTAGGTAATAAAAGTTTTATGAAGTTTCCTTCCAATGTTTTGATATTTCCAAGATTTTTAAGATTTTTTCAAAATTTCCTATGATAGCTACTATCTTATCATATTTGGAAGTTTTTCATATGTTTTCTTATTTCCAAGGTTTTCATAAATGTAGATTATTTCTAAGGTTTTCATAAATGTAGATTTAGAAATGTACTATCATACATTTCCTCTTTTTCTTACATTTTCTCTTTTTCTTACCTTACCATTTTCTAGATTTTGTCAACATCCCCATAAATGCAATTTACAAATAAAAATATTTCTATTCTAATCAGGAATACGCTCCCTTTTTCCTTTTTTTTTTTACACTAAGATTTTGTTGAAAATTGCTTCCATAATTACTCTCTTTTTCTATTTCCAATATTTTCATAAATATATATTTAGAAATTTGCCTTTTGGTATTTCCAAGATTTTCATAAATACAGTTTAGAAATAAAGATATTATTATATTGTAGAAACTTTTTGAATTTTTTTACCAATCTATACAAATAATAATCTCAAAATTTATTATCATACCTACTATTTTTCCATATTTCCAACGTTTCCATAAATGTATTGCTAGATTTTGTTAGGGTTTAGTATTATATTTACTTCAAAGATTTTCATATATGTAATTTAGAGGAAAAAATAATTGCTATAATAAATATAGATTTCCTTCTTTTTTAACTTTAAGATTTTCTACAATTTCTCGAAATTCACTATCATAATTGCTCTTCTTCTATTTTCGACATTTCTATAAATATATAATTAGAAATTTTCTGTTATAGTCTCTTTTCCTAATTCCAAGATTCCCATAAATACAATTTATAAATAAAGATATTATATAATACATTTAATTTGCTATCGTAACTACTGCCTATATGTAGATTTTGTTCCATAAATGTTCTCTTTTCCTTCATATTTAAGATAACTATAAATGATTTAATTTCATTGATGTGGTGTGGCCGTAATTTGTTATCATAACTTGTCACGCCCCGAGTTTAAAAAAAAGTCAGGTCTGAAATTTTTTTTTTTTTGAATAAATCAGAGTTTGCAAAACAGGCGTAACAGACCGCCACATATATAGGAAATCCCCTATCCACCGGGATAGTGTCTTTCCTATACATGCACGGCTAGGCTAATCCAATCAATCAGAGAGTAAATCATATATCACTAAACTATGCTAATCATCAGGAATAATCCGAAACATCAAAATATCAACAATCTAAAATATTCACATAAACTGGAACTGAAATATCATAATGAAAGTCAGCTACAAATCGTAGGGGATCTCAATCCTCGATCTATTTCATCAGGGGACAGCTCTATCGTGACAGGCTCTCTGGATCGTCCCGACATCCCACTACCCGAACGACCTGAAAAACAGTCACCCGAGGGTGTGAGACACACCGGAGTGTATCCCAGTGGGCACGACGAGCCGAGAAATAGCTAATCGTACCTACTGGGTACAATAATCTGCGGATAGTATAAATCACAGGGTAAAGCTGAATAAACAGATAAGATCTACTGTTAATCAACAAAAATCCACAGATAACTGAATAGGCTGAGAAATAGTGCTGGGAACTGGATATGACTATAATCATCAAGCATAAGAGAGCTGCAGATAAATGGTGCTGGAAATCAGAGTATGGCTATAATAATCAAACATAAGAACTGCAGACAGATAAATGCTAGAAATCCGGGTATAGCTATAATAGTTAAGCATAAAAGAACTGCAGATAAATAATGCTAGAGATCTGGACAAACTGAAATAATCAAGCATAAGGAATCTGCAGGCAATAAGTGCTGGAAAATCAGGGTATAACTGTAATAATCAAGCATAAGGAATCTGCAGATAATGAATGCTGGAAATCAACATAACTGAACATCAATGGTACAAAGTAAGAATCATGCGTCAAAGACAGAAACCCAAGTACCCAATCATGCGCCACTCTTGGTCTCACAGGACCTCAGGCAAAGCCACTGTTCGGCACCCCATCCGCTGACATAACCTGCACTTACGGACGCCAAGCAGTCCTGGTGCAAAAGGGCTCACGGGTCTTATCTCAAGACCACTTTACCGGCAAAGAACAAGCTCCACGGGGAGCGACCCCCGGCCATGTTCGTGAAGTACAGCAGTGCATGGCAAATCATAATGCTCAATCTCACGGTCTAGTGACCGAGTAGTCGGCAACATGCCGAGATCCCAGCAGGGAATCATCTGTCTATATCTCTCAATCAGGATCAATCGATCATGCATATCAACAATATATCAATAACCATCTCAATGACAGGACTCAACGAGTATAATCAAATCATGCATATCTGAATAAAGCAGTATGACAAATGACATGGAACTAGCAGGAATAATCGATCATGACATCTATATATCAGGATATGAAAGCTGACAAGCAGATGTGTATAAATATAGAGTGTCTAAGGGATCAGTGTCTATCTCGAAAATCATGCGATGTATAGGTGCAATCATCAGGACTAATCATGTAATCCGGAATACAAGGAGTATATACCCGAATAATAGCATATCAAACATGCACAATACTATGAATCAAGATGTCTGTATATATCAATCAATCATGGGTCTGTCATGCATAACTGGAATATCAAAGCAAGTAACAACAGGCATGATCAGACCATAGGAATCTACTGTACTGAGACATATGAGCTGCTGAACCGGAAAGAAATCCAAGTAATATCTGAATATAAATCAGTATAACGATCGACAGGAATCAATACGCATACTCAGATCATGCAAGTCTATGTATCAAAATATAAAAGCTGATGAGCAGGTATACGTGATATGTCTAAGGTGATCCAAGTCTATCAGGAAGATCATATGGCATATAGATCAAATCATCAGGACTAAACAAAAACAGGTGTCCGACTGGACTAAAGCAACCAGAGGGCCGAATAGATAAAGCCCGGACCGAAGATAACCCACCTGGATGTAGGCAGATCCTCGAACTCCCGCTCAGCTAATGGGAGGCTGGTGCTGAACAACTGGGCCCTGAACATATAACTGGGATCAATAACAGACTCACACAAACCCATCCCGACAATACCATAACGTCCTGTCGCTATCACGGAAAACTTAGCCGAAACTAGGCTTAAACCGAGATTCCCGAAAATCCACTGAACCTCCAATCATGACCCGCCAACGTTCTAAAAATATCCAAACACTGCCAAACCACAACTAACGACTCTAAACATCATCAACTCGATATTCGGGCAAACAGGGGTAAAACCGAAATTTTCGGTGTCCAATTGTTGCCACAAACACTCGCACAACTCACGGGAAGCCCAATTCGGCTTCGGAGTTTTTCGACAGAAAAACTAAAGTCACTGGACCAGCCAGGACAGTGTCGGGAATAACCAGAGGCAACAATTGATGACAAGAAATTCAAATTGAAACACGAACTCGCACCGTAATTCGTCAAACCGACAATTTTGCCGATTTACGAAACAAGATCAGTTTCCCGCTCAACTAGAGTCCACAGAACTTTAATAAAAAGCTTAGAGGGTGCGTAAATATTGTCTAAGGACAGCCATGAAGTCACATTTGCGACTTGGTCCCAATAGTTCTTAAAATTGCATAATTACTTCACTCGAATCACCGTTTCAGTCCGTTCTTTAAATCCGGGTAACCAAAATTAGCGCCGTAAATTTCAGCGCGTCTGTTTTGACGAGACGGAACCCATGCTCACAGACTTGGGTCGACAAGAAGTCCAATTTTCAGAATTGTCCCATAATTACATAGGCTCAAACACAACCTTGCTAGATTAAACTATACGCATGACCAAATCATGAAACAACTGAAGCATGGTGCTTAGGGTGGTCAGAGAATGATGGTGCTCACCTGAAATGAGTCGGAAAACGGCCGGATAGTTGGCCGGAGCAACACCACCAATGAAGCCAAGCTCGGATTGGCCCAACTTGGAACAGACCCTGTTCGACCCTGGAACAAGGTGGAGCATGGCATTCAGTAACCTCCCATATGAAGCTTGGTCCAAGGCCGAGCCACAGCCGGCGGCCGG